>JARWLC010000011.1:10577500-11777500 GCA_033318265.1 Phyllotis vaccarum | reverse complement strand
TATCTCAGGTTTTAAAATTATAAAACTATTTATATGTATAATCATTTCAAATAAGTTTGTTCTCCATTTAAATACATTCTGACTTTAAAATCAGTTGTCAGAGATTCAAAAAAATGACAGTGTGAATAAAAGCAGTTTGTGCTTCTGCACAGAATCAGAGTTCACTTTCCATCACCATATTAGGAAAATCCTTCCCCAGGGAGCTCAATATCCTTTTCTGGCCTCCACTGACACTTCCTATGCATACTTGTATTACACACACACACATACACACACACACTCTCTATATATAAATTTTTAAAATAGAAATTAAAATTAGTCATATGTAAATTGTTACTTTAAAATTCAAAGTTTGTAGAAATATTTAAATTACACACCAATATAATTATAGAAACATTTCTAAAGCATCCAAATTATTATTATTACTATTATTATTATTATTATTATTATTATTATTAATACGTTATTTACTTTTATTCATCTGGGATCATATATATCTTTAATAAAACATATCTGTGACTAAATATTACCACATACTAAATATAACTGCTTTAATAATTAAATATGAGAGAGGCAGAAAAATGCTCAGAAAAAGTTGATTTATATAAACACATAAGGTTCTAATAAATATATTTGTGTGAAATTACAAACACATTTATCTTATGATATCAATGTCATGTTTTAATTTTTTAGATTTATTTATTTTATGTATGTGGGTATTTTACATGTTGCTCACTCATGTGTGTGTAAGTGTGTGTGTGAGAGTGTGTGTGTGAGTGTGAGTGTGTGTGTGAGTGTGTGTGAGTGTGAGTGTGAGTGTGAGTGTGTGTGTGAGTGTGAGTGTGTGTGTGTGAGTGTGTATACCTGGTTCCTACAGAAGCCAGAAGAAGGCATTGGACACCCTAGACTAGAAGAAGGACAGAAGATTTAGAGCCAGTATGTGGATTCTAGAAACCAAACTCAAGTCCTCATGTTTTATAAATACCATGTTTTATGTTTTAAAAATACTTTCAAAGGAAAAAATGTTAGCGTTCTCCTCATAACCACGTAAATAAATATTCTGTACATTTGATAGCTACTTTCAAAAAATTCTATTTAAAAGATTTTCTTTAAAATAAACTGATATCCTTATAATCCATGGTTTCTTATACTTTTAGCAGAGAAAATGACTAAGAGAAGGAAGCCTGAAAACATTTTTGCATGAGATTTTTCTTTATCTATAACAAGAGGAAAATGTTATCAACCGTAACTACAATATAGCAAGAGGAGTGTAAACACAAAACCAGTGTTTATGATGATAGAATTTGAAAAAAAATGAATTTTTGTAACATATCATTGTCTCACACAAAATACATGGAACTAAGTGCAATTTTATGACTGGCAAATTGATTTATGTAATTTTTTTGTTCCAACCAAACATACAAAGAATGAGAGTTTTGCACACAAAATATCATGCGAGGCATAGCTAAACATTAATGTGTAATAGAGTAGCTACTGACCAGCGAGATAGAGGCAGGGACAAAATAACATAATCAGACTTTTGTGCTCAATATGCACTCTCAATTTGTTTAAGTATAATATTATTTTGAGTAAATGATGTTTCAGTCATAGAAAACTGCAAGTATTCACACACTTATGACTTTCTAGTATGGATATTTATCTTATGATAGGTGTCAGTTATAAAAGTGTGACTGAGTTCTACAAGAGGAAAAATCTCATCTTCAAAAATAATGTCCTTATTCTGATTAAAGTTCTATTTTTTTTTCTCTTCCAAGCACAAGAGTCTGCTTCAGGTTATAAGATTCCAGAAATTACACTTTCCTGTGTGAGCATTAGCTAAAAATATCAGAGAATAGTTGTATGAATATAACTAGAGAACTAACATTACCATCTGTGAAATATAATAAAGATCAAAATTATTGAAAAGTAGAGGGCCATGCATCTACTCTAAGTATGTATATGTTGGCAGCAGCTTGCAACATCCATTCATAATGTTTCATTTTATATGCCCAATCTGCCTAAAAGCCCATTCTTATTTGCTTTCTCATACATTTAATGCTCTGAAGGCCAGATTCTCTATTTTGTATTATATTAAATATGAATGTGGTAAATTAATTCATGATCTTCTAATTGCCATGTCAAAAGTCATGCTTTGATTTTTATATAATTGATTTTTAAACTCATTTTTGATGATATATACTAATTTATTGAAACTATCTCTTCAAGATAATAACTCTTACACTTTGTATCAATTAAAATTATACTCAGGTCATTTTATTTGCCAACTCCTCTACCAGCCTCATTAAGATTAATAATGTTAGTGTAATAATTCTCTATGTAAATTATCCCATGCTGACTTTTACTGAATAAACAAGTTAAAATTGAGTTCCTAGTATAATACACAAAAACAGAAATAAATCAGATGCATTAGAAAGCAATTCCATGAAAGTTATCTGTATGTTTTTTTTCAGTGATGGAGAAACTTAGTCTCAATGGAGTAGAGTTCAGTAAGGATAATGAAACTCTTCAGAAATTCTTGACTGATCCACAAGGTTTCCTTTATGGCATGGTGAACCCATTCATGCCAAGTTACAGAAACTAGCTTTGAAAACTCAGTAAAAAAAAAAAAGTTTATATAGCATCCAATAGTGTCTGGTGAAATTACTGGCTACTGGGCTTTTTGAACATTTGGAGATAGATGTAAAAGAAGAAAATTCTGTAGTCTAAGCGATATGGAGAACATGTATTTTGAGCAACAACAATTACATTTAGTCTCTTCTCAATTAGCTCACAAATAAGACTTCATAGCAGGAACTTAACCTTTAAAGGAGAATTTCTGTAAGATAGCCTGTAAAAGTAGCTCTTATACAAATGACGCCATTCCTCCTCCCCATTCCTCACCTTTGTCCTCCCTGTCTGTGTCCTATCAGACCACCATGGTCTAAAGCTAAAGTGCAGAAACAACAAAAATCACAGAAAACCTACCAAATTCATGGAAACTGAACATCTCTCAATTGAACCACCTCTGGGTCATGGAAGAAATTAAGAAAGAAATCAAAGACTTCCTAGAATTTAATGAAAATGAATCCACAACATACCCAAACTTATTGGACACAATGAAAGCAATGCTAAAAGGAAAACTCATAGCACTAGATGCCTCTATGAAAAACCTAGAGAATCTCACACAAGAGACATAGCAGCACAGCTGAAGGCTTTAGAACAATTAGAAACAAACTCACCTAGAAGGAATAGACATCAGAAAATAATCAAAGTTAGGGCTGATATCAATACAATAGAAACAAAGAGAACAATACAAAGAATCAATGAATCAAAGAGTTGGTTCTTTGAGAAAGTCAACAAGGTAGATATAAACCCTTATCCAAACTAACCAAAAAGCAGAGACACAGAAAGAGTATCCAAATGAACAGAATCAGAAATGAAAAGGGGACATAACAACAGACACCCTGGAAATCCAGAGAATTATCGAGTCATATTTTGAAAACCTATACTCCACTAAAATGGAAAACCTTAAAGAAATAGACAGCATTCTGGACAGGTACCACTTATCAAAACTAAATCTAGATCAGATTAAAGACCTAAAACAGATTTATAAGCCCAAAGAAAATTGAAGCTGTTATTAAAAGTCTCGCAAGTGAAAAAAAAAAAAAAAATCCTGGGACCAGATGACTTCAGTGCAGAATTCTACCAGACATTCAAATAAGAACTAATACTCCTCAAACTGTTCCATAAAGTAGAAACTGAAGAAACATTGCCAAACTCTTTTTATGTGGCCACAATCACCTTGATTCCCAAGCCACTCAAAGATGCAACAAAAAAAGAGAATTACAGACCAATTTCCTCATAAATATTGATGCGAAAATACTCAATAAAATTCTGGCAGACTATATCCAACAACATATCAAAAGAAATCATCCACCATGATCAAGTAGGTTTCATCCCAGAGTTGCAAGGATGGTTTAACATATGAAAAATTGTTGGATGTTGTCCAACATATAAACAAACTAAAAAAAAAAAACCACATTGTCATCTCATTAGATGGTGAAAATGCCTTTGATAAAATACACACTCCTTCATCATAAAAGTCCTGGAGAGATCAGGAATAAAGGGAAAATATCTAAATATAATAAAGGCAATATACAGTAAGCAGACAGTCAACATCAAACTAAATGGAAAAACACTTAAAGCAATTCCACTAAAATCATGGACAACAGAAGGCTGGCCTCCCTCTCCTTATCTACTCAATGTTGTTCTGGAAGTTTTAGCTAAAGGAATAAGCTAAACAAAAGGATATTAAGGGGATACAAATTGGAAAGGAAGAAGTCAAACTGTCTCTCTTTGCAGATAATATGATCGTATACATAAATGACTCCCAAGATTCTACTAGAGAACTCCTACAGCTGATAAATATCTTCATCAATGTATCAGGGTACAAGATTAACTTAAAAAAATCATTATCCCTCCTCCACACTAAGGATAAAGGGCTGAGAAAGACATAAAGGAACATCACCCTTTATAATAACTGCAAATAGCATTAACTGTCTTGGCATAACTCTAACCAAAGAAGGTGTAGACTTGTCTGGTAAAAACTTTAAAGTCTCCTAAGAAAGAAATTGAAGAGAATATCAGAAAATGGAACGATCTCCCATGTTCCTGGATAGTTAGGATCAACATAGTAAAAATGGCAATTTTACCAAAAGCAATCTACAGATTCAATGCAATCCCCTTAAAAATTCCTACACAAATTTTTACAGACCTTGAAAGAACAATACTCAACTTCATATGGAATAACAGGAAACAGAGGATTGCCAAAACTATTATGCTCAATAAAATAACTTCATAATCACTATCCCTAACTTCAAGCTATACTATAGAACCATAGTAATAAAAACAACCTGGTACTGGAACAAAAACAGACTTGTGGATCAATGGAATTGAACCAAAGCCTCTAACATTAACCCACATACCTATGAACACCTAATTTTTGACAAAAAGGCCAAAAATATTCAACGTAAAAAAAAGGTAGTATCTTCAACATATGGTATTGGCATAACTGGATGGTAGTATGTAGAAGAATGCAAATAGATCCAAGCCTATCACCCTGTATAAAACTCAAATACAAGTGGATCAAAGACCTCAACATTAACCCAGCTACACTAAACTTGATAGAAAAGGAACTGGAAAATACCCTCCAATGCATTGGTATAGGTGACCACTTCTTAAATATAGCATCAGTAGCACAGACGCTAAGAACAACAGTCAATAAGTGGGACCTACTGAAACTAAGAACCTTCTGTAAGGCAAAGGACACAGTCAATAAGACAAAATAACAGCCTACAGAATGAGAAAAGATCTTCACCAACCTACATCTGACAGAGAACTGATCTCTAAAATATATAGAGAATTCAAGAAACTAGAGCCCAAAACCTAAATATCCCAATTTAAAAATGGGGTTCAGTTCTAAAAAGGAAACTCTCAATAGAATAATTACAAATGGCTGAAAGGCACCTAAAAATTGCTCAACATCTTTATCTATCAGAGAAATGTCAATCAAAACAATTTTGAGGTACCACCTTACACCTGTCAGAATGGCTATGTTCAAAAACATAGAGGACAACATGTGCTGGAGAGGATGCAGAACAAGGGAACACTCCTCTACTGTTGGTCAGAGTGTACACGTGTACAGCCACTCTGGAAAACAGTATGGTTATTCCTCAGAAAACTGGGAATCAATCTCCCTAAGCATCCAGCAAAGCCACTATTGGGCATATGCCCAAAGGATGCACATTCATACTCCAAAGGCATTAGCTCCACTATTTTCATAGCAGCATTATTTGTAATAACAAGAACCTGGGAACCACCTAGATGCCCCTCAACTGAAGAATGGATAAACAGACTGTAGTACACCTACACAATAGAGTACTACTGAGCAATAAAAAAAGATGACATCATAAAAATTTCAGGCAAATAGATGGATTGGGGAATATCCTCCTGAGCAAAGAGTCACAAGCTCAGAAAGACAGACATGGGATGTACTCATAAGTGGATTTTAGAAACAAAGTAAAGAATACCCAAGCTGCAAACAACAATCCCTGAACATCTTGCGATTAGAAGGAATTTAAGAGAGATATCCAGAGATTCCCTAAGAAGAGAAAATAGAGAAAATCATCTTAGCAAATTGAGGTCATAATAGGTTGCAACCAAGAAGACTTAGGATCAAATCTTGAATGAAGGAGATGGTTGAGCAAGAGAATCAAAGAGGGAGATAGATATCTTGTTAAAGGAAGCCATTGTGTGCTTGGAAAGAGACTGGGTGTTAGTGAAATGTCCAGGAGCTTGCAGGATGTCCCTGGCCAAGTTTCCAAACAATGGTGGAGGGGGTGCCTAAATGAGACTTCCCCTATAATCAAATGAATAAACACCCTAGGTGTCATCGCAGAACCTACACCCAACAGGACATGAAGGTGGAGGCAGACATCCAGGGCTGAGCACTGGGCAGAGCTCCTGGTCTAGCTTAGAGTGGAGAAGGAGAGTCTGTATGAGCAGGGGGATAGGGATTATGAGGAAGGTCCCCAAAGTGATGATTGGCTGGAGATTTTGGGAAGCTCACTGAACCTGGAATTGCCACTGGAGATCCATCAGGCAAGGGAGCCGCATCCTCCAGGGGTGATCGGCTTATGACTGGCATGAGCAGTGTATGGAGCCAGGAGGGGTGGAATCAGACTGTGTTCCTGTTCATGGACTGGCACCTTGCAGCCCATTCCCTATAGCGGAACATCCTGCCCAGCATTGACTTTGGGATGAGTGAGTTGGATATGCCTGGAACAGATATGCCAAGCTGGGCTGGATCACTTTCAGGTTTCTTGCCCATTTTGGGGAGGAGATGGGTGGATGTGGAGGGTCGAGGCTGAGAGCTGTCTGGGAGGGATTGGGAGGATGGAGGGGAGGGGAGACAGGAGGATGCATTTATGGAGATGGCCTTTTTAAAAAGAAACTAAAATCGAAAAAAAAGAGAGGAAGATATGGGGTGGCCAATTATACCTATTATCTTAGTATTCGGGAAGTGGAGGTAAGTACATCAGGAGTTTGAGGCCTTGGGCTATATGTAACTCTGCCTCTGAACAAAGATGATAGATAGATAGATAGATAGATAGATAGATAGATAGATAGATAGATAGATAGATAGATAGATAGATAGATAGATAGATGAGAATAAAGTATCTCCAGTTCTCTTTTCTCTATTTATTTTATTTTTACACCCCAACCAATGTTTTCCAACCATCCCCTCTTCCTGGTCCATCCATCCCACCTCTCTCTGCACCCATCTATTCCTCCTCTGTTTTTCTCCAAAATAAAAAGTGTGGGTATCCCATGGAGATCCGTCAGCCATGATACATTAAGTTGCAGTAAGACTAGGCACCTCCTCTTCTATTAAGGCTGGATAAGACATTCCAGTAAGAGAAATGAATTCTGAAATCAGACAATGATTTAGAGACAGCCCTGCTCCACTGTTAGAAGTTTCACAAGAAAACCAGATTACACACTTGTAACATATATGCAGGGGGCCTCCGTCAGTCCCAGGCAGGCCCGCTGGTTGTCAGGCCAGTCTCTGTGAGCCCATGCAGGGCTCCGTCAGTCCCAGGCAGGCCCGCTGGTTATGGGCTCCGTCAGTCCCAGGCAGGCCCGCTGGTTGTCAGGCCAGTCTCTGTGAGCCCCGTAGACCCAGGTTAGTTGATTCTGTGGGTTTTGTGGTGTCCTTGATCCCTCGTATGGCTCCTGTATTCCTTCCTCTCCGTTTTCTAAAGGATTCCCAGAGCTCTACCTAACAGTTGGCCTCAGGTCTCTGCATCTATTTACATCAGTGAGTATAGAAAAATATTAGAAATCATTTCATTGACATTTTTTTTCAGTTATGCTCTGCTTTTATCCTAGGTGTCTGGGTCATCCTGCCTCTAGGTCCTGGTCCTCAGTAGCAAGCTCTCTTTTATGGTATGGATCTCAAGCTGTCCCAATCATTGACTAGTCACTCCCACAATTTCTGTGCCACCTTTACCTCAGTACATCTTATAGGCAGGACAAATTGTAGGCCGAAGGTTTGTTGCTGTATTGGTGTCCCAGTTCTTCTGTTTGAGGCCTTGGGTGGTTTCAGATGATGGCCAGTTAGGCTCCATATATCCTAGTGCTATGAGTCTTAGCTAGGATCACACCTCCTAGATTACTTGTGAGTTTCCATTGTACTAGGTTTCTAACTCATTGCAGAGATGCCTCCCCTCAATTCCAGCTGTCTCTCCCAGTACTCTCTCCCTCCATCCTTCTCTTAAATGATCCCTCCTGTTCCCATACCCAACTGCACCAATGTAGACCCCTTCCCCATCCAATGGCGATCACTATTCTATTTCCCCTTCGCTCTGAGATTCATGCACTCCCTCCTTGAGCCATCCTTGTTTCTTAACTTCTTTGGGTCTTTGGATTGTAGCATGATTATCCTTTACTTTGTGACTAATATCCACTTACAAGTGAGTATATACCAAGTTTTCTTTCTGGGCCTGGGTTAACTAACTCAGGATGAACTTTTCTAATTACATCATTTGCCTTCAGATTTCATGTTGTTTATGTTTTTAACATCTGAGCATTACTCCATAGATGAGCAAGTGTCCTTGTGGTATAGTAGAGCATCCTTTGGCTATATTCCCAGGAGTGGTATATCTGAGTCCTGAAGTAGATCAATTACAGATTTTCTGAGAAATCACCATATTAATTTTCAAAGTGGCTGTAAAAGTTTGTATTCCCACCAGAAGTGGAGGAGTGGCCCTGTTGCTCCAAACATAGCCAACATAAGCTTTCTCTGTGCTTTTTAGCTTAGCTATTCTGACAGATCTTGTTATGGGGACTCCAACACTGACCCACTAGCCAATTGTAAAAAGTGACTTGGCTCAAAAGGCGGGTTTTTTATTGGAGAAACATTATCTCATAAGAAGCGGGGGCACACAGAAGGAATCACTCTCACTTGGATGGTGAGGAGATGGCAAGGAGCCACAAAGAAGTGCGGCTTATCCATATCCCCTTTGAAAATGGGGATGCAGAGTGGCAACTGGACCTGCAGCTGTGTGACAGCTTTGTTCTGTATTGTGAATGTAGCACATTGATTTGGTCTATTAATAAATTGATCCACAGACTTCCTTCTTTAAAATTCTTTTAGTTCTTAATAATAAAATATTTACCAAATACATAATAACTTTTGCAGTGTCATTTGTTATCAGGAAAGTGCAAATTATAATCATAATAATATGCAAAGATCATGATGTCTAAATTTTTTAAAATAATAACATTACGTTTTGGTATAAATATATAACCATCACCTTTCACACACACTGATACTAAGAATTTAAGGTCATAGTTAATTAATTTCAAAAATGTGGGGATGGTTCCTCACATGAAAATTAATAATCATGTAAATAGATTTACAAAAAAATTGCACAAAAATCTCAATTAATGCAGAAAGCCTTTTGACAAAAAATAGCATCCTTTTGTGATAAAAACCCTAAAGAGGATAAGCATAGATCTAGTACACCTCAACATAGTAAAGTGTATGACAAATTTATAGCTATCATACATAGTGCTTTAAGTATTGGCTAGAATAGTAAAACAAAGGAGAAAATGAAAGACATATAAATAAGAAAGCAGACTGTCCTTGTATGTCAATGGTATTCTACACATAAAAGATCCTATAAACTCTATGAGGAAACCCTAAATCTGATTATTGTGTTCAGCAGTGTCTGACTACAAAACTAATATACACTAGCATAAAAATTAGTGGTCTTCCTATATATTAATATCAAATCCTGTTCATAAATGCCTCAAAAATGATGTAAATCTAGCCAAGGAAATGAAAAAGTCTGTAGCAAAATTTTTAACACTGAAAAAAATGAAGACATTAGAAAACAGAAAAATCTCCCATGCTCTTGAATTAGAATTAATATTGAGAAAGTGGTTATATTATAAAAAAAGATGAACTCCAAAGCAATTCAATACACTCTCCAACAAAATTCTAATACCACTCCTCAGACATAAAAAAAAATGTGGAAGCACAAAAGTTCCTGGTAGTCGAAAGACTGCTAATCCAAAATTACAATATTGCAAACATTACAATACCAAATTTCAAGTGATGCCAGAGTCATTGTATAAAGCAATCACATAGATCAGTAAAATACATGACACAGAATTAAACTCTTATAGTTACAACCACCTGATTTATTTACAATACTGCTACAAACATACTCTGGAGAAATAAACATCTTCCAAAGTGATGTTGGATCCCCCACACTGAAGAAGGAAACTACACCCTCACCTCTCACATTATGCAAATATCAATCATAATGGATCAAAGACCATAAGGTAAAACCTGAAACTAAAACTGTTGGAATGGGCCTAAGGAAAAGATTCAAGGACCTGCATAAATAGGCAAGAACATTTTTAGTAGGAACATAGCCACAAAGGAAATAATGCTAGCAGTTAACAAAAAGGATCCCTGAAGTTTCAAAGCTTCTGCATAGCAAAGAAATTTCAAAGAAGAAACAGTCTACTAAAAGGGAGAAAGTCCTTCCATCCTAGACGTCTGACAGGACCACATGTATGGTAATAAACATTTTTAAAGGGCAATCTTTAAAAAAAAATTCTGCAAAGACATACGTAAAATTTATTTGGAGGAATATTGTTTATTCATGCATTTCAGTTTTCTAAATGCAAAACTGTCTTATAAAGGAAGCCACGTGCCACTTATGTAGGCCAATGCCTAAAATCTGTGCTTGTTCTGCTATAACTATATAGCCTGTAGAATCTATAAATGTTGGTTGCTTTAGAAATAATTTTTCTAAGGTGGAGTGTAGTGATATATTGTATATTAAATAAAAATAGTCTAGAATATCAGAAGACAGAGCCACCCACAGAGCTCTCAGGGGAAGCAGAGATCCACTTGGATCTCTGTGTTTGGTGCCTAACAGAACCAGGCAATGATGGCACATGCACCTTTAATCCTTAGCTCTAGGAAAGTGGAACCAAGAAATGAGATAGCTGGGCAGACAGAGAAGAGGCAGGAGTTCAGCTTCTCCTGCCACTTTCCTTTTAGGCTGAGGATGAAGAAGTTGGAGTCAGAGGATTTGGAAAAACAGGCCTGAAGAGTCGGCTGGGTGAGAGTTGTCTGTGCTTTGTTCCCTATCTCTCTGATGTTTCAGCCTTTTTGATGGCTCTGAGTTTTTGTCATAATATCAAATAGTATTAGTGCAGTATCTGGTGCCCAGCGTGCAGTGTGAAACCAGGACCGTGAGATTAGTAGTCTCATGCTCTAGAACTGAGCTAGCCATCCATGCCCTGTCCATGGATCACCCTAGAGAGACCTGGGGGGCCAGGCTTACCCTTTTCTCAGCAGCCCCAAGCAGCAAGGCAGATGGTGTGTGTGTGTGTGTTGGGAGCAGGGTGGGGGGAGTATAGAAGGGACTTTTCATGTGGTGCCTTACCTCAGCCAGCACCTAGAAGGCAACTTAGAACTGGTGTGGACCAGGGGAATCCTATCATTTGATTAAATAGCAAAGGCTTGTAGAGGATGTTGACCCTGTGTGACTTTGTTTGAAGCATGAATACATGAAAAAAAAAAAACACTTGCTTTTGGTTTTGCAGCTTCCAGCACAGGCCAGAGCTACATATGGCTGCCAGAGCCACTACCCAGCTGGTTAGTTTTCATGTTGGAGTTAGTCTAGAGCCAGCTCTGCCCTTTAGGAAGTTCCTGCTGCACCTGTTTCTTCATAATCACCTAGGTGAGTTTTTCAGACGGTGGCTTCCCTTCTCCTAATGGTTTGTGGCTTTTTCTGGACCCCCTTCTAGGACTGCTGCCATCCTCATCTGAATCATTATTGATAACAAACTTGGTGAATCAATTGAGATTTTTTAAAATGGAGAATTAGTTTAAGACAGAGAGGGGTTTTTAGCACATTAGAAAAATAGGAAATATTAACATGCAGGGAATGTGGTCTTTGTTTGATAATACTCTAGACCATTTGAGAATGAAATCATTAAAGGAGAGAATAATTCATGTAGATGGATTTATTGTAATGTCTATTATAAATATTATTTGTTTGATCATTCTTGTTTGATCCCTAAAAAAAAGAATTATTTAGTATGAGAATTGAGTTGATTGATCTGAGTGCCAAGATACAAATATTAGAAAACCTTGTTAAAACAGAACATAGAGATATTCAGACTCAGACAGAATATAAAGAAAAACCAATCTTAATGTTTCATTATAAGGTTACAGAGAAACAGCATAAGGCTTTCAAATACCCAGACTTAATATATCCAATAACCTTACAGGGACTGCCAAAGATAGAAACTGTGCAAGAGCTGAACAGACTCCTGGGCAAATGTCAGATTTAAGGAGAGTCAAGAAAGCAATAGTCACATCTGGTATGTACTCACAATTTTTAAAGCAGATATTAAACTCCTGGACAACTTGTGATAGAATTACCCATAAAGACTGGACAAATATGGCTGCAGAAGTTTTAAGGGCTGGTCCAAATTACAATGGAGGACCTAGTAGAAGAAGGAAGCCAAAACCATAAAGCAATGCAGAAGAGCTAGAGAAATTGAAATCTTCCAAGACCAACTTCTTTGGGAAGAAAATTATGCTAAAGTAAAAAGACAATTTTTATATGATGGCCACACCCTGGATTTATGCCAAATAGAAGTTTTGAATGCTTTAAATGCATAAGCAGGAAAGAAAATTCAGTCTTTTATAAAATTGATCCAATAGCTAAAAGAAACCATTACAGATTTTTTACAATGATTGACTTCAGTGGTAAATAGAATGGTATGAGATTCAGAAGCTAGGAAAGTAATAATTGAATCTCTGGCTTCTGAAAAATGCTAACTCACAGTTTAAAAGGATAATTCAGTCATTAAAGGCAAGATTGCACCCTTGAATGATTGCATCAATTAATTATTGCATACAATTAATATGGATTCTCATAAGTATGATGATAATTAGGTAAAAGAGGTTATTTGTA
Organism: Phyllotis vaccarum; assembly: GCA_033318265.1. NCBI lineage: Eukaryota > Metazoa > Chordata > Mammalia > Rodentia > Cricetidae > Phyllotis > Phyllotis vaccarum. The sequence goes on along the minus strand of JARWLC010000011.1, from coordinate 11,764,427 downwards.
GAGGTTTAAATAAAAAGCAAAATATCAAATGTCACACTTGTGGAAAGCAATGCCACCTAAAAAGGGGACTGTAAACAAGGAGTTCCCAGGTACAATGTCTTTGCTAAGAATAACCACAACAGAATGATTCTCCCTTCTGGAGTATGCAGGTATGTCAAAGGCAGATGTTGGACCAATGAGTGCAGATAAACTAGAGACAGGCAAAAAACTTTTACCTTTGAAAAATGCCCTAAGGGACCTCCACATAGTTCTCCCCTCCACCCCACAAATCCAGTTCAGTTTTATCCTTTCATCAAGGAGAAATCACCTTCCCAGAGGAATTAAAGAACATAATGCCTATTGTAAACAAACAAGCAAACAAACAATCAAAACATATTGCTTTGGATGAAAGAAAAGTTTTAGAAGAAGGAACAAAAAATAAAGAAAAAATAAATCAAAACTAATAAAGAGTAGAAAAAAAATTTCCAAAGGTAAGATTGAGGAAGGTTTTGCTTCTGTTTTTGAAGGCGAAGACAAGCTATAGATACCATCAAAACTAATAAAGACTTGATTCAAATAGAAAAAAATCTCTTAATAAAGAGAGATGATGGCTCATTCATGATGTGACAATTCTTTAAGTTATAAGAGAAACTCAGCATAAAAGCTTGGAATAGGGTTCTGCTTTTATCTTTGTAGAGAACTAGAAATACTCATCCTTAAGAAGTCAAAAGACCTTGAACAGACACCTAGATCTCTAAAGCAGAAGAGAAGGTTGTCCAGAAAATATTCATAAGCGAAGAAGACTCAGATTTATTGGTAACAATACACTCTACAAGGTAAAATCTCATTGCCTAACATCTGTATCTCTTCTAAGAAAAGCTGAAGTCCCAGTTCAACTGAAAGTTAAAGCTGGTTTTAGAGTTGGAGTGTGGCTCTCTCCTTCTCTCAGCCCAGCCCAAGCATGCTTGTTAAAGGAAAATGCAAAAATCTCTGTGTCATTTAAAAAGAACCACATGATATGGGACAGAAGAAAAACCAAAAGTATCACTAATCTCATAATTTTTTGAATATTATATCAAAGTTTATAATATTATATATATTAAACTTTTGTCATGGTATTAACAATCACATAAAGTACTAACTAATTGTAGGGGGAAAAGACCTTATCTAGTTTTCTATCCATTGTTTTAGGTTTGATTTTCTTATCAAGTGTCTGCAGTGAACCATGGCAATGTCTGACTGTGACATTTGAAGTCTTCAAAAGGAAGATGGGGACTCTCAGTGATGATTCCACATGGGCTATGATAATGCAATTAAGCTGAAACACCTACTAGAGATTGGCTTTGGACTAAAAACTGCTTAGGACAGTTTCAAGGTAGCTAGCTGAGATAAGCAGAGTCACAGAGTACTCTGACCAGAACTTGAGAAAAGTCCTGCACTTTCCCATTATGCAAAGACTGAACAGCAGATGATACAGTTACTTATTTCTGCCCAATTTTTTTTAAGACTCCCCTAACAATGCCATTGCCCTCAGATTTCAGGAAGTAAATTTAAAAGCACACTACTAAATTCTTAAGAGGTAGGGTGGGTGATTTTTGGTCTTTCAATGGATTGCGAATAAATGCCATTATTAGATGGTTAAAAATTAGTATTGGTAATGATTAGGAAAAAGTTAACCAAGGGAGATTAGATTCAGGGTTTTTGTTTGGAAAAATATGGGAGGGAATACAAATATAAAATTTTAAAAGAGTTTATTATTGAATCTACTCTGAGGAAAAAAAAGAAAATATGGGTATAATAAGATATAAGGGTAGATTATTGAATCTACTTTTAAAAATCAGCTACTGGTTTTAAATATTATACATTAGACTGAATTTTTGTATGTCTTATACAATTGTGTATATTGATATAAAGTTGAGTTAATTTTGTTACTGTATATATATTTTTACTCCTATTCAAGAAGGTATTGTACCTATACAGTTCATCTAACTATGTAATACAAATTACTAGTCCTTGAAAGTTGTTATTCTAAGTTATAAAGAAATGCAAGTTAGTAGTTAGTCATTACAATCAAGCTTATAGTCATATTAGGTATATTTCAAGGTCAAACGGAAATATTAGATGGACAGGTCATCTTCAAATACTTCAAATATCTACAGAATATGACATTTAAGAAATTTTTATAGCATTGGTTCTTTTAATTTTTATGACAATGAAATGTGTTTGCTCCTGGCAGCACCAGTCTACTTCAGAGATGATGGGTGTAGTATGAGGCTTCTGGCCTGGACTTTCAGAGACACACAGATGCTTACAATAGTTTTAGGCTGATCGGCCTAAGGACCAGGAATATAACTTGTTAACTCTTTACCCTTAATCTAACCCATGACTCTTATCCTGTTCAGCCATGGGGCTCAGTACCTTTTCTCAGAACAGCATAGTTGTCCTCTGATTCTTTGGCTTCTCTCAAGCAATCTGCTCTGTTCTTTCTATTCTCAGAGTTTTCTTAGTCTGGTAACCCCATTCACACTTCCTGTCTGCCTTTGGCCAATCAGCGGTTTTTATTAAGCTCATAGGTGGGGACAATTATTTACAATAGAACAATATAATCTCCCTATAGATGGGCATCAAAGAAACTCCATATGGAGTTCACTTTCTTTGTGGCAAAAATTAGCCACTGGGCAAAAAAGTGCCCTTGCCTCAACTGCTGACAGTGTAGTGTTTGAAATGGACAAGCAGGACACACAAGAAAGAACTCTGAACCTTGCCAAGATAGGAAGGCCTTTAAGGATATTCTGCTTCACAGAGAAGCCTATCAGATGTGCTAGGCCTGTAAGCTGAAGATGTGTGCCCCAAAGTTGCAGAGAAACCTTGAGCCTTGAGTGCTTGTCCAGGAAGCCAGGAGTTTATCTTTTTTTTTTTTTTTTCATTTTTGGAAGTCACTTGTACTTTTTGTTTACTTAACTAATAATATTGTTTTCTTGGGTCTCTGAAGGACTTGAAAATCAGATAGTTATATTTACAGATTCACTCGTTGCAGATTCAGCAAAGAAACTCACTAAGAGATATGAAGTGTATAAGCTTGAGAGACATCAAAAGATAGTTTTCAGTTGGTTAATACAAGTCAGACAGGAAGTAAATGAGGTACAATGCTTAGACTCATCAGAATAGGATGAACAGTGAAGTATTTTCTTTGAATTTGTCAAATGTTCATAGACTAGATATTAATGATATAATTATTGCTTGTATGCATTGTATATGGTTATTGTACCTATTGTGTATAGTTTGTCTTATATTAGTTGTTATTATTATTAGTTTTGACACAAATGGGGGGATGTGGTGATATATTGTATATCAGAAGACAGAGTCACTCATAGAGTCAAGCCATTAAGGTCAGGGAGTTGCGACCCATGCCTTTAACCTCATCTCTGGAAAGGCAGAGATCAATCTGGATCTCTGTGAGTTCAATGCCTAACAAAACCAGACAATGATGGCCCACACCTTTAATCCTAGCTCTAGGAAAGTTGAATCAGGAAGTGAGATAGCTGGGGAGGGGAGGCAGGAGTTCAGCTCCCCTCCCTTTTAGGCTGAGGATGAAGAGGTTGGAGTCGGAAGATTTGGGAAGACAGGCCTAGATAGACTAGATGAGAACTGGCTGTGGTTTGTTCCCTGTCTCTCTGACATTTCAGCTTTTTCTCAATATCTGGCTCTGGATTTTTACTATAATATCAAATAGAATTTGTGCAATATGGTCGTCTCCCACCCTGGTAAAGCTGGAAACTTGAACATTGCTTTCAACAGAGAACTCCATTAATGTTCTTTGGGAGGTGGGGTTTTATGTCCTGGGATGATTATTGGGTGCCTCCTCTTCTGTTGCTGTTCTGATGCCTCTGCAGGCACCCATCATTCTATACACTCTCCACTTGAACATCATGGAGGAAATAATTTCTATGGGTTCCCAATATTTTCTTTTAACTCTGCACCTCTGCATATACCTATGTCTTGGTCTGAAGAATTGTTCCTCCTAAATTTTTTTGTTCCTTACCTCCAAGATGTATTGTCATCTGTTGTACTTGACCATTTGCAGGGCTCTATATTTCTGATGGATTGGTTAAGAGTAGAACAGAAGTTCTGTCAGTCATTTTTGTCACCAAAAATGATTATCAAGCCTCAAAAGAAGTAATACGTGGCACTTTTAAATACAGGTCATTCAGCAGCCATTTGTTACTTTCTTTCCTTTATGGCTCATTTGCATTTGCAATGTTTGGGGGGGGATGGAAAGAAATCTTTCCAAGGACTGGAATTTATTGTATGTCTTATTTTTATAGCTCTATTAATAGCATCTAAATTTCAACTTTGGAAAATAGAAGAAATGTCCCACTTGTCAGCAAGCTTATTTTATGTTGATATATTTTATGTTTAGTCTTTTTCCATATGTCTGTGGCTCTGTGATTTAGAATGTTCTTCACATAGAAAAAGTTTATAGACAAATACTTCTTTTTCTAATGATCATAATATATAATAATTGTTCCCTGGCTTAATGTTATGTTTTAACAATGGTCTTAGTCAAACGTTTTGGCTCACAGATTTTATGCAATCTGTGTATTATATAAAGTATGCATTACACTTAGCCTATTTTATTTGCACATAAATAAATGTAAATACTTGGATGTGTGTCGTTTTGGTGCCTAAGGTCTGCTTGTGCTTCTTGACGTCTGTTCACAGTCTAAGAAATGACTCCTTCCTGTTTCATCACATTGACAAAGTTCATTTTCCTGGCTCAGTTTAGCAATTGGCAATAGAAAGTTGGAGTTTATGTATCATCTTGAAGTTTGTTCTGTGTGGAAAAGGAGAATCGGTAATTCGAATAAGTCTAATTTTAGATTTTAACTATGCCGTTATCTGGAAGATTTCAGATATATTCATGAGGTCTTTCTCATTTATGAAATGAAAGACTAAGTTGTTGAAAACACATGATCATCACGTGTGTTTAAGACGTCTGCAAAGTAAACAGCATAGAGCTGTCAAATTAATAAACGTGGCAAAGCAACTGTAATGTTTAACACTGATCTGCAGTTTTACTGGATCTAGAATTACCAAGAATGTAAAGCTCTAAACATGTGTTTGAAGAGATGTCCTCTGTGGGTTGATGAAGGTGGGAATTCTGCCCAGATGTGGGTAGCGCTGTTCCATGGGATGAAATCTTAGAATGAAAAGGAGAAAGAAAGCTGAGTACTAGCATCCCTCTCTTCCTGCTTCCTGACTGCAGGTTCAGTGTAACCTGCCTGCCCAAACTCCTGCCACCATGACTTACTGAACCTTTAAATTGTGACTCAAAATAAATATTTTATTTTTCTCTAGGATGAAAAAATATATTGAGAATTTCAAATATTATTAATTTATGCTATATGATTTATATAAGTGGTAAAAGACTTATTAAAATAAAAGTGGGGAACTTAACAGGATAATTTAATTCTTCCTCCAAAACAACAAAGATAAATTGATTAAATTTTAATATAGAACCTATTCAATTTTTTTCTTAAAACTAAAATGTTCAAAAGAGTTGTCTTGATTTACATTTTGCACTTATTTGTGTACATGAAGAGTGACTATATTTTTCTGCCATTCTGTTGTCATATTGTATATCTCAGAAATCAGCTGGCACTCATGAAATATTGAGGGTGGAAAGGAAATATTGGTCTTATGAAAATGTTGTTTGTCCTCACAGAATTTCTGAATGGGTATTGACACCCAGAAAACTTCTGTGAAAACTCCACTATGAAAACTGTTAACATTAAGAAATTTAATACTAATATGAAGAAAAATTAAATTTAATGTAAAAAGATTTACAAAGAACAGTAATTAAATTAAATTAAAAATTTAATTTAAAAAAATTATATTAAAAATTAAACAGTAAAGGAAAAATTCTGTGTGAAAATCAAACAGTGCATCAAGACAAAAAAACCAATTTCTTGTAATCACACATTACCACAATTGATCAACATGATTAAAAAATATAAATATTGATGGTATATTTAGGAAAACCCAACAGATTCATCATATAGACAACCTTCAATTATGTTGGCTAAACTTAAGGTGTTTAGATTTTGTGATGGATAAAAAACAATGTATATTCAGTAAATTGTATTTAGAATCTGAAATGTTGAAGTGTTCTGCCTAACAGTACACATGTTTTATGCTTTCTTGAGATGGGCTATAGCAGAGGGAAAATTTTCAGGTGAACACACAATCATGAGGGTAAATAACTCATACCCTGAAGCTCACTGTGCTGTGAGCATTTTGTGAAGTAAAATAGACTTGGTGCCAGATGACTTCTATGAGTGTTAAGAGTTCTATGTTTAATACGAACTAGGCTGAACTAAATATTGATACTCTGTAGTTTAAGTATATAATTAGAACATGTTTAAACCATTGTAGACTTTTCAGAACAAACCCACATTGTAAACTGAGAAATACCTTTATTGGTAACTTATGAACTACATTTTCTGATCATGATGCTTTAAAGTCAAATGTCAACTGCTATAAAAAAAATGCAAAAACTTCTACGCATTCAGATTTTGTACAGCAGTTTCTCAATAAATAAGGACGTGATTGTTTCATAATTGTAGTAAAACTATGACTTAAACGGTGGTTACAAGTGATTTAATCAGACATCTCAGACTGTTGAATAAGATTGAAGATCAGGTAGCTAAGAGAAGAGATAAATAATAGGCAAAGTTAAAAAAAACCTTGGGTAGGGGCTGGTTAGATTTGGCTCAGAGTTAAAAACACTGGCTGCTCTTCCAGAGGTCCTGAGTTCAATTCTCGGCAAACAGTTGGTGGCTCACAATAATCTATAATATGATTCAATGACCTTTTCTGGCATGCAGGCAGAACACTGTACAAATGGTCACCATCATCATCATCATCATCATCATCATCATCATCATCATCATCATCATAAAAAAGGATGGAAAATTGTCCAGAGAGATGACTCAAAATTTAAAAGAGTCTTACTCCACAGTGCTTATTGCATATCCATCATCTTTTCTGTGTAGTCCCAAACCACTTGCAACTCCAGCTGCTAAAGATCATGCATGGTATCCATATATACACTCATGTACACACAGAGTAACAATCATATTCATATACATAAATGAATGATAAAGGAAGTCCTTAAAAAGGCAAGAGTTAAGTGGTAAAACTGTTGGTTAGCGTTTATAAGTTCCTGGATTAATGAATTGAGCTGCAAACATAAAAAGCAAATGTGAACACAATAGCAAGTTTTTTTCCTTAAATTATAAAATAAAACTCTTGTAAGACTGCAAAAATAACAAGATATAAAAGATAAAAGTAGTGTTATAAATAGAAAAAAAAGTTTTTAGAAGCCTTTTTAAGTTGAATGTTATGTATGATTTTTCATATTGATTATGTGGGATTATCACATCAAAACCCCCAATCATATTCACTTCTTAGTCTTCCCAGTCCTGACCCCCACCTTTGTGACCTCCAACAAAGGAGGAATAAAAAGAAAAAATCTGTATCGCCCATGTATTCACTGGTTTATGGAAAACTCCAATTGACCGGCTCCTTAAAGAAAACAGTGCCCCTCCTCACACCCAGCCGCCCAGAAGCCGTTGGTTGTAAAGAGCTAAACTTCAGCACCTCTATCATGATTCTTAAGAGTTTTCTTCAATGGCTTTCTGACCACACTGCTACTTTTTTGGAGGAGACAGGGGTAGAGGTTGTCATAGAAACCTATGTTCCTCTTTCTTAACTGTGAGTCTATAATTATCCATCTATATCACTGCAAAAGTAGTTCCTTTGCCCTTTACCATCAGCAGAAGCATAGATCGTGGACTTCCACATGGTTTCTTGGAACAGCACAGACCATGGACATACACATGATCTCTGGCTTCAGCACTTGCCACAGATCTCAGCATGGTCTCTGGTGGCTTTATAGACCAGATATGTCAACACAATCCTCTGTGGCAGCACAGGACATAGACACCATTATAGGCCTCAAGACAGCACATGCCAAGGACATTCACATGACCTTTGGGCCAGGTTGATGTACAATTTTATACACAATGTACAAAGCTACTTCATTGAAAGAAAAACTAAATTAAAATATAGATATTATTTGTACTTATAAGTGTGATTAAAACAAAACCAAAATGGACAAAGCAAAAAAAAAAAAAAAAAACCAGAATCAGTAGACAAATCATTTCCATGAAAATGCTGCCAAGCCCAAATGCTATTCTGAATTAAATTTTAGCAATATATAGAAAATTAATTTTTTCTCATATGCAACTCATCTTCAAGATTATAAAAGAAAACTACAAAAGTCAATTAAAACGTGATACCTAAACATGACAAGCAAAATTATTACCTAATTTTATTTAACCAATTCCTAACCATTTTTGATTCATTCACACACATTCAAACAAGAGTGTGCATTCATTATTATTTTTATAATAGCTCATATTCTATGAATACCTAAATAATTTGGTATGTAAATTGGAATAGCTATATAATATAAAAAGATAAGGAAAATATAATTATATTGATAAATATAAGACTTTAAATTTTAATAATTAATCTTTGTAAAGCTATTAACAAGCAAGAACTCTGTGATAGAACCTTTAAATCTTATAAAAGTTGCAATGTTTCACCTGCAGAAAAAGTAATAAATTGTGGTAAATAAAACCTTAGAAGAATTTTTGTTGAACACTGGAACAACATAAGAGGATAGATTTCCTGGATATATTATAAGGAATATGAGAAAATGGCAAATAATATAAAAACAATAGAAAAAGAGAATGGTAGTATTTTAATAATATCATCTGCAAAAACATTTCAATATAAATAATGAGCAAAACTATAGAAATTACAAGAATACTCAGAAAAGTAGCCAGTTTCAAAAGTCATAAAAATAATTTACCAGCTGTTCCATTCGGATATTATAGTTCACTTAGTAATTACTCTTTGCCTTTTCTTTCTAAGATAGCATATGCAAATATATTCCCTTAGGTTTCCCAGACTGAACAGAAACATAGAATGAACATATTACGTTGTTATAGCATCAAATATACCTTAGAAAGAGTTGTTTATATTTTGATATCCACTCCACATCTTATTCATCATTCCTATATTGTCTTGAAAATCAGAGTTATCTCCTATATTTGATTCATCCCTATGAGACAATTTTTATCTGTGAAATTGCTAAGCCTATGAAAAAAAATTATATGCTTTTGTGGTGACATCAGTTAATATCAAGAATAATTTCAGAATAACTATTTAATTATTTCCACCAACAAAAAACTAAATATTCCAAATAAAGGTGATAACCAAGCCAGAAATGTCTATTAAGTGTCTTACACTTAAGTGGTTCTTACAATATGAATGCAAATTCTTTTTAAAGAACAGGAATTCAGCAGCATGATTAAATAAGAGACACATGTTTACAAGTAGCGAATATATGTGACCACAGCAACCAAAGGTTAAGTCAAAATATTATTGACATCAAATATTTATATTTTATACTGTTATATTAGGATTTTCTTAATCCTTTTATTTGTAACTGGCCTTATTCTGTAGCTTGTTTTGTTTTAATTTATTTATTTGATTTATATGTATGGACATTTGTTGTGGGATTCAGGTGTCAGCTGATAAGGTCCAAAGAAGCTTATCCAGGGTCCCGGGCTCCTGGAGGGGGTGTGGCCAACCCCTTTGATAAGGGGCTGCTGGGACGCTGGGGGGCTCTCTTCCTGGTTCCTGGCTGCTGGAGGAAGGACCCCTTCGTCCGTCCGTCTGCAGACTTCGGTCCCTACTGTACTTGGTTACCTGTACCGTGAGTTCTAAATTATATTCTAATAAATATTTTTCTAGTATTGGTGTTCTTGTGGGTAAACTCCGCCTACATCTGGCGCCCAACGTGTCCCTACATCTGGCGCCCAACGTGTCCCGGACCCACGGGCGGGCCCACGGGACGGGTTTAATTCACACTCAGGTCAGGTTTTGAGTGTGGGCGGGGCTTATCCAGCCCCGTGCAGATTTGGTTTTGAGCGGTGACCTCCAAACGGCTTACGCCATCAGTTTCCGAGGCTCCCGGTCTGTTTCAGCCGGCGCCAGCGGGGGCTCCAGGCATCTCAGCCAGCCGCACGGCCTCGGCCCCGCTGCCACCTGCGGTCGGTAGACCTCCCCCCACCCAGCACACGACCCGCGGCTAGCTGAGACCCGGGCCAGTTGCAGCTGCCGCGCGCGGTCTGTAGCCCCGCCCTTCGACCAGTCGCGCGGCTGCGGCTCCGCTGTAAGCGGTCGGTCTGTCTAACCGCTGCACGCGCGCGCGCGGTCGGTATCTCTGCCTTTCAACCAGTCGCGCGGCTGTGGCTCTCTGCCTAGCTAAACGGCTGAGACCCGGGCTGTCTGCCTGCTGCGCACGCCCCTCCCCCAGCGCGCGGCTGTGGCTCTCTGCCTAGCTAAACGGCTGAGACCCGGGCTGTCTGCCTGCTGCGCACGCCACTCCCCCAGCGCGCGGCTGTGGCTCTCTGCCTAGCTAAACGGCTGAGACCCGGGCTGTCTGCCTGCTGCGCACGCCCCTCCCCCGGCGCGCGGCTGTGGCTCTCTGCCTAGCTAAACGGCTGAGACCCGGGCTGCTTGCTTCCGCACCTAGCTGTACCGCTGCTCAGTTCATTTTAATTGAGTTTGAACTGCGGCTGCAGGAGCGCCCTTCCCCCAACCTGGCTGGCTGAGTTTGACCCAAAAACTGCAGATTCAAGCAGCAGCTCCGCCCCTAACCCCTGTAACCTGGGACAATTGTGAATTACTCCTGTAGGTGAACAAAGATAACTAAAACCATTCTATCTTGTAATTAACATCCTGTCTTGACTTGTGAGAATTTGTTTTTTCCCAAAGATTCTATTTTGTCTGCTGAGACCCTCTAACACCTAGGATCTGTGAATAACGTGCTGAGTGTCTCTACAGCGGCCATACAGCAGGGCACTAAACGTTATTGTGACACCTTCTGACCACACAGCGTCATTGCACCTGGATTGAGGTAATGGCTGACAACTATTCTTTTGAGGAATTTGGTATATATTTTTCCACGATGGTTGACAAGTTTTTAAATGAGTATCTTGAGGTATTCAGTACCCCAGTTTTACTATTTCTTGGTCTGTTTCTGTATGTTGTGTTCCACAATAGAAGGGTGATGACTGAGGTCACGAATCTGAACTTTCAATTACCATCCAAACTTGGTATTATAGAATCATCAAACGCTACACTGTCAGATGACGTTAAGCAGATGCAGACCTTCAATCAGCAGCTGTTGTCCAGGATATGTGAATTAGACTCTGCTATGTCTAAAACGATGGATATGCTACAAACTGGTTACAACAAGCTTTCACATAATGATAACACTGTACTAGAACAATATAAACTCTACGTAACTGATGAAAACAAGAAACTTATTGACCACATTAATAAACTGGATGAAAAATTCATTAATTATGTTAATGATGTAGATCTGAAAATTGCTAACTCGGCGAGGTCTTTAGACCTAGAACAATATAAACTCTACGTAACTGATGAGAACAAGAAACTTGTTGACCACATTAACAAAGTGGACGAGAAAATCATTAATTATGCTAATGATGTAGATCTCAAAATTGCTAACTCGGTGAAGTCTTTACAAGGATCACTTCATCAAGAAAGTCAAACTTTGAGACAGATGGTATCCGAAATACAAGAATTTGTACCTGCACTGTCCAAATTCCAAGAATGGGAATCCGTAGTGTCCAAAATCCAAAAATGGGAACCCATTATATCTAAAATGGAACAATGTGGGGACCATATTGCAACACTACAAAAGGGCAATGATACATCTGATGCTCAGAACAGTTCAGGTCAACCCCCAATGGGGTGTTATGGTACTGGAAATACTTTACATAAAGTTGTAAACATCACGGGGATACCTCCTTCACCACCACTATTATTCCCAGCTACTATTCAGACCAAGATGGCACCAGGGGGTTCCTCAGAATATGTAGAGTATAGTTATGAGCCACTACATATGAAAGACATCAAAGATTTTAAAGAGGCAATATCCATGTATGGTATTCACTCTACTTATGTAAAGCAGCTCCTGAATTCATGGTCTGCAAAAAACCGAATCCTCCCCCTCGATTGGATGCAGCTAACGGCTGCTGTCTTGGACCAGAGTCAAAATTTGCAGTGGAGAAGCTGGTTTAGAGAAGAAGCCAGGACCTTAGAACACCAAGGAAGAATTAGGGGTTTCTTTGCTTCTCAGGACCAAATCCTTGGTGAAGGAATGTTTGCTGACGTGAAGACTCAGACTACTTATGACGAACATACTTTATTGCTATGCCGTACGGCCGCACTTAATGCATGGGAAAAGATTTTAGACTCAGGTCAAAAAGTTGAGCATTATGCTAAGGTCAAACAAGGTTTAAAAGAGCCTTATACTGACTTTCTACAAAGGCTTACCACGGCTGTAAATAGAGCAATATCAGATCCAGAAGCTAGAAAGCAAATAATACTTTCTCTGGCCTTTGATCATGCTAATCCAGAATGTAGAAGAATGCTTCTGCCTTTAAAAATCAGAGCCGCACCTCTAGAAGAATGGATTCAATATACAATCAATGCTGAACCTCTCCATAGTAATGAAGACAATTGGGTAGACCAAACCATTGATAAAGTAAGGAAGAGGAACCAAGGAATCACTTGTTTCAACTGTGGTAGACAAGGCCATGTAAGACAAAACTGTACACAAAGTACTCTTGGAAACGAGGCCCGATCTAGGTTTAATTCGAACAGAAGGCCATTGCCTTCTGGATTATGCAGAAGATGTGGCAAGGGACGACATTGGACCAATAAATGTAGATCTACCAGAGATAAAGAAGGCAACCCTCTGCCATCGGGAAACGCCTTTCGGGGCTTCCCCCGGGAAGCCCCCCAAAATCAGACTCCAAATTCGAGGATGGTGAGATCATATCCGGTCGTAGTAGAAGACCAGCATCCTCAAGACGAATAGAACACCCAATACCTGATCTTGAAAAACATACGATATCAGATGATAACATAAATTCAAAAGAAGATTCAGAAACTCCAAAGAAAATTACGAAACGGATATTTTGGCAGACTTCGATAAATGAACAAAGACCAAAATTGGGTGTACTGATAGACAATATTTATATCCAGGGTTTAGTCGACACGGGGGCTGATGTTTCGATCATAACCCCACGGTCCTGGCATCCGAGATGGCCTTTACAGACAGTAGATATCCAATTTCTGGGTATTGGAACAATATCTCAGGTGAAACAGAGTGTGAGGTGGCTTGAATGCATAGGACCAGAAGGTCAGAAAGGACGGTTAAGGCCATATATGGCTGATATAGCAGTGGATCTGTGGGGCCGCGACCTCCTAATGCAATGGAATACCCAGATTAAAATCCCTCCTGGTTATGATGTCAGCCAAAGGATCAACTATGTTTCCAAAAATGACAAAAATTCACCAGCCATTCAAGTTGTACAAAAGAATCGCCCTCTTAATAAGACACTCACAGCACTGCCTTTGAAATGGTTAACGGAAAAGCCTATTTGGGTTCAACAATGGCCTTTGACAAAGGAAAAACTTCAGGCGTTAGAACAGTTGGTACAGGAGCAGTTACAGGCTCAGCATATTGAAGAATCAACCAGTCCCTGGAATTCTCCTGTTTTTGTTGTCAAGAAGAAATCTGGAAAATGGAGGATGGTGACAGATTTAAGAGCAATTAATAAGGTGATTCAACCTATGGGCTCCTTACAATCTGGTATTCCCCTGCCTTCTCTACTACCTAAAGGATGGCCTATTACAGTTATTGACTTGAAAGATTGCTTTTTTACCATACCTTTACAGGAACAGGACAAAGAGAAATTTGCTTTTACAGTGCCTACTCTTAATAATTCAGGGCCAGCTAAGAGGTACCTAGTGGTGAGTATCCCCGCCTGTCACGCGGGAGACCGGGGTTCGATTCCCCGACGGGGAGCCACAGATGTAGGGACACGTTGGGCGCCAGATGTAGGCGGAGTTTACCCACAAGAACACCAATACTAGAAAAATATTTATTAGAATATAATTTAGAACTCACGGTACAGGTAACCAAGTACAGTAGGGACCGAAGTCTGCAGACGGACGGACGAAGGGGTCCTTCCTCCAGCAGCCAGGAACCAGGAAGAGAGCCCCCCAGCGTCCCAGCAGCCCCTTATCAAAGGGGTTGGCCACACCCCCTCCAGGAGCCCGGGACCCTGGATAAGCTTCTTTGGACCTTATCAGCTGACACCTGAATCCCACAACAGACATTTTGCCTGCATGTCTAGAGGTGCAGACAGTTCTGAGCTGCCATATTGGTTTTGGGAATTGAACCTGAGTCCTCTGGAGGAGCAACCTCTTAACTGCTAAGCCATCTCTCTCTAGCCCCATATTCTGTACTTTATAAGTGTTTGTTTGTACAGGTTAGATGATATTCTTCAGTGGAGCTAAGACAGGGTTAAAGCTTTTTTTTTAAATCACTATGGAAAAGACTTTGATTGCCTTTAAAAGATTATTACTGTCACAGATTTTAGGCTGCTTGTGATGTCACTGCTAGAAAATGTGTGGGTATAATGTTAAAATGGGGTCCCCACAAGATTCCTGCTCCTTGGCTATATAGACTCAGTCAAACACTAGTCTATATATAATTGCGAAAGGCCTTTACAGATTTCATTATACTCATCAATCCTGAAGTACATGAGAGGACTGGGTATCTCACTGAACTTAGAATAGCCAATGAGGAGTCTGTTATTGAGATGTAGTAAAAGAGAAGTTGGGAACATTCTAAACATAAGGTTTCAATGTATATTGGGATAACAGCTGTGTGTGACCCAATGCTAACAGTCTCAGAGTAATAGCAGTCAACCCTACAAGCATAGAGGGTGGGATTTTGTGAATGACCTAAATGAACTTGGAAGCAGATCAAGCTTGGAGATTCTCAATAAGGGGTCAGTTAGTTTATAACTTGATTATATTTTTGTAGACTTGTGAGCAGAAAGAGTAAAGGAGTCAACCAAAATTTTGACTGAGTGAATTATAACACATTTTAGCCTTTTTATTTAATGCAGTTAAGTCACTGTTTCTAGTTTTATATCATACCCTGTGTCAATCTATAAGTAGCATGGCCATTATCAAGCTGGCCCCTCCATCTGAGAGATCTATTTGTTACAAATGATGGACCCACATTGACATATCATCACCCAAAGTCCACATTTTCAATTAGTATCTATACAGTCATTCTCTGATTGAACAAATGAACAGTGACACATATTTACCACACTGTCATGTGACAGAACTGCACAGTGACACAATATTACCACACTGTCATGACTTAACTATCTTCTTCAAACCATCTATTTATCTCTCCTTCCCACTCTTCAAGTACCATCAACCACTGAACTTCTGATACTTTAAGAGTTTTCCTTTTCAGCATCACTTACTTAAATCATATTAGCACGAGAACTTTCAGGTTAGCTTTTTCATTTCATCATATGTCCCTTCACACTTTTCCATTGATAATTCATTACTTTTTAGCAATGAATAATATTCCAATATATTAGTTTACTTGTGCACATTTTTTATTATTGTAAGTTGATGGCAATATTAATTAAGCTTCTACGGGCAGATGTTTGTGGTTTATGTGAACACCAGTTTTAACTTTTAGGGATAAATATTGAGTTCAACTGGTGAGCCTCAAGAAAGGATGCGTGTAGTTTTTGTAACAAACTGACTTCTTATATGTAGTTATACTACTGTGCCTCCCTGTTAGCAGAGTTTCTGTGGCTTCATACCCTCATCAACATGTGCTCTCAGTGTTCTGGATGTTGGCCATTCTAAAGTCAAGTAGTGACATCTTACAATTGTTAGTTGTATTTCTTTCTGATAGACAGTAGAACATTTTTTAATATGCTTTATTTCACCTTCTGTCTATAGCAATGTGTCTGTCAAAAGTCCTTGGGCTTAAAAAATTGGGTTTTCTTGTTGAGTTTTATGCATTCTTTGGTCTATTTTGATTGGTCTTATCTGGAATTTTGTTGTGGCAATGGAAGTGTAAGTAATATAACAACAGCAAATATAACCAAGTCCCAACTGTAATTAGGTAAAACTATAAAGAAGAGTTGTTCATGCATAATGGGAAATTCAGAGTGTTTTAGGTTTTGAAAGCAACTTTGTCCATATCTTAGCATTTGCTTAAAATCTTGGTTCTGTTTTTTCACTGTGTCTTTGTTTCAGACTAAAAATGATGTCTCTTTTGATAATAAAATAATTTCCAGAGCTGCAGATTTTCTGACTCTCCCTCCTTTAACCACTTGATAATTTCTTGGCCAGCATTTTGATTTGACCAAATAGGAACATGTGATCATTCTTAAGACAATTTATTCCAGTTTGGGTTCAGAGAGATGGCTGCACTACTCTAGTTTAGGTACTGTAAAAATCAACAGGTACTTTAGTTATTCTAGAGAAATCTATTTTCAGGAGTGGGGAAATTTAGCAAAAATGAAGTAACTTTGTCCAAAAGGGGAGAAGTAAAGAGTAAATAGACCTGGACAACAACACTATGAAAAATGAATGTCTTTAAAATTTTTTCATTTTAAAATTATTCATTTTAAAAATTGTAGAAAGTTTGTTACTCAAAACTTATATTGCAAATACCTACTATTCTTTCAAATATATAGCTGAATCATGCACTGTTTCCTGTTGCTTCCATCATTTCCTCAGTGGAACATATAGATGGAATATATGTACTTTCTGTAAACACCCATAAGAATGTTCCATGCCTCTACAAGAATCATTTTGGAAATCATAACTATATTTCACTCATGAGTTCCATTATCTCTGCTTTACAATGAGAAAATAAAGCATCACAAAAGACAGAAAATGTCTCAGTAGCTCTCTGAGCCACAGACATAAACTCTAATTATACCAAGAGCTGAGTGACTATTCTGCAGCTGGTCAGCCCAGTCTCTAGGCCCTAGGACCTGAGGCACAACCCATGGTCCCCCATTCCTGCCCACTGAAATCCCAGTTGCAGGCCACTTGGGAGGAACTCATGTTTGTAGTCCTGCCTACCACCCTTTGGACCCTGTGGTCCATATGTTCCACTTCATCCCCCAAGCCCACCCATCTCACACTCTGAGACCTCAGAGGCTCCCTGAGACACATATTCCACCAGCTCTGATTGCTTCAAGAGCTTTTATTGAACCAAGAATGGCTCTTTGAGACATAGACACAGTTTGCAGCAATTGATGGAGGAGATAGGTAGACAATAGTGCAAGAATACATTCAATAACATAAAGAGCAATATGGCACTCAATGGTTTTACAACAGGAAGACATGAATACCCCACCCTAGAAGAACAGAAATAAACAACTTTAAAAATAACTTTATAAAGAAGATAGAATCCTTAAAAAGAAAATAAAAATTTCCTTAAAAAAAGAGAAAAAGACAAATAAAAAAAAACTGGGTGAAATCAATAAAAATTCTTAAAGAAAACCAAGAAAAAAGTAATAAAACAGGTGAATAAGACAATTCAAGACCTTAAAATTGAAACAGAGACAATAAAGAAGATACAAATCAAGAGAATATTAAAAACGGAAAATCTGAATAAACAAACAGGAACCTCAGATAAAACCTTAACCAATAGAATGCAAGAGATGGAAGAGAGAATCTCTGGCATTCGAGATAAGAGAGAGAAAACAGATTTGTTGGTCAAAGAAAAATCTAAAGCTGATGAAGTCATACAACAAAATGTCCAGGAAATCTGGGACACCATGAAAAAAAAATAAAAGAGATAGAGGAAGAGAAAGAATTCCAGCTCAAAGACAGAAAAATTATTCAACAAAATTATATAAGAAAACTTCCCCAATCTAAAGAAGGAAATGCCTATGAAAATACAAGAAGTTTAAAGAACACCAAATAGACTGGACCTTCTCCACCCCCTACATCCAAAGAAATACCCTTATCACATTATAATCAAACCACTAAACATACAGAATAGAAAAAGAATATTAAGAACTGCAAATAAAAAGACCAAGTAACTTATAAAGGCAGACCAATCAGAATACCACTTGACTTCTCAATGGAAATTTTGATAGCAAGAAGGCCCTAAAAAGAGGTTAAGAGCCTAAGAGACCAAGGATGCCAGCTCAGACTACTATACCCAGCAAAATTTTCAGTCAGTATGAATGGAGCAAACAAGATATTTCATGACAAAACAATATTTAAACAATATAGAAAGCACTATAAGGAAAACTCCAACCTAAGGAAGTTAGATTAACCCATAAAAACACAGGTAATAGATAATCTCACACCAGAAAATTATAAAGAAAAGACACACACACACACACACACACACACACACACACACACACACACACACACACACACACACACAAAGTGAGATCTATTACAACTACCACCAAAAAACAACAGGAATTAGCAATCACTGGCCATTAATATCTTTTAATACCAATGTACTCAATTATTCTATAAAAAAAGATACAAGCTAACAGAATAGATATCAAAAACAGGATCTATTCTTCTGCTACATAAAAGAAACACACCTCAACTTTAAAGACAGACACTACCTCAGAATAAAGGGTTGGGAAAAGACTTTCCAATCAAATGGATTTAAGAAACAAGTTGGTGTAGCTATCCTGTATCTAAAAAAATATACTTCGATTTAAAAAAAATTATCAGGAGATCAAGGATAATACATATTGATCACAGGAAAAATCCATCAAAATAAAATCTTATATATGCCCAGAATACAAGAATACTCACATATGTGAAAGGAACATTATGAGAGCTTAAATTTCACATCAAACCACCCACACTAATAGTGGGAGACTTCAGCATCTCACTTCCACCAATGGACAGGTCCGATAGACATAAACTTAGCAGAGAAGAAAGAGAATTATCAGATGTTATGACTCAAATGTACTAAATAGACATCTACAGAACATACATCCAAAACACAAAATAACATCTCTTCCCATCAGCCCATGTAAACTTCTCTAAAACTAGTCAATAGCTAGAGAAAAATTAGAATAACCTCATATATTTTATCAGATCACCATGGCTTAAAATTAAAATTGAACAACAACACAATTTATAGAAAGTCTATAATCTCATGAAAACTAAATAATGTTCAACTGAATCACTGCTGGGTTAAGGAAGAAATAAAGAAAGAAATCAAAGACTTCTTAAAGCTGAATGAAAATAAATGTACAACATATCCAAGCTTATGGGACACTATGAAAGCATTACTAAGAGGAAAGTTTGTAGCACTAAATGCCAACATAAAGAAGCTGGAGGAATCTCACACTAGTGACTTAACAGCACAGCTGAAAGCTCTAGAACAAAGGGAAGTAAACTCACCGAGGAGGATATGCCAGGAAGTAGTTGAACTGAGGCTTGAAATCAGTAAAATAGAAACAGAGAACAATACAAAGAATCAAAACGAGTTCTTTGAGAAAATCAACAAAAAACAAAAACCCTTATTAAAACTAATCAAATGGCAAAGAAAGAAGATCCAAATTAGCAAAATCAGTAATTAAATGAGGACATTACAACAGACAACAAGAAAATCCAGAGGATCATTAGTGCATCCTTCAAAAACCTGTATTCCACAAAACTGGTAAATCTAAAAGAAATAGGCAGTTTTTTGAAAAATACCACATAAAGACAAGATAAACAATTTAAATAGACTTCTAATTCCTATGGAAATAGAAGCCACTAAAAAAATCTACCAACCCCCCCCTCAAAAAAAATCTCAGGAATAGATAGTTTCAGCACAAAATTCTACCAAAATTTCAAAGAAGAGATAATTTCAATACTCCTCAAATTAATCCACACAATAGAAATAGAAGGAACATTGCCAAATTCTTTTTACGATGCTACAGTCCCCCTGATAAAGATGCTACAATGAAAGAGAATTACAGACCAATCTCCCTCATGAACATTGATGCAAAAATACTCAATAAAATACTAACAAACTGAATCAAAAAACACACCAAAACATCATCCATCAAGATTAGGTAGGCTTCATCCCAGATGGTTCAACATATGAAAATATGTTCATGTTATCCACCACATAAACAACCTGAAAGAAAAAACTAACACAGGATCATCTCATCAGATGCTGAAAAAGCCTTTGACAAAATCCAGCACCCCTTCACGATAAAGGTATTGGAGAGATCAAGAATACAACAAACATACCTAAGCATAATAAAAGCAATTTACAGCAAGCCAACAGCCAATATCAAACTCAAAGCAATTCTACTCATCTCAGAAACAAGACAGGCTGTTTACTCTCACCATATCTATTCAATATTGTACTCAAATTTCTACCTAGAACAATGAGACAGCAAAAGAAGATCAAGGGGAGGCAAATTGGAAAGGAAGAAGTCAAACTTTTGCTATTTCCAGATGATACTATAGTATGCATAAGTGACCCCCAAAATTCTACCAGGGAACTCCTACACTGAAAAACAGCTTCAGCAATGTAGCAGGACACAAGATTAACTAAAAAAATCAATAGCCCTCTTATATGCAAACAATAAAGAAGCTGAAAAAGATATAAGGAAAATATCACCCTTTACAATAACCACAAATAACAAAATATCTTGGGGTAACTCTAACTGAAGAAGTGTTAGTCCTATAAGACAAGAACTCTAAGTCATTGAAGAAAGAAATTGAAGAAGAGATCAGAAAGTGGAAAGATCTTTCATGCTCTGGGAAAAGAGCAACAAAGAGGAGGGCATAGGCATGAGAAGACGAGAAGATGAGGAAACAGAAATGTGGAGCTGGTGAGGAATAGAGCAGGAAAGCAAAGAGTGATATCTTGATAGACGGAGGCACTATGAGGCTAGGTAGAAACCTGGTGCTAGGAAAATTCCCAAGAATCCACAAGAATGACCCCAGCTTGGACTACTAGCAATAGTGGAGAGGGTGCCTGAGCTGGCCTACCCTGGTAACGAGATTGGTGAATACTCTGTCATCATAGAACCTTCAGCAGGTAACTGACAGAAGCAGATGCTCTACAGCCAAGTACCCAGCCTAGTTCCATCAGTCCAGTCCAAGAGAAGGAAGAGGAATTATATGATCAAGGAGGGTCAAGATCATAATGTGGAAATCTGTAGAAACAACTGAAAACCAAGCACATGGAAACTCGTGATTTTTAGCCCGACAGCTGTGGAACCCACATGGAACAGGACTAGACCCTCTCCATTCAAGAGACTGGCTTTTTGAAGCCCGTTCCTTATGGAGGGATGCCTTGCTCAGCCTTGATGCAGTGAGATACACCAGGCTTTGCAGACTCCCCGTAGGAGGTCTTACCCTTATAGAGGAAGGGATAGAGAGTGGTTGGGTGTGGGATAGTTGAAGTGGGGAGTGAGAGCATGATCTGTGGTTGGTATGTAAAATAAATTTTAAATTTTCTTAAAATAAATAATAAATGAAAAGAATATTATTTTGGATAATGTTAAATGTTAAGTCTGTTATATGACCTATATAAAAGTACCATAAACTAAGTAAAATCTTTCTTAGTTTGTATTTCTGAAGGCCTAGCGGTCAAAGGGCATAGTGATAGTGTCTATTAAAGGTGTCATGACAAAGTCAAAATGAAGGCACTAAACACTAAAGCAAACACAACTCACTTTATATTAACTTGTGTTCTTGAAGAGTAAATCTAATCTATGAAGTTCAAAGGGCAATCACTCTGTCTGTGTGTGTGTGTGTGTGTGTGTGTGTGTGTGTGTGTGTGTGAAAGAGAGAGAGAGAGAGAGAGAGAGAGAGAGAGAGAGAGAGAGAGAGTTGTGTATAGTTTAATATGTTTGTGTTTATGTGTGTGAGTATAGGTGTGCATACCATAGTTTTCATGTGGAAATTAAAATTAAAAGATACCATGTTGGGTATTAATCCTTCCCTTTCGCCCTGACTAAGAAAAGGTCACTTGTTCACTGCTAAATTTGCCAGATTATCTGGCCCACGACCTTCTGAAGAGTCTCTATTCTCTGCCACTCATCTCTCTGTAGGAATGCTAGAATTACAGATATACAATCTGCAATAACCACATCGGTTTTCCAAAACTGAGTCTTTATACTTGTATGACAAATGTTTTACCTGCTGAGCCATCTTCCCAGCTGGATCTGATCTGTTTGAAGACTGAACATGCAAGATCAAAACACACTGATGAAGAGACCAGAATATCTAAGAGCTGCTCTTGTCTAAGAATATCACACCCTTTCAAGAGCCTAAAATACACGTTATATTTATTTCCACAAAAACAATGTAACACACACTAGGGTCAGCTGAGAAATCCTCACATCACCCCAGTGTATCATTTTAGTGATCTATTGTCCAATTGAACTTCCATCTGTTATTTTTGTCCCTTTCTCTTGATGGTTTGTTTTAGTGAGATATGCAGATAAATGCAAACCTAAGAAACTCAGTGAATAATTGATAAGAACTAAGATAAAATTATTGAAAGTCAGCACATTTAAAGAGAAACTTAAGGCATCACTCATGATTTTTACAGTTGGAGCATCCATTATAAAGCCTTATCCAATGTACTAGGAATATAGAACTTATTCATAGGCTCTGTCCTTTTCACCATGAAGACCCTTTAATACAGTGCTCGATGTACAGAGCTCCTTGGCTAAACTAAAATCACCAGGACTCTTGTTCATGGCTTAATGTTATATTGACTCAAGCAAAGGGGATTTTGGATAGACATAATCCTCCAACCTGTGATTGAATTTTTTTGTGACATTTTTGCACAGTCAGAAAAACTTTTGCTTAGAAAATGTTTTCTATGTAACACAGATGTGATTCTCAATGCCCGGGAATTTCCTCTTCTGAGAATATGTTGAGGCAACTGATTTTTTAAAAGGGATAATTGTATTCTGAGTTTAGCTCTGCTGAAAGAGCAAGCAAGACTTGTCAATGTGTGCTTTGGAAATGTGTCTTAATGGTGTCCCGAAGTCTGTCAAATGATGATGAAATGAAAGACCAGAGTCCTGGCTGAACAGAGACTTTAATTTGGGAGATAATGGGAACGTACAGAAAGATTTAAAGAATGAGGTATGCCAGTGTGCATATTATCACTAATCCTCAAAATTTGAAAACCTAACTTTTTTTTTAATTCAAAACTCTGATTGGTTCTTATGTGTAAGATGTTTATCATTTGGAGATGCCAAGTGAACTAAAGTTTGGAAGTAAGTGAATGTGTGACAAGAAGATAGATAGCTCTGTTCATTTCCTGTTTGTCAGAGCATTACAAATACAGCTGCTACATACATTTTTCTTCTAAAGTTATTGCTATTTGCATGCCTACCTGCAAGAGATGGGAGTTCTGTTTGCTCAGCATACTTCACTTATGGCCAGTCATTTATTGTTGACCGCCCTAGTAGAAGTAAACTAGTATCTTGCTGTTGATATAAATTTCCTGAAGAACTGAAGACAGTTGGCACTTTTTCGTGTGCTGATTTGCTGAACTGTATAACCAAATCTTTTGCTCAATTTTTGCCACTTTTTTCATTATCGAATTTTCAGTTTATTTCTTTATTACTCATTATTTATTAAATTTATATTTTGCTAATTTAGTTTATTGCTGTGTGGGTTGACTTTATAGTTCCTTAACAGTGGCTTTCAAATGCTGAAATCCTTAATTACAGCTGGTTCTATTCTTTTTTTTTTCATGGCTAGGGTTCTGTTGCTATATCTAAGAGCAAGCTTCATTAATTCACTGCCACTGATCTTTCCTATTTGATTACATCAGAAATCTTATGTCTTAATATTCAGACCATTAATTTGTGTAACATTTATATACACTGGAAGGTATGAATCACAGCTATTTTGCTTAGGTATGCATCTATTTAGAAATATGTGTTGAAAAGAAACCTCTTGGTTTCCAGTTGAAAGAGCTTTTTGTACACGTTATAGAAAGCTGTATTTAGTGAGTCTGTTTCCAGCTTCTCTTCCCAGTTGTGCTTGTGCTTGTGTCCATTTGCTAACACAACACAAGCTTAACTTCTATAGATTCACAACCTTTTCAATACGATTTATTATTTCTTTCGTTTTTGAAATCTTAATTAACATTTTCCCTCCTCTTTCATCCCTCTAAGCCCTCCAACACTGTCCATACTTAGTCTTTTTGAAATTTATGGCTCTTATTAATTTATTCTTATATGTGTATGTATGAATGACAATTCCTAAATATAACCTGCTCAGGATGCAAATCATTGGCTGTATGTGTATTTTCAGAGCTGACCATTTAGTAACACTTCCATTTTTCTCCCCTTCCAATAATAGGTTAGGCTCTTTCTTTTATTTGAATTTCTATTTAATTATACAAAATATATTAATAAAAATATTTTGTTCGAATTTTATTTCTTCTTTAAATTAACTTTGGAATGATTAACATTACCACCTTGCAAGCCTTATGGCTTATAAGCAGATCACAGTTTTAGGTTGTTTGGGATTTTCTTTAATGGCTACTTCTTTACTAAGTGATTTTGTAGTTTTGACATATAAATAACATGTAGTTTGGACAGAGAGATGAATTTGCCTTTCTCCACTTTACTTTTATTTCAACAAGTATCATAATGCTATGTTAAATGGCTCTCACTGTAAGTTTTAAAAATTTCAAATAAAGTTGAGATTATTTGTAAGAGACATTATGTTCATACCTCTCAATAATCTGTCCCGGTATCTGAGTCCTGATGGATTTCTCATTATTAGCTCATTTGGTTTTAGGAATTCTACAATGGTTAAAATGAGGAACAATGTATTTGAACACTTGGTCTCCAGTAGTGGGGCTGTTAAGGAAGGCTATGGGACATGTAGGTGATGGTGTTGAGGGTTTATAGCCTAGCCCAACACTTCTCACAGACTCTCTCCCCACTCCCCCTGTCTCTGTTCTGTCTCTGTCTCCATCTCCTCTCTTCCCCATCCCTACCTTTCTTTCTCTATCTGTCCTCTCTCCAGAATACATTTTACCTGTGTTCCTACAAATGTTCTTTTGGAGAATCAAGACAAAGACTAAATTAACTCCATAAAATACCACAGATCCTCAAAACCTCAAAACTTTTCTTCTGTCTTACCCTTTTATTGTTGACAAATTGAATCTTCATTCATCCAGTTATCTAACCCAGATTTCAGAGTATATTTCTGGAAGTGTATGTCTCTCACAGCTTACATTGGTACAACATATTGTACCCTGTTGATTTTTTTTCCGTATTTTGCAAAGCCTCCTCCTCTCCTACACATTTTCTAACAACACTTGGTCACTTCTTTATCATTTCCAGCACTGCTGCAGGTTTGTCCTTCCAAGTTTTGATCACCCACACCCAGAAAATCAACTTGTAGCTCAAACTGAAAATGCTGTGGTAAGATACACTTAGCATGCTTATGTATCTATGTGGTCCAGAATTTCATCACTTCTAGTGAAGACCCAATCGATAATGAAAAAAAGTGTGTGTTCCTTCTCAATCATATGCTGCCAATGATGGTTCATTGATGACAAAATAGTTTTCTTTCTTAATGTATTTGTGTATTTTTATTATATTTTTATTAATTCCTTGAGAATTTCACACATATACAACATATTTTGATAATTTTCATATCCTATTTCTCCCCCTAACTTCTTCCAGACCCACCCCCCTATCCTATACTGCTCCCAACTCTTCCTCCTCACCAATCAAGTCCAATTTACCCATACAGTCATGTTCATATACCCATACAGTCATGGCTGTGGGGCCATCCATTGATTATGGTGAACCTACTAGAGAATGAACACTTAAGAAAACCAACTACTCTTCCTCCAGAAGCTGTCATCTGAGAATAGCTCATCGGCTAGTGGTGAGGGATCAAGACCCTCCCCCTTATATATGGAGCCTTGATTGACTTGACTTAGTTCAGTTTCTCTGCAGGCCATCACAGCTGCTGTAAATTCATGGTACTACCATGTGCAGAAAATAGTGTTTGGCTTCACTTCTCTCTAATCTCTGGCTCTTACAATTATTCTGCCTCACCTCTTCTGGAGTGAGCCTGTGGTGATATATTGTATGTTTAATAAAAATTATCTGGAATATCAGAGGACAAAATTGCCCACAACCAAGCCATGAAGTTCATGGAGTGATGACCCACACCTTTAATTGCATCACTTGAGAGGTAAAGATCCATATGGATTTCTGTGAGTTCAGGGCCTTCAATTCAGGCAGTAGTAACATTCACAGGTAGTCCCAGATTGGGAGGCAGAGGCATGAGGATCTCTGTGAGTTAGAGGCCAGGCTGGTCTACAAAGCAAGTTCCAGGACAGCCAGGACTGTTACACACACACACACACACACACACACACACACACACACACACACACACACACACACACACACACACACACTAAACCTGTCTTAAAAGTAAAATGAACAAACAAAATGGCTGGAGAGATGGTCCTGTCTTCTGAAATTCCAGACTATTTTTATTAAATATACAATATATCACCACATAGCTCCCGAGTCTTGTAAGGAAGGATGTGTTCTAGATATTTCATCTATAGATGAACACCCCTTCAAAACACTTATTGTCTATAAATTGAGCCGTTTTAAGTTTCTGTATTCATTTCCATCTAGGTCACAAATAAACTTCTCTGATAAGATGTGAGAGCTGCACTAATCAACAGCATATGGATGAAAAGTTCACAGGTGAGTTTGGTGCTATATGTTTAGCAAGTTGATATTAGAAAATTCACCCTGTGGCTTGTGAGTGCCATGACCATGAATGAGTTCCTGCCTAGACTTACAGTACCAGGCCTACATTTCAGCCTGTAGAATGAGCCTCATATCCAATCAGAATGTCGCTGATTATCTCCACAACGTTTGTGCATGTCCAGTGGCATATCTTGCCATATAAGACATTATTCCACCTCCAGGTTTTAGAGCTGGATAAAGCTGTTGATGACTTTTCTCCTACAACAGCCCACACATCAACTTCCAGTTCTATGAACCTAAACAGAAGAGAAGTGTCAGTACCAACTTGATTTCTCTGTATCCTGTAACTAGAATATGAGTGGTCTTCAACAATAGAATCATCCCCTCAAGTTCTGGTGTGCCATCAAGATCAGTGTCAATGGTGAGGTCTTTGAAAACTCCACACCCACAATTCAAGGTAAGATATGGTACATCAGGCACTGAACGTTTTCTGCTTTTATGTTCAAGCCTTCTTGCTCATGTATGATTGAGTTTATTATACAGAAGGTAACAGTTTTGGGGTTGGATAAGGAAAGGAGTTAGACATAGAATTAAGAGGCCTGCCACGGATCAGTCCGGTTCTTTTGCATCAAGAAGTTAATCTTTTGAGTCATTTCCATGTTGTAGACCCTCTGGCATGTGTCAGAGCTCTCCCGCTGGAGGCGGTGGCAGGGCTTCTCATGCTGCTTTATGACGTCAGTAAGCCGGTCAGTAGTGAGGAGGTCCTGTACACACCTTCCTCATTCACCTGAATCATCAGTCCTCGCAATGAACTTCAAGTGTTTAGCTATGGCCTTGCTTTCAAACCTTCATTTTTCAGAACTTACAGAATGTCAGCTTTGCTGGCACACTCCAGTAAGGCGTGCTGAAGGATACAGAGGCAGAAGGATCACAAGTCTAAGACCAGCCTGGGCATTGAACTTTTTATATTTGACAACTAGTGTATCTGTGAGAAATATCATACCCTGTGTAAGGTAGTAAGGTAATTCCAATTAAACACACACATGTATGTGTGTACATAAACATATTTATTTCTAAATAAATATGTATATGTTATATATACATATATATTTATACACACATATACATACTTAACATCTGCATTTTGAGTAATGGCCACTAGGTGGTAGAAAGAACCAATTTATGAAGTCTGTGTGTCTTATATTATGGACTTTTTTTTTAATCATACAACTAATTATTTGCCCTCTATTGTATTTTTTAAATATAGAGGATTATTACAAAATATTTCCAAAGTTTAGGTGAAGTATCTCCAATATCAACTTGTGACTTACATTTGGTGAATTTTCTCACTGTCATCTATAAATAAACAAGAATAATATATAATTTCTGAAACAGTGTTTATTAAAATACATCTGTAAAATTAATCTAATAACACTCCAATATTTCATAATTATCTCAGTCATTATTGCACAATTTTCCACTTTCATATTGCTTGTATATACTAAAATATGTTTATTGAAGAGATAATTGTGAACTTAGTTTACTCATTCGTATACATATGCATTTATGTTTTGTATTAGCTGTAATATTGGTCTCCGCCCTGTCGTGAATACATGGTCAAGGTTTTCAGTGTCCTCACATTATCTACTTCATCAAAATCTGAAATTTCAGTAGTTTCTTATAAAAGATATTTGTATTTTTTCAAGTATTTACATCTGTAGCATTTATTTTTTTCTCCTAAATTATGACCTAAAAATTTGACATGTCCATTAAAAAAGAGGGTATCACTAGATCAAACAAAGCTGTTATGAAAACATAGAAACCATTCCAAGAAAGGAAGATATTTCTGTAAGTACATGAAATAAATCTGTAAATATGGTTATGAGTACCAAAAGCCTATCATATGTAGTATTAGCAATATTTGACACCTGAAAACACATTCCCTTGTAAATAGATACTTCCATATTAATTTGCATAGAGTATTTTTAAGATCAAAATTTATTTTTAAAAGTTGTCTTACAAATCTAAACTATGGCTTAACTTTGCAGATTTTACAAGATACAAATAAATAAAGTGGTTGTGAATAAATATGGAAAAGGTGTAGAACTTTCCACATGCACAGAATGTCTGCCATGAGCACTTGCAAAAATTAAACTAATGAAAAGATCTGATATGTAATATAGCAAGGAACAAAGGGGAAATTGTTGGATTAATTTGCCGATCCTAGTCACAATGTAGAACTGTTGAATTCTGCCAAATTATTAATCAACAAAATAAAGGGTACAAAAAATTCTAACACAAGTATAGGAAAGCCTCAATTTTTGTAATTATTTTGATAATGTCAATATTTTCAGAACAGCTGTTAACCTTCTTCCCTTGCTTTTCTGGTTCCTTCCTGCTAATTCAGCTTGTGATGTTAGGATTATGTCATCTCAGTGACACCTAGAACTACCAGGAGATGCTCCTCTAGGCAAACCCTTGAGTGATCATCTTGTGGAAATACCCACCCTTTTTTTTTTTTTTGGCAGTTATAATTACATTTCACCTTTCTTTTGTTTCCTTAAAACTTGCCCAGATACTTCTTCATCTCTCTCAAGTTGATGGCGTCCTTAATTATTAATTATTATTATAGCTATGGTCAGGATTCCTGGGCATGCTTAGTTTGTTACCTGGGTTATGGCATATAAACACAAATCCTAATATTCAAGCAACAAGCATTCCGAGTCCCTGAGCATTCTCTTCAGTTCAGACATACACTTGTAAAAGAAAACTCTTGGCGCAGGTCGGCCTATTCTCTTTTCCCCCTTGATAATATAGTCTATGCAGAGAATCCTGAAATCAAGCACTGTAATCTGTTTCCACTCACCAGTGCTGCCTATCTTGAAATCTTACACCAATTATCTTTCCCAACTCATAGCTTATTTCTTTCTCAAGTTCTGTTGAACTTAATTTTGCCCTAATTTTATTTTATGTAACTTCTCTGTTGCAGGCCATATTGTTTGTACATGTGAGCTTTCCCAATCTCATCTCTCAAACACACTGCCCCTTAGTTATGCTCACAAGGCACTGCTAGACACTTGTTACATAGCAGTGTAGCTAGCAGTTAACAAATTACCAAGAGTACACCTACAATAAGCAAATACCACAGAAGACAATGTTTGAGAATAATTACAGTTAAGATTTGTCACTTACTAAAGGTTTAGTAGCTGGATGCTGTCACAAGATCCCCATATACTTTGAGTGGCAAGTTGCACCACAACATATAAAAGCATTTGTCAAAGAGCCCATTAGAAGCAGGATGTCAAAAATCTTCCAGGAAGCACTAAGAGTTTTTTTTTTTTTTAAGTGTATGCCTGAACTGAAAGATATGTGTGTATATACCTACATAATATATGTATATATACACATATACCAGAAGATACAAATTAGGAGAATCATATTCATATTTTCTTTCCTCTGTTTTTCAACACTGGAAAAACTAGAATAAGCAAAGGGGGGGAACTTAACGATTGAGAATAAAAAAATAAAATTCTCTTTGATCACAGGTAATATTTTTATCTATAAATAGTTTTAAAACGATCAAAGTAACACTCTCCTCAAACTAACACAAATCATAGCAAGGTTGCAAGACAAATATACCCAATCCGATTATTTTCCAGTATACTGGGGACGAACATCAGCCTAAAGCGTATGATGTCCAGGAAATAAACCTGTATCCCAGCCTACTTCCTCAAAATACGAAGCATTAGAAACAGGCAGGTTTTAGCCTGTTGCTAGGAGACAGAACTCCTAGGTTGCAAAGGATTTATGAGAGTTGAAGTACACAACCAAACTCAGTTGCTCACTCCCTGAAAGATGGACCGCGCTCGCAGCCAATCAGAGAACTTTCCAACCTCTCCAGCCAATTAGAGTGCCAGAACTCCTGCCAAGAAAGGCATTACCTTGCCTGGACTATCTAGCAACGTGGGCACCCGCAGCTGTCTGACCCCTTAACTGCTGGTTGGTGGCTGAGCTGGTGAACCAAAGGAAACCATGGAAAAAATCCCTATCGTGGGCTTGGGCACTTGGAAGGTGAGGATGGTCTTTGGTCTGCGGTCGGGCTGATTAGGGGGACTCGAGCCTGATGAATACTTGCTCAGTAGAGGTCAGGGTCATGGGGTGACAACTTCCACACCGGGTTCTGATTGTGATCTTTCCTGGAGAGATAGAAGTCCTTTCGCCCCCTCTTGCGAAACAACTGTTACAAGGACCTAAAACATATGCCCCTGCCAGGTTGAAAATCAGTCGGGCTACACTTTACATAGAGCAAAGTGATCTCGAACCCGATGTTGTGCAACACAGTCACGGGCTCCAAGCCTCAGAGAATCATTTGTGCCAAGCAGTACTAGTCCTCTTTGCAAACCAAAACCAAGTGCATATGCCACCAGGACACATGCTACTTTGCCTGCGAAAATAACCCAAAGAAAAGAAAAATAAATAAATAATTGTTTAATCTTACTGTCAGCTTCGGCCTTTCACTTAATGATAGTAGTAGTGGTTGTATTGCCTGCATGGTAGATAATATATGTTGGAAAAACACTTTTTAAATAGAATAAACATAAATTTAGGTGGGGACGGCCTAAGAAGGAAAAAATCATAAATATATTTTGTGTGAAAAAATTAAATGAAAATTCTGTTTACAAAAAGGTTTTAAGTAAACATTTGTCGGAAAAGTTTTGTAAAAGGTAGGGATTTTAGGCAATTTGATGATTTGAGTGCTTTATATGACAGGGAAGAAACGTCAATAGTTTGAGACAACGCTGAGGAAAATTAAGAGGTTTCTCCAAAGTTAGTCTAGTTCAGATACTTCAAACACTTTAAAAAAAAATCTTGCCTATTATGATTTTATTTGCTAGCCCATTGACAGAATTCCTATTTTATTTTCTATAACTGAAAATTGATACTTCAGTTATCAATTTTGAACTGCTCTGAACCTGTCTTGTTATTTGAAAACAATTACAGTGGTATATTTTAGTATAATTAATAAGTATTTGTAATTACTATTAAAAAACAGAAAAAAAGCATCATGTTTCCAATAGGGTGAAAAAAAAAATCTATCTCCTAAGACACAGGGGTAAGAATTTCCAAAAATGTAGAAAGCACTGGAACACCATAGCACAGTGTGACATTAACTGGTGGCCTTAAAAAACGTAGCTGTGCTAGATATGTGAGTCGCTTTGATATAATTAAGTAAACGTTACAAGAAAGCAGGGAAGAGCTCAAGTTCAAGACTAGCTTGGGCTGTACTTCTCAGATTTAATAGAAACATATACCGTGTATCATTAAACTGGTCTTGTATATGTCATACAGATGTCTGATGGGTCCTTTCTGTGAGGACAAACACTTGTATTTACCTTTACAGTTGATTCAACATTCCTGAATGTTAGATCCCATACTGGCCAAATGAGTAATGGAGCCAGAGAGCCTATTAATCATGTTCTGACTCTGACATTTTCTAACCTCAGGTTTGGCTGGTATTAGTTCTGTTTTAGTGATTTGGGTGCTTCTGTATTATTTGGTTTTACTTTTCAGGTGACAAGGGAGACACTGAGTTGGTTTCCCTGATGATAGAAGGGATACTTGTGTTTGATTGTGTTGTAGGCCTCTCCAGGAGAAGTGATGGATGCAGTGATGGTGGCTATCGACTCGGGGTACCGGCACTTTGACTGTGCTTACTTATATCACAATGAGAGTGAGGTTGGAATGGGAATCAATTCCAAGATGAAGGAGGGTGTGGTGAAAAGAGAGGACTTGTTTGTCGTCAGTAAGGTAAGGTTTCTCAGGTGTAGGGACAGCAGGATCTCAACCACTACAGTGATGGATACTGGAAAAGCTGGAATAATCCAGCCTAGAGGATTTTTTGGTTTCCTTATGGGAATTGGTGTCTTTGGTTTGTAATTGATTCAGAACTAACAAGGTCTTCTACAGCTTCATGAACATGTGAAGTTACATTATGTGTAATGTTATACTTAAGACTTTTTTTTAAATTCAGCTGTTTAAATGATTATGCAGAGACACCACCAATAAACAGTGCATACATGCACACAAAATATGGTTGTGTGATGTTACCTTTGAGTCTGCAGCAAACAGGATAAAGTTCTAGCCCTTGTAAACTCTGTCTATGTAGACATTTTTAAACTTGGAGTCACTCCCTAGAGATGGTTAAAGTGCACATTTCGAAATCCACACTAAGAAATTGGTGTTATCGTAATAGCTTTAAAAACAGGAAGTAAATCATAAATGGAACATAGGCTGTGCATAAACACAGCAGATGTAGGAATCTCTTGGAAGCAGAGGGAGGCTGGAAAAATGTATAGGGTTCAAGTCGTCCAAATCCCTGCTTGGAAGAAGATTGTACTTTTCCTTGAAACTTAGGGGGTTGAGAACAAATGCTGTTTCTAAGTCAGGCAGTTTCTTTTACATGTGAATGAGACATATGCATAGGACATAATGGAGGCTGACAAAAGGAATGTGCACTTTAAACAGGATGTATTGACTGTGCAGGTGAGAGAGGAGGGTTGTCTGTATTAGCATAGTGAGAAAGAGGAAGTGGAAATGAGAGTTAGGAAATAAGGCCTGTGGAAAACACAAGGTTAAACCCAGACCTACGAGCTGCTTTCTTTTGTGGGGGAACATGGGGAGCAAGTTTAGTAGCACATACCTTTAATCCCAGCAGAGGCTGGCAGATCTCTGAATTCTAGTGAGTTCCAGTACATCCAGAGTTGCATAGTGAGATGCTATCTTAAAGGGAGAAAAATTAAATAAGATGCTGCTTTTAAAAACATGTTTAAAACCTTGATCCAGATTGCTAATACTAGACAATAGTCACATATTTAATTCCAGGCATCATTTGGGAGCTCTTCCAGGTTTTTAGATAACATGGGGTCAGAGGCCCAACATCAGTATTTTAAAACGAGAATATGAATTTGTTGACCTCATGAAGAGTTTAAGACCTCACATCCATAATTCCGAATTTCAGTGATGGTTCCATTGTAGACTTACCTTTCCGCTTTACTTAAAGTGATTGGTTTTTATTGCTTATCACTGCTGTGTAAGCTGAAGCAAACTGAAAAATGAAGGTTAGTCAGGGTATGTTTGTTAAGGAGAGATTTTTCTTCTGAATCTTCTGGCAGAGGGATGAGGAACTAGGAATTTTGAAGTCTCCATAATCAAACTACTTATTGCTTTCAAATGGGTGGGAGTCAGCAGTGAAAGTGTGGTCATCATTGTGGAAATTTGGCAGAATCATTGAAATATAATTAAAGTTGAAGACATTACTTCTTTATTCACAATTGGAAATTATTAATAATGCCATGTGTTTCCATATGATTTGGGTTTCTCCCCCTTTTATCTCTTCTTCCCCACTTAGCTTTGGTGTGTGATGTGTGTGTGGTATGAGTATGATGTATGTTCACATATGTATGCCTATGTTCATGTGAGGAAGCAGGAGGAGGATGTCAATGTGCTGCTCTAACATTCTACCCAATTCCCTTTTTCTTCCATTTTATTATATATATATATAATATATATATAATTTATATATATATAAAATGACATTGTTTTCTGTGTATCTTCCTGCTCCTGCTCCTCCTCCCTTCTCTCCTCCCAATCCCTAGCAGTCAGCCTTCAACCTAGCCCCTTCCAATCCACCCATCCCCTCCCCCAAAAGGGCAAGAAGTCCCAAGGTGGGTCAACACAGCGTGGCACATTCACTCCAGGCAAGTCTGTTTTACTCATCCTCTTCAGGGAATGGGCAGCCCATGCACAGGAATAGTCTGATTCTACCCCTAGAGGCTCCACATACTGCCCATGCCAGTGGACAGTTACCTACCCTTAGAGGGCCTAGCTCCTTTCCCCAATAGATCTCCAGTGGCTGTTCTTGTGTCAGAGAGCTCCCCAGAGCTCCAGCCAGCCATCACTGCTAGAATATTCCTCATAATCCCTATCCTCTTCCTTATACAGACTCTCTTCCCCTGCTCTCAGCTGGACCAGAAGCTCTGCCTAGTGCTCAGCCATGGATCAAAGCCTCCGCTTTTATTCTTTTTGTTAGATGTGTAGGTTCTGTGATGACAATTAGGGTAGTTACTCATTTGGTTATAAAGGAAGTCCTGCTCAGGCACCACCTCCTCTATTGTTTGGAGACTTGGCCAGGGACATCCTGTGAATTCTTAGGGGTTTCCCTAGCACTCTGTCTCTTTCCAACCCCAAATTGGCTTCCTCTATCGAGAAATCCATCGCTTTCTATATCCCTTTTTGCTTCTCTCACTCAACCATCTCCTTTTTTCAAGATTTGTTCCCAGCTCATAGCTGCAACCCATCTTGACCTCAATTTGCTAAGGTGATCCTCTCTATTTTCTCTTCTCAGGAGAATCACTGAATGTCTCTATTAAATTCCTTCTGTTCCTAAGCTGTTCAGGGGTTGTGGTTTGCAGCTTGGGTATTCTTTGCTTTTTGTCTAAAATCCACTTGTAGTGAGTACATACCATGCCTCTCTTTCTGGGTTTGTGATATCTCGCTCAGGAGGATATTCCCCAAATCTATCTATTTACCTGAAAATTTTAGAATGTCATTTTTTTCGGCTGAGTAGTATTCCATTGTGTAGGTGTACCACAGTTTATTAAACCATTCTTCAGTTGAGGGGCATCTAGGTTGTTTACAGGTTCTTGCTGTTATGAATAATACCGCTATGAACATAATGGAGATACAAATGTGCATCCTTTGGGTATATATATGTCCAATAGTGTTATTGAGGGTTCCTTGGAGAGATTGATTCCCAGTTTTCTGAGGAACCGCCTTACTGCATTCCAAAGTGGCTGTACAAGTTTACACTCCCACCAACAATGAAGGAGTGTCCCCCTTGCTCCCCATCTTCTCTAGCATTGGCTGTCATTTATATTTTTGATCTTAGCCATTCTGACAGGTGTAAGGTGGTATCTCAAAGTTGTTTTAATTTGCATTTCTCTGATGGCTAGAGATGTTGAACAATTTTTTTAAGTGCCTTTCAGGCATTTGTAATTCTGTTGAGAATTCAATTTTTAGCTCTGAGCCCCATTTTTAACTGGGTTATTTAGGTATGGGGGCTCTACTTCTTGAGTTCTTTATATATTTTAGAGATCAGTCCTCTGTCAGATGTAGGGTTGGTGAAGATATTTTCCCATTCTGGAGGCTGTCATTTTGTCTTATGGCCTGTGTCCTTTGCCTTACAGGAGGTTCTTAGTTACAGGAGGTCCCACTTATTAATTGATGTTCTTAGTGTCTGTGCTACTGGTGTTATATTTAGGAAGTGGTCATCTGTGCCAATGCATAGGAGAGTATTTCCCACTTTCTTTTCTGTCAAGTTCAGTGTAGCTGGGTTTATGTTGAGGTCTTTGATCCATTTGGATTTGAGATTTGTGCAGAGTGATAGGTTTGGATCTATTTGCATTCTTCTACATAATACCATTCAGTTATGCCAACACCATTTGTTGAAGATGCTATCTTTTTTTCCATTGAATATTTTTGGCCTCTTTGTTAATAATCAGGTGTTCATAGGTGTGTGGGTTAATGTTGGAGGCTTTGATTCAATTCCATTGATCCACAAGTCTGTTTTTGTGCCAGTACCAGGCTGTTTTTATTGCTATGGATATATATATATAGCTTGAAGTCAGGAATAGTGATTCCTCCTGAAGTCCTTTTATTGAGCAGGATTGTCTTGGAAACCCTGGGTTTCCTGTTATTCCATATGAAGTTCAATATTGTTCTTTCAAGGTCTGTAAAAATTGTGTTGGGATTTTGATAAGAATCGCATTAAGTCTATAGATTGTTTTTGGTAATATTGCCGTTTTTTACTATGTTGATCCTTCCTATCCAGGGGCATGAGAGATCTTTCCATTTTATGATATTCTCTTCAATTTCTTTCTTCAGTGACTTAAAGTTTTTGTCAAACAGGTCTGCTACTTCTTTGATTAGAGGTATGGCAAGATAATTAATGCTACTTGCAGCTATTAGAAAGGGTGATATTTCCCTTATTTCTCTTTCAGTCCTTTTATCCTTAGTATATGGGAGGGCTATCGATTTTTTTTTAAATTAATCTTGTGCCCTGTTACTTGCTGAATGTATTTATCATCTGTAGGAGCTCCCTGAAATAACTTTGGGGGTCATTTATGTATACAATCTTATCATTTGCAAATAGATAGTTTAATTTCTCCCTTTCCAATTTATATTTCTTAATCTCCTTTTGCTGTCTTATTGCTTTAGCAAAAACTTTGAGAACTATATTGCATAAGTAAGGAGAGAGAGAACAGCCTGGTCTTGTTCATGATTTTAGTGGGATTTCTTTGAGTGTTTCT
The DNA here is from genome assembly GCA_033318265.1 of Phyllotis vaccarum. NCBI lineage: Eukaryota > Metazoa > Chordata > Mammalia > Rodentia > Cricetidae > Phyllotis > Phyllotis vaccarum. The sequence goes on along the minus strand of JARWLC010000011.1, from coordinate 11,727,283 downwards.
CCATTGTGTTTGATGTTGGCTGTCAGCTTGCTGTATATTGCCTTTATTATAATTAGGTATTTTCCCTGTATTCCTGAAAACTCCAGGACTTTTATCATGAAGGAGTGTTGGATTTTGTCAAAGGCTTTTTCAGCATCTCATGAGATGATCATTTTTTTTTCTTTCAGTTTGTTTATATGATGGATGACATTCACAGTTTTTCATATGTTGAATCATCCCTGCATATCTGGGATGAAGCTTACTTGATTGTGGTAGATGATTTTTTTTGATATGTTGTTGGATTCAGTTTGCCAGAATTTTATTGAGTATTTTTGCATCAATGTTTATGAGGGATATTGGTCTGTAATTCTGCTACTTTGTTGCACCTTTGAGTGGTTTGGGTATCAGTGTGATTGTAGCCTCATAAAAAGAGTTGGGCAATATTCTTTCAGTTTCTATTGTATGGAACAGTTTGAGGAGTATTGGTGTTAGTTCTTCTTTGAATATTTGGTAGAATTCTGCACTGAATCTGTCTGGTCCCATGCTTTTTTTTTTTTTTTTTTTTACTTGGGAGACTTTTAATAACAGCTTCAATTTCCTTTGGGATTATAGTTCTGTTTAGGCCTTTAATCTGATCTTGATTTAACTTTGGTAAGTGGTACCTGTCCAGAAAGCTGTCCATTTCTTTTAAGTTTTCCACTTTAGTGGAGTATAGATTTTTAAAGTATGATCTAATAATTCTCTGGATTTCCTGAGTATCTGTTGTTATGTCCCCCTTTTCATTTCTGATTCTGTTAATTTGGATTCTCTCTCTTTCTCTCTTTCTTTCTGCTTCTTGGTTAGTTTGGATAAGTATTTCTCTATCTTGATGACTTTATCAAAGTACCAACCATTTGATTCATCAATTCTTTGTATTATTCTTTTTGTTTCTCTTGTATTGATTTCAGCCCCAACTTTGATTATTTCCTGCCATCTACTCCTTCTAGGTGAGTTTGCTTCTAATTGTTCTAAAACCTTCATCTGTGCTATTAGGTCGTTTTGTGAGATTTCTCTAGGTTTTTCATGTATGCTTCTAGTGCTATGAGTTTTCCTCCCAACACGGCTTTCATTGTGTCTCATAAGTTTGGGTGTGCTGTGGATTCATTTTCATTAAATTCTATGAAGTCTTTGATTTCTTTCTAATTTCTTCCTTGACCCAGAGATGGTTCAATTGAGTGATGTTCACTTTCCATGAATTTGTAGGCTTTCTGCAATTTTTGATGTTGTTGAACTCTAATTTTAGAACATGGTGATCTAATATACAAGGCGTTATTCCAATTTTTTGTATCCATTGATATTTGCTTTATGACCTAGTATATGGTCCGTTTTAGAGAAAGTTCCATGGGGTGCTGAGAAATATGTATATTTCTTTGTGTTTGGATGGAAGGTTCTGTGATATATATATGTGTGTATGTGTGTGTATATATATCAATGTAGTAGTGGGGTTTCTCGGTCCCGGGTGGCCAGAGGTCCGAGATCCACAGACATGCCGTGCCAGACCCCTCAGCTGCCCAGCCGCCCAGGTCCCCAGAAATGACTCAGACGCTTATATTAACTTCATGCTGTTTGGCCTATGGCTCAGGCACATTGCTAGCTTGCCCTTACATCTTAACTCAACCCATTTCTATTAATCTGTCTGCCACGTGGCCTGTGGCTCACCTGAGCTTCTACATGTTGCTCCTTGGGCGGCTTCAGCTCAGTCTGTCTGACTCCGCCCTGCTTCTCCTACCTATGCTCTGATTTCTCCTCCTACTTCTTCTATGGTGCCTGCCATGGCCCAAAACAGTTCCTTTATTTAAAGATTGAGATTCACAGCATATATAAATGCATTCCCACATCATAAATATATATATATTTATATTTATATACCATTTGGGTCATAACATCTGTTATATTCCTTATTTCTCTGTTGAGTTTCTGTCTGATTGACCTATACAAGGTTGAAAGTGAAAGTCTCTCTATTACTGTGTGGGGTGGGGTTTTATGTGAGGTTTAAGCTTTATTAGTGTTTCTTTTGTATATGTAGGTGCTCTTATGTTTGTGGCATAAATATTCAGGATTGAGATTTCATCTTGGTGGATTTTCCTGAGATGAATATTTAATGTCCATCCTGGTCTCCTTTGATTGATTTTAGTTTGAAGTTTATTTTGTTAAATATTAGGATGGCTACACCAGCTTGTTTCTTAGGACCATTTCATTGGAAAGTCTTTTCCCAACCCTTTACTCTGAACCTGTGTCTGTCTTTGAAGTATGTTTCTTATATGCAGCAGGATGGTTTCTATTTTTAGTATCCATCCTGTTAGTGTGCATCTTTTTAATAGGCGAATTTTGTCCATTAATATTAAAGGATATTAATGACAAATGATTGATATTTTCTGTGATTTTTAGTGGTAACTTGTGTATATTTACCTTCTTTGAGTTCTTTTTCCTGTGGGATTATCAATTGTTTGTGGTTTAAATAATGTACCTTGTTTCCTTTGGTTGCAGTTTTTCTCTAGTGGTTTCTGTAGGGCCGGATTTGTGGATGGGCATTGTGTAAATCTGGTTTTGTAGTGAAATTTCTTGTTTACTCCATCTGTAGTGATTGATAGTTTTTCTGGGTATAGCAATCTGGGTTGGCAGCCATGCTTTTTAGTGTCTGTATAACAACTGACCAGGACCTTCTTGCTTTCATCGTTTCCATTGAATAATCTGGTGTTATTCTGATGTGTCTGCCTTTATAGGCAATTTGGCCTTTTTCCTTTGGAACATTTAATATTTGTGTGTGTGTGTGTGTGTGTGTGTGTGTGTGTGTGTGTGTATGTGTGTATGTGTGTGTGTTCTGTAGCTTTAATGTCTTGATTATTAAGGGGCAAGCAGATTTTTTGGGAGGTCTAGTCTATTTGATGTTCTGTAGGCTTCTTGTATCTTTATAGGCATTTCCTTCTTTAGGTTGGGAAAGTTTTATTTTATAATTTTGTTAAATATATTTTCTATGCCTTTGAGCTGGTATTCTTCTCCTTCTTTGATTCTAATTATCTTTTCATGTTATCCCAGATTTCCTGGACATTTTGTGTTATGAATTTTTTTTTTGGGGGGGGGGTTAGTGTTTTCTTTAACTGACATATATTTTTCCGCTATTGAATCTTCCACTCCAGAGATTCTCTCTCCCATCTCTTGCATTCTGTTGGTTATGCTTGCATCTGTGGTTTCGGTTCATTTCTCCAGGTTTTCTATTTCCAGCTTTGCCTCATTTTATGCCTTCTTTATTGCTTCTATTTCAGTTTTTAATTCCTGGGATGTTTCTTTCAGCTGTTTGTTTTCTTTTTCTTGGTTTTCTTTATTTTCTTTCAAGGATTTGTTCATTTCTTCCAATTTTTTGTTAGTATTTTCTCTTTCTTTAAGGAAGTTTTTAATATCCTCTTTTAAAGCTTCTATTATCTTCATAAAGTTGTTTTTAATGTTTTCTTCTGTTTCCTCTTCATTGTTATGCTTGGATCTTGATGTTGTAGAGGCATCAGTTTCTTCTTGTGGTGTCTTGTTGTTCTTTATATTATTATATATATTCTTGCACTGGTGTCTGCCCATTGCTTCCTCGGTTCACTCTTAGTCAGCTCTTTGTGGGCTCTTAGTCAGTTGTGAGCCTGGGCCTGAGTGTTTCCAGTAATTGCAGGGGCTGCTCTTATTCAGCTCTTAGTTTGCTGTAGGCCAAGCAGCTGTGTCTCCAGTTGTCACAAGGATTATTCTTGGTAGGGTCTTAGTTGCCTCTTAGTCAGCTCTTAGTCAGCTGTGGACCTGGAGAGAGGCTTCTTGTGTCCAGTTGTCAGTGGATAGTAATGTAGATTACAGTTTGAGAATGGTTTGGCCTGTGGGATGTTCCTGGAGCTCTGTTTTGCTGGAGATTGGATTTGGAGGGTCTCTTCCAGCTCTCTTTGTTTTAGGGTGGAGCTGGGTATAGGTGAGATGCTGAGAGTAGTGTCCTGGAGCTGAGATTTGGAGACCACATTCTCTGCTTGGCCTGGGTTTTGGGGTGCCACTCACATCTTAGTCAGCTGTGGACCTGGAGGGAGGCTTCTCCTACCCAATCCTCTTGAGACAAGATCTTCTTAATCCCATAGATAGAAGGAGATAGACCAATTATGGCTATGGCAAAATTAATTTTAAAAAGCCTTTTTTATTTGTGCACATGGGCTATCCCTAAATATGGGGTTCAAGAGATTAGCATTGGGCATGTGTAAGATAACGGTTTTTATATTTCAAGGATAGGGGCTTTCCAAATAGGGGATTTAGCAGGAAAATAGGCAAGGTTACAGAAGCAGAATATAAACATAACAAGTTGGTCATAACAACTTTCTGAAACATAGGCATGTTTGCAAGGTGGCCATAACAGTTTTGGCCAAAAAAAAAAAAAAAAAAAAAAAAAAAAGCATGCTTGCAAGGTGGCCATAATAAGCTCCTGAAACAAGGCAGAGTTGCAGTATCCTGGAAGAAGCAGTACAGAACCTTTTGTAGTTAAAGTTGCATGTGGGACTTAGCCTAATCTTGAGAAACAGATTGAATAATAAGCAGGAATGAAGCTAGTTTGTCTTTACTATGAGATGGCTTTCAAGCTCAAGATGGAGGCAAGCTGGTTTATTAATTTCTCACTGAACCTTCAGTTTGGCTAGCAACCTCCCATTAAATGTCATCCTGTGTTGCTCTGAACCTCCCTTGAGTAGAGATGGCTTCCAGCTGTAGGAAAGTGTTGCAGGAATCCTAATTGGTCTTAATAAAAACTTGGAGATACTGAGGTAAATGCTGAAAGATCAGAGAGATAGACAAGCCACTAAAGAAACTTCTCACTACTGAATCCTCAGGCAGACAGGAGAAGATCCTTTCTCCATGAATCCTCAGACTGAATGCCTCTGAGTCCTCAGCCAAAAGAGAAGGGGGGAAGGGAAGGACCTACATTACATACCTTTCTCTGCCCAGCTGTATTACTCCCCATCTCAAGTTTCCTAGGGCTGGGATTAAAGGTACAGGACTCCCTGGCTCTGTTTCTCTTTTAGACTAGATTGATCTTGTGTACAGAGATTTGTCTGCCTCTGCCTCCAGAGTGCTAAGATTAAAGATGTTGTCACCACTGCCTGACCTCTATGGCTAACTCTGTGACTGGCTCTGCCCTCTGATCTTCAGACAAGCTTTATATGTTTAGAGCAAACACAGTATATTATCATAGGAAGGATAATCCTTTTCTAAGGATAATGTTATGGTTTTCCTTCAGAACATGAAGTGTTGTGTTGTCAGATGCAAGTCTGTAGGAGGGACCAATGAGTGATGACCATTGGTTTCAGATCCTCTCCTTGTAACAGCATCCTTCTTCTCTGGACCAATGAGTGATGACCATTGGTTTCAGATCCTCTCCTTGTAACAGCATCCTTCTTCTCTGGACCAATGAGTGATGACCATTGGTTTCAGATCCTCTCCTTGTAACAGTATCCTTCTTCTCTGGACCAATGAGTGATGACCATTGGTTTTAGATACTCTCCTTGTAACAGTATCCTTCTTCTCTATAGCTGTGGTGTACCTACCATAAGAAGTCTTTGGTGAAAACAGCTTGCACCAATACCTTGAAGGCCTTAAACTTGGATTATCTGGACCTCTACCTCATACACTGGCCCATGGGTTTCAAGGTACCACTCAGTTTGGGGTTAGATTCCTACAAGAGATAAATGCCCGCATGGGAGAGTTTGGAAACAAATATTTTCTGTGTTTTATCATAGGAAGTATATCTAAAATATGGATTAAGCTGGAACTTCCAACATTTGAAATTGTTAAAAATCATTAAATAAATGTTTTCTGATACTTGTCCTGTGACCTACTAGGAAGGTATAATTGGTCACAAAAGACAGATTGTCTGTAAGCCCTCCATTGTTGCTGTTCAGCAGGAGTTTACCTCTTAGTGTGTCTTCCTCTTCCCTCCACACCCTCCTTTTGTATTCTCCCTTGTTTATTACTCAACTTGATGAGAAGTCTTAGAAGAGTGAAGAGCCTGAAAATATTGTTTAGAGAAAGTTGAATACATTAAGACATAAAGAAAGCCCCATATTCTCTGATTTTAAAAATATGAATCAATAAGGGATTCAAACTTTGTGAAAGTTTCATGATGGGATTTTGCTGACATCACCTTCCCTTCACCACTTGGTCTTAAAGTGGCAACTGAACCTAGATAGTAGAAATGGCCCATCCAGGCCAGTAGGACTTAGTGACAGGGTTAAAGCTAAGATGCAAATCCACTGCTGCAGGCTGTACATCTGCATTCTCCCTGCATAGTCTCCTGATTGAGGAATGCCACAAGCCCCAATAAGTTCCTTTTCTGCTGGTTCTCACAGCCTGGAGAAAAAGATGTACCTTTGGATTCTAATGGCATGGTCATACCCAGTAACACCAGCTTTCTGGACACATGGGAGGTAAGTTGAAACAAACCGTCTACTTCACCCCTGATTACAGATACTCAGATGAAAGATGAACAAAATCTTTTTATCTTCTATTTTAAAATACACCAGGTACTACTTCAAATATGTGTTTGCAGTATATGACAGTTCAATATTGATTGTCAATTTGACATGATCTAGAATCAACTAGGTCAAGCCTGGGAAAGTCTTTAAAGAGGTTACTATACTGGAATAAATGAGGCTCAAAAGAGTCACCCTAACTGTAGATAGCATCATTCCATGAACTGGAGTCCTAGACTAAATAAAAAGAGGGGTACTCAGGTACCTGTGTGCATCCCAGTCCATGTCCTAACTGTGGATACAATGTGACCAAGGTCCTTATGCTCCTGTTACCAACAGATGACTTTAAATTGTAAGCCAAAATAAGCCCCTCCCCTTTATGATAATCTTGTCAAAACAAGTAGTTAACATGCATCCATGAACATTATGGATGAATACTTGATAAACCGAAGACACACCAAACTTTAACATAGAGATCTCTTGTTTTCCCTAAATTGTTTTTTTTTTAAATACCATTTTTTTTTTTTTTAGAAAGTACAGATCACAAAAAAAGGAAATTATAAACTAGTAACCCCATTGTAGACCTCTCCTAGTCCCTGGAGGCTCTTTTTTTTATCATCACAGAAATATGTTGGCAACATTTTGAAGCTCACATTAGGAAGATAAGAAAGGAAAAAGATAGAGGGAAAATGCCCAAGTGTCATCAGGGTCCAGATGAAAAATGTTGAGCATTTGAAGTGAAGTGAGGAACAAGAAAAATCATGAAGGTGGTGAACTCAAGAGTCTCATGAAATCAGTGAAATTGACAAAGTAGGACTAGAGAATATTGGGACTCTCCTATATAGCCAGAAGTTTCTAGCCTGGCCTAGCCTTGTGGTCCAGACCCGCAGTGGGCATATGCTTAGTCCCAAAATAATCACACTTATATTAATTACAAATTGTTTGATGTATAACTCAGGCTCATTGCCAACTAGCTCTTAAAACTTAACCCATTTCTATTTATGTATTGTCACATGGCTCCACGACTTTACCTGTGTCCCGTTATAACTTGCTTCTGGGTGGCCACCTGCAGTATCTCCTCAACTCCACCCTTCTCTGTCTTTATCTGTGCTTGGGTTTTCTGCCTGCCTCTAAGCTGCTTTACCATAGGCCAAAACAGCTTTTTTTTTTTTAAATTAACAAATGGCAATAAAACATATTCACAGTGTACAGAAAGACATCCCACATAACCCCAACTGTGAGCGATACTACTGCTGTTTTCCCAACTTGAGGAATAGGGCATTGGCACATTTGAACATGTTTTAAGTATAAATCAGCAAAGCTCAAAGAAGAGTTTCAACTCAGAAGATGCAATATGGAGCCATTTATGTGAGAATGAAGGGTGAAATTGTAGGGACATTCCAGTTCCCTAGAAAGAGAGACAAGAGGAACAGGACAGACAGGAAGAAGTCTCCGGGCTGAGTACTGACATCCTCTCCTGGGAAGTAACCAGAAAGAAACTAAACAAAGTGCTTCTGAGGGTTCTAGCCCTTTCTACCACCTTGGGCTTCTTCTCACCAGAGATTTGGGGTTTAGACACCGCGTGTTTAAACATTCATAGTTTTTATTGAGTGATTATTGCAGAGCCTTAATTCACTGGTCACTGTCTTCATGATCACTTATGCCTAACTGCACTGCTTGGAAGCTCATGAGCTTCTCAGAGCCTAGGTCACTTATCAGATGTCATCCCAGTTTCAGATTGCTTTGCCCACAAATACTTAAGATATGTAATGGTGAGAGTGGACAGTGAGAGTGCTAACCCATCGCCAGGATGAACAGGTGGAAAGAAAAGTGGACAAGCAGTCAGCAGCATAGAGGACTTCTGAGATCACCTTGGTGCACAGGGATAAGAACAGCTGGAATGTGCTGAATGCTTTCTGCCATCCAGCCGTGCCCAAAGGCTTTGTGTGTATCATTTCATTTAACTTTAAAATGTCCCAGGTATAGATAATGATGTCCATGTGGCTTTGTAACTTCAAGTAAGATACTTTTAAAGTATTGGGAAACTATGGCAAGTCAGTAAGGGACATGGCTTTTCAGCGAGATAGACAACTTGTATACTTAGCACATTCTTTTTTTCTCTTTCAGGCCATGGAGGACCTTGTGGTTGAGGGGCTGGTGAAGTATCTTGGTGTGTCAAACTTTAACCATGAGCAGCTTGAGAAACTTTTGAATAAGCCTGGTTTGAGATTCAAGCCCATAACTAACCAGGTGAGCTGGGAGATGGTCAAAACTTTTACCTTGTGTTCATCTTTTTTTCTTCCATGTGGAGCTGGATGAGACAGATTAACATGTTTGCCTGTGTTAGCTGTCAGAATTGAAATGAAGTAACAGGCAGAAGTTACTAGTTGAATGAGCAAGTGCCTTTCTTTATACTTATAGCTCATGTGGTTACATGATGCCGAGGGTGGGTAGAGTGTGACATGGATCTCTATTCTTGGCATGTGTTTGCAGGCAGATGACCAAGTGTGTTCAGAAGAGCAGGGTCCTCTTGGACCCTTCACCCTCACTAAAGGAAATCAGACCTTTGACTCATCCAGCCCATGCAGAGAGTAGTACATAACACTGTCGCTACCCAGGATAGCAGAGGCAGAAACAAACCTTCACCTCCCACCTGCCCTTCACATTCTGCTACAGCATATACAGTACCCAAAACCTCACATGTTTTATGTTTACTGGCTATTATTTGTCACCAGGATTTAATGGCCATAGAAATTTTGTCTGAATTTGGATGTAGGTATAAGCCAAAGCTTGGGCATTCTAAGTTTTTCAATAAATATTTTTTGAACAGATGAAATTAGAGAATGACATGTAACAAGTACGAGTTGCAGTTGACATCAACAAACCATCAAGAGAGACATTCCTGAAAGCTGATCTTGCTAGATGTGGCATGATCCTGAAAGCAAGGCACTGTTAATAATTCTCTTCAACTCCCTCTAAATGAGCATTAATTCTAAGTCTGGAATTGTGCGTGAGAAAAATGGAGGAAGCAGAAATAAATGCTCTCAAGGCTTATTGTCAAATTCTGGCGGCAAAAGATAAAAGAGAGCCAATGAGCAAACTCCACGTGAAAGGTGTCCGTAATGTGAGGACTATAGTGGGAACCTGAAGGGTAGAGAGGGGAGGGGCTAGAGTCAGACTGCTCAGGCTTGTCCCTGCATGATGGAAGAAAGCATTCCTGAGCAGATAGTGTAGGAATGTCTATATGACACAGGGTTCTGATAGCCTGTAGAGTTGGAGTCATTTATAGCATCTGACATCTTAGAGTGGCAAAGACCAGTGTACTCATTTGTAGGTGGAAACACCCAGACCTTAAGAGAGGCCTTGTACCTAGTTAGTGATGATGGAGACTTCAAGTATGTCTTCTCTTCAGTGCTTTCCTGCTATATTCCTTCTCTGAATTATTTTGGTGCACTGTGGTTCTGTTTGTAGATTGAATGCCACCCATATCTTACTCAGAAGAATCTGATTGATTTTTGCCGTGAGAAAAATGTGTCTGTGACTGCTTACCGTCCTCTTGGTGGCTCAAGGTAAGGGCCCTGAATGCTAACAGGCCCTCGATGCTTCCCTCCTGTTTCAATGAGAAGGTGTAGAGGGAGCAAACTGACTGCTCATACCTCCCAGGCCCAGGGAGAAGGTAGGAAACTACTTTTCAAACTGGACAGTGCATTGATTGGTGGGGCTGAACAGCCCAAAGTGGACCCCCTTTGCTGATCTGCCCTGTAGTTTATCAGTCAGCTACTAACCTCTCTCTTAAGGCATGTCACAAAACTCACAGTCTGTAGCTAGTGCAAAAGTGATGTTTTCTTTCCCAGAACCTGGAGTTTGTACTGTTCTCCTACTGAGCCACCTAAGCTAGAACTGTGGAAACATCCCCTTTCCATACCCCTACTCCAGTCCAACACAAAGAACCATTGCTGATTGTGCTAGGAGATCCTGGGAGTCTGTCTTTTGATCTTGGCTGTCATCACTTCTGCCTTAATGAAATGCAGATCCCTTAAGGTTCTTAGCCTTTTGACTCCCTCGCAGATCCACCCATTCCTTTGGGTTACTCATCTGCTAGCTAAAATGATCTTATGCCTGTTTCCTACTTTAACTTCCTCCTGAGCCACACTGTGGTGGAGCTTACCTGGCTCCGTCATCCTCTGGTCGCTCTTTTCTCCATTCCTGAAAACCTTCAACATTTCAATCACATCAAACTACTGGTAGTAACTACTTGGGTAGAACATTATTTCTAGTCTTTGGATCTTTGTGTATACTGTTCTTTTTACTAAAAACCTGTATTTTTTTTCTCTTGAGTTTGCTTGCTCTTGTTTTGGATGCACACACAGAGCTGTGCCGTCCAGGAGTTTTCCATGAGCCCCTTTTTGTATTGGTGCATTGCTTTTCTCACAGCATCTTGTCTTTATTCCCTTACACTGTCTACTGCACTTTCACTGGGTTCCTTTGCACTATTTGACACTGGCGTTATCTGAGTGCAGAGATCATGAGGTCATCTCTTCTTTGTCTGTTCCTACCCTCAAGCTGGGTGCCAGGAAACTATTAGGAAACTGGGGAATGCTGGACTTTCTTACCCGTGTTTTCTGTATGAAATAAGATTGGAAATCATTTTAGCTGGGAAGTACCTAGATGTCTGGGGTTATATTTTACTGGTGAGCTTTGGTACAGGAGGGTCTGATAGAGAGAGTGGAGGGCTTATGCCAAGATAACCCGTTCTTTCTGAACACATTGAGTACTGTGACTATCTCCGTTCTTGAAACCTGTTAACTGCTTAATAAAAGGTGATTTACTAGGCTTGATTCTCTAGCACTATGTAAACCAGATGTGATAGTACACACCTGTATCCCTAGCACTTTGGAGAGGAGGCAGAAAAAGCAGAAGTAATTCTCAGGCTCCATACTTTTAGTATAAGATATTTTTAAGACTGTGACTATATCTTGAGTCACAGTCTTAAAAATACCTATACTAAAAGATTTTTAAATGAGAAAATATTAAACCTCACCCAAGTCTGAAGACACCTGCCAGCAATCCCAACACTCAAGAGACAGAGGCAAGAGGACTGAGTTTGAGTGTTAGAATTTGTGTGGATATTGATAGGATCAAATTCATCTGCTTATCTGGTGGCAGATTTTTATGAATGTGTGGAAATGCAGCAGAAGGCAGAGGCAGATAGCAGGAGATGTTTAAAGCTCTTTTTATGTAGAAAAGAGCTTTGTTGTCAGATGGGTATGGTTATGATTAACAGAAAGGTTATGATTATGATAGCAGAGAAGGCAAGAAGAAATAAAGGAAGAAGAACGGAAAAAGGAGAGGGAGGTGGGGGAGGAGAGAGAAAGGGGGAGGGGGCAATAGGAGTGCTCCCAAGGAAAGACTAAGGGCAAGAGAGGAATTCAGAAACAGGAATCTTGCTTTAAATGAGGTTTGACATCAGAGCTCAGAAGGGGGCATGGCTCTAGAGGCTAACGTTGAGGCTAACCAGGTCTACTAAGTGAGTAACCTCAAAAATAAAAAAGGAATAAGCAAGTAAAATAAATAAATAGTATTTTTTTAATCTTTTAAGCATTGTGTTGACTATTCTCCTGACTCACCATACTTCGCTGTGTCTCCCTAGAGATGGGGTTAACTTGTTGGATGATCTTGTTATTCAGAAGATTGCGAAGAAGCATGGGAAGACTTCTGCTCAGGTACATGGAAGGAGCTGTCAGTCGAGTGCTGAGATCACAGTTTTTCATCACCTCTCCCCATAGTCCTGAGCCTTATCAGTTCTAGAAAGGGATCAATTTGCTCTGGTTGAGTTGATTCAGCAGAACTTCCCACTGTGGAGCCGTATGTAAGTCGGGTGCTTCTATGTCCCCATCCATTTAAGCCATATATCCTGCTTTGCTCAACCGTCAGCACTCAGGATACCCTTCAGTGCCACTTTCTCTGCCCCACCAGCTTCAGAGACAACCAGTGTGAAAGATAACAGTCATTAATATCAGCTATCTGAACATCCTGGTCATTTGGCGAACTGGGCGCATGCTGAGGGATTCAAGTGAAGGTGTAGACAGGTCCTTTGACCTCCTTGTGCTGATGGCATTCATTACAGATATATTGACAAAGCAATTCAGTTTGATTTCTAAAGGCATTTAAGATGTCTGAGACTTTGAGATTTTACTATCCAGTGAAAACAAACCTTTTTAATGCCTCAGCCTTCATTCCATTTGTTTTATTTCTCTGAAACTTTCTTTCCTACAGATTGTGATCCGATTTCAGATCCAAAGGAATGTTATAGTGATTCCCAAATCTGTCACCCCAAGTCGAATTAAGGAGAATATCCAGGTAGGCATTTCCCAATTTTAGAGTGTTTCAGATTATAACTTAGAGAGTAGAGTGCCGGTTAACTTTCTATAACCAACAACCAAACCCAGAAATGGGTCCTGATGTTGAAGACAGAATAGTGTCAGTTTATGAGAGACTCAAGAGAACATGCCAGTCAGTTCTGGAGGAGCTAGGAGTTGTGTGCATGAACTTAATTAGAATAATATCCTGTTACATTGTGTTTTCTTTGGTCAGGAGCAGCCAGAGGCCCAGACCCACAGACCTGCAGCCTCAGACCCCTTAGCTGCCCGCTGCTGTTCAGGCCCCAGAAATGACTCAGACACTTATATTAACTTCATCCTGTTTGGCCTGTGGCTCAGGCACATTGCTAGCTTGCTCTTACATCTTAAATCAACCCATTTCTATTCATCTTTCCTGCCACGTGGCCTGTGGCTTACCTGTGTTCCTTACATATTGCTTCTTTGGGCTTCTGGCTCCTTCTGACTCCACCCTGCTCCTCCTACCTACTCTGATGCCTCCTCCTACTTTTCCTATGGTGCCTGTCATGGGCCAAAACAGCTCCTTTATTCACAGCATACAGAAAGACATTCCCACACCAATATCCAATATAGTAGGCTGTGGGCTGGGCTTGTCCTCTGAGCTAGCCAGGGTTTTCAGTGCAAGCACTTACGTTCCCTTTGACATCTCCTAGTACCCATTTAGTGTCTATTCTAGGACTGTCTACTTTTCTCCTTGGTCCCAATGCCTCTAGCACTGAGGCTACCTCTCTAGAATTCCCATATCTATTGTGTGGCTGGTTGGGTCAACCCTGAGAACAGCCATCATTGTGGGGTTAGAGGCTGGAGCCCAACAGCTTCCCTCCCTCAGTGAAGCCACTGGATGTTCTGTTCATTCTCCTTGGATTGAGCCCCACAGCTGAAGTGAATTGTGGTCACTGTGAGATGCTGTTATGGGGGAATTTGATCATAGCCCTTGAGTGTGTTAGAGGGGAAGAGCAGGAAAGTAAGAACACTATGAAAATGAAGTTACTCAAAAAGTTCATGTGTGATTTGATGCTCAGTCAGTACCAACTGGCTTCCTAGTTGATGGGGTGGCTGAGAGGAACAAGGGATTTTCCTTCAGAGAGGAGGAGGTAGTTCAGTGGAGAAAGTACTTTGCTTTTTGTAAACTCTTGCCCTGGGTTCCTCACTCCATAAAATAAAACAATGTATAGCTCATGTTTCCTAAGTTTCTTAAATGTAAGTGAGGCAATACCTGTGCCCATCCACAAAGTGCATTTTGAGAGGCTCAACTGTCTTTTAAGAGAAGTTCTAGGTGTCTAATGAAGAATTTCTCCCTCATCTTGCTGTCTGTTGTAGGGAACACACATGCCAATTAACCGGGCTTTAATCCGAATTCCCTGTGATCATCTCATTTTGGTTCTAGGTATTTGATTTTGAATTAACAGAAAAAGATATGGAGGAACTCCTCAGCCTAGACAAGAACCTCCGCTTGGCCACATTCCCCTCGTAAGTCCATCTTTTTACTTCCTTTTAAAGATAAAGGGAGCTGGAAACAATACAGGGTGACTGGTGCTTGAATAGATGTTGCTATATTCAAGATTAATTAAGCCTTACTGCAATTCTTCCTTCTTTAAGGTCAGGCTGATGAATAAAGACAATGACTAATTTCTGTACTAGAGAATTAGAAAGCACAACTCTGTCACTGAAGGTGTTTCCTTTAAAAATGTCTGTTGTTTACGTCTGTCTTTAATCTGTGATTCTATTTTTCAGAACTGAAAATCACAAGGACTATCCTTTCCACATAGAATACTGAAGCTGGCTTCACCTGCTCATTGGTCTTCCCATAGTTTGGCAGCCTGGATCCACATCTGCAGACTGGGTGGGCTCATCTAGGAGTGACAGCAGCACAGCTGGAAGCAAGGAAAAGCCTGACTAGAGCAGAGGAAGAGTTCTGGAAGAGTCATGAACGCTATGCCTCTTGCCTAGTTATTAGGGATAGCCAAGGACACAGAGCAGTGTAATTTATGAAATGAGATGCTGATGGCTCATGAATTAAAATTACCCTCACATTTTAAGAAAACCTGTGTGATACAAGTGTTTGAATAATCTGTAATATTTGAGAAGTTGATATAATTAATATCCACAAGTCAGCTGTGTTTTCCTTCATACTACTGTGTCTTACCAGAGATTTCTAGATTATTTTTAAGCAAAATCTACATGCACTTTAGAAAAGGAAAATTGTTAAGCTGAGGTTCTATCTCAGATGATTTTTTCCCCTATTATTCTTATTTAAAAACTTATGTGTATGTCTTCACATCTGTATGCAGATGAACATCTGTGTATGCATATGAATACTCACTTCTTTCATAGTCTATCTCCTAAAGAGAAGGGAAGAAATTTCTTTGGTCTGGGTCCCAAAGTGAGATTTGTTGCAGAAAGATATTTGCTTCTAATGAGAGAACCTCATGTTTGGCTCTTCAGAGCGGTGTGGGTAGAAGTGAAGTTGGATGTCCTGTTAGCAGATCCACAAAGGCCTCCACACATCTCCTACTACTTGCATTTTATGAAACCGACCCTGACTGACTGCTCCTCAGCCCCACAGCCATGGACATTATTTTTTTCTGTAATCATAACTATTTATCATTTATTAATTTTATAACTTCATGCAAGTTAGTTAGCTCCTACCTAAACTGATTTTTTTTCAAGTACAAGAAAATAAAATGTCCCTCCACATAAAGGACTCAACACAGTCATTAGCAAGAAAAGTCTTCTGTGTGGACGCACATTAGTGCACCAGGCATTATATATTGTCTCATCTTCAAGACTCTAATCACAACAAATCTAACCATAATATTTTGCATATCTCAGATTACTTAAACTAAACCACAGCCAATTTGGAAATTTCTTCTTAAACATAATTCATAACAAGTTGATTCTTTGACTTGTAGGTTGTATGGATTTGATAGGGGCATAAATTATTACCTTCTACCCAATTGCAATTGGCATGAGGATGGATTCGACATTAACAGTGGTCCAGAACTTGTTTTTCTTTGTATAATGAGAATATAAAATCTCACAACTCTCCTGCAGCCAACTGTAGTTGATTTAAAAAAGACATGGGAGCCCCAGGCCCTCATGTAAAGACTGACAATCCCTTGAGAACATGTTTTCAAACAAACTAGAATTTAACAAACAAAAAAAAATATTAAATTTGGATCATAGCCGTGTCTTCCCCAAGAATATCTAACCATCTCCTGTTGGAGACTGAGGACTTGGTCCTTTTCATAAGCTTTGTGAAACCCAAAACCATAAGTTTCCTGATGATAAGGTGTTTTCTCTGATTGCTAGAATAGCTCTTAGTAACTGATTGCCAGAATAGCCCTCAGTAAAACCACAGAATATTCCTTTGTCTGCTTTCCCGCCTTTCCAGAGTGGGTGGGACGGTGCTGAGCCCACCGACATGCCATTTACCCTTCCCCCACAGCTGCTATTTGCCATCCCCTACCCCCTCCTCACTCCCCTTCCCTGAAGAGTATATATGTTACAGCTTGCAGCTCAATAAACTGAGACCTCGACATGATCTAGACGGACTCTGTCCTTCTTTGCAAGCCTGGTCTCGTTTCTCTCTCGCCCCCATTGGTTTCTTTCAGGAGGTACCCCCTCAAAACCCACGAAATAACTAGACACGCTGGTCGTGGACAATCTCCTTCTTTGCTAAGGAAACAGGGAGGGTCTCCTCTTGTGTCAAAGATTTGACATCCAGCTTCCGCCAGTATCCGAAGATCTTAAGCATAATGGAGATACAGAAACAGTGATTATCTACTTGAATTTCAAGAAACAAATTTGAAAGTTTCATCTGTTTCTTTTGTGGATGCAGAAATGAAAGTTGTTTTGTTTTGGGAGGGCAGTCTTAAGAGTGTCCCATACTCTATGTACCTCAGCTCATCTTCATGAACCCTCAGAAAGTTACTTTTTTAAAGAACACTTTCTTCATTTTAACAAAAGAGATCGACGTCTGTGCCCAGAAGATACAAGAGATTAGTTAAAGTTAAGAAAAGCTGGCTAAAAACATGTGGTGGGATTTAGGTGTCAGCTGATAAGGTCGGAAGACATTTATCTAGAGTCTGGGGCTCCTGAAGGGGGAGTGGACAGCTTCATTAAAGAGAGGCTATTGACATCTTGGGGAGCCCCTTTTGTTTCTGACTTCTTGAGGGACTGGATTGGCGTCTATGGTCCATCACGTTGGTCATCCGATCTCTAAGGTGCCTATATAAGCTGTTACCTGTATCATGAGTGTTAGTTTATGTGCCAATAAATTTAATCTTAGATTGATATGTTTTAAAAGAGATTTGCTACATCATCTGGCATCCCTGGGTGTGCCCGATTGGGCCGCCAGTTTGGGGGGCTGGGGACTCGTCCAAAAGCAGAAGACAAGCAAAATGTTCAGCTTTAAAAACTACACTCTGGTGTGTTGGCTAAAAGCTCCCTCCCTCACTGGCCTGTTGATCCTTCATACAGAGCTCCACCCCTCACTCTCCAGCAGCCCAGCAGAGCAGCAGGTAGCTCGCTGCCCATGCCAAGTGAGTTTAAGCCTGTTTCCTGGCACGCCCACCTAGGCACTGAGACATGGGTCACCCGCTGGACCACAACAATGGCTGCAACCCTGGGCTCTGCCACGCCAGACCCATTAGCTGCCCGCTGCTGCTCAGGCCCCCAGAAATGACTCAGACGCTTATATTAAGTTCATGTTGTTTGCTCTATGACTCAGACACATTGCTAGCTTGCTCTTACATCTTAAATCAACCCATTTCCATTAATCTGTCTGCCACGTGTTCTGTGGCTCACCTGTGTCCCTTACATGCTTCTTCTTGGGCGGCTGGATCGATCTGTCCTGACTCTGCCCTGCTTCTCCTACCTATGCTGTGATTCCTCCTCCTACTTTTTCTATGGTGCCTGTCATGGGCCAAAACATCTCCTTTATTTAAAGATTGATATTCACAGCATACAGAAAGGCATTCCCATATCAGACCTGGGAGTCAAATGTTGGGATGAAAACCTACTAGCTCAGGGAAGCTGAAGAGCAACCAGTTGACCTGCGTTTTTGCCAGAGACCAAGCAAAAGAGTGTGTCTTTAGCTGTCCCATCCAAAAAACCATGAAGCTCCAAGTCCTTTCTTACTCCTTTACTTGAATCTCCTTATCTGTCTTATTATCTCACCTTACTCTGAGAGCCCTCAGGTAATAAATTCCATTCTACAAATCTTGGAATTTGTATTCCCATAAAGTTAGTGTAGTTGTATGTTTATTGTTCACCCTTCTCAGATACGCCTCACTTTTCTAACCATATGATACACATTTTCCATCTGTGAACTAGAAAAACAAAGATTAATAGACACCTGGTAACTGCTACTTTTCAAAGGATGAAAATACTATCTATTGTCATGGAGTAACTGTCTATAAAACAACTATTTTCATCAACTATACCCTGAACACAGAACTGTAGTCACACTAATTTAGGACATCATGAATTGTAGAAAAATAAAGCTTTATAGTAGTAAAATACCTTTAATAATTATTGTAGAATGTGTGTTTTATTTGTTTTCAGAGTAAGACAATTTTTTTATTTTTATTTTTTCTGTCTTTGCTGAAGTGTAGCTCCAGGAGGTTCTGAATTGCTACCTAGTAGAATTGACATGTCAAGATATTAGCAGTTGAGCAGCTTCCCTTGGACGAACCTTCCCACAGACCTCTGCACATGTTAGTATTCATCAGAAACTGGAAAATTAGGATGCCCATCAAACCTGCAAAGATAAAGAACATCTGTAATGCATTTCATCATTCTGATTCTAGAAGAAGTGATATCCATGAAGCTGTTTTTACTATGGAAGTATAAAATTTTCTTTAAGGAATACAATTTTTTATTACTTTACAAAACAGTACTTTCTGTTTAAAAAAAAAACAATAAATTAATGATTTACATTATCCTCTAGTACTCAAAATACAGAAAATGAAGAATCCAATGTTCAAACATGTATCTATAAACAAAAGCAGAGGAGCTGGAGAGATGACTCAGCCATTGAAAATACTGTCTGCCCTTCCACAGGACCCATGTTTAATTCACAGTACCTACACAATGGCTCACAACCACCTACAATTACAGCTCCAGCAATCCTATGCCC
The DNA here is from genome assembly GCA_033318265.1 of Phyllotis vaccarum. Classification (NCBI taxonomy): domain Eukaryota; kingdom Metazoa; phylum Chordata; class Mammalia; order Rodentia; family Cricetidae; genus Phyllotis; species Phyllotis vaccarum. The sequence goes on along the minus strand of JARWLC010000011.1, from coordinate 11,708,252 downwards.
TCTTCTGGCTTATATGGCTCCATGTAGGCATAACTCATATGATTAATAAAAATATATAACAAATAAAAAGGACCACATTTATGGGTAAAAAATATCTATTTCTATTAAAAACTCTCAAGGAGACTCCACAGGTACCATTCCGCAAGACCAGTCTCTTAATTAGTTTCAGCAGGCTCTACATGAGTTAGATGGTTTGGTGAGCCAACCTAAGGCATGGCTGTGTAGATCTGAGTAGTAGCTGAGCTAACCAGACCAGGCCACTGGGTAAGCACAGGATCTCCATAAATCAGGGTTGCTGCAGGATATCCAAGAAAAATTTCCATGGGGATCCAATGAGTATGGTATGTCAGAAAGCAAACACCTTTAACCTGACAACAACTCAGTCCAGTGAACATTTGATCAAAAGGCTGATTTGACAAATGGGTATACCATGTGGCACACTGCTCCTAATGCCACCAGGATATAAGAAGGGGTATTGGAGACTGTGGTGGTTTGAATAAATTGGCAACTACAATTTCAAAGGGAATGTCACTACTGGGAGATATAGTATTGTTGGAGTTGATATGGCCATGTTGGAAAAAAAGTGTCACTGTACAGTCAGGCTTTAAGTATTTCCATGTTCAGGATACTGCCTAGCACTGCAGTTGATTTCCAGTTGCCTACAAGATATACTACTCTCAGCTCCAGCATGACATCAGCCTTCATACTGCCATGCTTTTGCCAAGATGATACTACACTAATCTTCTGAAACTGTAATGAGCTAAATGTTTTCCTTGTAAGCATTGCCACTGTGTTTTACCTCTTCACAGCATAAAAACCCTAACTAAGTTGGTATTAGCAGTGGAATATTTCTCTGATAGGACACTCAACAATTAATGAATAAAGAAAATGTGGTACATATACAAAATGAATTATTACTCTTCTGTAAAAAAAATGACATAAAATTTGTAGGCAAATCAGTGAACCTAGAAAATATTATCCCAAGTGAGGTAACCCAGACTCAGAATGGGGACATAGATGAGCTCTCCTGAGTGAAGGGAGGCAGTAGAGGGGAGGGGATGGAGGATGAGAACATGAAGGAACAAAATGTCAAGCTGAAGATGGGAAAGAGTGGGACTATGGTATAACACATTGTCAATATTATCAGTATTTGTCACCCTAAATGTTAGTTTGGTAAAATACTGATTGGTCAAGTAGCTAAATAGGAAGTAAAAGTGGAGCAACCAGACTAGGAGAAATCTGGGAAGCATAAGAGCAGAGCAAAGATGCCAGCAGACACAGAGGAACCAAGACAAGAATGCTGCAGTGAAAAAGTGTACCAAGCCACATGACTGAACATACATAACAATATGACTTAAAGTATAAGGTTTGGAAAGTTATAAGCCTGAGCCATAGACCAAACAATCTGTAATTAATATAAGCCTCTGTATGTTTATTTGGGATTAGTGGCTATGGGGCTGGGGGTTCGGACATGGGCTAGGCCAGGCCAGAAACTTCTTCTACAGAGAGCAGTGAAGATTATCTTGATAGAGGGAGACATCATGGAGTTAGGGAGGAACCTGGTTCTAGGGATATTTTCAGGAACCCACAAGGATGACTCAACTGAATGTACCAGGCTTTGCTAATTTTCCCTGGAAGGCTTTGCCCTTTTGGAAGAGGGGATTGGTGGTGTTTGGTTGTAGAAATAAGGCTGAAAGGGGGTAGAAGAAAGACTAGATGGGGAGAGCAGGAGAAGGGATGAAAAGATAGATCTGTGATTGATATGTAAAATGAATTTTTAAAAACTCTTAAATAAAAAAATAATAATTGTCATGGATGGTTGTGATGTCTCTTCACAACAATAAAAACCCTAAGTTGTTACCAGAAGTGGCATATTGCTTTGGTAGGCTGGACCACAGTTTTTTGTTTGGAGTAGTATGAACTTTAGGAGTTTGTGTTTAAAAATGCAGTGAAATGCTTTGAATACTGCTTAATGAGCCTTAGTAGTAGAAACATGGAAGACAGTGCTTCTGAATGTGATTTGATGATCTGTGGGGATCACAAGGTTTTAGAGAAAAAGAATATTAGTATGTGATCTAGAGACTGGTTTTGTAATATTGGAATGAAGAAAGTGATTGGATTTTGCCCTCACCTGAGGAATCTGCCTGAGACTGAAGTGAAGAGTTTTCGATTAATTCCATTGGAAGAAGAAATCACAAAAGAGCCTAATACAGACTCTGTCATCTGGATATTAGTGGTAACTCTAATGAAGATTTCTAATGAAAGGATCAAGCTGAGCAGGGTAAATTACAAATGTAAATTTGGGGGAGAAAAAGAACATGAAAAGTGGAATGGTATTAAATGTACCCCTGATTGGAGGCATAGCAGAGAAGGAATGGTGTGATATTATAATGTTGACCCCTGAATTGCCTTAGAGAATCCAAGATGTTAGTGATGCCAGAGTTGTGAAATATCTGCCTCTGATAAAGAGAACTGCTATCACGAGCACCCTCTCCCAAAGAAATATATTCCAGCCAACAAATCCAAAGAGTGTATCAACATCAGACATAGAGATGCAGAGTTTAGAGTTTGTCCAGCTAGTTTTGGGTCTTATTTTTGTCCAATATTTCCTCACTGTGCCCCTTTCCCTGCATTTTGGAATGGTAATGTATATTCTGTACCATTGTACTGGGTGGTTTTGTGTATCAACCTGACACAAGCTAGAATTTTTAGAGGAAGAGGCCTCAGTTGAGGAAATGCCTCTTGATATGCAGCTGTAAAGCATTTTTCTCATTTAGTGATCAATGGAGAAGTTCCCAGCCCATGGTAGATGGTACAATCCCTGGGCTGTTGGTCATGGATTCTATGAGAAGGTATACTGAGCAAGCCATGGGCAGCAAGCCAGGAGGTAGCTCCCCTCTGCATCATCTCCTGACTAAGCCATCTTTTAGCATTTCTTTGGGCTTTAAATGTTTTCTCTGCAGTTTCTTAGTCCCCTACAATGACCTCTTTATATTTCAGGAAATCAAAATGTGCAATTACTCACAGAGAGATAGCAGTTCTCAAACTAGAACTTTGAGTTCTTGAATAAAAGCACATCAGAAAAGAATGAATGTTTTCAAACTATTAAAAATTTCCTGAATGCAGTGAACAGTTCAATATACAGGTGATGGCCTAGACTACAAGGTTGGTGATCATACATTTAGTAGGATCTAGATTGAAACAAATGATATGGGGACATGATATTGATATTGGAAATATTTCAATGAGCTTCTCAAAATGTTCACAGTACATATCTACAGGGCATAAAGTTTACTATCACCATAGGTGGAGAATCAGCAGTGATGCACGGTTACCCAGCATAGTCCCTGAGACAGGGCAGACCTTCAGGTAAAACAAATTAAAGTGACCCTGGGCCTGCTTACCCTCCTGTTGTGAATAAGGTCAGAAGTCTTAGCAGACTATAAAGAACTTCAGAAGTTATTTTCCCTAATTCTGGGCCCTGACTGTCTCTGCCTTCTCAACATATATTGAGATAATTTTTAAAGCATTCTTCCTGAAAATAAACAGAGTAAAACGTGTTGTCAAAGTTACTTACATTGGTGCTGTTATGTATCTCAGGTTTCTATTCAGGCCATCAAGGACTTTTATATCCTCTGAATTCAACTAGAATTCAAAAACCTACCACATATATAAAAACCATTTTTACATATTTAGACTACATGTTTGCCAACCAACACATTGTAAATGCAACATACTGAACTGTGATGAAAAAAAAAAATGTTTGAAAAATTTTAGATCTCCCAAACTACAAAGATATTCAGCCAAACACATAAGTGAGAAATGGATACCAGGGATAGCATGACTCAACATCCCCCCACATATTGAATTTATCCACAACATACAGTCAAGAACGATTTGAATGGAAGGTTTGGAGGACAGAAATCTGATGTGATTCAAAGAAGAAACATCAGTGCTTAGATGACCTAATTCAGGACTGCAATTTTCTAAATGTGTAACACAACTCAGTAGTCATCATCTATATACTTTTATTTCCACATCTGAAAGAAAAGCAGTCAAATATAAGAATGTTATTTTGAACATAAATAAGCATTCTACTATTAATAATAATGTTTTATAAATAAATTAAGAACTGGCTTCTAGGAGGTCATCTTAACACATTTTGGGAGGTTTAATCAACAAAATCTATAATTATGAGCATATTGAAACAAAGGTATTCATAAATCACTGATCTAGAACTAAAATCAATACCAAGAAAGTGGCATAATAAAAAATATCAATCATACAACTTAATTGACAGACATGGATGAAAAATTACCTGATTATTTGAGAGTTATTAAAAAATAGGAATATCAAGTAAAGTACAGAATTAGGTGTTTTCTATGTATAAATAAGACAAAATAGAATCATTACTTATGAAAATTATGAAAGTTAGTGTAGTATGTAAAATATCAGATACATAACAAAAAAAATCCCATTAAAATGATCAGGGATTGGGCAACATAGTACTGCCAAGTACCAAGAGTCTCCAAAATAATGAAAGATGTGATATCCAATGAAAATTTAAATAACCACTTTGGTTAGAAGTTAGCAAGTGGCTTCTAAACTTTTTATTATAGAAAAACCATTCATAACAAAGGGAAGCAAGGTGTGATGAGACATGTCTATAATCTCACCACTTGGATTGTAGAATAAAAGCATTTAAAAGTTCCTGGTTAAAAGTTCATCTTCAACTACATTTCCAATTTAAGGCTATTTCTCTTAAAAAAAAAAAAAAAAAGTAAATTACCATCAGAAAATAGAAAACCACTCATTAAAACAAAGTCAACTGCACTCCAAAAATCTCTGTTGACCTAAAAAGCATAAGAAACTTAACTACTGAGGATATTTCAAGTTCCCATTTTCCTCTCACTTTTCAGTAACAGGACAATGGAACAGCCATAGCTCATGAAAGCAATTGTATAGCTGTACTCTTTTGAGCAGAATGTATGCAAGTATTTAGTGAAAATTAAAAATAAAATCTCCAAAAATGTGGAAATGTAAAATAACAAGCACAAAATATCATCAAGTTGTGTTTATGTAAGAACAGAAGTACGAATAATTGTTATTTGGCAGAGCTAAACCCATTTTCTGAAAATTAAGCATTAGGTAAAATATGTTAACTGATCACTAGAGTAAGGAGAGATGCATAGTCATTGATGGTGAATTTTGTTGCCCATATTTAAATTGTAAATATGTTTTGGTTGACTTTTGAAATCATAGAAGACTAATTCTGATGGAACATAAAAATGAGGAGGAAAGACAGAGGATGACATTTTAAAATAATAAAAAAAAAAAAGAATATGGATATGTTTCACACAGGAATACTTAACACCAGTCAACCACAATAGAAAATCATGAAAAATCTGAATACATAAGAAGGAATTCATGTTCAGATTAATATATAATGAAAATTTTAAAAGTAGAGCTTTTTAAGAAAAATCTTCACAATCCACTTCTGAAGCTGAGACCAAAGAATTTCTAGACTATGAAAGAAAAGAATGAATTGAAATTAAAAATATAATAATTCCAGAGGAAGAGTTAGCCAATCTCAGAGAGTATTCTTCTAACTAGTTGCCTAATAACAAAGTGGTCAGTGCTGAAGCCGAATACGCACCATAAACAAATATGGACTCAGCATGTTTAATTTAAACAATGATGCATACGAACATATACATATAATTATTTGTAACAATAATATCTGGGAAATAAGGACTTATAAATTTGACAATGGAGAGGTAGGGGAGAAATTTGAGCTTTGCAACTTGTAAGGGGACGAAGAAAATAGAGAAGGAAAGTGGTGTAATTATACTTTAATTAAAATCTACAAAAAATTAAAGAGCATAAGAATGTCTACTCCATGATTTCTAGTGCCCACTCTTTTGTGAATGTAGAGCGATTTTGACTAAGATATGGAAGAACCTTTCCTGTATGGCATCCTACTTCCTTAGTTGTAGTGGGCATTGCCAGGAGAATATGCCAGAAGTAATGGTATACTGACCTATATTAGAACATAATCATACTTGAAAGTTCTTTCCAAAAAAACTCAGAAACTAATTTGATATTGTGCAAACTAGTGAAGTAAAGTCATGGCTGGTTGGACAAAGAATTATGATATACTAAGACAAGATTTATAATGAACTGTGTGGAAGATAGGCTGAGGAGCTAGGTGGAAATGAGACAGGCTCCATTGCACACATCCTGGAACAGACATGACAGAACACATCCAAGAGGAGAAAAACCTCACTGAGGCAGGATGAGACAGGAAAAAATTCTAACTACAGAATAATTAGTTGCATAATAGTTTTATATGTGGAGTTCATACAAAGAACAATTAATTACATAAATTTTTTATATGTGGAACACATACATGACAATAGGCTGTTCCTTTCACTCATATAACTACTTGGCATTAAAAAAATAAATGACCTCCTATTTGAAAAGAAATTTGCTCTCTACAGGGTATGAAGAAACTTGACATTAAATTTAAAGAGATTAAGTACCTGAGTATTCAAATAAATGTGTGTGTAGGAAAACACAAAGTAGAATACAAATAGTTTGCAGACGTGAAGTTATCTAGTCCAGGTAATCATTATAGAAGACTTACCAGATGCATTGCCAGTGTAATGCTGAGACCAGAAATGCATTTAAGCCTAATTAACATTCTCTATTATAACAATAGCTGTGATCCTTTTACAGAGCAGGACAAAACCATTGAAATGTATATAAAAGACAAAAGCATGAGAAATCAAGGTGGAAGGACTGGGTTGATATTGGCTCCTGAGTGCTCAAAGGAGTGAGTACGCAGTTCATTAATGTGAACAGTTTTGAAGCCCCCAATCGCCATCATCACCTGTATGTTCTCTGTGACCTGCTTTGCATTGAGAGTGCTGTTGAGGGCCACAATCCCACGCTGCAGCTGGTAGCGAAGGGCAATCAAGGCTGGAGATTGATTGTATTTTTTTGCCATGGAACAAAGAACTGGGTCATCCAAGAGAAAGGGGAGTTCTGGTCGACACTGGAATGAGATGTAGAACACCTAAAATCCTCAATATAGTTTCAAATATACACGAAAGTGGCTATAAACAATGAGGTTTCCCAAGTTTGTTCCTGGACCGGTGACACCAATATCATCTTTCATTGTTTCCCAAATGTAAATTATATCTGCCTCCAGATCACATGAGTATAAATGAGACATGCAGGACTAAAGGTGTGCCAACAATAATTGTGAATTTATGTTTAATTTTTTAATGATATCATTACCATCCTGTATATCGTTGTGTTCCCAGGACACCATAGGCAACCAGTAAAATGTCATTTGACTGGCAGACATCTAGAAGTTTCATTTGGTTGAGATAAGGATGACATTCTACCTGCAAATGAATGAATAAAGATATTCATATTACATGAAATCTAACATTTGTATAAAGATTATTTGTATACAATAAACTAAATTAGAAAAACCTGTGTAACAAAGCATGAATTGATTAAAACACCACAAAGACTTAAGCAAAGAAACCCACTACCCATCCATTCTTATGCAAAAAATCTTGGTCAATGGCAGTGGATCATTTTAAACAGACATGAAAGTTGAGGGTAGTGAGAAGTAGAAGAGATTTGTGTGTGGATGGGGAAAGAAATAACAAAGAATAATTAGATGACTTTAACCTAGGAACATATGTGTTGCAATAAGGTTTCTGACCCAGTCTGGCCAGAAGTCCAGACCCACAGACATACAGCCCCAGACCACTTAGCCACCTGCTGCTGCTTAGCTCCCAAAATGATCCAGACACTTATACTAAGTTCATGCTGTTTGGCCTATGGCTCAGGCACATTGCTAGCTAGCTCTTTCATCTTAAATTAAGCCATTTCCATTAATCTGTCTGCCACATTGCCCATGGCTCACCTGTGTTCCTTGCATGCTTCTTCTTGGCACCTGGATCAATCTGTCTGACTCTGCCCTCCTTCTCCTAACTATTCTGATTCCCCATCTATTTCTTCTATGGTGCCTGACATGGCCAAAACAGTTCTTTATTTAAAGATTGATATGCACAGCATGCAGAAAATCATTCCCACATCATCTCCCCATTTCTGTCTAATCAAAAAGGAAGGTTTCAATTTTAACAAAGCAAAATTACATATAACAAAAAAAACTATCAAGCAAGAATTGCAGTTATAATACCTAGTCTATTTGTATTTAACAAAATTAAAGAAAATACTCTATCATCTACCTTTCCTTATGAATCTGAAGTTTCATATTTAATATACCTTTCAAATAACTAAGAAAAACTATACCTATAACTATCTAATCTTCAACTACATCAAAGACCACAGAAGGATATATTTACCAAGTCAACCAGAAGTGCAAGCAACTTTCAAAATCTAGAAATGACAGAGATGACACCTATCTGCCTGGACAGTCACCCAAAGTTCCTTTATAAAGTTTGGGCATCCATCTTCAGCCTACAGACCCAGAGTCTCTTTTCATTTCAGTGGAGCAGGAAATCTGCTCTGCCCATTCTGGTACAGTTCATCAGTCGCTTCTCCTTGAGTCCTGAAGAATGTCTGACAGTTTTCTCTGCAAAGCAGGAACTTGAAGGACCATCTCAGCTTGTTCTGCCAAAGTTCAGAGATCATTTTCCTATGGAAACTGCATGTCCAGTTTAAACATCATGCTGTCAAGCAGTCAGTATAAGAACAGGTTCTTGTCCAGTAGCTAACCGCTGCCACAAAGAAAGTAGACCTCATATGGAGTTTCTTTGATGCCCATTTTTCTCTTGAAGTAAATTGGTGCTGTCAGGATCAGATCTGTTTCACTGTCCAAAAAAGTCTAAGTTATTAAAGTAATTTTAAATACAATATTCTGTAGGTTTTAGAAGTGTTTGAAGATTACCTATCTAATAGATATCTTTTTATATCTAAAAAAACCTAACATGCATTTCTTAATTATATATTACAATTTTAAATCAGTTACATGAACATCATGCCTTAAACAAGAGTAAAAAAATACATGCAGCATAAGAGAATTAACCTTAAATTTGTTTCAATAAACCAAAATCCATTACAATATAAAACATTTTGAGATTAACAGATAATTTTTGGATTAAAGTAAATTCAATAATCTAATTTTTAAAAATCACTCAGATACCATACCCTCCTTTTCTTCTTAGAAAGAGATTAACTATGACCATTAATCATTCATTCTGAAAACAAACATTTATAAACAATATACAATATTTGGGAATTTGGGTGTAGTTTTCCATTACTACTTCCTACTGATTAAGGGACGTTGGCAAACTCATGGGTTATTGAGACTGGATCATCTTAGTCTGCAGCCCTGAAGCTGATGTTATCATCTCTTCCCATCAGAGAATTTTCAGGTGGTTTTGGATGATGAAACTATATTTGCCTGGAAGCAATCCACAAGTTCTCATCTTCTATGAAAACAAAAGCAGAACTCTTCCAAAGCAATAAATCCTTAGGCACAAATTTCAAAATCAAGATAACTTTATAATATATATTCTCTTCTAACTTAGCAGCATTTGCAATCCACTGTCTTTCTGCAGTTAGCTCATTAACAGTTAAAAAATTAAAAGAAAACACAATAATAACCATAATCCAGATTCTATGTCAATTTTACATATTTACATGGCTTATTATATTTTTATTACTTTATTTCTCTTTTTATGGAGTTTATCTTCTTTTCTCTCTGAAGCCTATGTACATTTTACACACATTATAACCCATTTACAGTTTTTTTTCATCTGAATCTGTTTTATTGTGAATCCTTAATCATCTTCCAACCAGAAGAGCTTTTAAAATGCTTTCACTCTCTTAAAGAGCCACATATCTTTTTGCAGATAAAGCTGAATCAGTAAGTTCTCTTAAAGGGGCTGTGTCTCTGTTCACTGCCAGCAAACAGAGCAGACCCAAGAAATGCTGCTACTAAGAAATCATATTTGACTGTTTTCTATTTGTTCAAAATAAACAGGAATCTAAAATCAATCACATGCTACTGAGTCTTCTGTGAGACTTCAGGAACAAGCCTGGTTGCAGCTTATGCTCCCTGCTGCAATTCCCTTGCCTCCATTTTGAATGTGGCCCAAATGCCACACTATCTCTGTACAAATGACCCACTTTAGATACACAATTTGGAAGCTGCTTTGGCTCAGTTTCTGTGCTCTAGTGCCCTTTTTAATCATTCTCTGGATTTATGTGGGTGTTTGGCCCACCCAGGGATACCTTTCTGTATGCTGTATGTATCAATCTTTAAATAAAGGACTGTTTTGTCCATGGCAGCCACCATAGAATAAGTAGGTGGGAAATCAGAATAGTTAGGAGGAGGGCAGAGTCAGACAGATGACCCAGCTGCCCAAGAGGAAACATGTAAGGAACACAGATGAGCCACTGGCCACATGGCAAACAGATTAATGAAAATGTGTTGAGTTAAGATAAAAGACCTAGCTAACAGTGTACCTGAGCCATAGGCCAAACAGCATGAAATTAATATAAGTGTATGAGTCATTTGGGGGAGCCTAAGCAGTGGTGGGTGGCTAAGTGGTCTGGGGCAGCAGGTCTGTGGGTCTGGACCTCTGGCCACTAGGGTCAGGAAACCTGATTGTAGCACATATGTAAACTTCCAAAGCACGCAAGCAATTTTTTAAGTGTTTACAAAAAAATACTGGATTTGTTCCTGGCTCTAATTGCAGAATTGATGAGACTGAATCAGTGTGTGTGTATATGGGGTGTGTGTATGTGTGTGTGTACATGCACATGCGTGCATGCACATGAGTGTACTCATGCACCAAAATATGCTTTTGGAGGTCCTAGGACAAGGTATGTGAGTCAGTTGTTTCCTCCATAACGTGAATGATAAAAGCTCAGGTTTTCTTACTTGACAGAAAATGGGTTTACTCACTAATCCATTTCACTGACCCATGATGTTTATGTTTCATTATTAAATTTATCGTACTGATAGGCTTCATAAACACATCTTTGTATAAGTATGTTTTATACTTTAACTTATTTACTCACCCACAATTACTTTCTATTCCCATAATTACTATTGAATTAATCATATTTTATTTTTAAAAAATTACAATGGTTTATGTTCCAGGGAATGGTTAAAAAAATAACCATTTTGAATTAAATCAAACTTGCATTATCACATAGCCAAACAGAATGGAACATCACAAATAGTGAAACATCACATCAGTACATGACACTTTATAGGCTCCCAGGTGAATACCAGAACATGTGAGGATGTTTTCTTAGCAAAAAAAGAATTAACGTTAGTGTAATAAATTCAAACTTAACTTTTAGTTATACAAATATGCAGTGGTAGAAAAACTATCTTTCGTTAAAACATAAATATCTGAATCAATCCAGTACTTTTAATATTCTCCCTAGATGTCATTTGGAAAAACAGTGTTACATACAAATGTATAAGAGAGATGGAAAATATTTTGGAAAGATGTATGTATTAACATTTTACCTTGATGAGAGAAGAACCACCTAAGGTGATTTTGGAGAACAGGGAAATTCTATTGTGAGTTGATAATTCATGAGAGCAGGACAGCTGGAGAGATGGCTCAGGGATTAAACCAATTGCTACACAAAGAAGAGGCCTGAAGTTTGGAACCCAAAAACCTACATATACTTGAGTCGGCAAACTGTCCTGCCCATATTTCTATATTTTGATGGCAGAGACAAAGATTCAAAAAAGCAACTCAGCTAGCAAAACTAGCCTATTCAAAATGGGTTTGAATGAGAAATTATATATCAAAGAAGAAGCTCTAGAGCAAGGTTTCTGACATCAGGCTTGGGCCTCCACATAAACATCTGTACACATTGTAGGTGTACCACAAGCACACACATACACAAAAAGAAAACATATAGAATGAAATGTTAGAAACTAAGTTCTCATAATGCAAATTTAACTATAAAAGAAAATGTGTCTTCATTCCTAGGGGAACTTTCATGAAATTGTTAGAGGTTGATGGTGATATATGTGTCTTATTTTGAAAGGTTTAGCAACATATAGAACACATATATTAATATGTAACCACATATATGTTACTATAATTACAGACCTACAAAATATCAAGAATTTTAAACATAAATGAAGAAATATAGAGGGTCTGTATCATCCATTCAAGTACCTTACGTGCTTTAAAGTAGTCATAAAATTACATTTAAGTTATTAACAACAAGTTTTTTACTCTAATATTTGAATATCTACTGATGTTTTCCTTATACACCAAGCAGACAAATACCATACAACCTCATTTTCTATATGTGACTTTATCTTGTCTACTCAAAGTTGTTATAAATACCTGAGCAAATGGAGTTCAGATAGGATAAAGTTCTTTCATACTTTATTTGATGCCACAAACCAGGAGACAAAATTGAAATATGCTTAAGATCAAAGTTAACTGAAATTTTGTTCAGAGTTTCTCAGTACTAACATCACAAACCAAAGTAATATCACCAGAAACAATAAAGTTTCTTCCTCTCACCTGGATGAGAATTGTAGTCTACAGTAATTCTATTTTAGCTAAACCTTGGCCCACAATCAACAAAGCATAGAACCCTACAGAAAAATCACACCAGAATCATCTGTTCAGAGAACATCCTTGTTTTCTGGATATCTCAAGCTTTTCCGACTTACACAATCACAGTTTCTTACAGCTTTTCCCATTAATTATTGTTCATTATTAATAAATTAGGTATACGTTCACCTCTCCTTCAGAGTGTAATCAAAGTAGTGATCATCCATACCTCTCTATAATTTTACATTAATACTTCACAGAGTAAAACACAATCAACTGTCATAAATATCCTATGCATAAATACTCCACTGTTAGCTTGCCCTGTTACACAAAGCTAAGATGAATGCTATAAGAGCATCTATCAATCAGTGGCAAGAAAAGAAACAAAGGAATAGACAACAAGGTGAAGAGGTTAAGGATCCCCACCTGGTTGCACACAGGCTTGTACTTGAGCCCTGGCTTGTTCAGGATCATCTCCAGTTGCTTGCGGTTAAAGTTGGACACCCCAATGGACCTGGTCAGTCCTGCATCCTTACACTTCTCCATGGCCTAAAGGAGAAAAGACAGTCACAAAATATTTTATGGGTTTGCATATCTCCTTTGTTTCTATTACATTAAAGTCATGCCATCTATCCCAGCTCCTAAACAAAACAGCTCTTAGAAATAACCTCAGGTTTTTTTTTTTCTTTTTTTTTGAGACAGAAGACGTACCCCATTCTCATAAATGAAACTGTGGCCTGGCTTTTTGTCTTCCTGCACTTCCCCCTATGCTCTGTGATCCTAGTACTCACTTCCCAGGTGGCACAGATATCCACTGTGTCAAATATCAATTTTCCATGTTCATCTATTAGGAACTCATCTTCTCCTGGCTGGAACAGAAGCAAATGTTAAAGTAACATCTCAATAAATGCATTTTCCAAACCAGTAGCTGTGACTCTAGGTAAATAATAGCTAAGAACTAAACCTCCGTAAGATACATGGGCCATATTTAATGAAATTATACTTGTCATTTATATAAATTATACTTGTTCAATTGTATGAAATACCTTTGGGTGGTAGGATTCTATTTCTTTGCATGTGTTCATAAATATTGGATATATTATAGAGTATCCTAACTGACTTTTATAATTTTTTAGGGCTTTACACTTGATGAATAACTAATTTGGGGTCGCTTTTCTGGAGACGTCCATTTCTCTTACTCTTATTCCTTAGTTGACTCTCTAGTTATTTGTCTAGTGTTGAGGTCTCATGAGATTTTTTCCTTCCACATTAGTATGTCTTCAGTTCCTTTAGTCAGCCTGTTGGTAAGAGTTCATAGATATAGAATCACTGATAGTTCTAGAAGATGCCATCTCACAGAAAACTTTCTACTCCTCTAAATCTTACAAACATTCTCTATTCTCTTCTAATATGATAACAGTGCCTTAGCAGGAGTTGTATTTTAGATGGATAGAGCCTATAGTTGGCCTATTACTAAACCATGATATTTACAAACTCCTCTAAATAAAATATTTCTAGTGTTTCAATCAACATACTTTCAGGGCCATTGGGAAATGCATGAGGTACAGATCCACATAGTCCAACTGAACTTTCTTGAGTGATCGTTCCAAGGAAGACCTCACCAGCTCTGGGCGCAGGCAATTACACCAAACCTACAGTAGAGGGTGGGATGCAGGTTGAATTAATAAATTTTAATAAATGTTTCATTTACTCTATCTAATACAGAGACCATTTGTATTGTATTTGAAATTGGTGTGCACAAGGGGATATTCCACTTCTTCCCAGATGTCCTTTATCTGATCTGGACATGAACATCTCTTATGGTTATTTATATTAATCTTAAAATTACTCAAGAGCTCACATTTTAATAAAATAATATTAATGTTCATCATAAGTATTATGTTTCACTAGATTTAAATTGAATAGTAAGAGTCTAATACTCTTAACTAGTGTACTTAATATGAAATAGTGGTGAGAGTGTCTGCACCTATATACTGTTTTGTTTATTCACTGTGCACATATGAATGTCAATCTTGAATGCCTATCTTAGTCACTGTCTTACGTAATTTTTATTTATTTAACTTTAGCAAAATTTTTTCAACATTTTATTGTATGCTAGATTAGTTATATCTTGATCAACATTCAAAAATCTAACCTTATTTTCTCTTAGTGATAGAAGTATCTAAAATTTTCATTGTAATAAGAACTGTTAGAAAGTTATTCAGGAGATAAGCAAGGAGAGTGACTATCTTCTGGAGTCCAGTTTACACCATATTCCTATGAACTCTGATGTAGAAATGAAATGCATCAAATAAAATTAAATTCATTAGTCTAAATACAGCAATAATGAGAAAACCATTCTCTATGAATTAACACTGTATCCAATGTGAAAATGCAAGTGAGTAAAAGATAAACCAGTAAGTAAAATTCTCTAACAATTATTGATCTAATTCTATGAATATATCTTCAAAAATCATGGTTCATTGACAGGTACATTATGTAAATAGTACCTTTGATGTGTAAAATATATCTTCTCTCCTCACAGTGCCTTCATCGACCTTGCTTCGGATGACCTCTCCCACATAATCTTCAGTTTTGTAAACAGAAGCAGAATCAAAATGAAGGAAACCAGCATCAATGGCGATTTTGATGACCTCCTTAATCTTACTCTTGGGTAACTGAGAAGCAACAAAATGTACCATTTATAGATAAATATTCATGATTCAGGATGTATTGAGGTATAAAATGTGTCCTGTTCTAGTATCAAATTTTTCCACCTCATTTGTAGTAAAGACTCTGTCTAAGTTTACATTGAAATTTGTGTATGCGAAAACAAGCATAAGTAAACCTGGACACCTCTCCTATTCTTGCCAGTCAGAGGTTAATCATTGTCACAGGAAGGCCTGACTTGCACCGAGGAGCCAGTGTGTACAACAGGGGATAATGAGAATATTATACAAAATTTATACTAAAAAGTATACTACCACTGACATTAAATTTAAATGTTGTGTAAGGGAACGTCTCTCACCCCGAGGCCATGGCCATAAAACTGTGTCAAAATTACAGGAAGTCAGCTATTTGTTGATTTCAAAAGGAAAACATGTGACTCTTCCCCTAAACAACTGATGATTGGAGAAAGATAACAGACCCTACAGTTTCAAAAAAAGAAAAAAAATACAAAAACAAAACAAGCCAGCTATTTAAAAAAAAAAATAACTACCTTCCCTCTTCTGTTCCTATTGATCTTCCCTTTTCTTTTCCCTAATCTTAGCTACAAAACATATAGTTTAAAAGACAGCGCCTATATTCTCCTCACAGAGGACGGGGTCCTGTGCCTTGAGCAGTGTTTCTGGAACTTGAGATTCCTCTTCTCCGGCATCAAGTAAAACTTTGTCTCACTGTTTGAGGTAGTTTAAATTCTCATCTGGTTTCTTCCTACAAACTCAATTCTTACATATTCTTGCACAGTGGATCTTCCATGAGATTTCTTTCAGGAAAAGTAGTCCGAATTCATCAAATTCAAAAATGTTGAACTCACAAAGAGTTCTGATGTTTAAATGGATACTTCATTTAAGTCTCCACTCAAAGAAATTGATTTGCAGTTTGTTACATAAACACTTGTCTTAACAGGTCCCCAAGAGCTGTCTACAATTCAAAATACATTTATGAAAGACCAGGTGCTTGTCCAAGCAGTAAAGTTGCCATTTATGTATTGTGAAATCTGTGTTTTTATTTTTGTCAATAAAATTACAATACACAATGACACACCTACTTTCTTCTCTAGACACCACCCTTTGCTTCTTTTGATTTCTTTAACTGCTCCCAATAGTCTTCAGACTTTAATTCTACCTTGCCTGACAATTGAAACAATTCTTGTTAGTTATTTCATCATTTTCCCTTGGACATTTTACAAACACCACAGTCCATTTGAGATGACTCACTCAACAGATTAAGCACTTAAGAACAATCCTGGTAACCAATTTTTAATCCCTGAAACCCACATGGTGGAAGAAAAATAACCTAAATCTGTTGATCTCTGCCCTTCACAATGGTACTATGGCAAGTACAAACACACACACACACACACACACACACACACACACACACACACACACACTGAGAGAGAGAGAGAAAAAGAGAGAGAGAGGAGAGAATGAGATAAGAGAAATGTAAAGAAGAGAGAGTAAAATAAAATTAACAAGAAACATTTTTATAGAACAAAAGAGTACATTCAAAGCTCTGGAACTTGTCCTTAGACATACATCCAGTATCCATGTTCTTGCTAAACACATTACTGGAAATCAGCTTTCATTCCAGGAAAATGTCTCTCCAGTTACAACATAGTCTCAGCTATCGTTGTGGTTATATATATATATATATATATATATATATATATATATGTATATAATTTGTTCTGTGGTTGGGGACTGAGATTGAATTTATTAAGACCTGTGAATAGCACTACAATAAATACTAATGAGCAAATATTTCTGTAATAAGTTTACATGATGTCCTTGGATTGTCAAACCAGAAGTGACCTATTACATTTTTAACCTATTCACTGAATTATAAGCATGTGCACTGATTCTATGTATTACTTATAATAAAAATTCTACAACACACAAAGAGAATTAGATAACAGCACCTTTGTATGCAATGAATTTCAAAATATCTTTCTCAAAGCTCAAGAAGCAATAGAAAAATATATAAATGTACAATCATTAAATCTTGAGACTTCTACACCCCAAAGCCCAGACTCTGTAATTAAAAAGTCACTGAAGAAAAGAGAAAATCTATAGAAAACAAAGAACCATTCTTCTCACAAAGCACTAGTGTTGGAATCGTGTGGATGATTCAAAACTAACAAAAAACCATATAATTCAGTTTTTTGAAAGGGTCGCCTATCTGAACAGACATTTCCTAAAAGGTGAAGTACATTGAGAATAAACATTTAAAGTCTCTATAACATTTTCAGGCAGTAAACCAAAAATAAATAGGCTTAAGAAAAGAAAACACAGCTCCAGAAATTAGCAGGCTCTTTTTGAGCAGTCTTTCTCTGTTACAACACATAGCTCTAGCCTGGGGAAAGTGAGAATCCAGAAACCCTTGAGTCACCAGGAAGTGAGTGACTTTGCAAGTCATATAGAAGTACATTTATTCTGGTTCCATTTCTTCTGAACCCTCAAATCCAGCATCACTGTTTTAACCTCCTGAGGTACAGCAGTACCAAAGCCCAGCACAGGAATGAAGTGCCCATCACTGAGTTTCACACATTGGAACTTGGAGTTCATGGTCTGTCACTCTTCAGGATGAGCTGGCTCTGCTTGCTGTTCTCCTTCACAGGGAAGTGAAGTAATGGGAGTTCCTCCTCTGCCTTCCAGGCTCAGAAACAACCCATGACCTGTGGGAGGAGTTAAGGTACTTCCCACAGGTGAGGGTGAGATGAGAGCCAGACATACTTAACTTGTTTATAAAAAAGACAATTCTTTTCCCCTTTAATGAGAAAAGATTTTCACACAATAATCCTGATATCCCTCCCTCCCTGTACTCCCTGACTCTCCTCAATTCCAGATTCACTCTCTTTCTGTCTCTCATTAGAAAATAAACAGACTTCTAAAGGAATGTGATATGATATGATATGATATGATGATATGATATGATATGATGATATAATTATGCATGATATGAGTGAGATTCAAAGCTGCTTGCCATTCATAAGTTAAAATAAAAACTGTGGGTCAGCGGATCTCTATCTTTGATGGGTGAGGGTTGTAAAAGTAAGATGGTCGCCATCTTTTCTCTCTCACTATGGGCAGGAGCCATGCAGTCCACCCTGAATAAAGGACCCTCATTCAGTGAGTACCCTCTGAACTCTGTCTAGGTACCCCTTTTTACAATGACCAATTTTAGCTTGAAGCAGTTATAGAAAGAATACATCGTCCCTTTGTCCCTGAGACAAAGAGCCCATAGCATTATAGTTTATTTTGACGTACCAAAACATAAACCTGATTCAGCTGGGGTTTGGTTTTTTTCAGATCTTTACAGATTCTGTGTGATTCCAGGGAAACCTGCTTTTTTAAATCCTCCAGAAACAGATGCCTAGAGATCTCCAAGTTGATAGACAGCTAGCCAGATCTCCCAGATGACAGTTATTTATGACCTGCTTTCTCTCCGGTCCTCCAAGGGACAGCCTGATTTCCAAGACAACAGCCATTCACCTCATCCATCTTCATACTCTGGCCCCAACCCCCATAAAGACAAAAAAGTCTGCATCCTCATTCATTTCCATCAACAATTCATCTTTTCCTTTAATAAAATAAAGGAAAGAGAAATGTTATTCTCTGAAACAACGCCCACCCTCCCCTGAGTTCTGACATCAAGCCCCATGTAAAGAAGGATTCCCATACCTGATTCTCCCTCTCTTCCTTTCTCTCTTTCTCTTCCTCTCTCTTTTCGTCCTCCCTCCCTCCCTCCTCCGTTCCCTTAATAATCCATAGAAAAGTCTTTTTACATAGAAACAGCTTCTAAGTATCACCTGCTACAAGCCGCTGCTTCCTCCGCATCCCCCATGAGGTCCCTGAATTCATAGAAATCTGCCACAGGATAATTGGGTAATTTGTATTCATACCGTGTCAGATCTGCACAAAATCCTAACAATGATATGATATGATTACAGCACATAACATAAAACAAAAACTAATATATTGGGATAAGATAAGAAGAGGGCCTGGACCTCCACTGTTGGAAACACTGTCTCGCGCTGATGAGATGTGACCACTGCAGACAGTTGTTTGAGATATCCTGTTGGAACTCTTGCTGACAGAATGTGACAAAGAGGATGGGCTTGTTAAACGCCATAGGTGCAGTGAGACTGTTTCCAAGGAGGAGCTTCAAAATTAAGTAGTGCAACCCTGCCAAATCAGAGAAGGTAGCAAACCGATGTCCTCTGTGTCATGAGAACTTTGCCCCTGGAGAAGAGGCATGGAAGGCTCAACTGATGGGCCCTACTGGCTGCACAGTGAACCTTTGCAAGACACACATTCTCCTCAAGGCCACAGCCCATCAGCAAGAGAAAGACCAAGCAGCCTCAAAGTCAGACACCTCAGGACCCAAGGTTGGAAACAAGATCCCCACCCCAAAGGGGGACCTGAGTAAGAGCTCCAACAGGACGCACACACAAGACGTGACAGTTTCCACTTCCGTCTCTTCCAGGGACCGTGCAAGTTTCCCCATTCTAAGCCATGTGTGTTGATGTAGTGATGCAGGGCTCTATACCTGCTGTCTCTCGTCCACTTGTGTCACAGTGTCTTCACTCACAGGAACAGTGTATGGATATTATCAAAGAACCCTTCCCATTCTGGGCCCCACAGTTCTGGGCCCATTGTCAAGAGCTCAGGCACAGGAGTGCATCTTGCTCAGGAAGTCAGCAAGTGCAGCACCCACTTTTCCTACTACTGACATGTACCCCAAACCTTGAGCTCACTGGTGTCTGTTGCACATTGTAGACTTTGCACAGAGCTGAGCTCAACTTTGGTGGCCCTAGAGGACAGTAGCAAGACAGGCTGAGGCTGCTGTGCCATCTCTCCCATGGGTCTGTCTGCTAGGTTGTCACATCATACACAGCAACAAGCAATAAAGGAAAGCACCAAGCAAAACAGCCATTCTAAGAACAACCCCTCCTCCAACACAAACTTTGCCCAATACTCCTCATGACCTCACTGACAGTTCTCCTTAGTGCCTTCCATCAGTGGGCTCAGATTCTCTGCTGCAGAGTTCTAAGTGGATTTTGGATGATGTCCTCCTGGATTCTCTAGTCTCACCTGACCATAACACACCTGTAAGCCTCAGTTTTCTTTATGGCACAAATGAGCACCTTCCACATTTCCTTAACCCACAAAGACAAGTCCCACACACCTTGCTGGCCCAGAGCCTCCAAATCAGTTGTATTACATCCTGTGATGTAAGTGAACCCACTTCCCCAAACATCCATAGTACATCTCACACATGTGCTTCTCTAAACAGTGACTCAAACCTCAGGAGACAGCTGTCAGCATCCTGAACATGCCTTCTTCCCAGGAATTCCTGTCAGACAGCATGTAGGAGAAGGACTGAGTTCATCTGAAACTTGCTAGTCACTGTTGTGCATAGGCTGAAGGGTGGCCAATGGAGGCTCTGCACTGTGCCTGCTTCTGGACGCTTTCCTTGAGCTCCTTAGAAATGTCTAGGATTGAGAAAATGAATTTTATAAAATTGGAACATATTTCTTTAAAACTCCCAACCATGTAAAACAAAATTCATAGGAATGTATAGTTGTCTAAGCGGGGAATATGCTAGGTAATTAATCCCATGAACTCACTCCTACTTTTGACAAAACAACTCCTACTGTGCTTAGTTCTAAGTATCAAGTGGATCATGGTCTGTTGAGCGGAGGATCTTGTCAGAGGCCTTTAGTGTGGAGAAAGCAAAAAAATAACTAAGAAAGCCAGACACAGGTACCAAAGGGTGACAGAGTGATCATTTGGTCATATGCGGGTCATTGTCTTCTAAAAGTACAGATAACAATGAAAAGTTAAGCCCAGAACTTAAGAAAGAGAAACCTGCAATGCTTTCTCTCTGTTGTAACCTTAAGATACTTGTAAAAATCCTTCCTTCCTAGCCTGGGGTGCTGACTCACACCTATACTCCTGGTGCTTGGGAGGCCAGATTCAGACACTCACTACAAGTTCCAGGGAAGTCTGGGCTCCAGAGTGAGGCTCTGTCTCAAAATTAAACAGGACAAAAAAGGAATCCTTTGTTTCTAGCTCCCATGTTTGCCTGTTATAGAATCATGAGTTTCTGCAGAGGTGACTGGCAGTGTTGACAGCCACCAAGCTCCACATCACATGCTTGATTCAGGGAAGGAGCTGAGAAACCCTACTATTCATAATAACAAAATGTAGAACACTCTTCATGCCTCATGTATATGTTGTGTATATTTAATATTTATTTATATTATTCTTCATAAAAGATCTTATTAAACCCAATTAAAAATGATTGTGTCATATCTGATACTAGAATATAAATGTAAATACCTTTAATGAAAATTTACAACTTTTTAATGTTTTAATATAGTTTTTCTATTTGTTTTTACTTCAGGTACAAGAAATACAAAGTGATACATTTTTACTATTATTGTTTTAGGGTTTGTGTGCTAATTTGCCTTGAGTACATTAACACAGTAAAAAGATCATACAGAAGAAAAAAAAAACAGAAGGAAAAGATCCTTAAAAGGCACAAAAAAGATATAAATGTAGAGTCCCACTCGCTGGCACAATCAAGATCCCATAATAACTCTAAACTGGAAGCCTTAATATATGTGCAAGGAACTGTAGAGTAAAAAGATGTGTGTGTGTGTGTGTGTGTGTGTGTGTGTGTGTGTGTGTGTGAGTGTGTGTGTGTGTGTGAGTGTGTGTGTGTGTGTGTTTGTGTGTGTGTGTGTGCGCGCTAAAAATGTGTGTTAAAATTTAAAAAAATTCTAACATGACATTATGAGACAAGGAACCTCTAAAGAGGCCCACAGATGATGGCCAACAGAAAATAAATTTATTTTATGTTAACCATCAATTACTGGGCAGTCTACATTTAATAATAATTTGTTTCCCTAGTGACACTTCCCTGGGAAAATTTAAATTTTCATTCTCAAGTGGTTGTCAATTGAATATTATTTCTGGATTATGGGTGAGGGCACGTGTCCATTTTTCCTTACAATTCTAATTCTTCATCTGGTTCACACCCAGGCCTTATTATGATGCCTCAGTTCCTGTGAATTTCTAAATGGGTATATTTATTGATTTAGAGGGCCTTGATTTCTTGCTGTCTTCCATAATCTACTCTTGCATTCTTTCAGCCTCCTCCTTGGCAGCCTCCAAGCCATGAAGGAAGAGATTTGATGAGGACATCCCATTTAAAGTTTGATGGTTACTCCCACAAGCTTTGTGCCATCTTGTACTAGAATACCAAAGGTATCTTAAACGCTATGTAATGTCTGGCTGGTGTTACAATGTGTTTTCTCAGTCCCAGGTGGCCAGAGGCCCGGACTCACAGACCCTGCAGCCCCAGACCCCTTAGCCGCCCACAGCTGCTCAGGCCTCCAGAAATGATTCAGACACTTATAGTAACTTCATGCTGTTTGGCCTATGGCTCAGGCACATTGCTAGCTAGCTCTTTATCTTAACTCAACCTATTTTCATTAATCTATTTTGCCACGTGGCCCATGGCTCACCTGTGTTCCTTACATGCTTGCTTTTTCTTAGGCATCTGGTTCAGTCTCTCTCTCCTTACATGTTGATCCTTTGGGCTTTTGGCTCATTCTGTCTGACTCTGCCCTGCTCCGCTTACCTACTCTGATGCCTCCTCCTACTTTTCCTATGGTGCCTGTCATGGGCCAAAACAGCTCCTTTATTTAAAGATTGCTATTCACAGCATACAGAAAGACATTCCCACATCAGACTGGTGTCTATATTTTTTCCTTTCTGCTACAGAAGAAAGTCTCTCTGGCAATGGTTGAGCAAGGCACTCATCTATGAGTATATTAGAATGTCATTAGGAATCATTTTATTTATGTTCTTTATCATTATATTTTTATAGAAGTATTATTTGGTTTTACCCTAGGTCCCTGACTATCTAGTCTCAGGTTCTTTGTCACTCAAGCAGTGTCAGGTATGAATTTCACCTTCTTGAGTGGGCCTTAAGTCAACTCAGGTAATGCTTGGTTATTCCCACAAGCTTTGTACCACCATTGTCCTGGAATATCTTGCAGACAGGACACCATTGTTGATGAGTTTAGGACTAGTTTGATGTTTAGATATTTCCTTTGGTAGCTGTGGAGTACCTTCCCATACAAAGATGCTAACACATAGGGGTGAGGTCTTCTGTAGGCATCAAATTGATTTCTCCATGTGTAATGAGTCTTGTCAGTCAATTTGTGTAGACAAACTTATAGCCTTGATAAAAGTTTGGGTAGGTTGGAAGTTCCTATGGAACCTCTTAGGCCAATAACTCAATTACATGTAACCTATTTAATTTTGGTGACAAGAAATAGTCAATTGGGTTTATATCCCCCCTCATTATTTGGTGATTTCATTTAGATCATTTATGTGTGTGCGTGTGTGTGTGTGTGTGTGTGTGTGTGTGTGTGTGTGTGTGTGTGTTTCTATATGAAGCTGAAAATTGTACTTTATATATGTGTAAATAATTGTGTTAGAATTTCAATGTGAATCATATTGAATCTATAGATTTTTTTCATAAGATGTCCATTTTTACTACATTAATCCTATAGGTCTTAGAACATGGGAGATTAGAAACACAGTTATTGCACAAATTCTAGTTAGTAAATAATGAAAACCAGGAGCCAGGTATTGGGGGAAAGCTGGGATATCAGAGAAAGGAAACAGATCAAAGTCAGTTCACACCCAGTCAACTTCTCAGGCTGAACAGGGTAAATGTAATCTTCAAGAGTCCTCCACCTGGCTGGTCACTTTGATGGAATGCATCAATGTCTCCCTCTTCCTGCCTTAAATATTTTCCCTCATCCAGCTATTTTACTTCCCAGTTCAAATCTGCATCATAATCCTAGAGTTAGGTTTAAAGGTGTGAGCTACTATTGCTTGACTGCTAGGTCTTGAACTCACAGAAATCCAGAAAGATCTCTCTCTTGAGTGATGGGATTAAAGACATAAGTCATCACTCTTTGACTTTCATGGCTTGAGAGTAGGTGATTCTATTTTCTAGTATTCCAAGCTAATTTTGTTAAATATAAAATATATCACCACACATAATTCTTTCTTCTTTTTTTTTAAAAAAAATTTATTTTACATAAAAACTATAAATCCCCCTCTCAATTCTCTTCTCACTACCCCAGATTTTCCCTCTACCCACCTCCCTCTCCTTCTTCAAAAGGCCTCCTACCCCTCCTCCAGGTAAGGTCTCCCACTGAGAGTTAACAAAGCTGGTACATTGAGTTAAGACATGTACAAACCTATCTCTTCTGCATCAAGGCTGTGCAAGGTGTCCCACCATAGGTAATGGGCTCCAAAAGGCCAGTTCATGCACCAGGGACAGATCTTCATCCCATTTATGGGGGCCCCTTAAACAGATCAAGATATAACTGTCCTGGATATGCAGAGAGCAAGCTTCCCCACCAATATTCCTTGTTGGGCCCACTCCATCTCCCAAACCCACCGATCCTTAGAGACCCCAGAGGCTCTCTGTGACAAAGCACCTTTAATGCCAACTGGAACAAGAGGGACTCCCAGAGACAGATACAGATGGTGAAGATTGGACCAGTAGCAACTCCCCTGAGACACAGACACAGACAGCCTTTACTGATTGGAGGAAAATGAGTATATGGCCAGTGCAAGAGTACATTCAACAACATAAAGAGCAGTGTGAAACCACCCAAAAACATAACAGTTCTATAATAGTAAGATCTGAACTTTCCAAAGTAGAAGCAGAAGAAAACTATGTTAAAAATATCCAGCATTAACTGGACATAGGACACTGTTTCTGTTCAGTTGAGGACATAGAGGCAGCAAAGATAACAATATCTGCAGACTTGTGCTCCTATTTCCTATTGATTCCCGCCTGATTTCTATTTATTAAAAAGTATTTTCCCAACCTTTTACTCTGAAGTAGTGTCTAATGTGGGATGTCTTTCTGCATGTGGGGAATTATCATTGGATAATAAATTATTTTGGCTTATGTCAAAGTATCTTAGAAGTAGGCAGGAAATCTGAGCATATATTAAGGGGAAGGAGGGCGGAATCAGGAGGAGAAGCTGTGACCTTCTGCCAAAAGAGCAAGATGTAAAAGTTCAGGTACCCATGAGCAACACAGAATGATATAGATGAATAGAAATGGGTTGAGTTAAGATGAGAGAGCTAATGAGAAATAAGCCTAGCTAGACAGCCAAAAACTTCTTACTACAAATGGCATTCTACGTAGAAAATACACACCCATGTAAAGGCTGAGAAAGCATAAAAGAGGTTTTTTGAAAACAGAAATGGAACAAAAAAGGCTTGCTAGTTGTGTCTATTAAGTGGTGTTTTTAGAAAAAGATTTATTTATTTATTATTTAGTGCTCTGTCCACACATATTCCTGCATGCCAGAAAGAGGGCACCAGATTTCATTACATATGGTTGTGAGATATGTACAATGTGGTTGCTGGGAATAACCTACTTTCCCCAAACTGATTTTGGTCAGTGTTTTCACGTAGCAACATTAAATAAACTAAGATAATGCTATTTGTTTATCTCACTATAGACTTTTAAAGTTGGTTCATAATAATATGCCCATATGAATAGAAATACCAAGAGTAGTGGTAAAGCTTGTAATAGAAACCTTTCCAAATAAGAGAATTACTTGGCCAATACATGTTCTGGTGGATTTTAACAAAGATTTATAGAAATGTGAGTATGAATATTTTCTATGTTCCTCTAAAATCTCAGAGTACTGAAATTCCTCAGTACATTGCCCTTAAGTAGAATCTTATATAACTTCTGGATAGTTAGAGTAAAAAACAAAAGGCCAACAAATTAGCTGCCTCACTGGCTTTGTCCATGTAAAATACACTATAAATGTAATGGTTAACAATAGACAGAGAATGCCCTCTGGGCAAGATTGATGTTGCTGTGACAAAAGAAAACATTCTTTTTTTCTCTTTATTTTTAAATTTATTTAAAAAGGTTTTTTTCCCATATAAGTTCTTTTATACATCTTGAGCTTTTGTTCACATGTATTAGAAATTAATTTGGAAAAACTAATTGTTTAAAAACTTTGTGTGACATATAGGAGACAAAAAGACACTGATGTTAAATAAACATCACCATAAGGAATAAAATGATAGATAAGTTCTCCTGAATCAATTCAGAGCAAGGGGGGAGGGGCAAAGGGGATATGGGAAAAGAACATCAGGAAATGAGATAGTTAAGTTTAGGAAGGGACATAAAGAAAGAACCACAAAAACGATAATCTTGATAGAGGGAACAATTGTGGGGTTAGAGAGAACCATGTTTCTACAGAAGTAGCCAAGAACCCACAAATGTGACCTCCTATAAGACTCCAAGCAACAGTGGAAAGGGTTCCTAAACTACTTCCCTTATAATCAAATTGATAACCACCCTAATTGTTATTATAGGACCTTTGTCCAGCAACTATTGGAAGAGAAGCAGAGATCCACAGCTAAGAACTGGGCTATCTACCAGTCCAGCTCAAGAGAGGGAGGAGAGATTATAAGAGCAAAGGGGTCATGATCATGATGAGGAAATCTACAGAGACAGCTGACCCAAGCTATTGGGACCTCCACTAACTCTGAATGGACACCTGGGGAACCTGCATGGGACTGAACTAAGTCCTCTGAATATGGGTGACAGTCAAATGGCATGGGCAGTTTGTGGGTCCTTTGTCAGAAGGACCAGAATTTACCTTTATTGCATAAACTGGCTTCTTGGAGCCCATTTCTTCAAGACAAAGACCTTGCTCAGCCTCAGTACTGAGGGGAGGGTCTTGATTCTACCTCCACTGGGTAGGCCAGACTATATTGACTAATCGTAGAAGTCCTTAACCTCTCTAAAGAATGAATGGAGGGATGAGGTGGGTGGAGACTGAGGTAAGACATGAAAGAGGGAAGATAAAAGAAACAATCTTGGGTATGTAAAAACTTTTAAGTAAAAAAATAAAGATAAAAGTATAATACAATACATTGTTTCTGCCTGTTCTACAATAAGTTGACAACTAAATTCCAAACAAAGACTTTTATTAAGTATATACTATTTGCCCTGTGATTCAGGCTTGTTACTTGCTAACTCTTACTTTTAAGCTAACTCATGATTCTTATCATTTTTCTCTTAGTCTGGTTGCCCCCACTGCCTCTATTTCCTATCTAGCATTTGGACAATGAGTATTTAATTAAACCAATATTACAGTGACAAATATTTATAGTGTACAGAGCATAGTCCCACAGAATTTTTCTCCTTCCTTTTTAAAACAAGAAGCCCAGATCTAATTTCCTCTGTATAGCCTTTTTCCTTACCATTATCTATAACAACTTGTAACCAATACTGTAAACAAAGACACACATCTATCATTTTTGAAGGATGTGAGCACAGTTTATAGACTAATTCCTGGTGATTTGATGCACTGATAATCTTGTGGAAATTCTGAGGAAATTCAGGATTATAATCATGTTATGACAAGTATTCTGCAAAGATGGGCCATCTCAGCCAGTCTTCTTGAAGCTGTTCTGGATGCAGAGCTCAGATTAAATGCAACACAGGTGCTTTGAAACATTGGATCATCTGAGCCTATCTGGGTTTTTTTAGGGGGTCTTCCTTGACCAAAGTTTATTTCTTTAAGCTGGAATAAATCCATAGTCTCTCATTTTCTGTAGAAAAAAAAAAACTCTTCTCCAAAGTCACATGTTTTGACTTCAATATTGAATTCAAGACATTTACAAAATATATTGGTTGGATTAATCCAGCAACAATTATAATAAAATGTCTTTAAACAGCTCTTGCTACTTCCTTTGTAGTTAAAAAAAATCTCAAAAACAACATAGTAACATACGGCATCCAGACTCTGTGTATATGTCATCTTTATGTGACTTATTATTATTATTATTATTATTATTATTATTATTATTGCTCTATTTCTTTTTAAAGGATTTTTTTATCTTTGTTCTCCTGAGCATACACACACACACACATACACACACACACACTCACACCATTGTAAACCATTTACAGAGTTTTTCGTTTGTCTGAATCTGACCCTACTCTATATCTTCATCTTCATCTTGACCGCAACTTTAATCTGCTAAGAAAAGAATAGGGTTAAAGCCTCAGATAGTGTAGCTGGCTCCACCCCGCTCATAGGTCTATGAGAGCTTAGCTTTGTGGCAGAGATACTGACAGGAACCATATTTAACACCTCAATTTGGGAAAATTTAGGATCTACACTGCCACCAAGTAGAGCATAGTCACCTATTGCTGATGAACACCATTTAGTTGTTTGGCAGCAAGACCTCTTTTAAGTTTATGCCACTGAATCAGAAGGCTCTCTTAAAAGAGCCATGCCTCTGCTTGCCATCAGTACAAAGCCCACTTGAGAAAATGTTGCTACCAAGAGGCTATTCTTGACGTTGTTCCCTTTTTGTCTATATAAACAGAACTGACTCTTCTGTGAGACTTCAGGAACTCATCATGTTGCAGTTCAAGCCTGCAGGCCATCGCATCTCTGTACCTAGTCCCAACTGAGACACATAACTAGGAAGCAGTTTTGGGCTCAATTTCTGTATTCCAGAATTGGTTTTTAGGCTTTCTGTGAATATACGTGCACCACATAGAAATGCCATGTTTACTTGGAAGTTTTTCTGTCCTGTTGGGTCAGTCCCATAGCCATTTAGTCCCAAATAATCACATAAAGGCTTACATTAATTATAAACTATTTGACTTATTATTTTCTAACTTTTAATCTTAAACTGACCCATGGTTCTTGTCCATCTTTAGTCACGTGGCTTGGTACCTTTTTTCAGAGCAGCTTTTTCATCTTCCTTCCTCTGTTTCTCACTGACTTTTGCTGCTCTGCTTTTCCAGTTCTCAGAATTGTCCTAGTCTGGTTGATCCACCTCAACTTTTTATCTAATCAATGTTTGATTAAATTAATATTTACAGTTACAAATATTAACAGTGTACAGGAGCATAGTCCCACAGCTGAGAGATGTGCTTATCGGTATGCTTATTTTCAGCTTGATCATCAGAGTTTCAACTTTGGACACTGTTGGGAACACAGAGGTACCTCTAAAACTAAAAGAGTAAGAAATGTTAATCATGCAGAGGTATCACCTCAATGGATGAAATAAAAATCAAATACCTACATTCTATCAAGAAAGCTAAGAAAGGCTTTTAACCTGTTGACTTTTTGCTAGCCAAAGGGACAAACTTCAGTCTAATTCCTCAAAATGACTATCCCAGACTCTTCCCTCCCTACACCATCTTTGGGGTAGATGCCAAAAGTACTTTATGGTATGCTAACATCCATGCCATTGGTCAGAGACCACACTAGATTCTAAGTCTTTTAGCTATAGAACCCACCCTCATGGTCTTGTATACATTAAGCTTTATTGTGCATCTGGAATTGGTCATCTTGGATAGACTGTTGCCAAGAAATCTTTCCCCAAATTGTCCTTTATTTTAAATATGCTGACAATAACTTACTTGGTAATAGACTCCCAGGTGTCTGATCCATGCTAACAAAGTCAATCTGCTCCAGGTTTTCATTCTTATCTCTGAGTGTGGCGGGATTAAGGTGTCAGCCAATAAGGTCCAAAGATGCTTATCCAGGAGCCCAGGACCCTGGAGGGGGTATGGCCAACCTGGAGGGGGTGTGGATAACCCCATTGATAAGTGGCTGCTGGGGCACGAGGACTCTCTCTTCCTGGTTCCTGGCTGCTGGCTGTTGGAGAAACAGGATCAGAATCCATCATCCTTCCATCGCGCGTCCATCGCTCTCCATCGCTTGGATACGCCAGTCCTTGTTCAGGTGCCACTATAAGCTGTTACTAATTCATGAGTGTTGATTTATATTCTAATAAATATTAATTTTGGACTGGTGCCTTGTAAGTAAAACTCCGCCTACATCTGAGTGCAGTCCCCTTCCCTGTATGACACCTGCAGGGGCCCACACAGGACACAGGTGGTGGAAGGAGAAAGTGACTCTATGTCAGCAAAGGGCATAGTGATTACTCTAGCTAGATAGTCTTTTCTCAACTTGATGCAACCTTGGATCATATGGGAAGAGGAACTCTCAGTTTAGAAAATGCCTCCATCAAATTGGCCTGTAGGCAAGCCTGTGTAAATATATATTCTTGATATTCTGGATATGCATGGTCA
Source organism: Phyllotis vaccarum (assembly GCA_033318265.1). Taxonomy (NCBI): domain Eukaryota; kingdom Metazoa; phylum Chordata; class Mammalia; order Rodentia; family Cricetidae; genus Phyllotis; species Phyllotis vaccarum. The sequence goes on along the minus strand of JARWLC010000011.1, from coordinate 11,677,737 downwards.
TATATATGGAGGAAAGGGGCATACTCTGATGTTGTCATGTTGGAACAGTGCATTTAACAGGTAGCTACCATGGGCCAGAAATCCTAACATCTCACCCTTATGCTTGTTGTAAAAAAGGAATACAGAACTCGTGTAGGGGACAGAGGTTTGTGGATTGGGAGGGAACAAGGTGACAATTTCTTGAGGCTGCTTTAAGCTGGCTTAGATGAGCAATGACTGTCTCTCGTGGATGAGAGTTGTATCTTCAGGCAGTCAGTTTTCTCATCTTTTCTGGTCTCTGTGGCACATTTTTTTTTGTACTATAGGTGAGTTTAAGGTGTGGCTTGATGAATTTTAAGTTTATTTTTTATTTTTTGGATCTTGTAAAAAGTTGAGTTAGTAAGAGAGCCTTGGGAAGTGATAGAATTTATAATGGTATAGTGACACTACAATGGTATAGCCTAGTACTCTGCTATCAGAAGTTTAGAGGTTAGATTACAGTTGTAGACAGTTACATATGGGGAGGAGGATAGAGGGGAGAGTGGAAGGGGATCTGAAAGTGGGCCGTGCATAACTGTTAAGCCAAAATGAATCTTTAAAGAAATAAACCATATATTAGCTGTTCCTGAAGAGCAAGGCATCAGTTGGCTGAAAAGTTACTGAGCACAAAGGGTCTAAGGGGAGGGGGAAAGGGGGATTTTTGTTTTACCTGTTACCAATTATAACCAGTTTTGGTTTTTGTGTTCTCTGAGAGCAAGCACTGGGACTGGAAGGTTACTGAGCACAGAAGCCCTGGGGAAAGATGGAAAAGCTGCTAAATTCCAGTTTAGCTGTTTGGTGGCCATCTCAACTCAGGCTCTGGGAGTGTTTCTGTGTTCCACAGAGGAAGGCTGGAATGGAAAACTCAGAGTGGGGATTCTAGGAAAGGAGAAACATGAAATAGTCTTACCCCTCCGCAATTGGAAGTGAAGGTGCTCCTTTCTTCTGGAATCTGAGAGTACAGGAGTGATTATCTTGGGGTAGGAGAGGGATAAAAGGTTTAAGGTTAGATAAATGTATCCGATGAGGGAAGCCTTTGAGTTTGGCAGCTGTGTGAGTTGTAAGGATTACTATATAGGGTCCATTAATTTGGGAGGAAGGGAAGGCATTGGCCTGGTGGTGAGAGGAGGACTTGATCCCCAGTGTTTATTTGGGGGAGAACAAGGATTAGTTTGGGGATATGTTTCAAATATAATAAAAACAGTCAGAGATACCAGAGGGATCTACAGTCAGTCTAGGAGGATCAGACAGTTGTGACTCACACCTTTAATCCCAGCACAAGGAATATCCAGGAGTGGTGACCTATGCCCTTAATCCAATCTGAGTTTGAGGTCATCTTAATTTACAGAAGGAGTTCCAGGCTCCCAGGCAGGCAGTGGTGGTACCACACCTTAACTGAGTGAAGAAAGTATTTAAGGCAGGCATAGAAAGACAGAGCAGGCAGAAGCAGCCATGGCTCTCACTGTTAGTCCCAGCACTTAGGAAGCAGAGGCAAGAGAATCTCTGTGAATTCAATGCCAGACTGGTCTTCAAAGCAAGTTCCAGGACAGCCCAGGACTATTACACAAAAAACTCTGTCTTGAAAAAAAAAAAAAGGTGAGGTGGGTCTGGCCTCTGATATCTCTGTTTTTGTTATATTTGAAACATATCCCCACAAGATAGCACATGGCTTAGGTAAAGAATAGTTTGTAAACTTCCATAAGAGAAAGATTATGGAGGAGAGGTGGAAATAGGTCGTCAAGAAGGGGTGAGGATTTGGGTGAAATTCCAGTGTGTGGGAGGAAACTGGCCTCCTATATAGGAGTTTAAATGAATCAACTACCAGGAGTCTCTTTGAAAGAGCTTGGGGCCTGAAAAGAGCTAGAGGTAATGTTTTACCCAATGTAGGTGAAGTTCCTGTGACATTTTGACAAGAATATTTTTAAAGGAACGGTTGGTTTGTACTACCTTACCTGAAAACTGAGGGCAATAGGGAATATGGAAATGCCAGAGAGTATTGAGAACTCTACATAATTTTTGAGGTAAACTTTGGACCATTATCAGATTAAAGAGAGGCAGGATTATCAAAGCAGGGGATACTCTCCAGAGAAGGAATTCAACAATGGTTTGGGCTCTCTTGTTAGAGGTGGAGTATGCTTCTGTCCACCTAAGAAAGTATACCTATAAAGACTGGAAGACATTTGTTTGACCTGCCTGACCATGAGAAATTTAGCTGTCATTTTGTCCCTGGAAGGGACACCCTGGCCTGATGGGCGGGGAAAAGATTGTTATAGTATTTGGAGTTGGAGTATGACTTTTGGTAAATTGTACAAGAGGCAGCAGATAGTTTTGAAGAACTGTACGTTCTCAGAGGTAGATTGGAGGTGAGCCTTAACAAGGTGAGACGGAGCCTGGTGTTAGTATGGAAAAGTCAATGAAAGATGCAGGTAGGACCAAATCTAGGCAGTAGCTGTGGGAGTGTAGGTTGTAATGGGTGTATTCTCTGAGGTGAATTTGGTAAGACAGTAACAGCATCTGGAAGGCCACTATTCTGGCTGCCTGGTCAGTCCTGTAATTTCCCTTGGAGACAGTGGAGCTGTCTGTCTGATGGGACTAACAGTGGATAAATCCTATAGCTGTGGGGAGATTGAAGGCTATGAGTATAGCCATGATATGGTTCAAATTCAAAATGTTCTTTTGTTGTAAGGAGCCCATGCTCCTTCTAGATGGCAGCACAGGACAACAAAATATGAAAAACATATTTGGAGTTTGTCTAAACATTTAGGGACTGTCCCTCTGCCAACTGGAAGTCCAGGTGAGGGCTATTAGTTCAGCCTGTTGGTTAGTGGTGTGTGATGGGAGTGCCTTTATTGTCTCAATGTCTGACACTATGGCATAGCCTGATTTTCAGGCTCCCTCATGCAGAAATGAACTGCCATCTGCATACTAAGTTTAAGTGGCCTGGGTTGGCAGTGCACCCTCTTGAATATGTAAGGGGTAGGGCAATAGTTCCTCTAAAGTTTTAATGCAAGAATGGGATAGGGTGTAGTTGGTATTAGGATGAGGAAGAAGGTTAGAGATTTGAGTGGGGAACAGGACTGGAAAGTGAGTGTAACATCTTCTATTAATGTCTCTTGTAGAGAAAGAACTTGGGAAGGGAGTAGAGTTTGCAAGTCCTTGTAGGTGAGAAGATGGGATAGATTATTGTGAGTGAAAATAGTAATAGATTATCTCAAGGCCATTTTCCTTCCAGGTAAATCCTATACTGTAAACTCTAGAATTTATATGCCCCAAATGCTTAAAGTATCTCTGGTTTTATAGGTTACCTTCTCAATTATGCCTCATGTTTCTTACACTTGATACACATTTTTCATCTTTGAGCTAAAGAAACATAGATTAATAAATACATGCTAACTGTTACTCCTCAAAGGATAAAAACACTACCTATTATCATGGTATAACTGTCTATGAAATGATTGTTTTTATTTACCACATCCTTCACACCTACTTGTAGGCAAGTTAATTTGAGAGTATCATGAATTATAAGGAAACAAAGCTTTAAAATAGTACATGAGTCTGATGACTGTTGTAGAATGTATCTTTTATTTGTTTGCAAAAAGGGAAAGTTTTTTAAAAATAATAATTTAATAAGAAAGCTACTAAACTAGTGGGCCTAACAATTATATTAATAAATCAATTTATAGATAAGCAATCATTTCAAAAATTTAACACTGGGCAGTAAATATATTAAAAGATACAAATGAAAACTAAAATCACAAGATATTTCTATCTTCTTTTATAGCTTTGTGGTAAATAACCAACACTATAAAATGTTGATAACACTAAGGAATGCCTAATACTGCCATACACATACAGTTTTTACATTTTTATTCTTTCTGTCTTAGCTGAAGTATAGATCCAAGAAGTTCTGCTTATTTACGGAGTAGAAGTGACAAATAAAGACATCAGCAGCTGAGAAGTTTCCCACCAGCAAACCTTCCCACAGATATCTATACATGTTAGTACTCATCAGAAAAATAAAAAAAAATTAGAGTGGGCATCAAACCTGCAAAGACAAAGAATATCGTTAATGTACTTCATTCACTTTATTTCTAGAAAAGTAATTTCTGTAAAGCTTATTTTAGTATGTTCTTTTCCTAGGACACATAATCTTACTTTCAAAAATATCACTTTAAAAAGAAAACAATAGATTAATAATTCATATTATTTTCCTTTTTATAGTACTTAACGTACATAAAATAAAGAATCAAATGTTCAAATCTATATAGCAGCAAATTCAAAGAGGGGTTGGATAGATGACTCAACTATTTAAAGCACTAATTGCTCTTCAAAAGGACCTGTGTTTTATTCACAGAACCTACTTGGTGGTTCACAACCATCTGAAACTACATTCTATAGAATCCTACATCCTCCTCTGGCTTATGTGGCTTCAGGAATACATGTGGTGCACAGATGTACATGAAGGAAAAACACATATGATTAAAAAACTAGGATAACAAATAAAAACCTACATAATTTTAAGTAGAAAATTAATAGCCCTTTATATTAAAATTCTTTTAAAAAAATCTTTCTGGTATCATTTCACAAGACAAGTCTCTTTACCAGCAGGTTCTAGATGAAGTAGATGTTAGGTTAGGCTAACCCAAAGTCAGGTAGTTTGAATTTGGGTGGTAACTGAGCTTGTCAGTCTGGACCACTGGGGATATGGAGAATTTCCCAGAATCAGGGTGGCCAAAGGATATCCCAAATGAGTTCTGGTGAGGATGCAATGAATATGGTGCATCAGAAACAAGAGGGTTTAGTCTGACTAATGACTCATTGCAGTGAACATATGGTAGTAAAACTGATTGGACAAAATGTTATACTGTGTGGCACACTATTCCTAACTACAGCAGGAAGAGGTCTTGGAAACTGTGACAGTTTGAATGTAATTGGTCCCCATAATCTCTTAGGCACTATTAGGAGTTATGGCAATAATGGAATGAGTATGACTTTGTTAAAGGAACAGTGTCACTGTATGAACAGGCTTTGATATTTTCTATGCTTAGGATAATGCCCAGTGCCACAGTCAACTTTGTGCTCTCTGTAAGATATACCACCCTCAGCTCTAGCATCACATCTGCCTGTATGAAGCCATGCTCCTACCATGAAGATATTGAACTAAACCTCAGAAACTGTAAGCAAGACCCCCAAACTAATTATGCTCATTATAAGAATTTCCATGGTTATGTTGCCTCTTCACAGCAATAAAATCCCTAAGTAATTTGGTACCAGAAGTGGGGTATTGCTCTGTTAGACCAGACCATGGTTTTTTTGTTTGGAGTAAGAGGAATTTTAGAAGTGTGGATTAGCAAACTTTAAGCACTGTTTAATGGGGCATTCCCACATCCGAGGATATTGTGAAGAGTTTTGGATTAACTATAATAACAGAAGAAACCTCAAACGAGCCTAGTATAGACTATGGTATGCAGATATTAGTGGTATCTAACAAAAATTTCTAATGAAAAGGAGCAAACTGGGAAGGGTAAACTACAAAAAGAAAATTTTGAGAAGAAAAGAAACACCAAAAGTAGAATGTAACCAAGTTCTGTGAGAAATTAAGGAAAAAATTTCCTATGTAAGAAGTTAAGGAAGTTTTTATCTCAGAGCAAAATCCCATCCAGCTAAGCTTATATGTTGTGAAAAGGGACTAAAAAACTTGAAGCTAGGTGTGGTGAAGCATACCTTTATTCCTAGGATTGGAAAAACTGAAGCTGGGAGATCTCTGAGTTTGAGGCCAACAAAAACTGGTCTTCAGAGCATATTTCAGTACAGCCAAGCATAAGTAGTGAAGGACAGAAATGTGGATAATAAACCTTTAGGTGTAATGATCACAAATGTATTCACCTCTTTTAAGGTAGGGTTTTTCATTCAACTTGTACTCACCAGCATAGGATGGGTGGCTTGCAAACTCCAGGAATTTGCCAGTTTTCTCCTCTAGAATACTTACACACGATGTCTGCAGATTTTAATCATGGTTTCTAGATATCAAGCTCAGGTCTTCACACTTTCCAGGCAAGCTATCTTTCAGCATATCCTGGGCCTTAAATGTTTTCTCTATATTGTCTTAATTTTCAACACTGACTTCTTTATATTTCAGAAAATCAATACTGGCTGTACTGTTGAACACATCAAGACAGCAGTTCTCAATAAGAACACCAAGTTCCTGAATAAATGCACATCAGAAAAATGAAGGTTTTCAAACTGCTAAAAGTAAATAATTACATATGCAAGTGATGGCATAGACTACAAGGTTAGAGATCATATATTTAGTAGAATATGGATTTAAGCAAGTGATGGAGAAAATGACATTGTGGCATGATATTGGTATTGGAAATGTTTCAATGGGCTCCTTGAATTATTTCACAGTGCATATCTACTGGCCATATTGATTAGTACCACCACAGGGAAGATGAAGATTCAGTAGTGATGCGGGGTTACTCAGAATACTCCAAAAAGTAGTATAGACCTTCAGGTACAGAAAATTGAAGTACTTTGGGTAAGCTTACCCTGCTGTGTAAACAAGGTCAGAAGTATGAACAAACTAGAAAGAATTTCAGAAGTTTATTTCTACTTTTAGTCTCTGATTATCATTGCCATACATACACACACACATACACACAACACACATACACACATAACTTTAAAAGCATTCTTACTGAAAATAAAGTAAAACATATTACCAAAGTTACTTACATGGTGCAGTCAAGTATCACAAATTTTTATGCAGGCCAGCAAGAACTTTCATATCTTCTAAACTCAACTGGAATTCAAAAACCTACCACACAGAAAGAAAATGTTTTTACATATTTAGACTTCATGTTAGCCAACCTGCACAATGTAAATACAATGGACAGAACTATGATGATTAAAAAAATGCTTGAAAAGTATCAGATGCCACAAAATACAAAAATAGCAAAATATACAAGTGAGAAATAGATGCCAGGGACAGCATGATTCAAAAATTCCTCTACATATTGAGTCCATCCACACTACACAGGCAAAGGATATTTGAATGGGATGTTTGAAGAAAAAAATATGGTATGATTCAAAGAAGAAAACGTCTATACATATTTTTCAGCACCCCATGAAACTTTGTCTAAAACTGACCACACATTCAATCATAAAGCAAATATCAGTAGATAAAAAAAATGGGAATAGCTTCTTGTATCATGTCAGACTACCATGGAGAAAGCCTACAAATTCATGCAAACTGAACATTTCTTGATGGAACCACCTTCAGGTCAAGGAAGAATTAAAGAAAGTAATCAGACTTCCTAGAATACAATGAAAATGAATCCACAACGTACTAAAACTTGTGGGACACAATGAAAGCAGTGTTAAAAGGAAAACTTATAGCACTAGATACCTATATGAAAAACCTAGAGAAATCTCATACAAGAGACTTAACAGCACAGCAGAAGGCTTTAGAACAATTAGAAGCAAATTCACCTAGAAGAAGTAGACAACAAGAAATAATCAAACTTAGGGCTGAAATTAATACAATTGAGACAAAGAGATTAATACAAAGAATCAATGAATCAAAGAGTTGGTTCTTTGATAAAGCCAAAAGAAAGATAAAGCCTTATCCAAAGTAAACAAAAGGCAGAGAGATAGAGAGCATCCATTTTAACAAATCAGAAATAAAAGGAGAACATAACAATAGACATCTAGGAAATCCAGAGAATTATCAGGTCATACTTTGAAAATATATATTTCACTAGAATGGAAAGCCTAAAAAATGGGCAGCTTTCTAGACAGTTTCCACTTACCAAAATTAAATCAAGACAAGACAATTGACATAAACAGACCTATAACCCCCAAGGGAATTGAAGCTGTTATTAAAAGTCTCTCAAGTAAAAGAAAACCCAGGACCAGATGGTTTCAGTTCAGAATTCTACCAGACACTCAAAGAGGAACTCCAATACTCCTCAAACTGTTTCATACAATAGAAACTGGAGGAACATTGCCAAACTCTTTTTATGAGGCCAAAATCACCCTGATACCCAAGCCAGTCAAAGATACAACAAAGAAATAGAATTATAGACCAATCTCCCTCATGGACATTTGATACAAAAATACTCAATAAAATTCTGACTAATCAAATCCAACAGTATATCAAAAAAAATCATCCCCCATGACCAAGTAGGTTTCATTCCAGAGATGCAGGGATGGTACAACATACAAAAACTGTGAATGTATCATATACACAACCTGAAACTAAAAATAAAAACCTATGATCATCTCCTAAGATGCTGAAAAAGCCTCTGACAAATTCCAACACTTCTTCATGATAAAAGTTCTAGAGACATTAGGAGTACAGGGGGAAATACCTATATAATAAAGGCGATATACAACAAGCTGACATTCAACATCAAACAAAATAGAGAGATCATAAGAATATTCCCTGAAATTTACACAGGAAATAGATGTAAAATGTAAAAATAAAATGCTGTATAAGGAAATACCTCCAACTCCAAGTCAAAGCAATAAAACTGAGTCAAAGTTCTAGGAAGTCAGCTATTTGTTAATTTAAGAAGAAAATCAACTGATGCTTCCCATAAGTGACAGTCACGTAGTTTCAAAATACAGTTAATTTTAAAAAAATAACTAGCTTCCCTCTTCTGTCCCTAATGATCCCCCCTTTCCTTTTCTCTATCCTTAATTACAAAAAATAAAGCTTAAAAGACAGCATCTGTGGTCTCTTCAACTCTTGTCTTTGAATGACTTGGTTCTGGGTCTTGATCAATGTAGACAGAATTTAGGATTCCCCTTCTCTTGCATTAAACAAAACTTTCTCTTGTTGTTTGAGGTAGTTTAAATTCTCATTTGGTTTCTTCCTACAAATTCAATTCTTACATATTCTTCTACTGTGGATCTTCTATGAGCTTTCACTCAGGAAAAACAGACAGAACTCATTAAATCTGAAATCACTGAATTCACAAATTGTTCTAAAGTTTAAATGGATTCTATTTAGAATCTTTATTCTTCATTTGCAGTTTGCTACATAAACACATGACTGTATATGTCCTCTACTCCTGTCTCCTAATAAAAGTATATTTAGGAACCCATGTTAGTGTCCAGGAAGCATAATTGCCATCAACTTTTATTGACATAAAAACAATTTCACAATAAAGTGTTTTTTATCAATAAAATTTTAACACACATTTACACAAACTGTTATCTTCTCTAGACACTACCCTTTGCTTCTTTTGATTCCTTAGGAACTCCCAATCTTTTCCTGACTTTCATTTTTGTTTCCTCCACAATTTAAACAATTATTTTTATTATTCTTCACCATTGTACTTATAAAAACACCCCAGTCCATTGGGATGACTCAACAGGTTTGGCACTTATCAGTAATCCTGTTGACCACTTTTCAATCCTTGAGACCCACATGTTGGAATATTCATCTGCCAAAATCTGTCGTCCACAGTGATACAATATGGAAGTTGATCTGTCTAAAGTATGCTGAACCCTGCTCTTTACAAGGATACCATGGCAAGTATAAACACAACACACACACACACACACACACACACACACACACACACACACACACACACACACAGAGGAGGGAAGGGAGAGGTAGGGAGAAAGACAGAGAGCGACAGAGAGGGAGAGAGACAGAGACACAAACATAGAGAAGAGAATGAGAAAAAAAGTAGATAAGGTTAGAGAAGAGAGAACAGTAAAATTAAAACAAATAAATTTATAGAACAATGAGTGAATTCAAAGCTATAAAACTAGTCCATAAATACACATCTGTGGTCAAGCTATGCACATTACAGAAAAGTAGCTTTCATTCCAGGCATGTGAATGCTCCAATTTCACACTTTCTTTGCAAAGAATGTTTGTTCCAGCATATATAAATATGTTTCTCAAGACATAAGAAGCAATTGGAAAAATATAAAAATACTATAATATTAAATTTTGAGACTTTTATACCACAAAAAACATACCCTGCAATTAAAAGGTAACAGTCACTCAAGAAAAGAGAAATTTAAGACAAAATGGAGAATGATTCTCACAAAGCACTAATGTTGGAATTTTGTGTAGAATTAAAAACTAACAAAAACCACATAAACCATTTCTCTAAACTGTTAGCCTATCTGAACAAACTTTTTCCCAGAGAAAAGTTTTTGCAAAAAAACCATTTAAAGCCTCTTCAATATTTTCAGGCAGTGAAGCAAAAGGAAATGGTCTTAACAAAAGAAAAACATGACTTCAGGATAATTAGCAGGAAGCTAGAGACCACACCCTGTCTTTGACCAGTCTATCTCTGTTACAACACATGGCTCTAGCCTGGGGCAAGTAAGAATCCAGGAACTCCAGAATCACCAGGAGGTGAGTGACTTTGAAGGTCATGTAGATTGACATATATTCTGGTTCCATTTCATCTGAACTCTCAACCTCAGCTTTATTGTTTTTACTTTTTGAGGTACAACAGTACCAAAGCCCAGCACAGGAATAAAGTGCCCATCATTCATTTCTACACATGGGATTTTGGAGTTTGTCACCTCTTTTTAGAATAATCTGTCTCTACATGATGTTATCATTCCTATGACAGTTAAGTAATGGAGTTTCCCATCTGCCTTACAGTGATGTGGGATGTCTTTGTGTATGCTGTGAATGCCACTGGACAATAAAGGAACTGCTTTGGCCTGTGACACAGCATCTTAAAAGGAGGTGGGAAATCTAAGCATAGATACAAGGAAAGGGGGATGGAATCAGGAAGACACAATTCAACCACCTAAGAAGCAATATGTAATTGAGTACAGGTATGACATGAGCCCTGTGGCAAGATAGATGAATAGAAATGGATTAAGTTAAGATTAAAGAACTAGCTAGCAATAAGCCTGAGCCATAGGCCAGCTAAATATCATGTAATTAATATAAGTCTCTGTGTGTTCCTGTGGGACTACAGGTCTGCAGAATTGGACCATGGGCTGAATCCACCAGAAATGTCATCCAGGATAAAGAATAGTCCATGACCCATGAGAGAAGTTAAGCTACTTTCCAAAAGTGAAGATAAAATGAGATCCTGTAATGATATATTTTAAATTTAATAAAATCATCCTGGAATATCAGAGAAAAGATCTTCCCACAGTCAACCTAGAGGGGTCAGAAAGTGGTAATTCACACATCTAATGCCAGCACAAGAAAGACAGTTTGTAACTCATGCCTTTAATCCCAGCATGGGAAAGGCAAAGTGGTGACCTACACCTTTAATCAACTTCAGAGACAGATCTTTCTGTGATTCTGTGAGTTCAGTGCCTACCTACCAAGGAGTGGTAGTTCACAACTTTAATCCTAATTATAGGATTATATGGCAGAGTTGAACTTAAAAGTGAAACAACTCAGAGAAAAAACTCTTTAAGGCAGGCATAGGCAGAGACCCTGGTATTCTCTAGAAGTAACAAATTAGGCTGAGGACTCTTGAAGATAAACCTTACCCTGAGAAGTAGGCTGAAATTTGTGTTTCCCTTGGCATCCAACTTAGGGGCACAAATTTCCAAAACATCTGCTTGCTGTCCAAAGCTACATATGGCTACAGGAGTAATTTCCTTCTGGTAAGGCTTTCTGTTATGAGTTAGCTTCCAGGTTTAGGCAGAGCCTGCCACACATGTTTCTTCTTCACTTTCATCTGGGTAAGTTTTTCAGACAGTGTTCTCCTTCTCCTGGTGGGTGGTGTTTTTTTTTCTTTTTCTTGTTGGACTCTTTCTTTGACTACTACCACACCAGGTAGCTGCCCAACTTCACACTCATCTGAATCATCATTGAAAACAAGTTTAGTAAGTAAGTCAGATTTTTCTAAAAAGGAGAATTTGAAAAGTGTTGAGTTTGATCTTTCATTGATCTTACTCTAGATGATTTGAAATTAAAACCAGTAAAGGAAAAATAAGTAGATGGGATTATCATCATAATACTTATCATATTGTTTATTATGAATATTATTGGTTTGATTACCTTTGTTTTATTACTTAAAAGTCAGTTAATAAGAATACCAAGAATAAAGTATTAGAAAATCCTGTTAAGAGAGAACACAAAGATATTCAAATCCAAACAGAAGACTATAAAGACCCAATCTCAACATTGTCTTCTAAGATTATACAAAAGCAGTCTAAGGTTATCAAACAGCAAACATCAGTATATCCAGTAACTTTTAAAAAATTGCAAAAGGATAAAAATTGTACAAAAGTTAATTGGGCACCAGTATAAATGTTATAATTAAGGAGAGTTCAGGAAGCAATTGTTACATATGGTATGCATTCAATATTAGTAAAGCAAATGTTAAATTCCTGGTTGTCACTTAACCAGATCACACCCAAGGACTGGCTAAATATGGTTACTACTGTTTTGAATTCTGGACCACTTTTACAGTGGAAAACATTGTAGAAGGAGGAGACTAAAACAATAGAACAAAGAAGCACAGCAGGAGGCATAGAAATCTCCCAATAGTGACTTCTTGGGGAGGGAGATTATCCTGATATAAAAAAGCAATCACTATACAAAAAGTATACCTTCGATTAATACCACATGGTAGCATTAAATTCATGGAATAGAATTGAAGAAATAGGAAAGAAAAGTAAATTCTTCACAAAAATAATTCAAAACCCAAAAGGAACTTTTGCAGACTTTTCACAGAGATTAACTGCAGTAGTAAACAGAATGGTATCAGATTCAGGAGCTAGGAAAATAATAATTGAATTGCTGGCTTTTGAGAATGCTAACTCACAATGTACAAGAAAATTAGACCTTTAAAAGCAAAGTCAACACCCTTGGAGGATTGGATATGTGATACAATTAAATCTAGAGCCTTATAACTGTGAGGATAACTAGGTAGAAGAGGTTATTTCTAGAGGTATAAGAAAAAAATCAAAATGGTAAATGTTACAATTGTGGAAGGCAAGGTCACATAAAAAGAGATTGTAAAGAAGGTATTCTCAGAAACAGTACCTTTGTAAGGAATAATCTTAAGAGACTGCCCCTCATTTCTGGAGTATTCAGAAGTTGTTTCAAAGGAAGGAACTGCACTAATGAGTACAGATAAACAAGGGACAGACAAGGGAAATGCCCCAAATGGGCTTCCAAATGCCCCCATATGAAATCCAATTTAATTATTCAATCTTACCTTGACATCATGGAGAAAACACCTTCCCGAACAATTAAAAAAACTAAAACCTATTCTAATAAATATACATGCTCTGAACAATAGAAAATTGATAGAATTGAAAACCTGTTACCTAAAGAATGGCTTATTATAGTTATTTATTTGAAAGTCTTTCTTTACAATATCTCTACAAGAACAAGACAAAATAATTGCCTTTATAGAACCCACTTATCATAATTCTCAGCCTATAAAAATATATCAATAGAGTGTTCTCCCTTAGGGAATGCTGAATCATCTCACTCTGTGTCAGTAGTATGTATAAAACCCATTAGAACTAATACATAACAAAATCCCAAAATTTATCATTTATCATTACATAGATGCATATTTCTGGCTGATTCAAATATAGATACCTTAGAAAGAATGTTTTAACATGTGAAAAAATTCCTGCTTAGGATTACAAATTTCCTCTGAAAAAAATACAAAGAAGAGATTACATTATTTAGGTTACAAAACAGGTCAACAAAAAAATCAGACCCCATAAGGTACAAATCAGGAGAGAGAGACTGAAGGCACTTAATGATTTCCAAGATTGCTAGGAGACATTTCTAATTCATAAACCAATATTAGAATGAAAAATGATGAACTGGATAATTTGTTTAAAACCTTAAATGGTGACAAGAACTTAAATTGTCTGAGAGAACTGTCATCTGAAGCTGAGAAAAAAAATAGATTTTGCTGTAAAGAACATTACAGGATGTACATGTGAATTATGTGGATCCAGACCTTGATTGCATTGTAGTTATTTTATCCTCTAACCATTCTACTATAAGAATTTTAGTTCAAACAGAAAATATATTGGAATGAATACTTCTACTACATAAACTGAGTAAGAAAATAAAGACATACATGGGAAAGATTTCTGATTTGATTTTTAGAGGAAAAATTAAAACTTAAAGACAGTTGACAGGAATGTACCCAGAAGAAATTGTTACACCTTTAGCTAATGAAGAAATTGACCAATTATCAGTGGAAAGTGAACTTTAGCAAAGAGCTTGCAGTAATTTTTTGAGGAGCTATTAACAACAGATATCCTTCAAGCAAAAGAATTTAATTTCTAAAGAAAACCAACTGGATTCTTACTTATGTAGTAAGAGATAAACCAATTTCTGGAGACTATATTTTATAATGATGTAAACAAATCAGGAAACTTAGGTTACAAATCAGAAAACATAAGTAAAGTAGCTCAAACCCATATAATTCTGTTCAAAAGTCAGAATTATATGTTATCATGATGGTATTAATAGATTTTACAGAACCTCTTAACATAGCCACTGACTCTCAATATGCTGAAAGTATTGTTATATACATTGAAACGGCTGATTTTATTAATGATTAGTCAGAACTAACTTCATTATTTATTCTGTTGCAAGACATAATCAGGACTCGGAATCATCCCCTCTATATAATACACATTGATTTCCATACTGGTCTGCCAGGTACTTTAGTGCAAGATAATGGTGAAAATTATACATTATTAAAGGAAATGTTCTAGAGACCTTAGAGTTTCATTTAAAAAAATCATCACATCATTAGCACAATAGCAACGGATTTTAAAAAAGATTTCCTCATCACTTGAAAATAAGAAATTGTAAAAAAAAAAAAAAAAAAGATATCTCACCTGTTCCTTCTATAATTAAATCCATTACCAGTAGGAAGTAATCCTAAAAGTATAGATAGAAATGAAATTTGAAAGATGGAGATGGATGGGGCTCATTTTCCAGAATTTGGAATACTAAGTTATTTAAATCATACAATAGATGTTTTTAGGATTTCAATGGGCAACTGATTTGCATTCAGAAAAGGCTGATCCTGTAATCACACATTTGTTAGAAATTATGCCCATCATGGGAATACATGTATAAATTAAAAAACAAATTATCCAGCATATGTATCTAGTAAAATGAAACAACTTTTTGCTTATTATAATATAAATCATATTACAGATATACCACACAATCCTACAGGGCAAGTAGTCATAGATCAAACTCTAAATGATATGTTAAATGAAAATAAAGAATATCAAAGACTCCCAGAAATAGACTATATAATGCATTATTAACTTTGAATTTTCTCAGTGCTAATGAGAAAGGAACAGCTGCTGAAAGGCATTGGACTTTAGAATCAGCCTGTCTACTTCAAAGATGTACTGACTTCAGAAAGAAAGCCAGGATATGTGCTGTTACAGAAGGGGTTTTGCTTTTGATTCCACAGGTGAAGAAAAGCTATGGATAGCATCAAAATTAATAAAGATGATTTGAACTGGGGAAACTTAATGAAAATAAATGATGGCTTGTCTGTCCATATGATAATTCTTTCAGTTGTATGAAAAACAATGGGTTTGAGCAGGTTTTTGTTTTTGTCTTTACAAAGAACTAGAAATATTCATCTTCAAGAAGTTAAAAAATCTTGGATGCCTAGATGGCTAAAGCAGAATAAAAGACTACCCAGAAAAATTTACAAGGTAAGGAATATAAGACCTATTGGTACCAGTATATTCTACAGGGTAAAATTTTATTGTTTAACATCTATATCTCTTCATTTATAGGAGAAGTTGAAGTCCTAGTTTAATTATACTTTAAAGCGGGCTTTAGAGTTAGAGTGTGGCTCTCTTATTCTCTAAAATCAAGCATTCTTATTAAAGAAAAATGCAAAATCTCTGTATCATATCAGAAGAGCCACCTGATATAGATCAGAAGAATAACTAAAAATAAGGGTCTATTGTATTGTTCCTAATTCTATGCTGAACAAGTATTTATATCAAAATTTATAATATTATATATATATACTAAATGTTGTCATAATATTGATGTTCATATAAAGTACTAATTAATTATTTTAAAAGACTTTATTTAGCTTTCTGTACATTGTATATGGTTTTAATCTCTTATTAGTTTTCTGCAGTGATCCATGACAATGTCTAATTGAACTTGAAATATCCAAAAGGAAGATGGGACGCCACAATGATGATTTCATATGGATTATGACAAAGCTACTAGGCTGACAAACACCAAATGAAGATCAGATTTGGACTACAATCTTCTCAGGACAGTTTTTGAGGTGCTTATCTGAGATGAACCAGCTTCATAGACTACTCTAGCCAGATATTGAGACAAGCCAAATACTTTCTTGTTATGCAGAGACTGGACAACAAATGATACAGCTACTTATTTCAGGACTTGATAATTAAGAAATCTTTACTTTTTGGGATACCCTAAAGATACCATTGCCCATACACAGCAGGAAGTAAATTTAAGAACATGCTGCCCACATTCCCAAAAAGTGGGATGGGTAGTTTTTGGTCTTTCAGTGGATTATGGATGGTTGTCATTGTTTAAGGTAATTGGTTAAAAATTGTTATTGGTTATGGTTAGTAAAAAGCTAAACAAAAGAAATTAGATTTAGGGTTCTTGTTTAAAAAAAGAAAAAGAAAAAAGGGGATAGATGTATGGTAAGATATAAGGATAAATGGTTGAATATACTTTAAAAATCAATTACTAAGCTTTAAGTATTTTACATTGGATTGGAATTATTGTATATATGTGTATATAAATATATTTATAGAAAATTGAGATTAATTTTGTTACTATACATATAACTCTATGCTTGTTCAAGGTATTAAACTTATATAGTTCATCTAACAATGTATTGCAAATTGCTAGCCCACAAAAGTTATTATTACCAACCAATTAAAATATATAGAAATGCAAGTTAGTAGTTAGATATTACAATAAAACTTAGAGTCATATTAAATGTTTTCAAGTTAAAACAGATATATTTTAGGTGAACATGTCTTCTCTAAATATTTCAGAGATCCATAGAATATGGCATTTAAAATATTTTAATGACATAAGATTTTATATATATATATAACAATGAGACATCTGCTCCTGGTAGCACTAATGTACTTCAGAGAAAATTATGGACAGAAAAGAAACTCCATACGGAATTGACCTTCTTTGTGGCAAAATTGAGCCACTGTGAAGGAAAGTACTCTTGCTTTGGCTACTGACAGTATTATATTCAAAACTGACAAGCAGGACATATACACAAAAAGAACTGATGAACCTGAACCTTGCCAAGACAAGGGAAGAAGTTCTTTGAAATATCCTGCTTCACAGAGAAGTCTGTCAGATATGCTAGGCCTATAGGCCAAAGATGGATGCTTCAATTAAACAAAAGAATCTTGGGTAACTGTCCAGGTAGCCAGCTGTTTTATATTTTTTTGGAAGTTGCTTGATTGCCCATGCTGTTTACTTAGTTAATATTATTTCCTTCTTGAGTCTGTGAGGGAGTTGAAGATGAGATAGTTGTAGTTATAGTTTTCTAGTGACAATTTTAGAAAAGAAACTCACTTAGAAGTTAAAGTATATGTTTGAAATACATCATAATATAGTTTTTAGTTAGTAATATAAATTAGAAAGTGAATTAGTCATAATTCTTTGGACTCATAAAAATAGGATAATTAGTGGGATATTTTACTTGAATTTGTCCATTGTTAATGGACTAGACATTACTCGTGTAATTGTTGTTTGTATATATTGTATACAATTATTATACCTATTATATATGGTTTTCTTATGTTAGTTATAACCTTTATTTTTTACACAAAAGAATATATGTGGTGATATATTTTATATTTAATAAAATCAGCCTGGAATATCAGAAAAAAGATTGACCCATATTTAAGACAACAGGGCCAGAGAGTGGTAACTCATACCTTTAATCCCAGAATAGAAAAAATTCAGTGGTTACCTATGCCATTAATCTCATAACTCAGAGACAGAGATCTTTCTGTGTTTCTGTGAGTTCAAGGCCTTGCTACCAAATAGTAGTAGCTCACACAGTTAATTCTAACCCTAGGAATATGATGCAGAGTTGAATCAAGAAGTAAAACAACTGGGAGAAGAAGCTATTTAAGCAGGTGCAGGCAGACAGGGAGGTATCTGTAGAAGTGATGAGTCAGGCTGAGGACTCTTGAAGACAGTTTTGCCCTGAGAAACTGACTATAATTCATGTTTCAAGATCCATTTAATTTATTTATAAAAAGAGAATTCTATTTTCCTTTTGTTGAAAAAATATTTTACTCAATTAATCCTGATTTACCCTTTTCCTTCTCCCTACCTACCTTTATGTACAGATCCAATACTTTTTGTTTCTCTTTAGAAAAAAGATAAGCTCCTAAAGGAATGTGATATGCTATGCTATGCTATGTTAACATCAATAACATAAAAGAAAGACTAATATATCAGAATAGGGCAAAATGAACAAACAGAAGGAAAAGAGCCCCCAAAAGGTACAAGAAAATCCTCCAGAATTTCTAAACTAAGAGCCATAATATATATGCAAAGAAACTGTAGCATAAAATTATCGAGTGTATGTTTGTATATGTGTTTAAAATAAAAATATAGAATTAATTTTTAAATTTTAAAATTTAAAAAAGAAAAACCCTGACATAATATTATGAGAAAAAGAACCTCTAAAGATGCAAACAAAAATGGCCAACAGGAAAAGGTATTTGCTGGGCAAGCAGTCTACTTTTAAGAGTAGGCAACTGTCAATTGACATGGGTAACATGTAGAACCTTGAGGGGTGGAATCAGACTGTGTTCCTGTGCATGGGATGACACCTTGGAGCCTGTTCCTTATACAGGAACACCCAACCAAACATTGACTTTGGGATTAGAGAATCGGACTTGCATGGAGTGGATGTGCCTTGTTGGCCTGGACCACCTTAGGACTTCTTGCCCTTTTGGGGAAGGGATGGAGGGAGGGACTGGGGAGGGGGGATGCTGAAGCTGACTGGGAGGGGATGGGAGGAGGGAAGGGACAGGGAGCAGAGTGATGCATGGATAAAAAAGATATTTTTATAACAAAAATAATAAAATGAACATACAAAAAAGGAAAGAAAAAGTATATTTGCTGATCGTGAGGCAGTTCAGTGGTATGGTATGGAGTTGGTGCTAAGTTTATTTGCTGAATCATGCCTTCTCATTTATCCAGAGCTGATTTTTAATTAAATTTTAACAATATTGATGAAGATATAGAAATGCTGGCCATTTTAATCTAATTAAATAACAACCAAAAGACCAAAATAGATACTGAATATATACCAGAAGCACACCCTTTAGACACAAAAAATTTATAAGTAATTGTAAGATGAGAATTCTGGATGAAATTGAATTATTTTTTACAGCTTGTTACAGAGATTTGAGTTTTTCCAGAAGAAACAATTATAGCAACTCTTGCATTGTAAGACAATTGGAAATAATTGTCAATTATTCCCAAAACATTTTTGCAAATTGAAAAAGTGAAAACTGTTTAAGTAAAGGTGGAAAAGTTCTTGTGATCAAGGCTGAAGATAATAAAATTAAATTGGAAAAAAATAGTTTTTTCTGACTGCAAGAGGCTTCACAAACTGCCCACAATGTTCAACTGTAGTCTATATCTCATGGGTTTAGTTCATTTCATGCAGGTTTTTCAGCTATCATTTCAGAGTCAGTGAGCTCCCAATAACTGGGTCAGCTGTCTTGGGATCTCCTCCTCCTCATAACTTTGTTCATATAGTCTCTCTTCCCTCTCATAAGTTGAGCCTAGAACTCAACTCAGTGCTTAGCTATGAATCTCTGTTTCTGCCTCCATCAGTTGCTGCATGAATGTACTATAGTGACAGTTAGGGTTGTCATTCATTTGATTATAAAGGGAGACCAGTTAGGGCACACTCTCCACTATTACTTGGAGTCCTAACCAGGGTCATCTTGTGGGTTCTTGGATGTTTCCTTAGCACGAGGTTTCTCTCTAACCCCACAGTGGCTCCCTCTACCAAGATTTCTATTTCTTTGTTTTCCCACTCAGTTGTTTTCCTCCACTCAACCATCTCATTCTCATGTGTTCTCTTCCCACCTCCCCTTGTTCCCTCTCTCAATATGATCTCCATTTACTCAGAAAATTGTCTCTATTTCCCCATAAAATGGTACTTTTCCTCTATATTATATGCCAAAACAGACATTGCAATGTTCTCTCTGCATAAAAAATACTGTCCTAGGTGATTTGTCCAGTGTGCAGGAAGAACCATTTGTCAAATACAGAATCCCAGTATGAATAACTTCAGATGAAAGTTGCAGAAATAGAGGCTGCAATGAAGGGGTAATTTAAACTCCTTCAGTGGTAATTCCTGCTATGGCAAAAACCAAATATGCAGGAAACACAAAGCTTCTCAGTAGGGTTAATTTTCTTAAGAAGCAATAAGTGCTTAAATCAGCTAGAATACAGATGATGATTTAGGTACTTTTGAGCAAGACCTATGCACTGCTTTGAAGTTTTGAGGACACCTGTAGGGGGAGTGGTCAGCCCTCTTTGAAGACTGGTTGCACACTGCCTGTTCTTGTTTGTTCCTTCACTCTCAGAGGAAGGATTGTTACTGCCATCACATGGGATTTTTAATCAGTTAGGAACGGTCCTAAGGTTTAATTTCATATTTGTGAGCATCTGAGAACCCTTTAATAAATATCAATCTTTTATATAATCAATTGCCAGTGAATAATTCTTACAAAATCTGGTGCCCAACATGGGTCTTCTGAACCTCAAAGTTAGGCTAGGCCAAAAACTCATGCCAATGGCCTGCGCCTATGGTTTTATCTCCGTATTACCAGAGACCTTGTCTTCTCCACACCAGAGGCCAAGGGCTAAAGACTGCTCATGTTTGTTCTTAAAGTTTATCAGTTCCAAGATAAATCACTTAAAAAAATTGTCCAGCAGAACAGGCTTAGTGCACCATTCCTGACGTGACCTATAGCTTCTCTACAGCCTGTGCTTTAGAATGTCTATTTCCTATGTCCTAACTGCTGTTAAGTAACATACCCCACTCCCACCACCTCCCCTTCTTCCCATGGCTTTTCTTGTGGCCAAAGTACTATCAGCTAAGACAAATGTCTAATATTAGGTTGTCTTTTAATATATATTTATAATAAGTTGCACTTGTTTTGTAAAAAAATTAACTTTCATAAAATTACCTTCATAAAAGGACAAACTTAAAAGCTTAACTCACATGCCCAGACTAATTACAACAATACCTACAATATCTACTAGCCAAAGATCACTATTACATCTAATCTAAGATAAAAAAATTTTAATATATAACATATATGATTTTAATAATCATAGTTTCTTCAACAATGACAGACAATACAATTCCAAAAAATAAAAAATTATTATGATAATTAAAAACTTCTTGCACAATTATATTTTTAGGGCTTCATACTCACAGTCCTATTACTTCTTAACTTGATTCTTCATTTTATATTTCAAAAAATAGTCTAATACATAAAACATTAATTAGCCCAATAAAAGACTTAAAGTCTAAAAATAAAAATTACTCTCTAAAACACATATTATAAAATCTCCCAATGATAAATTGACATCAAAGTTAACTTTCTATAAATTAATTATGACAAACTTTAAAACAGATCTTCCTCTTTATGCCCAAATATTAAAACTTTACAAAAGTATAGATCTATAAAACTTTGTGTTAATAAAAATAAAACACTTATTATTTCCATAAAATCATTTAAAAAATTTACTGTTCAAAAATTTAAACCCTAAAATAATCAACAGTTTCTAAATTTCAACAATTAAAAGTCCATATTACTATAATTAAAAAAGATATTAAAACATGATCAACCCTCAAAATTTAAGGCAACATCACTAAAATCTTATAAAAATAAAAATGATTTCCCTAAAATAATAAACATAAGATATTCCTTATCACTTATGATCTATATAATTACCATTAAAAACATATATCGTTTCATAAAATACAATTATAAGCCTAAATGTATATATATAATATAAAAAATATTTTAAAGACATATTACTTCATGAGATCCACTCTACAAATATAAAACAAATATTAAATACATACTCACAAAATATAAAAGAACTCCTAATAATTAAGTACAGTTAACAACTACTGTAATAAACTACAGCCAACATTTACAATAAAAACTAACTAATAAACTAAAGCTATCAAATAACAAAAATTAAGAGTTTTAACATTTCTCAAGACCAAATCTTTAATAAATTTTCATTTACCTTATATTTGTTGTTTGTTAATTCTAGTTTGACCATGTTCATGTTATTTGACTAATCCCTCTCCTAAACATTATCTTATAATTATAGCTATTGTATATAGTCTTGCAGTTAGGTTTAAAATATTTTTATTTAGACAAAAATAAAGATGTAGTGGGTTCAGGCACTTTTTAGCAGGACTTAGGCATGGCTTTGAAGTTTTGAGGGCACCTGTAAATAGAGTAGTCAGCCTCCTTTGAAGACTGGTTGCACACTGCCTGGCCTTCTAGCTTGTTCCTGCACTCTCAGAGGAAAGATTGCTGCCCTATGGTTTAAACTAAGTAAATCTTATAACAGAAAACTTTCCAATAAAGAAAATTACTGGGTCAATACATTTTCTGGTAGATTTTAACAAACATATACAGAAGTAAGAGTATAGTATTTTCTATGTTCATCTCAAACCTCAGAGTACTGAAACTCTTTAGTACATTTTCCCAAAGTAGAATCTTATGTAACTGTAGTGGGAATCAGGTACTATTTACCTTGACCTAGAAGTGTGACTTTTGGGTTTTAAGGACCCATGTTTATGCCATTGCCAGAGTATTCTAAGATTTGGTTCATGCCATCTTTCCTTTGTGTTTTTGCACTCTTATTCTTGGAGATAGGATATGACCCACCCATGCTGCTGCTGCTTCCACTGCGTTATAGACCAGTACAACTTCCAGGAATTGCCCTACACCCTATACAATCTTTGTATCAGTGAGTGTCTCATATAAATCCCTCAATAAATATTAATATTTTACATAATCAATTGTTAGTGATTAATATCTACAATACTTAGCGGCCAATGTGGCTTACTAACCTGATCCTGTGAAAGGGATTTAGTAGAGCTGCCATGTAGTCTGTTAGCTGGCTGCCTCTTCAACCCTAAGGCTCTGGCTTTACCGCCAGGTTACTGGAACACTTGCTGGTACCCTTGTCAGAAACTAAGAGCTGTCATACAGTTCTTAGTGGCTTTGATCTTAAAGCCTATCAGTTCCACAGCAGATTAAAATCCAATTCACAGCTGTGTATGAGAGGGGATACTTTCTGTCCAGCAGAGAAAGTTACTGGTAACTCAATAGCTTGTCTCTTTGCATACACACTCTTGTCAAACTCAGCAGTAGTGTGGTTGACCCCTGCCATAAAACCTGCTTGTGCAAGCAAGGGCAAGCAGTTTCTCCCAGTGTGTTGTTCAGTGTGTATTTGTAGCAATCTTTCTGATTGAGTAAGAATTTGCATTTATTAGACTGTATATAGCAGGCCAAACCTAAAAGTCTGAGACAGCACATCCTCATTGACTGTAGCAATGCCTTCAACATCTGCTGACCAATCATTGCCATTACATCCAGTCAGAAGTAATAATAATTCTCCTTTTTAAGGCAAATTCTTCCATGGAAATGACACACAATAAATATAACTTCTCAAGATTTTAGAAATGGTTTTGCTGCTGAAATAGAGGACATTTTGCAAAATCATGTCTTTGAGAGCTTCACCCTTGCAGTCCTGTTACTTGGCTTGATTCTACATTTTAAATCCCCCCAAACAATCTGATACTTATACTAAATATGAAATGTTAATTAGACCGATGGAAGATTGAAGTCTAAGAATAATAAATTGTTTTCTGAAATGCTCAACATGGAATCTGCCAATGACAAATTGGCATGCAGAGTAAATTTTTTGAAAATTGGTTACAACAAACATTCAGATAAAACCTCCTCCTAGAATACAAATGGAGTAAGAGGTTTTTGGTCTAGACCTTTGGGCCTAGCCTTAAGGTTTAGACTCTTAGACTCACAGACTTGGAGAGACACATAGATGCTTATATTAATTTTAGGCTGACAAGCCTAAGGCCCAGGCATATAACTTAACTTTTTATTTTTAAGTTAACTTATGATTTTTATTTTGTTTAACTGTGAGGCTTGTTTTTTTTGTTGTTTGTTTGTTTTTGTTTTGTTTTTGTTTTTTTTTTTTTTTTTTTTTTTTTTTTAGAGTAGGATAGTTGTCTTTTGTATTTTTTTGGCTTGTTTGGCAATTTGGAGTCTTTGTGGAATTTTGGTTGTTTTCTGTTTTGTTTTTAGAGTTTTTTTAGTTAGATAGGCTTACCTACACTTGTTGTCTGCCTTTGGCCAATCAACACTTTTATTAAACTAATAGGCAGGACAATTATTTATAATGTAACATCACAAATATACTACACACAAGTATTGCATCTGTACAGGGGAAATGTATATCTGTAGAACTCTGTGTTAATGATAAAAATCAGAAACTTATTAATTCCATGGAATCATTAGAAAGATTAGCTATTCAAGAGATTTAGACCATAGAGAAATCAGTGATTTCTAAATTTCAACAATGGGAGAATTGTTTTGCTGTAATTGAGAAGAATGTTAAGACACAATCAACTCAGAATAGTTCAGAACAACCATCAATGATGTCTTATAAATATGGAGATGATTTTCCTGAAGTGAATGTAAAGGGTATTCCTTTTTCCCCTCCTATGATCTATCAAGCTACTATTTAGAAAAAGCATGAATATCCAGGGTTTGTAGAATATAATTGGGAACCTGTACATATGAGATACGTAAAGGACATCAAGGAAGCTATTTTACTTCACAGAATTCTTTCCACATATGTAAAACACACATTAAACTCTTGGTCTACAACATATAGCATCATACCTAAGAATTTGTCTCTTTACAATGGAGAAATTGACTGAGAGAAGAGAATAATGTCATTGAATAACATAGAAAGATTAGAGGTTTTAACATCTTTCAAAATCAAATTATTGGTGACAGTCAGTTTGTTTATATAAAAGTTCAGTCTGCTTTTGATGATCATATACTACTGCTATGTTGTATCGCTACATTAAATGCTTAGGAAAAGGTTCTAGATCCCAGAAAAGACAATTGAGCCATATCCTAAAGTCAGAAAAAGCTTAAAAGAACTTATCCTGAATTTCTGCAGAGATCAACCAAGGCAATACATAGAGCAGTATTAGAAAGCAGCTAATTCTCCCCTTGGCTTTTGATCATTCTAATTTAAAATGTAAATAGATGCCTCTAAAAGTCAGATGAGTACCCCTAGACAAATGGATTAAAAATGAATCAATGCTGAGTCTCTTAATTATGATGAAGAAAGATGGGTAGGTCAAGGCATTTATAATGCTAGAATAAGAAATAAGTATCAAATGCTTTAATTGTTGTAAGCCAGACCATCTAAGAAGAAATTGTATGGAGGGCACTTCTAGAACTAATATTCCTCCTAGAAATGACCCAAAGAGAAGGTCCATAACTTTTGGAATATGCAGAAAATGTGTCCAAAGCTAACAGTGAACCAATGAATGCAGGTCTACAAGGAACAAACAAAGCAACCATTTACCATTGGGAAATGCCTCTTGGGGCCTCTCACAGAAGGCTCCAAACACATAGGTCCCTAATCAAAAAATGGTTTAATCATATCCAGTTACAGGAGAGAAACAGTTTTCTCAGGATGACTGGAATATTCAGTGCCTAACATAAATGAACAAAGGTAAAAATTAAACATACAAGTAGATAATATTTTTATCCAAGGCTTAGTGGACATGAGCATGGATGTTTCAATCATAACCCCATAATCATAGCATCTAAAATGGCCTTGAAAGGAAGAGGTAGATGTTCAATTTCTAGGAATTGGAACCATATCTCAGGTAAAACAAAGAGTAAGATGGCATGACTGCATAGGAGCAGAAGGACAAAAAGTAGACTGTAGACATATAATAAAACAGTGAATGTATGGAACCTTAATCCTCTACAACAATTAAAATTCCTCCAGGTTCAGATATGAACTATAGACTCAATTATGTTTCTGAGAATTGTAGTGGGATTATGTTGTTCCACTGTAAATAATTTTCCCACCCACTGGTTTAATAAAAATTCTGCTTAGTCAAAGGCAGGCAAAAAGTATGGGCAGGGCTATCAGAATAAGAAAACTCTAGGAACAGGAAGAACAGGGCAGAAATGCCACAGAAAAGCCATGGAGACACCATGATGAGACACCAGCAGATGCAGAGGAAAGAAGTTGAAATGCTGCTCTGAGAAAAGGTACCAAGCACCATGGCTAAATAAGAGTCATGGGTTAGTTTTTAAGAGCAAGAGCTAGCAAGTTATATGCCTGAGCCGTAGGTTGATCAGCATACAGTTAATGCAAGAATCTGTGTGTTTCAGTGGGATTATAGGACTGTAGGCCAAAAAGTCTGGGCCATGAGGCTATAGTGGAAAGACTGGGTCAGAAATCAAATGCTACACAGAACAATATTTTAAGGTATAAAAAAGTCACCAGCCATTCAGGTTGTACAAAAATAAAGTGTGGTGTCAATATTTGTGCAACAGCCATTAAAATTAATATACAAACAATTCCCACAATGTATCATTTGCCATTACATGGATAATATCTTATTGGATGACTCAAATATAAATACATTAGAAAGAATGTTTTAAGAAGTAAAGAAAGTTTTGCCTGCTTGGAGATTACAAACTGATGCTAAAAAGTACAAAGAGAATATTTTATTAATTATTTAGAAAAGAGCATAGATCTACAAAAAATTATACCCTGAAAAGTGTAACTTAGGGAAGATAGATTGCAAACTCTTAATAATTTCCAAAGACTACTAGGACATATTTCTCATATACAGCCACTATTGGAATAAAAATTTATGAACTGGTTAATTTGTTCAAAACCTTAAATGGTGATAAGGACCACTTATGCTTACACAAATGCTTATAATAGTTTTAGACTGATTGGTCTAAGGACCAGGCATATAACTTGCTAACTCTTTACCCTTAAACTAACCCATGACTTTTATCCTGTTCAGGCCTGTGGCTCAGTACCTTTTCTCAGAGCAGCATAGTTGTCCTCTGCTTCTTCTGGCTTCTCTCTGGCATTCTGCTCTGTTTTTCCTGTTTCCAGAGTTTTTTTAGTCTGGTGCCCAACCTACACTTCCTGTCTGCCTTTGGTCAATCAGTGCTTTTTATTAAACCAGTGTGTGAGACAATTGTTTACAATGGAACAACATAATCCCCCTACAGATGCACATGTGAATAATGTGGATTCATATTTTTATTGAACTTTGGTTATTTTACCATCTAAGCATTCTCCTACAGCAGTTATTATATGAAGGAAAAATATTATATTAGAATGGATATTTTTGCCACATAGGCTGAGTAAAAAATTAATAATATGTGGGAAAGATTTCTGATTTGTTTTTAAAGTAAAATTAAGACTTTGTAAGATGACAGGAAAGAACCCAGCAGAAATTGTCATACTTTCAATCTTCTTAATGCTGATGAGAAAGGAACAATGGCTGCAGAGATACATTGGATAATAGAAAAAACTCCTGAGATAAACCAACCTGTCTACTTCAAAGATGTGCTCACCTCAGAATGGAAGCCAGGATATGAGCTTCTTCGGGGAGGAGATTTTTCTTTTGTTTCCCCAGGAGAAGAAAAACTATAGGACTAAGGAAGTTAATAAAGATCTGATCCAAAAATGAGACACCTTTTGAAGAGGAGAAGTAATAGCACATCTACTGATATGACAATTTGATATATGTCAAGGGAAACTCACTTAACAAAGTTGGGGAAGGATTTCAATTTTGTCTTTACAGAAAGATAGACATAACCATCTTATAGAAGTTGAAATGATGCTGGACACCTAGACATTGAAGACTGAAAGGAGATCAATTTTGAAAGGATTAACAAAAACTAATATAAGATCTATAGGTACCAATATACAATACAGAATAAATTCTCAATTATGACTGCTAACATCCATGTCTAACAAAAAGTACAATCTAGATATAATTAACAAATCAAGCTGGCTTTGGAGTAAGTAAATTTTTTTTTGTTTCTCTAAACCCAACCATGCTGGTAAAGGAAATATTTAAAAGATTCTTTCCATATCTGAAAAGCCACTTCATATAGAACAGAAGACAGCCAAGACATATAGGGATTGCTGCTATTATAATTTTATCTTTAATTTTTATCTCTCTATACTTATAGCTTATTGACCTTTGAAAACTTCTTTGCATACATTTTTTTCTTTAAAACATCAATTCTTCATTTAATATTAATAATGTTTAAGTTTTCCACTGTAAATGACAAATTATTCTACCAGCAATCTCCAAAAAAGTCCAGGAAAAAGATGGTGCCCCACCATAGCAATTATACCTGGTCTGTGATATTTTTGAAAAACTGGTGTATACCTCTTAGTTACTGATTTTGAAATAAAGACTCTTCAGGATAGTTGCATGGTAGCTTACTTTTATTTACTATTATTATTCATCATATCACATCTCTAACAAGAATTCCAAATGGCTGTACCTAGTACCCTGAGAATGACTATAGATGTTTTTAGTTCTTTGGAACCTAACTACTCTCTTAGATTTTATAGAACCCCATAGAAATACCAGCACCCATAAATAAGAAGGAAGACTATTAAAAGCTATACTCCTCTCCAAGTAAGTTTTTTCCTCTAAGAGTTATGGATAATTATCATTCTGCTAGAGTGGCTATAAATTATATTTGCATTGAGGGTAGAGCAACAATATAGACTTAGGAATCCCTTTTAAAAAATAGAAAAGGGGAGTAGATATGACAGATATAGGTAGATTATTGTATCTATCTGCAAACAATTATTAGCAATAGACGATTTGTACTGGGATAGATTCTTATATATTGATAGAAATGTGAAATTGTTTCATGTGTCTGCTTGAGATAATTTATATTTTGATACAAAATTAAATCTGTAATTGTCATATTTTGCACATGCTGCTACTTCTGTTAAAACATTTTGCACATTAATGCATATTATGCATATTGTTATTTCTACAATGCAAGTTTTACCTCTGTTTAATTATGCTAGTCATTATGTGTGTGTGTGTGTGTGTGTGTGTGTGTGTGTGTGTGTGTGTGTGCGCGTGTGCGTGTGTGTGTAGTCTACTTTGGTTTAAGATATTTTTATACCTCTGTTTAAGATATCTTACACACTGATATGCATTTAGAATACTGTTATTATTTTGCATTTGTACATTTACCTTTTTAATGTTTGTATGATGTTCATACTTAAGTGATTCAAAAACTGTATACCCATTTATAGATTGTCTACTTGGTAAGATTCAGTCTTTAGGATGATAAGAATTATAGGTCATCATTACATATATTTGTCTTGTATTAGTCATTTCATTAGGTCTTTTATATATGTAGTAGAATATATCAGAAATCTTCAAATACTACATAGACATAGAGAATATGGCATTTAAATGTTTTGTTTTTCAAAATTTATCTATAAGAGAAACGATTATTCCTGGCAGCACCATTTCTTTCCCAAGATGATGTTGGGTATCACAGACACTCCACATGGAGTTTGTCTTCCTTGGCAGATAATGGCCTGTTGGGCAAAGAAATGCCCCTGCTTTGACAGCTGACAGTAGCACACTGTACAATCTGGACAAGCAAGACAAAAGACAGAAACTGTTGAAACCTGCCAAGAGAGGATAAGGCAGTTTCTCAAAATACCTTGATTCTGAAGAGATTTGTCAGATGTCCTAGGCCTGTAGCCAAAAAAAAAAAGTGGAAGCTACTACTTTGCAGGAAAGCTGTGTGTGACTGTCCAGGCAGCCAACTATTGTAGTTTTCTCTTACTAAAATTTGAAAGTTACTTGCTCCTGCTTCTAGCTTATTCAGGTAATATATTTTCCTGCTCAGGTCTTAGTTAGATAGGGTTGAAGACTAG
This sequence comes from Phyllotis vaccarum, assembly GCA_033318265.1. Lineage (NCBI taxonomy): Eukaryota > Metazoa > Chordata > Mammalia > Rodentia > Cricetidae > Phyllotis > Phyllotis vaccarum. The sequence goes on along the minus strand of JARWLC010000011.1, from coordinate 11,647,632 downwards.
ATAGTTAAGGTTATTAACATTTCATTTCTTAGATAAGAACATTTAGATTCTAAATTCATATTATCCAAGATAAACAACTTTGAAGTAATCTCTGTATATTGCCACTTACCAATATGCTGGACGTTTAATGTACACTTCATGCGTGTTGTTTGTTAGCTGTAGGTTGACCTTGTTTATGTTATTTGCCTTTTCCCTCTCCTGGTCATCACTTTACAATTGTTTTTATTGTATAAAGTTTTACATTTAGGTTCAGAACTTTCTTATTTGGACAAAACGGAGATATGTAGTAGAAATCAGGTGCTGTTCACCTTGGCCTAGAGGTGTGACTGTTAGGTCTTTAGGTCCAGTTACGGGGCATGGACAAGCCAGTCTAAGATCCAGTGAATGCCATTTTTCCTTTTTGTTTGTTCCCTCATGCTCTTGGAGAGAGAATCTGACCCACTGCCACCACTGCATGTACCACTTGTGATTTTCCAAGAATTGCCCTATGGTTCAATCTTTATATCATTGAATGTTTCATATAAATCCCTTAATGAAGATCAGCCTTAGTATATAATCAGTTGTTAGTGGTCAACACCCATGATATGTAACCTCTGGATTATAAATATAAAAGACAATGGCTTTTTCCATACAAATTAGACTGTAAACATTGTAGTTAATAATAGATGAAGCAGGCCCTCTGGGCAAGTTTGATGTTTTAGTGACAAGAGAAAACATTCTGTGATTCAGAATTCCTTTATATAGCGTGAGTTTTTGTGTGGGTGTCTTAAAATTAATTCAGAAAACTAGATTGTACAAAAACTTCATGTAAAATATAGGAGATAGAAAGATACTGATATTAAAGAGGCAGTACCATAAGGAAAATGGTAAAACAGTAATATAACATATAACTTTTTATATAATGAGTTGACCAGACCAATGTTGCTGCTGAGGGTTTTATTTTTTTTTAATATAGTACAAAACCAAATGAGCTACCTATAAACATTGTTTGGAATGAGCTTATTTATGTCACAAGTTAGAAGACACAGGGGTAGATAAATTGCGTATACGCACAGAGCTTTTGTTTTCACATAGCCACATTTTAAAATTAGAAACAGAAAAATGATCTTTTCACCATGAAAGAGTTCCAGTTTATTAATTTTGAACTCACCCCCACTTGGACTTTTGAGCTGCTGTCAACTGAGATCAGACCTTTGGGTTATTAAAATGAAATGAAAGTGTTGTACATGTAAAGATGGGAAATTTGAAACTCAGAGAAGGATGCTGAAGTATGAATGTAAAGCAATGATACTTAATCATGACTTTCAACTTGATTGAGCCTAGAATGAAAAAAATACTTACCTCTGTGCAGCTATGTGAGGGCATTTTCAGGTGTCAGCTGATGGAAACATACCTGTCTGGAGTGTATGTTAACTTCCAAGTACTTCTCATGTTTACAAAATCCAATGCCCTACTTTTCCTGAATCCTCTCTCTCCTTGTGAGTGAGTGCCCCTATCTACTTACAGTTAGTGCTGTTGCTCTCCTTCCTTCAGTGATGGATTTTCTTCAGTCCCCAGACTGGGCTCACCATAAATCCTTCAGTACGAGAGTAGGACTGGGACTGACTCTTGAGCCTTGTTAGACTGAGCAAATACTGGTTTCAATCTCCCCAGCAGGCACTGAGCCATTGTTGGACTATCCATCCACTATAGCATAAGCTAATCTAATAACTTAATTTTTAAGTATATAATACTCTGTACTGTTCATTTGAAAAACTCCTGAGTAATGTAACATCTTTACCCTTGAAAACCATGTGGAGGCTACTTATTCCAATGCTGAGGGCAGAAGTGGGCACAAGGAATTAATCATTTTGATCACCAATCCATCCTATCAAGAAAGGCACATCAGCTAATAATGATTGGGTTTCTTTGTTTTTGTTTCCTGACTTTAACAAGTTCCTCACTCAACTATGTGTCTTTCTAAAACTTTAAATTTTCTTTTTGGGGTTTTCACCTCAAAACTATTTAACAAAAATATCTTAGGGTAACTTTAATTTATTTTCAAAATTTTGTTTCAGATATGATGCACTCCGAAACCTGTAAACACATCTCCCTACATCAAGGTTAAAAGAATTTAAACTAGCTGGGCTACTGAGACTCAATTGTTTTTCTTCATCATTAACCTAAGCCACACTCGACATGGCTTCTCAATACAAACTCATGTGCTCTAGCTGTGTGACACTTCCTTGTTTTACTTAAAACACTTAATCATCAATATTCTATTTAAACTAACACTGTTGTATAAAAACAGTGCTTCAGTTAAACACTAAAATTTAGGAAATTATATTTATAATTATCCACAGGTAAAAATGCCTGGTAGAGTGGGATATTGCCAAGAGATGATCGTATTGCATTAAGGACAGTGGGAATTTCCCTATGTCATTCACACTATGCCATATTCCTGAGAAAAATGGCAACAGTAAGCATGTAAAGACTTACCAGTAGCAAGAAACATTCTGGAGCTAAGGCTCTCAGTGCTTTGCCTATCAGAGATTTACTAATAAGGGTTTTGTTTCCTGGTGGGCCAGTAACTTGTAGTCAATTGCCATCTGTTGCTACTCTGACGTGACCACAGGCATGTCCCCCAAATCTCATATTAATATTAATATAAAATACCATCCAATTTTAAAAGTATCATAGTTTCAAAAATTTTCAAAACTACAAAAGTTTAAATTTTCTTTAAGTTATCCAGTTTCTTGATTGTAGGAGCCTATAAAATACGTAAGTTAAACTGCATTACAAAAGAAGACCAGTACACAATTATAATCAGATAAAAGCAAAGGTGAACTCTGACAATATAAATAAATCTGACATCTGAAATTCACAATCTTCTGGACACCAAAGAGTTTAGGCAGCTCCATCTGACACATCAACACACATAGAAGTAAGATATCTCCACTCTGCACCTGCCACTGTCTTTGTAATCAGTTCACTGTCCCAGCATCTCCTTTATTCTGGAGACCTACAATGCAACTTAGGTTACCCTTTCAATGAACTCTTGTCCTCTTCTCCAGGACTCTGAATCTGCTACATGGTGCCAAGCCTTAGCTGTTCTTCATGATTCTTCAGATACTCAGCTTTGGTACTGCCAAGAATAATACCATGTGGTAGATTCTTATACATGGCCAAGTTCAGCTTCCAGCTTGAGATGCAGTCTTAGCCCTCCCCCAGACCATCTCTCCCCTATGCTGATCCTGAGTAAACACTTTCCAGAAGAATTCACCTTAATGTTTCTGGTTTTATGAATTATAGCCAATTCTTCAGTCCCTGCTAAATAGTATCAATTGCCCTAGTAAAACAAAGTTTTCATTTACACATGTTCTTAATCCAAAATGTACAAATGACCCCAACAGAGTCTGTACTTTCATCTGTAACTCCATAGGTCATGCACTGGATCTTTCTTGTGACCATAGAGGCACTTGCTTCCATGCTTAGAAAAAACAGGGTACAGCATCAATTATTTCCAGATGCTTAAGTCCTAATGTCCATATGAACATTGTTTACCCCAGTGGGTGCCATGAGCACTATAAGCAACCAGAACACTGTCTTTTGACTTGCAGAAAACCAGAAGTTTGTTTTGAGAAAAGAATGACATTCCACCTGTGGAGGAATGATAGATTGATTTCATATTATATAAAAGTCCATACTATTACAAATAACAGACTTTTAAGTAAAATAAGCTAAATTTAAAAGGTCTGTGTAATGTGAGATACGAGTTTGAATATGTTAAGACTAAAGTGATAGTTCATATATTTTATTCCAAAACATATGTCATTGAGGCAGATGTTGTCACTATTTCAAGACCAGCCTGTGTTGCAGTCAGAGACCACATCTCAGAAAACAAAAATAAAGACAAAAAAGAAAAATGAATAAGAATCTATAGAGTCATAATCATATTTAATTGACATATATTGATTATATATGCTGATGGTTTTCATAAAGATATTTTTATATAGTTACATCCTATATTTTGATCCTATTAACACTCAATTTTTGTCATTTATATAATTTTTATTCAATTCCCCAGATTTTTGTTTTTAAAAGTTTTAATGGTAAGAGCAGGAGAACCAAAACCCTATTAGCATAGGTGTAGGTGAGAAAACCCCAAAGTTGTAAAGATAACAGCTTTCTCCATTTCTCACCTGGCAGACCACCTGTATACCTGCTCAGGCTCAGATCCAGGGCTATGTCTTGGCTTGCCCCACCATTCATGCCATCTATGGCCTCCTGGAGCAGATGAAGAAGCCTAGCCCCACAGACCCAAAGCTTCAGGATCTCCACAACACAGGGCAATAGCAGAACACACAGAAAGAGTCCTGGTGATGACCCAGCATCATTAGTGTAATAGAGAACAGAGGCCTCAAACTGAAAAAGGACTCTTTACAATGAACACTTGTAAGTAAAGACGTATGGACAAAGATGTCTACAACGTGAATCATTCTGCAGCTTCCATGATGAAATTTTTAATTTTGTTCTTCCTTCATTTTTACATTTTTTCTCTTAAATTTTGTTTTATTGGGGGTGATACAGAGGCAGAAGGGATATGAGAAGAAAAAGAAAAAGAAAAGAATGCAATAAAGGTACATGATGTAAAATATACAAGAATAATAAACATTTTAATTGTTATATGTTCTTTATTGACTATAATATAATCTAATAAATTAATATAGTATCAAAAACCACTAAATACTTATCTTTAATTACTACAAATTAATGCATCTCTCACCCTAATCAGAGAACATTCTTTTGATTTCGATGACAGTTACTACAGAAATACACAACTAGTCAGTAGGCAGAAAATAAGAGAGTATTTGGAGTGACCAGCCTTAAATATGGCATCTGAACTATGCATCCTTCTAACGTCTAGGGAATGTTGCAGAAAAATGGGCAAAAAGATTACAAGGCCAGAGGTAGAGAATGACTACAGAAAAACAGTGTTTTCAAGATGCAACAGGGCCATTGTACACCTAATAGCATAGGAATTGTGACAACATGCAAAGACCAACACTTATTAAAGTCAGCCAAAATTCCATCAGAGCTGTAAAAGATGCCTATGAAAACCCATCCCTAGCTGAGGACATATGGTGGCTGCTGGAAGAGAGAGAAAGTATATATATATTAAGGATAGGGCACTCAAGTAGCTTTCCCTGATTCAGTAGATGGTACTGTACCTATGCACTTAGTGACAAAATTTGGTAGAGCTGATGAGTGGTCAGCCTTGAAATAATAAACATGCCACCAACAAAAATGGATTTAACAGGCTGTAAATAAATATATTTGTGTATATACATACATGCATATACATATGTGTATGTAATAATAATAGTCCATCAAGGTGAGGCTGTCTAGTTGAGAGCGATATGGGGTTCAAAGAAGAGTCACTGGAGAGAAAGTAATGTAATTCTATTTCAATGAACACATATTAAAAACAAAATAAAATAAAGAGTAAGGGCAAGGCAAAACAACAAGTAACCAACAAGAACACAGGAAGTTTGGAGAGAAAGTTAAAGGAAATAAAGGAGAAGTTAGAAGTGAGGAGATTGGAGGCATATTAATAAAAATGTAACATATGAATATATAAATTATCAAACAATAAACATCTTTTGATATCTGTGTTCTTGGGAAAGGTGTTAAAGTAATAAACCTGGAATGAGCTAACTCTAGACTCAAAAATTTAGATGTAAATACTGTTGGAAATATGAAGAGTCATAGCTAGGAAATGTGAGCTAGGAAATGGGATTTCAGAGTTTTGACTATTAAACAACCCACTAAAGAAAGAACTTGATTAAACATTTCTGGGAGGAAGCCTAGAGGCTGAAACAGTTAATTTGTAGAGGTTTCAAAAGTGACATTTTAGCAAATAACAACATTGACAAAAAAAATCAGTTTCAGATATAAGCAGTAAATAAGTTATTTCATAGTGATGTACACATGAGGAAAAAGGATACATATAAGAACAAAGTTGGAAAGAGAGAATAGAAAGAATATAAAACTGTGTATCTACTGGTCATAATTACAAAAGTAACTCCTGGAAATTCTGTAACTTTACCTAAAAACATTAACTTTACCTAATAGGTAGAATTTTGCAGTGTGTCTATCTCTACCTTACAAATGAGTTCTAAGTAGACAATCAGTAAGGGCTATAAGCAGAGTAGGTAAAAGTGATAGCTACTATTTCCAAAACCCAACATAATAACCAACTTTGGCAAAATAATTGAAGAATGAAAAAATATTATGCGAAAATGGACTATGAAATATGAACTCCTGTTTGTGTCTCTGTCACAGTGGTGACAATGGATGAAAATATATTTTAAGGGAAGAGATCTGCCTATCATTAACATTACTACTTAACCAAATGGACATTACCAGTGGAGCAGCTCATCAATACATGTCCTCAGTTGAGCCCAATTTAAGAGACATAGCACAATAATTACATTTTGTAGGCAAAGAAAGTTTAACATTGGTGCAATAAACCTTCCACACATGAATGTAATTACACAAACTTGAAATTAAACAGGAGTCTTTCATTAAAGTACAGATATCTGATTAACCAACAATATGTAAAAAGTAGAGGTTGATCATCATCCCTGCAACAAAATTTGAAATACTAAGCAATATATTTATTGTACATATTTATCTATAATTTAAAACCTGGTGAAATGTGAATATTTTAAACAGGAGTGAAGAAATGTGAATGATTTGTAGCAGCAATTCATCTCATAAGTGCTTTAATTGGTTCTCATAGTTACAGAAATGTAATTATTAATTTTTAAAATGTTATATAGTTGCTCAGTCATGATATAACAAATAAGGACATAAGTTCTCATTTCTTATATAGAACTCTTACTTGTCCAATGAACATTGTTATAATGATCAAAGACAATGGAACAGTGTATAAAAATAATTTATTATCAATCTATTTGAGGCCATAAAGCAGGAAAAAAATGATATATGCTCAAAAATACAGCCAGGTAAAGTTTTTCTCAAATGTCCTGGGTGTTAACTTCTCATACTCAAATAGTATTATCACAAGTAGGAAGCTCCATGCCTCTAACTTGGATGAGCTTCAAAGTCTGCATTAATTGTATCTAAAACCTGGTCCACAAGCCATAAACCAAGTTTAAAAAAAAAGTCAGGCATCTGAACTCCACAGGAACCCAGACCAGCGTCCATGTTATTTTTACAACATCCTTGTTTCTAATCACAGTTTAAAAAACAAAACAAAACAAAAACAAAGCAAAACAAAACAAAAAACACTTGCCCATTAATCATTGTTCACTCTTCATATGCCAGACAAAAGTTTTCTTTCTTTTTTTTATACTTTGGAGTGTAATTAACAACTACAGTCTACCATGATCATGTGAATATCTCAAAAATCTTAGAAACAACAAAGGAAATAATCTGTGAATACATTCTCCCAAGAGAGCAAAATACAATCCAATGCTTGATAGGTCATACACATAGACACTCTGCTTCAGCTTCTGATGTTCTATAAACCATGATAAGCAATACAGAATTACATATTAACTACTGACAAGAGGTGAGAAAAAAAGGAGGAAGAGGAGAAAGTAGAAGAGGAGGAAGAGAAAAAAGAAATGAAGAAGGGGAATAAAGAAAAAAGAGAGTGAATGGTCTCAGCTGGTTGCCCACAGGCTTTTTCTAGACCCTGGTTTGTTCAGCATCATCTCCAACTGTCTGTCAGTCCTGCATCTTTACATTTTTCTATGGCCTAAGGAGGAAATGAATGATGATAAAACAGATGCAATAGTTCGCTGGAGACAGACTTTTATAAATGCAATGTTTTATTGTTAAAAAATCACATTATGAAGAAATAAAAATGAACCTAACTAGAACTGAATTTTAAGCAGAATAAAAGTTGTAAGAAAATGATAACATGAACTCTCCTCAGGAAACCAGAATCACTACTGCATAATCATATCCCGAAACTACCTCTTTTATGTTCCCTCAGATCTTAAGGAAACCATCCCTCGTAGAACATTTGTTTCACAACACAGAAGGCCAGGCACTAACCTAAATAGAACATAATTCTAAAGATACAGAAATGAAGTAGATTGCAAGAGAAAAGAACTTCTCCTTGCCATATAATAATCAAAACACTAAAAAGCAGAACAAAGAAAATTTTACTCTATGATTTTGTTAAGAATTTTTTCTGGGATTTTGAGCTAGGATTCTTCTCCTATCTGTATTATTGTTTGGTTTGGTCTTATTATAGTGCCCAAGGTTTTCTGACTGTTTTGAGTTTTTTAGATTTTTAAGTTTTTAATATATCTGCTGACTGATGTACTTATTTCTTCCCACACATGTTTAACATTTGAGATTATTTCTATTTTCTCTTGTGTTCTGCTGCTGATGTTGTTTCTGTAACTTCTGGTCCCTCATATAAATTTTTTCTTCCAGAATTTTTCAGTGTGTGTATTTTTTGTTTGTTTCTACTTCTATTGACAGGTACTAAACCATTTTATTCACTTCCTTTGACTGTTTAACTTTTTGTTTTTTATTTTTGATGGCTCTTTTCAAGTGATATATTGAATTTTTCTAACATTTGTTTGTAATTTTCTTTAATTCTTTAAAGGATTATTTATTTTCTTTTTGTTGTTTAATTTATTTTTATTTAAATTGGTTCTTACATAACAACCACTGTTCCCCTCCTCCCAGCTTCCTCCCACTCTATCCACTCCTGAGAGTAAGTCAGAGTCAATATAATCTGGCATGTCAAATTGAGGGAGGAGCAAGCCTCTTCCCCTAGCATCAAAGCTGAAAAAGGCATCCTATAGTGAATGGGCTCCAAAAGGACAGTTGAGGCACTGGGGATAAATCAAGGAACCACGTACTACTCAAGCCACACAACTGTTTGATCCCATGCAGGTTCCCCAGCTGTGAATCCAGAGTCGGTGAGCTTCTGGTAGATCACATGAGCTGTTTCTGAGGGTTTCTCCATCATGATCTTAACCCTTTTAGACACATGATCTTTCTTCTCTCTCTTCAACTGGACTGAGAGTTGAACCTACGACTTCTGAATCTGTTTCTATTAGTTGCTGGATGATAGTTCTACGATGACAATTAGAATGGCCATCAATTTGATTATAGAGAAGGTCAGTTCAGGCAGCCTCTCCATCATTGCTTGGAATCTTATCGGGTGTCATGTATGTGAATTCCTGTGTATTTTCCAAGTACTAGGTTTCTCTCTAACCCCAAAATAGTGTTCTCTCTCAAGATATCTACTTTAATATGGAATCTCAGTGGTAAATTGGCATGAAAAGTTAATTTTCTGGAACTTTGTTATGACAAACCTTCAGATAGCTCTTCTTCCTATGCATAAATATTAGGTCCCTAAAAGAGAAATGTATATCTGAAGAACTCTGTTAATGATGAGAATAAGAAACTTGTTAATTCCATGGAATCATTAAAAAATTGGCTATTCAAGAAATTCAGACCCTAGAGAAATGGGTGGTTTCTAGATTTCAACAGTGGGAGAAACTTGCTGCTATAATTGAAAAGGATAATAAGGCACAATCAACCCAGAACAGTTCAGGACAATTGTTGACATCTAATGGAGATGGAGATGATTTGCCTAAAGTTGTGAATGGAAAGGGTATTCCTTTATCACCCTATAATTGATTTATCCAGTTATATTTGAGAAAAAGCATACATATAATGAATCTCAAGAGTTTATAGAATATAATTGGGAGCCTATACATATGAGAGATGTAAAGTACATCAAAGAAGCTATATTACTCCATGGGATCCACCCTACATACGTAAAACAAGTATTAAATTCATGTGGAACAATATATTGAATAATGCCTAATGATTTGATGCAATTAACAACAGATGTATTGGAATATAAACAATATTAACAATAGGGAAATTGGCTAAGGGAAGTAGCTAGGACCATTGAACAGCAATGAAAGATTGGAGGTTTTTAACATCACTCAAGACCAAATCCTTAGTTATGGTTCATTTGCTGATGTGAAGGTTCAGAATATTTATGATGAAAATACATTGCTGCTGTGCCATACATACTGCTGCTTTGGATTCTTGGGGAAAAATTCTAGACCCATGACAGAGAACTGAGCCATATACTAAAGTCAAGCATGCCTTAAAATAACTTTATACTGACTTTCTGCAGAGATTAGTCAAGGCAGTATAGTATAAGTACCAGAAGTTTGAAAGCAACTTATTCTTTCTTTGGTTTTTGACCATGCTAATTTGGAACATAAAAAGCTGCTTGTATGCTAAAGATCAGATCTGTACTCATAGAATATAGATTTTTGTATGAAATCAATGCTGAGTCTCTCAATTTTGATGAAGAAAACTAGGTAGGTCAAGCCATTTCTAATGTTAGGAAGAAATCAAGATATTAAATGCCTTAATTGTGGCAAACCAGGCCAAATAAGGAAAAAATGTATGCAGAGAATTCCTAGAACTAATGTTCCTCCTAGGAATGACCCAAACAGAAGGTCCTTCCCTTCTGGATTGTGCTTAAGATGTGGTAAAGGCTGACATTGAACCATTGAGTGCAGACCTACAAGAAACAAACAAGGCCAGAACTTTATCACTGGGGAAAAACTACTTAGGGCCTCTCATGGGGGCCTCCGAAACACAGGTCACAAAATCAAAGATGGTCCAATTATATCTAATCACACTGGAGAAACAGCTTTCCCCAGGGCAAAAAAAAAAAAATCCAGTGCCTAACTTAAAGAACCATATAGCACTGAATAACAGAACAACTTGAAAGAAGGAATCAATTTTTCCAAGAAAACCACAAAATGAATTTTCTGGCAGACTTTCATAAGTGAACAAAGGCCAAAATTAAAAATAAAAATGGATAATATTTTTATCTAAGGCTTAGTCAACATGGGAGTGGATGTTTCAGTCATAAACTACAAACATAGCATCCAAAATGGCTTCTATAAGATGTAAATGTTTGATTTATAGGGATTTGAATCATATTTCAAGTGAAACTAAGTGTAAGGTGGCTTTAATACATAGGACCAGAAGGAAAGAGAAAAGCCTGAAGACTTATATGGCTAATGTTGCAGTGAATGTATTGTGTTGTGACCTTCTACAACAATGGAATATCCAGATTAAAATCTCTCCAGGTTCAGATATGAACCATAGACCCAATAATTTTTCTGAAAACAATATTTTAAGGTATTATAAAAAAACATTCTGAAGCCATTCAGGTTGTTTAAAAACATAGCATAGCAGCTGCTGTCCCTGTAAAGACACACAACAATCTAAATTTAAATAGTTGACAGATAAGCCTATATGGGTTCAGCAATGGCTTCTAACTAAAGAAAATTTACAGGCCTTAGAACAGCTGGTATAGAAGCAGGTACATACTTAGCATGTTGAAGAATCAATCATCCCTTGGAACTCTCCCATATTTGTAGTCAAAAAGAACTCTGGAAAACAGAGAATGGTGACAGATAAGAACAAAGTGTTTCAGCTAATGGGCTCTTTACAATCTGAAATTTCTTTGCATTCCTTGTTACCTAAGGGATGGCCTATTATAGTTTTTGACTTAAAGGCTGTTTCTTGACCATATCTCTACAAGAACAGGACAAGGAAAAATTTGCCTTTACAATGCCCACTTATTATAATTCTCAGCCTATAAAGAAATATCAATGGAATGTTCTCTCACAAGGAATGTTAAATAGTTACACCTTGTACCAAGATTTTATACAACAGATATTAGAAGTGATATGCAAACAATTCCCATAATCTATTACTTACCATTATATAGAAGATATCTTGTTGGCAGACTCAAACATAGATACATTAGAAAGAATGTTTGAAGAAGTAAAGAAAAATTTGCCTTATGGGGAATTATGAATTGCTTCTGAAAAACTACAAGGAGAAAGTTCTATTAATTACCTAGGATATAAAATAGGTCTACAGAAAAATTAGACCCCAAAAGGTGAACCTTGGGAGAGATGAATCACAAACTCTTCATGATTTCCAAAACTGCTAGGAGATATTTCTCATACACAGCCCATTATTGGAAAAAAATTCATGAACTAGTTAATATAATTACAATATTAGATGGTGATAAGAACTCATATAATCCAAGAGAATTTTCTGATAAAGCTAAAAGAGAACCTGTCTAGTGGGAAAAAATTATGAGATGCACACAGCAGGTTACAATTCAGAAAATTTAAGTACAGTGTCAATGTCCTTGTAATTCTGTCCAGAAGTCAGAGTTATATGGTATTATTATGGTATTAATGGACTTTACAGAACCTCTTTACATAGCAACTGACTCTCAGTATGAAGAAAGAGTTGTTTTACACATTAAAACTGCTGATTTCATTCCTAATAATACAGAATTAATTTCATTTTTACACAACTACAGATCATTAGGAATAAAATTCATATATATATATAATTTATATATATATGTATATATATATATATATATATATATATATAACATTTCAGATCCTGCAAAAATCCTCTAGCATAATGTAATGCTTTAATTGATCAGTTATTAATAGGAAACATTCTGGAGGCCTCAGAATTTCATAAAAGAAATCATGTTAACAAAGAATTCTAAAAGTGTATTTCAATTACTTGGCACCATACCAAGGAAATTGTAAAGAAATATCCTGTTTGCTCCTTCTACAACCAACCATCATTACCTGCTGGAAGCAATCCTAAAGGTACGCAAAGAAATAAGAAGTGGCAGGTGAATGCACTTCATTTTGCAGAGTTTGGAAAGATAAAATATGTACAGTATACCCTTGAAACTTATTCAGGAATGAAACGGACAAGTGCCCTGCGCTCTGAAAGGGCTAAGTCTATAATCGCACACCTTTTGGAATCATGGCCACTATGGGAATATCTGCACAAAGTAAGACTGCGGATGCTCCACCGTGCTTTCCAAAAAGTAAAGCAGATTTGGGGATTTGATAATTTGAGCACATTACAGGTGTACCACACAATCCTACAGGTCAAGCAGTTGGAAAGATTTCACTGCACAGCATCATAAGAGAGATGTTAAATAAACAGAAAAAAAGAATTGAGAAAACCCAGGGAGAGATTGCTTAATATCTTACTAACATTGAATTTTCTTAATGCTAATGAGAAAGGAACAACCGCTGCAGAAAGGCATTGGATAACAGAAAAAGCTTCTGTGATAAACCAACCTGTCTACTTTAAGTATGTGCTGAACTCAGAATGGAAATTGGAATATGTGCTTCATTTGGGGAGGGGTTTGTTTTTGTTTCCACAGGAGAAGAAAAACTATGGATACCAATGAAGTTAATAAAGATCTGATTCAAAAGAAGACCCTTCCTGAAGAGGAGAAGTAATGTCTCATTCACTGATATGACAATTGGATACATGGTAAGGAAAACTCACTTTACAAGCCTGGGGCAGGATTTAATTTTTACCTTTACAGAAAGATAGGCATAACCATCTTCAAGAAATTGAAAGGATACTGGACACCTAGATGTCTAAGGCTGAGAGGAGATCAATTATGAAAGGATTACAAGCAAAGCAATATAAGGTCTATGGATACCAATATGCAATACAGGGTAAATTTTCAGTTCTCATTGATTAACATCTATCTCTCTCTCTCTCTTTTTTAAATGTGATCCTTATTTAATAATAAATCAAGCTGGCTTTGGAGTTGGAGTAAGTGGCTTTCTCCTTCTCTAAACTCAAGCACATTTGTAAAGAAAAGTTTAAGAGATTCTGTCTCATATCAGAGAAGTCACCTGTTGTGAGACTAAATTTAGTCAAGGTAAATAGGGACAATTGTTATTGTAATCTTATTTCTTATCCTATCTATGTATTTATTCTTTCTTGATCTATTAAAACATCCTTTGCATACAATTTTCTCTTGAAAACACAAACTCTACATTTGACGTTAACAGTGTTTAAGTTTTCCAGTGTAAACAAAAAACTGTCCTACCAGCATTCTCCAAATCATTCAGAAAGAATTTGGAACCCCAGAACAATGATTCTACTTAGTCTTGGATATTGAAAAAAACATGATGTACATCACTTAATTACTGTCATTGAAATACTGACTATTCAGGACAGTTGCAGGATAGATTTCTAGGATTATCCATAATATCAGATATCAAAAAGAATGCCAGATGGCCTTACCCAGTACTCTGAGACTGGACATAGGTATTTATATTCACTCCATTGGGACCTTACCACTACAACTGTCTTAATTTTTATAGCACCCTACAGAAACATCATCACCTACAAGTCAACAGGAAGCAACTGTTAAAAGACTACTCCACTCTCCTGAGTTTTGTTTTCTAAGAGTTTTGTTTTCTAAGAGTTATTGATAGTTATCATTAACTAGGGTGGTTATAAGTTACATTTGGGTTGAGAATAGAACAATATTATAGACTCAGGAATCCCTTTTTAAGGAAGAATGGAAATGTATAGGACAGATATTGCTAAATTAATATATCTACCTGTAAATAATTATTAACCAAATATGAGCCATAGACAATTTGCACTGGTACAGATTTTTGTATATCGATATAAATGTGAAATTATTTTATATGTCTGCTTGAGATAATTTATATATTGATATAAATTTAAATCTGAATTTATTTTATATATCTGAGGTAATTTGTATATTGACACAAAGTTGAATCTGTAATTATATTTTGCACATGCAAAATATTTTGTACATCAATGCATATTAAGTATATTATCATCATTTCCACTACGCAATTTCTACCTCTGTTCAATTATAATAGTCATAATATATGTATGTATGCACATATATATATAAATATTCCATTTCTATTTAAGATGTTTTGTATACCTCTGTTTAGATATTTTGTTTAGTGATATATATTTAGGATAGTGTTGTTACTTTGCAGTATATATTTACCTTGTTCAATCTTTATATAATTGTCATACTTGAAGTCAGTATTCAAAAATGGTACACCCATTTATAGATTGTCTATTTTTACAATGTAAACTTAAGTCTTTAGGACAATAAGAATTGCAGATCACATTTACTTAGGTGTGCCATGTACTAGTCATGTTGTTTAGGTTTCTTAAATATGTAGTAGAATATATCAGATAGAGAGAAGTCTTAAACCACTTCAAAGTCCTGGAGAATATGGTATTTAATGTCTTATTATTCAGAATTCAGCTGTGAGAGATAGGATTACTCCTGGCAGCACTGTTTCTTTCCCAAAACAGTGTTGGGCATCAAGGACATGACCCAGGGGGTTTGTCTTCATTGACAGATAATGAGCTATTGGGCAAAGAACTACCCTTGCCTTGATGGCTGTCAGTAAGAATGTAGTCCAATCCTGATGAGCAGGATAAACGATATAAAAATTAGTGACAAAGATGGATACTGCTGAAACCTACCAAGACAGAAAAAGATGGTTTCTCAAAGTACCCTGCTTCTGAAGAGTCTGTCAGATACCCTAGGCCTGTTGCCCAAAAATGTAGATGCTCCAACTTCTCTGAAGAGCTGTGGATTGCTGTTTGGCAGCTGACTGTTTCTATTCTCTGCTAAATTTTCAAAGTTTCTCACAATAAATAGCTTTGAAGGAATTTCTGTATATTTCCACTTACCAATATGCTAGACATTTAAGATATATTTTATATTTGTTGTTTAATAATTGTAATTTGACCTTATTTGTGTTATTTTACTTTTCCCTCTCCTTAAAATTATATCATAATTGTTTCTATTGTATATAGTTTTATTCTTATGTTTAGAAATTTCTTAGTTAGACAAAAGGAGACATGTGAGAGGTTCAGGTATTGTTGAGGGAGACCAAAAGGTGTGGCTTTGAGGTCTCCAGGACCCTAGATGAGGTGTGTCTAGCTCCTATTGAAGATCAGTTGCATGCTGCCTGCCCTTGATGTTTATTTCTGAATTCTTGGAGGGAGTATTCTTGCCACAACTATGTAACACATTTCAATCCTCTAGGAATTGCCCCAAGGTTCAATCTTGTATCAGTAAATGTTTCATTCAAAGCCCTTAATAAAATTAATCCTTTGATATAATCAATTGCTAGTGAGTAGTTCCTACAATAATAACTTTAGGCCACTGTGGTTCCACAGATTATAAGGGGTTATTCCCATTTTGTATTTATTAATAGCTGCTTTATAACTGATGATGTAGTGAGTTTTAGAAAAGAATCCATGGGGTACTGGGAAGGTACATTCTTTTTTATATGAGTGGAATGTTCTGCACGTATCTATTAAGTCCATTTAAGATATAATCACTGTTAGATCTCTTATTTCTTTCTGAAATTCTTGTTTGACATACCTATCTGTTGGTAAAAGTAGAGTGTTGCACACTATTAGTGTATAGGGTTTGATGTGTGATTTAAGCTTCAGTAATTTTTTTTTTTTTTTACATATGTGGGTGTTCTTCTATTTAGAGAATAGATGTTCAGGATTGATACTTCATTTTGATGAACTTTCCTGTGATAAATATCTAATGTCCTTCGTGATTTTAGTTTGAAGTCTATTTTGCTAGATATTAGGAGCGATGTACCAGCTTGCTTCTCAAGTACATTTTATTGTAAAGTTTTTTTTAACCTTTTATTTTGAGGTAATGTCTATCTTTAAAGTTGAGGTATGTTTCTTATATGCAGCAGAAGGGTTGATCCTGTTTTTGTATCCATTTTGTTAGCCTGTATCTTTTCAGAGGGGAATTGAGTACATTAATAAATAAGAGATATTAATGAAAAGTAATTGTTAATTTTTGTTAGTTTTTGGTGGTAGTGTTTGTGGGAGGCTGGGAGGTATTGCTTCTTTAGGATTTCCTGTTGTAGGATTATCCATCACTTGTATTTTTATACTCACTCCTAAGGTATCTGTCATCCTGGCTTCTCAATATTCTCTACAGCTAGTTCACGTCAACTAGTTACTGACTATACCCCCTGATCAAAGATTGATTTTCCAGCCTTGGTTTTCATAGTGCAATCAAATATCTCAACAGTTTTCTGTTTCCTCTTTGCTCTTTTGGTCTGTAGTTGAGCAAACGATCTCCGTTCAATTGGGAGGCTGTACTTCAAAAGACTGTGTTGGCTTCTGGTCATGCAGAGGTTCTCTGTCTTTGACTTGAAACACAATGATGAGGAGGGCTAGGAGAATTGAGTGAGGGGGGATGAGAGAGTGAGGTGGATTCCTGGACATTTAGCCTTTCTGAAGTATTGGCAGAGGCATGGCTGCTGCTTGAGCAGGGTCATGTTTGGGTTCTTGATGCATACTGGCTTGACGTGTTAAATTCGGATTCTATCTTTTGTCAAATTAAGTGTATATTTGTATATGCATGTGTAGGGAGGTGCGTGTATGAGTGTGAATACCGACAGTATCCAGAAAAGGGTATTCTGGATGTTGAACTTTGAAAATTATTGTCACTTTTATGTTAATCTAGAAGTAAAATTGTCACTTATCCTAAAAAAGGAAGAAAGAGTTTTCCAAATGGGTTTCTAAACACTTGTAATAATATTAATAAAATTTATAGGAGCTGCAGAGATGGCTCATCAGTTAAGAGCACTTGCTGCTTTTCTAGAAAAACAAGATTCAATTCTCAGGACCCACATGGAAGTTCACAATATCTACAATTCAATTCAAAGGAACCCAACAGCTCAACACAAACATACATTCATGTAAACACAGATGCAGATAAAATATAAATAAATATATAACAAATTGATATTTAGTTAAAGAATTATCTCCAGGAATGTACTCTTTGGAAGTGGAACCTAGCAAAATTACAGACTAATTCACCTCTCACCCTACAACCTCTCTCATCTGACAACCCTCATGTAATAAATCTCATTTTGTAAACTGAAACTTCTATGCTCAAAATACTTAAATTTGCTCTGGGCTTATAGTTCATCTGTGTAGTAGGAGGTTTCTGGCCTGGACTTTTGGGCCTAACCTCAAGGTCTAGGACCCACAGACCCACAGACCTGCAGACCATCAGTCTCATAGTCCTACAGAGACAAACAGACACTTTCATTAGTTTTTGGCTGACCAGCCTCAGGCCCAGGCATATCACTTGCTAGCTCTCTACCCTTCATCTAACCCATGTCTCTTGTTCAGCCATGTGGCTCGGTACCTTTCTTTAGAGCAGCATAGTTGTCCTCGGCTTCCTCTGGCTTCTCTCTGGTGCTCTGCCTGGTGGTCTGTTCTCAGAGATTTTCTTAGTCTGGTAGCCCTGCCTACACTTCCTGCCTGCCTTTGGCCAATCAGCTCTTTTTATTAAACCAGTGGGTGGGACAATTATTTACCATGAAACAACACAATACCCCTACACATCTGTTACATTGTAGTAGTTTCTTGGTCCTGGGAAGCCAGAGGCCCAGACCCACAGACCAGCAGCCCCAGACCTGTTAGCTGCCCGATGCTGTTCAGGCCCCCAGAAATGACTCAGACACTTATATTAAGTTCATGCTGTTTGGCCTATGGCTCAGGCACATTGCTAGCTTGCTCTTACATCTTAACTCAACCCATTTTCATTAATCTATCTGCCACATGGCCCATGGCTCACCTGTGTTCCTTACATGTTTGCTCCTTTGGGCATATGGCTTCTTTTTTCTCTGACTCCACCCTGCTCCTCCTACCTACTCTGATTCCTCCTCCTACGTTTTCTATGGTGCCTGTCATGGGCCAAAACATCTCCTTTATTTAAAGATTGCTATTCACAGCATACAGAAAGACATTCCCACATCATTCATCCTTCTCAGTTATATCTCACATTTCTTTTCATGTTGTACACTACCTATCCCAATGGATCAATTGCCTATAAAAACAACTGTTTTCATCTACCACACCTTGTACACATAACTATAAGCACATTAATTGAGGGACATCATGAGTCGTAGGAAAATAAAGCTTTAAAGTAGTATAATGACCATAATAATTATTGCAGAATGTGTTTTTTTTATTTCCAAATGGAACAGTTTTTTTTTTAATTTTTATTTTTTTCTGTCTTAGCTGAAGTATAGCTCCAGGAAGTTCCGCATTACTACAGAGTAGAAGTGACAAGTCAAGACATCAGTAGCTGAGCACTCCCTCAACAGAAAAGCTTCCCTCAGACATCTGCGCAAGTTAGTATTCATCAGAAAATGGAAAATTGGGGTGGCCATCAAATCTGCAAAGAGAAAAAAATTGATAATGCATTTGATTATTCTGTTTCTAAAAGGAATGATTTCTATATAGACAATATTAGTGTGGAAGTATAAAATTTTCTTTTGTTAAGGCACATAATCATCTTTTTTAACTTTCAAAACATTGCTCTCTATTTTAAAAGAAACAATAGATAAATTATGTAGGCCTCCTGCTTTCCCTAGTAATCAACATATAGAAAATGAACCATTAAATATTCAATCAGGTATCTATTAACAAAAGCAAAGAGAGTCTGGAGAGATGTCTCAGCCATTGAAAACATTTGCTGCTCTTCCTCAGGCCCCAGGTTCTATTCACAGCTCCTGTACAGTGGCTCACAACCATCTGTAACTCCAGTTCCAGGGAATCCTACACCCTTCTCTGGCTGATAGGGCTCCATGAATGCAGGTGGTGAAGAGATATACATGTACACAAACCCATATGATTAAAATATAAACACAAAAATAAAAGCACAAATTTTTAAGTTAAAAAATTTATAGCCATTTATATTAAAAATTCTCTATGAGATTCTGCTAGTGTCATTCCACAGGATCATTCCCTTCCCCAGCAGGTCATTCTGAAAATAAATGAAGTAAAACAGGTTGCCAAAGTTACTCACATTGATGCAGTCACGTATCGCAGATTTCTGTTCAGACCATCAAGGACTTTCATATCCTCTGAACTCAACTGGAATTCAACCACCTACCACACAGATAAGAAACATTTTGGGATGCTGAGCTGACCCACCATTAGACTTCTTACCCTATTGGGGGAGGGGAAAGGAGGGAGGTGAAAGGTTGACTGGGAGTGATTGGGAGGAGAGAAGGGAGGGAGAATGGAGGGATACATGGATAAAAATGACTTTTTTTATAAAAAATGATAAAATGATAAAAGAAACATTTTTACATATTTAGCCTGCATGTTTGCCAACCTGTACATTGTAAATGCAATGGACTGAACTGTGATGAGTAAAGGCTTGAAAAATTGGGAATCTCACAAAATACAAGGATAGTCAGAAAAATACTAAAATGAGAAATGAATGCCAGGAACAGCATGGCTCAAACTCCCTACACATATTGAATTGATCCATAATATATAGGCAAGGAAGATTGGAATGAAAAGAGAGGAGAACCGAAATCTGATGTGAGTAAAAAAAAAAAAAAAATATTCTTAGGTGATCTAAATCAGAATTGCAATTTTATAAATATGTAACACAATTCAGTGATCATCATTTATATACTATAATTTTTATATCTTAAAAATGTTATATATAAGATTCTTGTATTGAACATAACTTAAAAGAGTATTCTATGAACATTGATGATGTTTTATAAATATATTAAAAACTAGCCTTCAGGAGGTCACTTTTAATACAATTTTGATACTGTATAAGATGACCTATGACTATGAACATATTTAAACAAAAATACACAAATTTGAAAATCAATACCAAGAAAAAATTGACAGAATCAAAACATTGATCATACAACTTCCTTTTTAAATAGCAGATGTGGATCCAAAAAACCTGAATATTTAATAGTATTAAAACAAAAAGAAAATCATAAAAATTAAGCTTTTATTTAAATGAGACAGAACAAAAACAGGTTACTTATTATAAAAAATTATGAAAGTTAGTGTAGTATGTAAAGTATCATATACATAGAAGAATATTCCCATAAAATTATTATAGGTTGGGGCATAGTACTGCCAAAACCCATCATCTCCAAAATAATGAATAAATGTGATATCAAGCACAAATGCTCTTTTGGAAAGTTAGCAAGGGGACACTAAACTTTTTATTACAAAATACCCCCAAAATTACCTAGGCAAACCATGTGTGATGACCCATGTCTGTAATCCCACCACTTGGGTTGTAAAAGGCAGAAAGATTAGAAATTGCTGAACATTTCTCAAGTACTTTGTCAGCTTAAGGCCAGCACTCTTCAAAAATGACGGCCTCAAAGTAAAGTACCATCAGGAAATACAAAACCAACCACAAAAAGAAACTCTACCCAAAACCACAGAAAATTCAATTGAACTAAAAAGCACAAGAAACTTTACTGCCCAGGATGTGCCAAGTTGCCATTATTTCTCTCACTTCTCAGTAACATCACAGTGGAACAGCAGTAGCCCATGAATGCAAATACCCATCTGGATTCTTATATGCAGGAAGTATACAAGTTTTTATTTAAAAAAATACCCACAGTAAGTATGGAAATGTAAACTAACAGGCACCAAATATCATCAATCTGTGATTAAGAAAGAGAAAATGTAAGATTCATTGTCATTTGAGAGAGTCAAGCTCATTTTTAGATTATTAATACATTAAATAAAATATGTTAAATGACCATGAAAGTGAAAAGAGATACACAGTCATTGATGGTGAATTTTGTTATCCATTTTTAAATTGTAAGAATATTTTGGTTGAAACTTGAAGTTATAAAAGGAGAAAATCTGGTGGAACATAAAAAATGAAGTGGAAAAAAACCAGGATGACATTTTCAAAATAATAAAGAATAATATGGGTGTGTTCCACACAGAAATAATTAATAGCAGTTAACCATAAAAAAGTAATAAAGAATCTGAATACATAGAGAAGAAATTTCTTTCATATTAATTCATAATAAAAACTTTAAAAGTAGAGCATTTTTAGAAAAAGCTTAAAAATCCACTTAAGCTAATAATTTCCAGAATATAAAAGCATAGTTAATGGATTGACAACAAGTATGTAATAATTCCAGAGGAAGAATTATCTCTCCTAGGGATGATGCTCCTAATTGATTACCCGAAAATAAAGTGGTCAGTCCTAAGCCATATATGCAACATCAACAAAACTGGACTCAGCATGTTTAATTTATATAGTAGTGCATATAAACACATACATAAATTTTTTAAAATGATAATAATTGAGAAATAGGGGCTAACAATTTGATAATGATAGGGTATGAGAGAAGTTAGAATTAAGAAACATGCAAGAGAGTGGAGAAAGAAAGGGGAGGAGGAAAGTGGTTTGATTATGTTTGAATTAACATCTGAAAATTATAAAAGGGCTTAAGAATGTCTACTCGATGCCGTCTAGTGTCTGCAATATCATGTGAAAGTACAGCCTTTTGCACTAGGATATGGAAGAAGCTTTTTCCCACATATCTAGATACTTCTCTCATTGTACTCATTTTGTCAGTTAAATAAGACAAAGTAATAATATTCCTGAACTATATTAGATTATAATCATATGTGAAAGTCCATTCCAAGAACTCAGCAACTAATTTGTGCAAAGTACTGAGGTAAAGCCAAGGCTGGTTGGAAGGAAAATTAGAAAATATTAAGACAAGATTTATGATGAACCACATGGAAGAGAGGCTGAGAAGCTATATGAAGATTAGACAGGCTCAACTGCACACAATGCAATCTATATCCTGAAACAGACATGACAGAACCCATCCAAGAGCAGAGAAACCTCCCTGAGGTCACATTAAACAGGAAAAAAATCTAATGATGGAACAACTAGTTGAATAAATGTTTTATATATGGAGTTCATACAAAGAAAAAGTAATTGCATAAATGTCTTATATATGGAGTCAATACATAAAAATTGGTTGTAACTTTAATCCATACAACTATTTGTGTTTAAAATAAATGGCCTGCTATTTAAAAGGAAAGTTACTCTCTACAGGATTTGAAAAACTTTGACAAAATATTAAATTTAAAGAGGGTAAATACCTGAGTGTTAAATAAATGTGCATGTAGGAAAATACAAAGTAGAATTACATATAGTTTTCCAACCTGAAGTTATCTGGTCCAGGTACTCATTGCAGACCTACCATCATTAAGGTTACCAGGTGAATTGCCAGTGTAATGCTGAGACCAGAAATTCATCTTAAACCTAATTCAAATTCTATTATTATAACAATAGCTATGGTCATATTACAGAGCAGAACAAAACCATTCAAATGTGTCGCAGGCACCCTCACCCGCAAGGACGGGCAGGACACCAGGCTCTTCTTTCAGTGGTTTATTCAGGACCTTGAAATTTCTTCTGCTGCTTCTTCTCTGCCTCTCCCACTGCCTCTCCTACTGGGGAAAACCCACTCCCAGCTATATACCCTCTGGACTGCTAGTCACGGGGCGCCACGTGGGCCATGCCAATAGATCCAGGTGCACGGAAGCAAGCCACACCTGGAAGCAAGCCACGAGCTTAGCCTTAGCCAAATGATGAGTTGTTTATCTCAGAGAGCTCTCACCTCAGGAAGGTGAAAGGTGGAAGCCAGCACCATCTTTAAGGTGCGGCCACGCAGCTCTCTATACAAATGTATATAAAAGACAAAAGCATGAGAAATCAAGGTGGGGAGGACTAGGCTGATATAGGTTCCTGAGTGCCCAAAGGAGTGAGTACACAATTAATGTGAACAGTTTTAAAACCCACAACTGCCATCATCACCTGTATGTTCTCTGTGACCCGCTTTGCATTGAGAGTGCTGCTGAGGGCCACAATCCCACGCTGTATCTGGTAGCGAAGGGCAATCAAGGCTGGAGTTTGATTATATTTTTTTGCCATGGAACCAAGAACTGGGTCTTCCAAGAGAACAGGGGAGTTCTGGTCGACCCTAGAATGAGATGTAGGGAGGCTAAATTCCTCAATCTATAGCGTACAATAAAGTTTCAATTTTAAATAAAGGTGGTCATAGACAATGGGGTTTCCCAAGTTTGTTCCTGGACCAGTAATAACACCAATATCATCTTTCATATCTCTGCCTCCAGATCACGAGTATGAATTTAGACTTGCACATTAAAAGTATGTAAATAACAATTGTTAGCTTATGCTTAATTTTTAATGACCTTATTACCATCCTATATATCGTTGTGTTCCCAGGACACCATAGGCAACTAGTAAAATGTCATTCGACTTGCAGAAATCCAAAAGCTTCATTTGGTTAAGATAAGGATGGCATTCTACCTGTGGATGAATGAATAAAGATATCATATTACATTAAATCCTACATCTATATAAAGTGTTAAAAATACAACAAGGTAAATTAGGAAATCCTATATAAGAAAATGTAAATTGAGATATCAACACCAAGATTTAAGCAAATAACCAACTACACATTTGGATGCAAGAAACCTTGGTCAACTGCAGTGGGTCATTGAAAAAAGCATGAAAATAGAAATTCCTTAAAAATAGAAGGGGGTTTGTGGATTCAGGAGGGAAAGGAATAGTAAGAAATAATTGGGAGAATTTAACCAAAGAATATGTATAAATTCTCAAAAGAACACATACAATATTTCAATCAGTTAAAAGAAAATACTGGATTTGTTTATGGCTCTAAATGCTGAATTTAGGAGACTAAGTCAGTCTCTGTCTCTGTCTCTGTCTCTCTGTCTCTGTCTCTGTCTCTCTCTCTCTCTCTCTCTCTCTCTCTCTCTCTCTCTCTCTCTCTCTCTGTGTGTGTGTGTGTGTGTGTGTGTGTGTGTGTGTGTGTGTTCACATGCACTGCAGCATGCTTTTGAAGGTCCAAGGACAATTTGTGTAAGTCAGTTTCTCCCTTTCATCACGTGAATGATCAAACTCAGGTTTTCAGGTTTGGAGGCAAATGCATTTCCTCACTAATCCTGCTTGTTGGCTCCATGATAAATATGTTGCATTGCTAGTTTTCTTACTGATGTCTCCATAAAGGCATGTTTACATAACTACATCTTGTCTTTGACTCGCAACACTCATTAATCCCTATTCACATCATTTCCATTTGATTCTCCATATTTTTATTTTAAAAAATTGTAATGTCATATGTTTCTGGAAACAGTTAAAAAACCATTTTGAGATAACTTTGCACAAAATCTTATATGCAAATGCCCATTTCCTTTATGAAAAAACATGACAGAGCCTTCACATTGAACAGGAAATAAACTTACAGTTTTGACTGTTAAATGATGTAATGAAGTATGAGCTATAAAGTCTACAGGTTGAAACAGCCATTAGGGAAGAGGCTTCAAATTTGGAGGATTTTAGCAAGAAATAAAAAGTATAAGTAAATTCAAATAGGTGAGGTAATTCAAAATCAATAATTTCATGAGAATTTGAGTAGCAAAAAAGGATTTGGACAGAGAAAAAGAAAAACAATAAATCTATGCCATTATCAATTGTGGTTACTATAGAAACTCATTTCTTAGAATATTGGTAACTAAAGGTATAAATTTTATAAGTAGCTATGGTGGAACTAGACTTACTCTGTGAATTTACTTTAGAAGACAATAAATCAAGAAGTAACAATACAGATGAAAGTGACAATATTATTGTCAAACTGAAAAAAAAATAGCTGACCAAGGCAACAATCTTTGATTGACTCTCAAATATTATGGGCAGTTCATCATAAAGTATGAGTTCCTTCTTGTAAATCATTGTCCACCCATGTCACAGTCCTTTCCAATGTAGAAAACAATGTTAAAAATGAAGCAATCTCCCTGAGACCAATTGTATTACCACAGAGTCAAAAGGAACATCACAAACGGTGAGACAGTCTACCTTGATCATCCATGCCTTTCTAATATTTTCCATTAATACTTCACAGAGTAAAACACAATCAACTGTCATAAATATCCTATGCATAAATGCTCCGCTGTTAGCTTGCCCTGTTCCACAAAGCTAAGATGAATGCTATAAGAGCATCTATCAACCAGTGGCAAGAAAAGAAAAAAAGGAATAGACAACAAGGAGAAGAGGTTGAGGATCCCCACCTGGTTGCACACAGGCTTGTACTTGAGCCCTGGCTTGTTCAGGATCATCTCCAGCTGCTTGTGGTTAAAGTTGGACACCCCAATGGACCTGGTCAGTCCTGCATCCTTACACTTCTCCATGGCCTAAAGGAGAAAAGACAGTCACAAAATATTTTATGGGTTTGCATCTCTCCTTTGTTTCTATTACATTAAAGTCATGCCATCTATCCCAGCTCCTAAACAAAACAGCCCTTAGAGATAACCTCAGTTTTGCTGGTTTTTTTTTTCTTTTTTTTGAGACAGAAGACGTACCCCATTCTCATAAATGAAACTGTGGCCTGACTTCTTGTCTCCCTGCACTTCCCCCTATGCTCTGTGATCCTAGTACTCACTTCCCAGGTGGCACAGATATCCACTGTGTCAAATATCAATTTTCCATGTTCATCTACTGGGAGCTCATCTTCTCCTGGCTGGAACAGAAGCAAATGTTAAAGTAACATCTCAATAAATGCACTTTCCAAACTAGCAAGTCTAGGGAAAGGAATTCCTGAAAACTAAACCTCCATAAGATATATGGGTCATATTTAATGAAATTATAATTTTTAGGCCTTTCGAATGTTAAGTTACAGGAGATTCCCTTGGGTGGTAAGTTTCATTTTCTTATACTTATATGTGTTCATAAATATTGCATTTCTGGATCATTATATAGTGTCCTAGTTGACTTTTATAATAATTTAGGCCTCACCAATTAGTGGAAAACAAATTTGGAGTCTCTTCCCCAGATCAGACTATTTCTCTTGCTCTAATTTGTTAGTTTCCTCTGGTTCTTTATATAGTGTTGAGACCTCATGAGATTTCCCCTTATACATGAAAAGGTCCACCTGTACCTGTTTGGGTCTTCTTATTCTGTCTATTGGTAATACTTCAGGGGTTTAACCTCTCTAGAGGCTAAATCTCTAGAAGATTCCATCTCACAGAACACTTTCTACTCCTCCAAATTTTACAATAATTCTATTCTTCCCTCTACTGTGATCACTGTGCCTTAGCAGGAGATGTATCTAAACATATAGAACCTAGAGTTGTCACATCACTAAACCATTATAATTACAAACTATGATAATGAAATATTTCTGGTGGTTCAAACAACATACTCTCAGCGCCATTGGGTAATGCATGAGGTATAGGTCCACATATTCCAACTGAACATTCTTCAGTGACTGTTCCAAGGAAGACCTCACCAGCTCCGGGCGAAAGCAATTACACCAAACCTACAGTAGAGGATAGGATTCAGGTTGAATTAATAATATCTAATAATTTGTTCATTTATTTTATCTAATACAGAGACATTTTTCTACTAACTTAAAATTGATATGTACAAAGAAAATAGTTCGCTTGTCTTTTATCCCAAATGTCATTTAATCTCATGTACCCATGAACATCTCTTATGGCAAGCTTACTAACTGTCTTCCAGAGTCTAGTTTACATCACATTCCTATGAACTATGACACAGGAAATAGAGGCATCAAATCAAATTAAATTCATTAAAAACAGCAACAATGAGAAAATCATTCTCTATGAATTAACACTGCATCCAAATACAAATGCATGTGAGTAAAAGATAAACCTGTAAGTAAAATTCACTAACAATTACTGACATAATCCTATGAATAAATCTTCAAAAACCATGGTTCATTCATTGACTGTACATTATGTAAACAGTACCTTTGTTGTGTAAAATATATCCTCTCTCCTCACAGTGCCATCAGCAATCTTGCTTTGGATGGCCTCTCCCACATAACCTTCAGTTTTATAAATAGAAGCAGAATCAAAATGACGGAAACCAGCATCAATAGCAATTTTGGTGAGCTCCTTAATCTTACTGTGTGGGAACTGAGGAACAAAAAAAGGTAACATTTATGTGTATATATTTGTGATTCAGAATGCATTCAGGCACAAAATGTGACCTTTGCTGTGGAGATATGTTTTAAATATAATAAAAAACAGTTGGAGATATCAGACGGATCTACCCACAGTCAGACTAGGAGGATTAGACAGCCGTAACTCACATCTTTAATCCCAGCACAGGGAATATCCAGAAATGGTGAGCTTCGCCCTTAAATCAATCAAAACTAAGTTTGAGGTGATCTTAGTTTACAGAAGGAGTTCCAGGCTCCCAGGCAGGCAGTGGTGGTGCCATGTCTTAATTGAGTGAAGAAAGTATTTAAGGCAGGCATAGAAAGACAGAGAAGGCAGAAGAAGCCATAGCTCACGCTTGTAGCAATAAAGATTTTTGGTCCTGGGCAGCCTGAGGTTTAGTCTCACAGACCTGTAGCCTTAGACTCTTTAGTCACTTGTTGCTGGTTAGGCCCCTAGAAATGACTTAAATTTATATTAACTTTATGTTGTTTGGCCTATGGCTTAGGCACACTGTTAGTTAGCTACTTTATCTTAACTTATTTTTATTAATTTGTTTTGCCACGTGACCCATGGCTCATTTTTGTTTTTATATGCTATTATTTTGGAAGGGGGGGCTGGCTTGGTCTGTTTTTGACTTTGCCCTGTTTTAAAATTTTATTTTGATTTCCTACTTACTTTTTTATGGTGCCTGTCATGGGCCAAAACAGCTCTTTTATTTAAAGATTGATATCTATAGCATACAAAAAGACATTCCCACATCACGCACTGTTAGTCGCGGCACTTGGGAAGCAGAGGCAAGAGAATCTCTGTGAGTTCAAAGCCAGCCTGGTCTTCAAAGAAAGTTCCAGGACAGGCAGGACTGTTACACAGAACACTCTTGTCTCAAAGGAAAAATAAAAAATAAAAAGATGAGATGGGTCTGTCCTCTGATATCTCTGACTGTTTTTATTATATTTGAAACATATCCCCACACTTTACTGACATCAATTTCCCCCAAATCTTTTATACTCCATCCAAGTTTACTGTGACATTAGTCTATAGGATAACAAGAGTAAAGCAATCTGAGATCTTATTCTATTAAGGCTTATATCAGGTTAGTCATTGTCACAGGAAGTCTCTACTAGACCTAGGGCCCAGGATTTACTATAGGGAATAATAAGAATATTATGATTTGTGCAGGAAACTACATTTCAGTTGAAATAGAAATCAAATGCTATGTAAGGGAATACACCACCTCACCTGCAAGGCAAGGCCATAAACCTCAGTTCAAAGATCCAGGAAGTCAGCCATTTGGTGATTTCAGAAAAACATCAGACCTTTCCACTAAATAACTTACTATTGCACAAACTAACAGAACCTACAGTTTCAAAGAAACAGCTTATTTATTGTCATGCTGAGCGTCATGACCCACCTTGGGACATCTTGCCCTTTTGGGTTAGGGGAGGTGAGATGAAGAGGAGGAGGCTGAAGGCTGACTGGGAGGGATTGGGAGGTGGGAAGGGAAGGGGAACACGGGAATACATGGATGAAAAGCCTTTTTTGTATAAAAATAATAAAATGAACATACAAAAAAGAAATTGAATTTTCATATTTAAAAATAATATATACATTTCAATTTCCACAGATCCTTATTCTCTTCTTTGGCATCTATATCTGTCTCATCCTTTCACTGTATTTTTTAAAGTACTACTGTATTATGTGGTTTCATTCCCAGACTTTCAGGCCTAGCCTCAAGTTTCGCAGACCCACAAACCCGCAGAGACATACAGATGCTTACAATAATTTTAGGCTGGTCAGCCTAAGGCCCAGGCATAAAACTTGATCTTTACCCTTAAACTAACCTATGATTCTTATCCTGTTCAGCCATGGGGCTTGGTAACTTTTCTCAGAGCATTATAGTCGTCCTCTGCATCTTCTGGCTTGTCTGGCAACTCTGGAGTCTCTGTGGCATTTCTGCCTGTTCTTCCTGTTCCAGGAGTTTTCTTAGTCTGGTAATCCCACTCACACTTCCTGTCTGCCTTGGCCAATCAGCGCTTTTTATTAAACTCGTAGGTGAGACAGTTATTTACAATGGTAACATCATAAATCCACTACATATTACATCTCTGTAGTTTATTGTTATTATTAGTTTATTAGAAATAGAGACTTCTAATGTGCCTTTTTAATGATAATGGTATTATTTACAAATACTAAGAATATGGATTTATAAATTAAAATGCCTGTGTGTGTGTGTGTGTGTGTGTGTGTGTGTGTGTGTGTGTTTAAGCACACACTTAGAAGTTGGAGCAATCCTTCTCTGGGAGTTGATTCTCTTTTTTCCCCATGTGAGATCAAACTCAATTCCACCCTTGGACACAAGCAACCCTTCCATTAAATCATCTTTCTAGCCTCATTATAAGATGATATATTACATTTTTAAATTTTTTGGAAATGATTCTTATGGGTTCTTTAGTGTTT
Organism: Phyllotis vaccarum; assembly: GCA_033318265.1. Classification (NCBI taxonomy): domain Eukaryota; kingdom Metazoa; phylum Chordata; class Mammalia; order Rodentia; family Cricetidae; genus Phyllotis; species Phyllotis vaccarum. The sequence continues at coordinate 11,617,362 of JARWLC010000011.1, read as the reverse complement.
TTCAGATATGGTAGAAAAATAATCATCTTTCCACGATTGTCATACACAAATATAGTATATTTATGTTTGTTTTGAGTAATACTGCTAGAAGATTTCAGTGGACCTTTTTGGGGGACATTTTCATTGTTCTAGACTTTCATAGTACTGGAGTGCCCTCATTATGTGTGGATTTATGGACAAGAGCATTGCAAATTTTATTGTACAAAGGACATTTATATTTGGCTGATTTTTCTTCATAGGAGTATTATGGCCAATGATGGTGATAGTTTTCCAAATTTCAATCAAAGATAAAGAGTAACAATGGTGAAAGGAATTATTCAAGAAATGCTTATATCTTCTTCGATGCTTTTCAACCTTTAAAAAAAAATTTGCCATTTTTACATACCAGCCATCTCTCCCTCTCTCCCCCTCTCCCTCTCTCTCTCCCTTTCCTCTCTCTCTCTCTCCCTCTCCCTCTCCCTCTCCCTCTCCCTCTCTCTCTCTCTCTCTCTCTCTCTCTCTCTCTCTCTCTCTCTCTCTCTCTCTCTCTGCTCTGTAGGCATTCAGGCATATGAGTGTGTAGGGAGTAGATATACATTATCAAATACAATTGGAGTCATGACCATTTACTAGGGAAAAAAAAGAAAACTAACTCCCCTATACTGTCCCTAATGATCCCTCCTTTCCTCTTCCCTATCTTTAGCTACAAATATACAGCTTAAAAGTAACATCTCTGGATACTTCAATTCTGATCATTGAGTGACTGGGTCATGGTCCTTGATCAATGTGCCCAGAACTTAAGATTCTCTTTTTCTGGCATCACATAAAACTTTTTCTTGCTCCATAAGGTAGTTTAAATTCTCTTTTTGATTATTTCTACAAATGTAATATTTACATATTCTTATACTTTGGATCTTCTATGAGATTACTCCCTGGAAAAGCAGAGAGATCTCATCAAATCAGCAAATACTGAACAAACAAATGGTTCTGATTTTTAAATGGATACTTTTTAAAACTTCCATTCAAAGATCTTCATTTGCAGTTTGTTACATAAACATTTGGCTGAACATGTTCCTTAGTCTTGTCTCCAATTAAAAGTATGTTTATGAGGGCCTAAGTGTTTGGCCAGGCAGTACAATTTCCACGCATGTATTATGAAATTAGTGTTCTTAACACAATGATACACTTGATACCTTCTCAAGACACCACCCTTTGCTTCCTTTGATTTCCTAGATATTCCCATTCTTCTTTCATCCAATTTTTACATAATTTAAGCAATTATTGTCATTGATTTTATCATTGTCCTTTGGACACTTTAGAAACACCTGAGTCCATTGAGATTACTCAACAGAGTAAGCACTTATCAAAAATTTTGTTGACCATTTTTCAACCTTTGAGACCTACACAGTAGAAGACTCATCTGTTGAAGTCTGTCCTCCATAATAGTACAATGTGGAGATGGATCTCTGTCCTAAGTCTGTTGAGCTCTATCCTTTATAGAGTACCATGAAATGTAAGAACAAAACCAAAGAAACATAAAGGAGGGAAGGAGGAATGGAGGGAGGGGGAAACAGAGAGGATAGAAGAGAGAATGGAGAGAACAACAAATTAAAAAGAATAAATTAATAGAACAAAAGAGTGAATTCAAAGCTCTAGAAAATGAGATACTAAGTCCAACTAAAAAACAGAGCACCAAAGTTAAATGACTCATGTATTTCATCTTAGAAACATTATTGTAGTAATATCTTAACAAATTGATTTTATAAAAGTGCAAAATATGTTCAACAAAAATTATAAAGAAAAACTCTTCAGTTTTAACCAGTTTCCAATTGAGGAAGATAACAGCTAGTTTTCTTTTATTTCTATTCTATGTAATTTATGTAGATAACTTTGCAGCTTTGTAGAAAAAGAGTGTGAGATTGTATGAAACATTGAATGTTTATGTGCTTCTGATCTATAAAACTAAAATCTTACTAAAATTCTGTTTTTGTTAATATATCTTCATTTTATGTTCTAATCATGTTCAGTGGTTATGTTCCCTGAATAAATAGGAATAGTCCATGTCTAATATGCCTTAAAATTTTCTTACATTTGCCTTCTTTATTTTCTTCTGATGCAGATATTGAGATATATGTGTTATGTTATTGCAAACCACACTCTTCCTCGAAACTGAGAGACACAAAACCTTACACTTTCTTTCTAACTGACTTGTTTTTAATCTGGTATGCAAACTCAATTTATCATTGTTCATTCGTCTCATTTCCAGTCTCAGGAGCAAGTGATAAATGTTGACTGGTTATAGTTTCCTATTCTGAGACAAAATAAGTACCTGTCTGATTTCCTTAAGCAGGAAATCATAGGAATGTGTATAACAGTTAGATCTATATTACTATAAATAAAAGAATACCATATTATTTAATAAATTAATAATTCACGATGAATACATGATATGATTCATTATTTACACTTTAAAATATTTTACTGTGTGAATTCACTATATAAGGTGTCATATTACATTCACAAGACTGTGTTCCTTCCCTTTTCCAATTTTGTTTCCTCCACATCAATACCCTTCATTAGCTTAAACAATTTTACTTTATGACAGGTATGTAATACACATGAGCTTGTATAGATATATAGAAGCAAAGAACTGTATATTAGAGAAAAGAAGATATTTGACCTTTTGAGGCTGGGTTTATTTGCTTTATATGATTATTTTCACTTTTACTCATTTTCTTGTAAACAACATAACCCAGGTCATATTTGTGATCACATTATATATATATATATATATATATAAACATTTTATATTTCTTCTGTTGTTGGGGGCCTAGGTTAGATTCATATCATAAATATACTGTTAATAGTGCTACAATAAAGACTCATGAACAAATATTTCTGTAAACTTGATGTTGTTGGATAGTCAACCAAAAATAACATATTACCATATTACATATTTTATGTATGTATTGAATGATGGTCATGTGAACTGACCATGTAATAAAAAACACTACAATAAAGAGAATTAGATAACAACCTCTATGTATGCAATGGCCTTTTAAATATGTCTCTCAAAGCATAAGAAGCAACAAGAGAAATATAAAAATGAAATCTTTTTTGAGACTTCTACACCATAAAGGCCATACCCTATAATTAAAAGGTAATGGATACTCAAGAAAAAGACAAAATATATAGAAAATAAAGAACCATTCTTATAATAAAGCTCTAGTGTTGGAATTGTGTGAAGAATTCAAAACTAACAAAACCACATGATTCATTTTTTTCTGAATGGGTAGCCTATCTGAACAGACATTTCCCAAAAGGTGAAGTACATCACAAATAAACATTTAAAGTCTCTATAACATTTTGGGGCAGTAAACCAAAAATAAATAGGCTTAAGAAAAGAAAACACAGCTCCAGAAAAATTAGCAGGCTCTTTTTGAGCAGTCTTTCTCTGTTAACAACACATAGCTCTAGCCTGGGGAAAGGGAGAATCCAGAAATCCTAGAGTCAACAGGAAGTGAGTGACTTTGCAAATCATACAGAAGTACGTTTCTTCTGAACCCTCAAGCCCAGCTTAGTGTTTTTACCTCCGAAGGTACAGCAGTACCAAAGCCCAGCACAGGAATGAAGTGCCCATCATTGAGTTGCACACGTTGGAACTTGGAGTTCATGGTCTGTCACTCTTCAGGATGAGCTGGCTCTGCTTGCCTGATGTTTTCCTTCACAGGGCAGTGAAGTAATGGGAGTTCCTCCTCTGCCTTCCAGGCTCAGAAACAACCCATGACCTGTGGGAGGAGTTAAGGTACTTCCCACAGGTGAGGGTGAGATGAGAGCCAGAGCTACTTAACTCTTTTACAAAAAAGACAATTCTTTTACCCTTTAATTGAGAAAAGATTTTCATACAATAATCCTGATATCCCTCCCTCCCTGTACTCTCTGACTCTGCTCAATTACAGATCCACTCTCTTTCTGTCTCTCATTAAAAAATAAACAGGCATCTAAGGGAACATGATATGATAGCATCATATAACATAAAACAAAAACGAATATACTGGAATAAGACACAACAAAGAAACAGAAGGGAAAGAGCCCCAAATGACCAAAGAAAGATATAGATGCAGAGCCCCACTCTCTTGCACATTCAGAAATCTCATGGAAACTCTAAATTTGAGATCGTAATATATATGAAAAAGGATTATAGGGTAAAACAAAGCATGCGTGTAGGAGGTGTCTGAGTTGTATGATAAAAATAAAAATGAGCTAAAATTTAAAAAAGAATCTCACATGACGTTATAAGAAAAGGAATCTTTTATTTTTCTTTATTGCCACAACATGGATCGATTTATTTCAAAAGCAACAACTTAAAAACCAAAGGTTCCTAACAGTTGGTTTAATTATTAACTAGACTTCAAATCTATTAGTTAAGATCCTTACCACACAAACAACTTCAAGAATAACTGCTTTCCACTTCTAAAGTCCTAAAACGTTGATGTGGGAATGTCTTTCTGTATGCTGTGAATATCAATCATTAAATAAAGGAGCTGTTTTGGCCCATGACAGGCATCATAGAAAAAGTAGGAGAGGAAGTCACAACATAGGTAGGAGAAGCAAGGTGGAGTCAGACAGACTGAGTCAGCCACCCAAAAAGAAGCATGTAAGGAACACAGGTAGGCCATAGGTCATGTGGCAGATAGTTTAATGAGAACGGGTTGAGTTAAGATGTAATAGCTAGCTAGGGATGTGCCTAAGCCATAGGCCAAACAGCATGAACTTAATTATAAATCTGAATCATTTTGGGGGGGGGGCTTGAACAGCAACAGGCTGCTGACGGGTCTGGCATAGCAGGTCTGTGGGTCTGGACCTCTGGCTGCCTGGGACCAGAAAACAATATTGTAACAAAATGTGTTTTTGTAATTATCTCTAGTTCTACTGTGATAATAACATGTGTTTCAGATCTGTAATTATGTATAATTTTGTCAATTCCATGTCTTATGGGACATTGTGCCCTGAGTATCTAAGGTAAGGGTAATACAAAAAAAATCAGTTAATAAGTGGGTTTAACTGCATAAGACCCACTTTGATTGTCTTTTTGTTTGAGGGTAGATAGACTTTTATTAGGGTTTTTTCATTTATTTATTTATTTATTTATTTATTTATTTATTTATTTATTTAGCTATTTAGTTAGTTATTTTAAAAAGACATTTCTATCCATGTATCACCCTGCTGCCCCACCCTTCCCTCCTTACAGTCCCTGCCAGTCTCATCCTTCCCCATCCACTCATCCTCTCCCATAAAGGGGAAAGAAGTCCCAAGTACAGATTGGACTCTAGGCAAGTCTAATCCACTCATCCCAAAGTCAAAGTTGGGCTGGGTTCTCCCATGCAGGAAATGGGCACGAAGTGCCAGCCAAGGAACAGAAGCACAGTCTGGTCCAACCCCTCGAGGCTCCACACACTGCTCATGCCAGTTGTTAGTTGCCTACCCTCGAAGGGCCCAGCTCTCCCTCCAATGGATCTCCAGTGACTACTCCTGACTCAGTGAGCCCTACAGAGCTCCAGCCAGCCATCACTGCAGGAGTTTTCATAATTCCCATCCTCTTACTTACAGAGACACCCCTCCTCTGCTCCCAGCTGGACCAGGAGCTCTGCCCAGCCCTCAGACATAGATTTCTGCCTCCACTTCCATTCCCCTTTGAATGTAGGTCCTGAAATGATACCAAGGGTGGTCCCCTGACCATAGGGGGATTTCTGTTCATACACTCTCTCCGCTATTGTCTGGAATCTTGACCAGGGACATCCTATGAGTTCTTGAAAGTTTCCTTAGCACCCAGTCTCTCTCCAACACCAAATTGGCTTCCTCTGCTGAGATATACATCTCTTTCTAACTCTCTGTTTCTTTCACTCAACCGTCTCCTTCTTTCAAGATCTGTCCCCAATTCTTCTAGGATGAAACCAGTTATGACCCCAACTCACTAAAGTGATCCTCTCTATTCTCTCTTCTTAAGAGAATCTCTGGATGTCTCTTTTAAATTTTCCTTCTACCCCAAGCTGTTCAGGGGTTATGTTTTTCAGCTTGGGTATTCTTTGCTTTTTGTCTAAAATTCACTTATGAGTGAGTAGCCCATGTCAATCTTTCCCGGCTTGTGATACCTCATTCAGGAGGATATTCTCCAAGTCCATCCATTTGTCTGAAAATTTTAGGATGTCACTTTTTTACTGCTATTACTCTATTTTGTAGATGAACTGCAGTTTGTTAATCCATTCTTCAGTTGAGAAGCATCTAGGTTGTTTCCAGATTCTTGTTATTATGAATAATGTTGTTATGAAAATAGTTGAGCTAATGCCTTTGAGGTATGAATGTACATCCTTTGGGTATATTCCCAATAGTGATATTGCTAGGTCCTTGGGGAGATTGATTCCCAGTTTTCTGAGGAACCACTATAGTGCATTCCAGAGTGGAAGTACAAATTTACAAACCCACCAGCAATGGAGGAGTTCCTCTTGCTCCACATCCTCTCCAGCATAGGCTGTCATCTGTGTTTTTGAATTTAGTCATTCTGACAGGTGCAAGATGTTATCTCAAAGTTGTTTTTATTTTCATTTATCTTATGAATAATGATGTTGAACAATTTTTCAAGTGACTTTTAGCCATTTGTAATTTTTCTGTTAAGAATTCCCTGTTTAGCTCTGCACCCTGTTTTTAATTAGGTTACTTAGGTTCGGGGCCTCTAGTTTCTTGAGTTCTCTATACGTTTTGAGATCAGTCCTCTGTCTGATGTAGGTTTGGTGAAGATCTTTTCCCAGTCTTTAGGTTCTGTTTTGTCTTAGTGACTGGGTCCTTTGCCTATAGAAGCTTCTTGGTTTCAAAAGATCCTAGTTATTGATTGTTGTTCTTAGTGTATGTGATACTGGTTTTATGTTTAGAAAGTGGTCACCTCTACCAATACATTGGAGAGTATTTCCTACTTTCTTTTCTATCAAGTTCTGTGTAGTTGGGTTTATGTTGAAGTCCACTTGGACTTAAGTTTTGTGCAGGATAAGTTTGGATCTATTTACATTTTTCTAAATATTACCATCCAGTTATGCCAAACAATTAGGTGAAGATACTATCTTTCCCCATTGATATTTTTGGCCTCTTTGTCAAAAAATCAGGTGTTCATAGGTATGTGGGTCAATGTTGGGATCTTTTATTTGATTTTATTTATGTACAAGTCTGTTTTAGTGCAAGTACCAGGCTGTTTTTATTGCAATGGCTGTGTAACATAGCTTGAATTCAGTGATGGTGACACCACTTGAAGTTCTTTTATTGAGCAGGATTGTTTTGGCAATCCTGGGCTTCCTGTTATTCCTTATGAAGTTGAGTATTGTTCTTTCAAGGTCTGTAAAAATTGTGTTGAGATTTTGATGGGGATTTATTTGAATCTCGAGATTGTTTCTGGCAAAATTACCATTTTTACTATGCTGATGCTACATATCCAGGAACATGGGAGATCTTTCCATTTTCTGATATCTTCTTCATTTTCTTTCTTCAGTGACTTAAATATTTTGTCAAACAGATCTGCTACTTCTTTGGTTAGAGTTACACCAAGATATTTAATGCTATTTGCAGCTATTATAAAGGATAATGTTTTCTTATTTATTTTTCAACCCTTTTATTCTTAGCATATAGAAATACTATTGACATCTTTGAATTAGCCATCACCCACCAACAACTGAATAACCAGAAGCCCCTTCCTATTCCACAGCTTACTGAGAGCTAAGTAAGAGCTAACTAAGAGCCCCCAGGCTCCCAACTGAATAAGAGCAGACAAAGAGTGTGCCAAGGAAGCAATGGGCAGATGCCAGTGCAAGAATACAAATAAGAATATAAAGAACAGCACGACATCTCCAAAAGAAGCTGATGGTTATACAACACCAAGATCTAAGCATAACACTGAAGAGCAAACAGAAGGATATAATATAAAAACCTTTATAAAAATAGAAGCTTTAAAAGAAGATATAAAACCTCCCTTAAAGAAATAGAAGAAAATACAAACAAAAAATTGGAAGATATCAACAAATCTCTGAAAGAAAATAGGAAAACAAAGAAAAAGAAAACAAACAGGAAAAAGAAACATTTCAGGAATTAAAAAGTGAAATAGAAAAAAATAAAGAAGGCACAAAATGAGCCAAAGATAGAAATAGAAAACACAAAGAAATGAGCCACAGATGCAAGTAAAACCAACCCAACAGAATGCAAGAGATGGAAGAGAAAGTCTCTGGAGTAAAGGATTCAATACTGGAAATAGATAACGTCAGTTAAAGAAAATACTACAAAAAAATGTAATAACACAAAATGTCCAGGAAATCTGAGATGCCATGAAAAGACCAAACCTGAGAACAATTGGAATTGAAGAAGGAAGAGAACACATGCTCAGAAACACAGAAAATATACTTAATAAAATTATAGAAGAAAACATTCAGAACCTAAAGAAAAAAAATGCCTATAAATTCCTTAAAAACACCAAATAAACTAGACTTCACCAAAATAAAATCTGTTTTCCACAAAATAATCAAGCCAATATAGCTACAGAACAAAGAAAAAATACTAAGTGCTGCAAAGGAAGAAGCCAAATTACCTATAAAGGCAGAACAATCAGAATAACACCAGACTATTCAGTGGAAACAATGAAAACAAGGAGGTCCTGGTCAGATGTTATACAGACACTAAAAGTGCATGGCTCCCAACACAGACTACTATACCCAGCAAAAGTGTCAATCACTATAAGTGGATTAAAGAAGATATTTCATGACAAAACCAGATTTAAACAATACCTATCCACAAATCCGCCCTTACAGAAAGCAATATAGGGAAAACTCCAACCTAAGAAAACCAGATACACCATTGAAACTACAAACAATTGATAATACCACAGAAGAAAAACCCAAATAAAGGGAAGTACACACAAGCAACCACCAAAAATAACAGGAAATAACAATCATTGGTCACTAATATCCCTTAATATCAGTGGACTCAATTCATCTATAAAAAGACTTGATAGATACAGAAACAGAAGCCATCCTTCTGCTGCATACAAGAAACACACCTCAACTTCAAAGACAGACACAGACTCAGAGTAAAGGGTTGGGAAAAGACTTTCTGAACTAATGGTACTAAGCCAATATCAATATATTCAAAAAATAAAAAATAAAAATGGGACTAACTCCTTGTACAACCTTGTTCTAAAGTTAGAGTTCAACAACAAAAACCACAGAAAGCCGACAAATTATTGGAAACTGAACATTTTCCGTTGAATAACCTCTGGTTCAAAGGAGAAATTAAGAAGTCAATCAAAAGCTTCCTAGTATTTAATGAAAATGAATGTACAATATACCTGAAACTCATGGGACACAATAAATGCAGTACTAAGAGGAAAACTCATGGCACTTGATGCCTATATGAAAAAACCTAGAGAAATCTCACACAAGATACCTAACAGTACAGCTGAAAGCTTTAGAACAATTAGAAGCAAACTCACCTAGAAGGAGTAGATGGCAGGAAATAGTCAAACATTTACTTTGATATTGATTGTTGGTGTGCTGTATATCACCTTTATTATATTTAGATATTTTCCCTGTATTCCTGATCTCTCCAATACTTTTATCATGAAGGAGTGTTGGATTTTGTCAAAGGCTTCTTAAGCATCTAATGAGCTGATCTGTACTAGTGGGGTTTCTGGGTCCCAGGCGCCAGAGGTCCAGACCCACAGACCTGCCGCTCGCTGCCACTCAGACCCCCAGAAATGACTCAGACACTTATATTAACTTCATGCTGTTTGGCCTATGGCTCAGGCACATTGCTAGCTAGCTCTTACATCTTAAATCAACCTATTTCTATTTGTCTGTCTGCCACGTGGCCCGTGGCTCACCTGTACTCCTACATGTTGCTCCTTGGGCGGCTTCAGCTTGGTCTGTCTGACTACGCCCTGCTTCTCCTACCTATGCTCTAATTTCTCCTCCTACTTCTTCTATGGTGCCTGTCATGGACCAAAACAGCTCCTTTATTTAAAGATTGAGATTCACAGCATACATAAACGCATTCCACATCACTGATCTTTTAAATTTGTTTATATGATAGATGATATTCACAGTTTTTTATATGCTGAATTATCCCTGCATCTCTGGGATGAAGCCTACTTGTGGGTAGTGGATGAATTTTTTGATATGTTGTTGGATTCAGTTTGCCAGAAATTTCCTGAGTATTTTTGTATCAATGTTCATGAGGGAGATGGGTCTGTAAATATCTTTCTTTGTTACATCTTTGAGTGGCTTGAAAAACAGTGTAATTGTGGCCTCATAAAAAGAGTTTGGCAATGTTCCAGTAGTTTCTACTTTATGGAATACTTTGAGGAGTATTAGTTCTTCTTTGAATGTGCGATAGAATTCTAGAATTCTACATTTAATCTGTCTGGTCCTGGGCTTACTTTACTTGGGGGACTTTTAATAAAAGCTTCAATTTCCTTTGGAGTTATAGATATGTTTAGGTCTTTAATCTGATTTTGATTTAATTTTAGTAAGTGGTACCTGTACAGAAATCTGTAGAATTTTTTTAGGTTTTTCCATTTTAGTGGAATATAGAGTTTTCAAATTATCACCTTATAATTATCTTGATTTCTTGTATGTCTGTTGTTATGCCCCCTTTTCATTTCTGATTCTGTTAATTTGGATAATCTCTCTTGACTTCTTGGTTAGTTTGGATAAGGGTTTATTTATCTTGCTGACTTTCACAAAAAACAACTCATTGATTCATTGATTCTTTGTATGATTCTCTTTGTTTCTATTGTATTGATTGTGCTAAAGCCTTCAGCTGTCCTATTATGTCTCTTGTGTGAAATTTCTCCAGGTTTTTCATATAGGCATCAGATGCCATGACTTTTCCTCTTAGCACTGCTTTCATTGTGTCCCATAAGTTTGGGTGTGTTGTGGATTTATTAAATTCTAGGAAGTCTTTTCTTTCTTTCTTAATTTCTTCCTTGACCCAGAGGTGGCTCAATTCAGAGATGTTCAGTTTCCATGAGTTTGTAGGCTTTATGTAATTTTTGTTGTTGTTGAACTCTAGCTTTAGACCATGGTGGTCTGATATGCTATATAGAGTTATTCCCATTTATTTGCATATATTGATATTTGCTTTATGACCAAGTATATGGTCAATTTTAGAGAAAGTTCCATGGGGTGCAGAGAAAAAGTATATTCCTTTATGTTTGGGTGGAAGGTTCTGTATATCTATTAAGTCCATTTGAGTCATAACCTCTGTTAGATTCCTTATTTCTCTGTTGAGTTTCTGTCTTATTGACCTATCCAGGGGTGAAAGTGGGGTATTGAAGTCTCCTACTACTAGTGTGTGGGTTTTAATGTGAGGTTTAAACTTTAGTAGTGTGTCTTTTACAAATGTAGGTGCCTTTGTGCTTGGGGCATAAATATTCAGGATTGAAACTTCATCTTGGTGGATTTTTTCTGGGATAAGTAATAAGAATAAGTAATGTCTATCCTTGTCTTTTTTGATTGATTATAGTTGGAAGTCTATTTTGTTAGATATTAGGATAGCTACACCATTTATATTGGAAAGATTTTTCCCAGCCCTTTACTCTGAGTCTGTGCCTGTCTTTGAAGTTTAGGTGTGTTTCTTGTATGCAGCAGTAGGATGGCTTCTGTTTTTGTATCCATCCTGTTAGAGTGTGCCTTTTTTTGGGAGAACTGAGCCTATTGATATTAAGGGATATTAATGACCAATGATTGTTATTTCCTGTTATTTTTGGTGGTTGCTTGTGTGTACTTCCCTTTATTTGGGTTTTTCTTCTGTGGTATTATCAATTGTTTGTAGTTTCAATGATGTATCTGGTTTCCTTAGGTTGGAGTTTTCCCTATATTGCTTTCTGTAAGGGCGGATTTGTGGATAGGTATTGTTTAAATCTGGTTTTGTCATGAAATATCTTCTTTAATCCACTTACAGTGATTGACACTTTTGCTGGGTATAGTAGTCTGTGTTGGGAGCCATGCACTTTTAGTGTCTGTATAACATCTGACCAGGACCTCTTTGCTTTCATTGTTTCCACTGAATAGTCTGGTGTTATTCTGATTGTTGTGCCATTATAGGCAATTTGACTTCTTTCTTTGCAGCACTTAGTATTTTTTCTTTGTTCTGTAGCTTTATTAGCTTGATTATTATGAGGATAACATTTTGGGGGGGGGTCAGGTCTAGTCTATTTGGTTTTCTGTAAGCTTCTTGTACCTTTATAAGCATTTCCTTCTTTAGGTTGGGAAAATTTTCTTCTATGATTTTGTTGACTATATTTTCTGTGCCTTTGATCTGGTATTTTCCTTCTTTGATTCCAATTAGTCTCAAGTATGGTCTTTTCATGGTATCCTAGAGTTCCTGAACATTTTGTGCTATGACTTTTTGGTTTTAGTGTTTTCTTTAACTGATATATTATTTACACTATGGAACCTTTTGTTCCAGAGATTCTTTCTTTGATCTCTTGCATTCTATTGGTTATGCTTGCATCTGTGGTTCCACTTCATTTCTTTAGGTTTTCTATTTCCACCTTTGCCTTGGATTGCCTACCATATTGTTTCTATTTCAGTTTTTAATTGCTTGAATGTTCCTTTCACCCATTTCTTTTCTCTTTCTTGTTTTTCTTTATTTTCTTTCAGGGATTTGTTCCTCTCTTCCAATTTTTTGTTTGTAATTTCCTCTATCTCATTAAGGGAATATCTTCTTCTAAAGCTTCTATTATCTTCATAAGTTGCTTTTAATGTTTTCTTCCATTTCCTCTGCATTGTTATGCTCAGATCTTGATGTTGTATAGCCATCAGATTCTTCTGTGGGTGTCTTGTCATTATTTATATTCTTGTATGTTTTCTAGCACTGGTATCTGCCCTTTGCTTCCTTGTTTCACTTTTTGTAGGCTCTTTGTCAGATGTGAGCCTGGGGCTGTCAGTCAGCTCTTAGTCAGCTCTTAGTTAGCTGTTAGTTAGCTGTGGATCAGGAGAGTGGCATCTAGATAGACAGTAATTAGTGGGTGATGGTATAGGTTGTGAGTTTTGGCCTGTGGGATATACCTAGAGCTGTGTTTTGCTGGGGATTGTGAATGGAGGTGATTCTCCTATATTATTTCTGTTTAGGGTGGAGTAAGGTGTGGATGGCATGCCAGGGGTTCCCAGGCTGGAGTTAAGAGACCACAATATCTTCTTGCCACTCACCTCTTAGTTAGCTGTGGACCAGGAGAGGGTTCTGGTTATCCAGTTATCAGTGGCTGATAATTTTTATTTCAGTCTGGGCATGTTTTTGACCTTATTAGAGATTTTAAAAGCAGTTGAAAGCTGCTGTCTCTGATTCTAATCAAGCTTGAGCTCTAATTTCTGTTGCTGTTGTTTGGTTTTGTTTTTTATAATAAAGGATTTGTCCATATAACAGTCTTGGCTGTTCTGAAACTCACTCTGTAGACTAGGCTGCCCTCAAAGTCATAGAGTTCTGGATAGCTCTGCCTCCCCAGTGCTTGGATTAAAGATGTTGTCACCATCAGCCTGCTTGAGCTGTGGTTTTATAGTACCCAATTTTGTATTGTAATCCAGCTGGGCATATGTTTTCCAATGCCGCTTTCATGATACAATGGCCAATTGGAATAGACCATATTGTAAAAAGCCTAAAATACCATCTGGTCGATCCACAAGATTACAATTCAGGGAAATATTTTAAGCTTTCTTTGTTTATTAATTAATCCAAGAAGAAGCTCATTATTTTGTAACCAATACTGCTGCCACTCTGTCAATTGATGTGAAGTGTTGGGAATCACATCCTTCTCTGTGTTGTAGCTTGGTCTGAGTCTTGATTTGACTCTGTCCTGCCTGCACTACCTAAAGCAAATCTCCATTAGAGGTATATCTTCCCACCTTAAAAGATCCATATTGAAAGTGTGTGTCCCACTTCAAATGATTTAATTAAGGGGAAAAATTCTATAATATTTATCTTTGTTGACTTTTAGTTTAGGTGACCTATCTAGAGATGACCGTAATGCATAGAAATCATCATCATTACTGATACAGGGCATATCTAATCTATCATCTGTTATTTTTGTTTTTTGAAATTGGATGTCATAATATTTGGCACATCATAACTTACATATATTAACTATATATGGGAATGTACCTCTGCACAATTTAGAGGTCAGAGGACAACTTGCAGAATTCAATATTTTCTTTGTACAATGTAGATTCCAGGAAAAGAGCATAGATCTTCAGGCTTGCTGCTGGCATCTTTGCCTAGTGAGCCATTTCATTTTCCCATGTTTAATTATATTAACAATGTTTTCATTATAGTTATGAGATGTTATTTCATGGAATTCTATGTTGAATTTGAAATACTTTTTATCAGCCATCTAAATGGCTATGAAAGCCGGTTTTCATTATTGTGTAATATTATTTTTAGATGAGTTGCATTTGTTTATGTTATAGAGTATTTGGTTAATGATGCAAAGATGTTTTGCATTCTTTTATTTTACATTTGCTTAATTCTGTGAGGCTATGTTACTGTGCCTGTCTAAAACATCTGATAGTGTAATAAGGTGCTGTACAGCCATAGCAAGGCAGAAGAAAGGATACATGGAATGTCAAATAGAGAGAATATAAAAAAGGAGAAATCCTAGAGAAGAAAAAGAAGGAGCAAGAGAAGGAGGTGGCCTCAAAGGGCCACCCAGCCATCAAGCCACACAGCAACACAGCCAGACAGCCACACAGCCAGCCACACAGTCACTTAACCACCCAGCCAAGGAGTAAGATCACAAAGTAAGATTACAGAATGAAGAGAAATATAAAACTATACAGTTAAAAGATAAATAGGATTTAAGTGGACTCAAACCAAGCTAAAAATAGGCTGAGCTGTTTCAATATTTTGTTCACTCTTTAACCAATAGAGCTTTCTTAAAGGTCAGAGTGAAGGACTAGCCACTAGTTAATCACAGAAGCCAGACAGTGGTAGCACACATCTTTAATCCAGCACTTGGGAGGAGAAAGTAGGAAGGTCAGGAGTTGAAGGCCATCCTGGGATACACCAGATTGATCCAATCTAAAACAGAAACAGAGTCAAGCAGTGAAAGCTTATGGCTATAATCCCAGTATTTGGGATCTGATGCCAAAATCCCAGTAGTAGCTAGGTAGAGATAGGAAGTGATGTGGTTGAGCAGAAAAGGGAACATAAGGAGGCAAGAGTCAGAAGCTTAGTCCCATTTAGGCCTGGGGATTTGGTAGAGGTAAGAAGGTTCTCTAGTGGCTGGCTCCTTTACTTCTATGATCTTTTTGCATTTACCCAGACATCTGGCTCTGGGTTTTTATTATTAAGAGCAATTATAATTTGAATCACACTGGGTATTTATAATAAAAAATAATCCTCCCTGTGCAATTTATTTGGGAGCTGGGTGGCAGGCTGCCAAAGAATAAAGAGTAAAAACAAATAACTTCTGTGGGATAATATACTTATACAGCGTAAAGATTTGTCATTCATATTTGTTTAATAAAACACTGATTGGTCATTAGTCAGGCAGGAAGTACAGGTAGAGAAGACCAGACTAGGAGAATTTTTGGAAGAGGAAAAAAGAATACAGTCATCAGCCAGACACAGAGGAGACAATGAGAAAATGCTGGACTGAGCAAATTGACAAGCCGTGCGGGTGAGCATAGCTAAGAACTATGGGTGATCTAGTGCGGGTGAGCACAGATAAGAACTATGGGTGATCTAGTGCGGGTGAGCACAGATAAGAATTATGGGTGATTTAGTGCGGGTGAGCATAGATAAGAACTATGGGTGATTTAGTGCGGGTGAGCATAGATAAGAATTATGGGTGATCTAGTGCGGGTGAGCACAGATAAGAACTATGGGTGATTTAGTGCGGGTGAGCATAGATAAGAATTATGGGGTGATCTAGTGCGGGTGAGCACAGATAAGAACTATGGGTGATTTAGTGCGGGTGAGCATAGATAAGAATTATGGGTGATTTAGTGCGGGTGAGCACAGATAAGAATTATGGGTGATCTAGTGCGGGTGAGCATAGATAAGAATTATGGGGTGATCTAGTGCGGGTGAGCATAGATAAGAACTATGGGTGATTTAGTGCGGGTGAGCACAGATAAGAATTATGGGTGATTTATTGCGGGTGAGCACAGATAAGAACTATGGGTGATCTAGTGCGGGTGAGCACAGATAAGAACTATGGGTGATTTAGTGCGGGTGAGCATAGATAAGAACTATGGGTGATTTAGTGCGGGTGAGCACAGATAAGAATTATGGGTGATTTAGTGCGGGTGAGCATAGATAAGAACTATGGGTGATTTAGTGCGGGTGAGCATAGATAAGAACTATGGGTGATTTAGTGCGGGTGAGCACAGATAAGAATTATGGGTGATTTAGTGCGGGTGAGCATAGATAAGAATTATGAGGTGATCTAGTGCGGGTGAGCATAGATAAGAATTATGGGTGATTTAGTGCGGGTGAGCACAGATAAGAACTATGGGTGATTTAGTGCGGGTGAGCACAGATAAGAACTATGGGTGATTTAGTGCGGGTGAGCACAGATAAGAACTATGGGTGATCTAGTGCGGGTGAGCACAGATAAGAATTATGGGTGATTTAGGTGTGTGAGCACAGATAAGAACTATGGGTGATCTAGTGCGGGTGAGCACAGATAAGAATTATGGGTGATTTAGGTGTGTGAGCACAGATAAGAACTATGGGTGATCTAGTGCGGGTGAGCACAGATAAGAACTATGGGTGATCTAGTGCGGGTGAGCATAGATAAGAACTATGGGTGATCTAGTGCGGGTGAGCACAGATAAGAACTATGGGTGATCTAGTGCGGGTGAGCATAGATAAGAACTATGGGTGATTTAGTGCGGGTGAGCACAGATAAGAATTATGGGTGATTTAGGTGTGTGAGCACAGATAAGAACTATGGGGTGATTTAGGTGTGTGAGCTAGTTAGTAATAAGCTTGACCTACTGGTTGAGCATTTATAAATAATATTAACTCTCTGAGTCAATTATTTTAGAAGGGGTTGCTGGATATTGGGGTAATGTTGGCCAGACTGAAACTTCCCACTACAAAAAACAATTTTTGTTTTTCTTTTTCTGTTTTTATTTCAATTTACTTGGTAATTTTCTTCTAATTCTCTGTCTCTTAATCTATAAGAACATGATCAAGAAATGCTGGCCCTTGTGACAAAGATCATATTGAATCAGGCAATCTATTTATCTTTATTGATGAGTTAAGGCCATTTATATTTTAAAATTGTTGTCTATTTGATGATTGTTTACCCTGTTAATCTTTATTTCACCCTTGTTCAAATAAAAAGTTTGCCAGATTACTCCATTGGACATAATAAATTCCTCCCTAGCTGTTGTTCATTTAGCCACCTCTTTCATAAATGTATTCTTTCATGTTCTATTATGATTGAGCCTGTCTCTTTTCCCCATTTATGTATGCCATCACTTAAGTGCCTTATGCAAAATGAGCCTCCTTCCTCAATCGTGTTCATCATCCTCAATCATATGCAGCATTAGCTTGGTGCCCATGAGCTACTTGTCATAGAAACACCTTACTTTTCTGTCAATTTAAATAAATAACTTTTGTTGGAAATAGTAATCTTGGCTTGTGACTATTTATTTATTTATGGATCATGAAGTATGTCCCTCCATGCTTTCTTAATATGGTGGTTTGAGAGAAAATGTTCCCAAAAGACAGTCAATTTCCTGTCGCCTTCTGATCAGGATGTATCCAGCACTATATAGGCCTGTACACTGCCTTGCTCTCTGGCATGAAGATATTGGACTAAACTTCTAACCTGTAAGTTGTCACCTCAATTAAATGTTTTTCTTTATAAGAGTTTCCATGGCCACGGTGTTTCTTCACAGCAATAGAGACCCTCACTAACACACTTGTCTTTGAGGAGAGAATTGATTATGTTCTGGTGGGTATCCCCAGAGAAATAAGTTGGTGATTTTCCTTAGTACATTTGTTCATTAGACCTGTGTTTGTTTTGTAGTGTTGACACCTTCACTATTTAATGTCACTGAGAATTTTTTTATCCTGTCTATTTGGTATTTGAAATGATTTATCTGTTTAAATGTCAAATTGTCTATAGATTGGGGGAAATTCCAGCTATGGTTTCTTTGAAAAATCTTCCCATACATTATTGTTTGTTTTAACTCATTTTTCAATCCCATAACTTGATTTGGTCATCACAGAGAGTATGATAATTATAGTTTTTCCTTCATCAGTGTTACAAAATAATATTTCTTTAATTTTGTTCTCTGTTGTGGAATATTAATTTGAGATTTCTTAAATTCATTCATGCTGTAGAATATTGGTTTAATGATGTAAATACATGTTGCATTCTTTTATGTTGCGTTCATTTAGTTCTGTGAAGCTGTGTTACTTACTTTGCCATTTAAAACAACTAATTGGTTTAATAAAGGCTGACAAGCCAAGAGGTAGGCAGGAGAAAGTACAGACAGGGCATCCAGGAAGAAATTTTAAATAAAAGTAGAAATGTAGGAGCTGAAGTAGAAGAAGAGAGTCAGAATCAAGAAAAGGAGGAGAGACAGAAGACAGGAGCCCACCACACAGCCAGCAAGGGTGTAAGAAGAAAAGAAGGATATATAGAATAAGAAAGGGTAAAAATCCCACATTCAAAATGTTGAAGAAGAGAAACTTGCTAGAAACAGGCCAAGAAAAGACTGAGCATTCCCAAGTAAGAATAAATCTCTGTGTACTAGTTTTGGAGCAGGCTCCAAAGAGTAAAGAGAAAGAAAACATACATTTTACCTATCTAATGTGGAGCCTGAATTTCCACATAGGACCTAAAAATGCATAGAGGAAAAATAAAAGGATTTGGTTCCATTAAGAAACAAAAGAGCACTTAAACAGCTTTTTCATGCTCTAAAGAAACAAACAAACAAACAAAAAGTAAAAAAAAAAAAAAAAAAAAAAAAAAAAAAAAAAAAAAAAAAAAAAAAAAAAAAAAAAACCTGCTCCAGTGCAGTGCAGGGCACTGGCATTCCAAATCTGGGGTTTTATGCAGTTATTTGTTCACCTACCTCTGACCAGGCCCAGTGAACTTTAGACATGGCTTTTAGGGCCGAAATATCCTGCTTCTGAGAATATCTTATCAGATATTCTAGGCCTAATCCCCCAAAATATTGATGTCCAACTTTTCAGAAAACCTTTGGATGACTGTACAGACAGACAGTAGCCACTGTCTTCTCTTGCTAATTTTCTGAAGTTGCTTTCTTGCACTTTTTGTTTACTCAAATAATGTATTTATCTTCTCAAGTCCTTGATGGGGCTGAGGACCAGGAAGTTACAGTTATAACCTTCTCATATCTTAGCTAAGAGCATATTAGGTACTAGATTCAGATTCTTCAGGATAGGACAGCTTTTGGAATAATCTCTGTATTTTGCCACTTATGGATGTTCTGACATTTTATATTATGATTATTATATGATTTATATTATATTATTATATGATTCATGCTTGATTTTGTTCTCATTGGCAGTAGTTTCACTTGGTAATGTTATTGCCCTTTCCTTCTCCTGGGTATTCCTTGATAATTGCTTATATTGTATATAATTTTATATCTAGGTTTAAAAACTTCTTATTTAGACAAATGGGGGAGACTTAGTGGAGAGTGGGTATCATTACACTTTGTCCAAAATTTTAGCCTCTTTGACAGTGTATATTTGGGGAATCAGTTATGACCTTGGAGCACCAGTATTAGGCATATGGCTGGAGGACGATTGGGGCACATGTGCACAAGCCCCTTCACTCTCATGCCTTTGATGGAGGACCTGATAAGCTGAGTAAAGCCATGCAGAACCAGTCCAGCCTTTCAGGGAACTACATAACTGTTTAATCCCTCTTGTATCAAGGAGTGCTCTCATTAGAACACTTTAGGAAATAATCTTTCTTTATCAGTCACCTGTGATTAGTGTCACTATATCCTAGGCGTAGAAGAAAAAGAGTAAGGATCAAGAAAAGGAGGAGAGAAGGAAGACAGGTGTCAACCTTGAGTCACACAACTAGCCATGGAGTAAGAAGGAAAGAAGAATATGTAGAATACAAAAGTTAAAACCCCAGAATCAAAATATAGAAGAAAAGAAACAAGATAATTTAAGTTGAATTAGAAAAGCTGCCTAGAAACAAGCCAAGCTAAGAACACGTATAAATAAGAATAAGTCTCTCTGTGTTTATTTGGGAGCTGTGTAATTGCCCTCAAAGAGAAAATAAAATAAAATAAAACAAAATAAAATAAAGCTATACAAAACAACTAAGCACCTCATATTCTTTCTTCTGCTTTGTTGATTCTTTAAGCAATACTGCCCTCTTCATCATCATCATCATCATCAACAATAACAACACAGAGATATAGATACCTGGATACCCTGGAACTCATTGTATAGATCAAGATGGCTTCATACTCGTAGATATTTGCTTACCTCTGCCTGCCAAGTGTTTAGATTAAAGACGTGAAACTTCACTTCTGTGTCCAATATATTTTTTTACATTTTGATTGTTTTACATCCAACATTTTGGGTATTTTCTCTCTAATTCTCAAAAATCTGTAGCTGAAATTTTCTTTCACTTTTTCTTAATTTTTTCATATTCATTAATTTATGAAAATAAAATATTATCAAAATATTTCTTACATTCTATAAAGTTAAACTTCTACTAGATCTTAGAGTCAAAGTTAATTACATATCATGAGGTCATTTAAAGATTCAAGTCAGCCATCCTACTTTGTACTCAGCCTGGTTGTTTTGCCTGATTTTAAAAGAATAATATAATAATCGACTTTAGTTGCCTTGGTTTTCCCATGTAATAAACTTTTGTATCTTATGATAGCATGTAATTACAATCTTTAGTTGGATACTCCCCTTTGAATCTTCCCTAGATATATATATAGGTGTATTTTTTTCCTGAAAGTAGGAAACATGACATTGAAAGCAACTTTCTAAGATCTACTGCTAAAGTTGAAAGCAATATTTATGAATATTGGATAATAAATATTGATATTTGTTATCTGAATCAGGTGGAATCAGTTGGAAAAGTGACTTAATCCTGTGTATAACTATGTAAAATATTTCTGTAATGTATCCCATCCCTTCCCAGTGTGATGCTTTTGTACTAGTCAATAAAGAGAGTGAAGTCCTCTGTTAAGGGCAGAAGATACAGATAATGTACAAAGACATACACACAAGAGATATACACAAGGACACACAGACAGAATTGATGGAAATGCAGGGACAGACTCAAGTTAAAGCAGACATCAATTCAGGCCCATGCAAGAGAAAGTGGAGTAAACACAGGGAACATGGAGTAGAGAACTGAAATCTGGGATTCGTCTTGGTTAAATGACCCCAAAGGAAACTATTTTTATTTTTCCCTTAATATGATACTAATGTAGTATAGGTAACACAAAGTTAATCACTAATGTATATAATTCACATAGCTGTCATTCTTTCCATCAGCAATTTTTTCCCTCTCCATTGATACCTTTACTCTCCATGCCTAAGAATGAATTGAACTGCCTTTTGTCACCTCTTTCATAATGGTGATCCTTAATACCAGACCTGTTCAAGCCTGTCTCTGGCATCTTATCAACTACAGTGTCAGTAGCTAAGGACTGTCAGTAGTTGATAAATTGTTGTTTTTGGAAGGGTCATGTTGTCTTGCTGTTACAGTTTCCTGCAGTATCTAGATGTTCAGGAGTTAGAGAGTTGTTTTTGGAAGGGCCATGTTGCTTTGCTCTTCTTTTTCTTGAATTTCTATTTTTCAAGATGCATTTCTATTTTGCATATATCTTATTGCATGTACCAGGGCCATTCAGTGATGAAAAAACACTGCTTTATCAGCAACCACATCTTGCCAAATGAGTTGGAGAAACATACTTAAAGTTACTCATGGCCCCATTACTACATCAGCGGTGGTTACAAATACGAAATTGCAAGACTATTACAAAATATGGTGTAAAACTAAAAAACTATAGTGAGGTAATAGAGATTCAGAAAGATAAACATGGTATGTACTCATTCATAAATGGATTTTAGACTTAAATCAAAGGATAACCAGGCAACAGTCCACAACCCTGAACAGCTAGGTAACAAGAAGAATCTCAGAGAGATATCCATGGATCACTTTGAGAAGAGGATGTAGAAAGATCTCCAGTGTAAATTGAGACCATAGTAGGGGTGGGGTAAGGTGAGGTAGAAAGAGAACATGAGGAAATGGGATGGTTGATTTGGAGGAGAAACAGAGAGAACAAAATTGATACCTTGATAAAGGAACTATTGTGGGGTTAGAGAGAAACCTGGTGCTAGAGAAACACCTATGAACATGACTCCAGATTAGGCTCAAAGCAACAGTGCAGAGGGAGGGAAGGGAATAGTGGTGGGTATGTAAAAAAAAAAAAAAAAAACCCAACTTTTAGTTAAATTAAATAATTAAAAATATATAATTTAAGGAGTAGAATAGGAAGTATTTATAGAAAGCACTATGCCACAACGAGAGCTGACAGTTTCAACATTTAAATCTAAGTAGTGTAACTGCATATGGTCTCAAAAGAATAACTGGAAAAGCATAAGAACAGGACTAAGTTGGAAAGGTTTTCCTGGCAGTACACCAACATATGTGGAATGTTTAGGTTATTATAATGAACATGGTTTCAATTTACATAGGAAAGAAACTATTCAGAATAAATGTTGAAAGGATAAATGAAAAAGACAACCATGGCAAAGGAAAAGAAGATGGGATGTGGAGAAAAATGTGATCAACAACAGAGAGAAGCAGGAGATTAGGAAGTGAAAACCAAATATAAATCAATTCCCTCCAAATAAAAATGTTAAAAGCAAAATGAAATAAATCTAAGAAGGAAAGTTGAAGCTTAAAATTAAGAAAATAAGTAATAGAAATTTAAAGTATTTGATGGAGGTAGAAAAATATGAACAAAAAAATTGAAATTAATGAGAAGAAATAGTATTATTCTCAAGAATGAAAAAGATCTATCAATAATCAAATCTAAAGGAATATAAAGTAAGAATAGCAGAAAGCATAACACAATAGAAAAAGTCTTGCTAAATGCATGGTTCAACAAAATGTGTGGGAGAGTAAGTAAATGATGGGGGTTGGAGCAGATTCTTTACATGTCCTCAGATATTGGAAACTGCCATCTGTGTTCACATTGGTGGGCTGTTGAATTTATGAAATTGTGACTGTCCTGTAATGTTGCTGTGATTATATTGAACAAATGTCCAGTCTATGTCAGAGCTGCCATCATGGTTCTAGTCTCCATTCTCTGTGTACCAGGTCCTGCAGAAGGTCATAATTTAGCTCTTCATCTTTGCTCTTAGCTTTTAGTTTACACTCTGGGACTGCTCAGATTATAGATGCTGGGTCAGATAATATTTCAGCTGCATGATGTTTATAACGGGTTGTAAGTAATCACCACATTTGAGATTGGTAGAACAGAAGATTTAACTTCAAATTTTAAAGACCTCCAGAGTTTTAATCATTCTCCTGGGGAAGTGGTGGGATGTCTATGAGGGTATTATGCTCAACACTGAACTTCAAAGTTCTTGGACATTATCACAGTGAGCAACAGATTAATCGCTGAAGAACTTGGGTCACTGTTTACCTCAGGTGCCAAACTATAAAACATTAGGTTATTCTCAGTTTCTTTCTGTTCCAAGTCACCAAGACTCAGCTTATTTTTACCTTTTCTCCTTTCAGTCTCAGATGAGGTCTTGGTACCTGAATCTTCTACTTTGCTGCCTATGACCCTCTTGGTCTTCCTAGGTACCTGTATGATACTTTCTTAGCCAAAATAATATTCTCTGTCTGAAGTTGTTTTATTATCTTGGGCCACCAACGTAGCTCAGTTTAACTGATTATTTTTAGGATAGTTCATGGTCACTGCCTTCTGAATGATACAGTTAGAAAAACAGGTACTGACCATTGAGTAAGAGGTTTCTGGCCTGAACGTTTGGGCCTAGCCTCATGGTTTAGGCCCGCAGACCCACAGACCCATAGATACAAACAGATTCTTTCAAGTTTTAGGCTGATTGGCCTAAGGCCCAGGCATATAACTTGCTAACTCTTTACCATTAAACTACCCCATGACTCTTATCCTGTTCAGCCATGCAGCTCGGTACCTTTTCTCAGAGCAGCATAGTTGTCCTCTGCTTCTTCTGGCATCTCTCTGGCATTCTGCTCTGTTCTTCCTGTTCTCAGAGTTTTCCTAGTCTGGTATCCCCACCCACACTTCCTGTCTGCCTTTGGCCAATCAGCGCTTTTT
Organism: Phyllotis vaccarum; assembly: GCA_033318265.1. Classification (NCBI taxonomy): domain Eukaryota; kingdom Metazoa; phylum Chordata; class Mammalia; order Rodentia; family Cricetidae; genus Phyllotis; species Phyllotis vaccarum. Next base: position 11,593,006 of record JARWLC010000011.1, on the reverse strand, counting down.
ACTAAAATCATAGGTGGGGACAATTATTTACAATGGAACAACATAATCCCTCACATGACCAATCCATCTGAAGAACTAGTATCTCACCTAAAGCTACAAAGTAATTGAAGTGAATGAGGGCTATAAATTTATCCTGAGGATAGCACTGTGCATATTACATATAGATACATTTTTAAGGGTCTTCTATTTTCCTACTAAATCTATATCAATAGGTTTGTTTTTGTTTGCTTTTTAGTTTTGTAGAATTTTTTTTCTAAAATAACATTGTCTCACATAAGCCAGACCTACATTTACCTTGCTATGTATCTGAGGTTATGCCCTCCTTATACCTCTCATTCCTGGGATTACAGGCATGTACCCCTCTATTCATCTTACACAGTGCTGAGAAATGAGCCCTGAGCATGCTGCATACTAGGCTAACATCCTATCAATTGAGAAACATCCCCAGACCCCCACCAGGAGTTTTCAATGCCTTTGTTCTATGCTTCTTTTGAGATATAGTCTACCTATTCTTCTTCTGACTTTCTCCTTCACTAGATCACAGAGATAGCCTTGAGTCCCCAGTCACATCCAGAACACCCATACTGTGCTATAAAGACTTAGACATCAGTGGTTCTTTGTACAAATATTCATTTACAACTATAAGAATGCAAACTAACTTTGTAAACAAATTTATTTTACTTGGCATAAGAAATCCCAATAGAGGAGACTATGTTTGTTTAATGCTATCTCATAGTTCTATAACAATTTTAAAGCATTTATTTTTCTTCAATACTGGTATAATTAACCTCTTCCATTACCTTTATCAGAGTAGGCAGTGAAGAGGCTGAGTATATTCTGAATAATCCCTTTATCTTCAAAACATAATATAGGAAAATACCAAAAAAGGCTTGATCAAATCTTTGCCCTTTACATTCGACTGTGGTTTGAGATCTCATGATCTCAGGGTGGTTCATCTCTCACCTAACTGAACCCTCACATAATACACATTTTTATCTCCAAATGTTGAAGCTTTGATCAACAAGCTGCTGGACAGGAGCCCTGGGTTTGTTGGTTCATCTTTTCATTGTGTAAACCGCAGACTATATTGAGTGTGTTTCTTCATCCTTAAGATGGAGAAACACAGATTTAAAAACACCTGATAACTACAAATCTTAAAAGGGTGAAAACTTTACCTACTCTGTTATTTTAGAACTGCCTGTAAAATGACTGTTACCTTCCTTGGATATAAACTTTGTGGCAAATCAGTGTATGAACATAAGGGGTGGGTCAGAAAAAAACAAAACATTCAATAGCATATTGAGAATGACAAATGCTGAAGAAAGTGTTTTTTATTTATATTCAGATTTGGGGTACATTTATTTTTCTTTATTTGGTTGGAGGGTTTGTTTTTTTTTTTTTTTTTACTTCTTTCAAGCTTTGGTGTATTTCTAGGTTGAATAGCTACAAAGCAAAAGTGAATAATTCCAGTTGTTGAATTGTGAAGTCTCTTACAGTACTATCAACTCGTTTCCCACATGTAGTCCAGCAAAAGTCCTCACACATTAATATTCATCAGAAAATGGAAAGTTAGGGTGGCCAGAAAATCTGCAAAGACAAAAATTATTTTAACGTTCTGTTTCTGGAACAAGTAATTTCTGTGACACTGATATTAGTTTGGAATAATATATTCTTCATTGTTGGTAAGGCATAAGGTCTGTCTGTCTTACTTTCATAAACATTGTTTTCTGAAAAATAAAACAGATAATGTATTCATTCTCCTTTCCCTTACTCAGTAGAAAATTCATAATCAGAAGATGAAATGTGCATCTATCAAAGAAGCAAAAAGATTACTTGTTTTTTTTTCCAATAGAGTTTCTCAATAAATCAAACAAAAATAAAAATAAAAACCTGATCTCTTAGTCTGAGAATGAAAAAGCCAAGCTACATACTCTGTGTGAACATATGGCTTGAGAAAATGAAATTACTACTAGCAATCTCATTTCAATTTTTAAATTAATTAATCACTTATTAACTGCCTACCACACATAACATAAGGGCTTTGACTCAGAAATAAAACAAAATAAAATAAAAGATAAAAATTCCTTATCTAAGGGGATGCATGTAATGAACTCCATAAAGAAACAAACATAAGAGAAAAATATGATTCCTCAGAAAAGTAATAGCAAATTAAGAGTTCTGATATTAGTATATACATATTATTAGTATAATAGTTATATGATATTAGTTCTGGAGATCAGAGTAACATCCACAATTTACAAGTCAAATGTCTTCCTAGGCTTTTCTGAGCCTTAAACTTTTGAAAAATAATTTACTAATTCTCTGAATTGAGGAAATCAGTACCAACTCTGCTATTGAACACATTAAGCAAGTGGGTATCAAAGTGTGTGTTTGGCTTCTGATTGAAAGCTCAGCAGGAAATAGGAAAGTTTCAAACTATTAAAACCATTAGATTTCCTGATCCAGTGAAGAGTTTTATATGAAGGTTATGACATGGACTACAGGGTTAATGGTCAAGCATTTAATGCAATCAGTAATTAAATAATTACAGGGAAAATGGCATGACATAGATATTAGAAATATTTTCATGGGCTCCTTAAAATGTCCAGAGAACATATGCACAGGACATACAGTTTCAGATGACTGAAGGGAAAATGGAGACTCAGCAGTATTGTAGACTGCTTCAGCATATTCCATGAAATAATACAGACTTTCAAGTACAGCAGATCAAGGTGACCCCGGTCTTCTAATCTTATTGCTGTAAGTTCAGAACTCTAAACAGACTAGAAAAATTACAGAGGTTCTTTTTCCTAGTTCTGAGCTCTGATTACCTCTGCTTTTTTTTATTATAAGTATTGAGACAACTTTAAAAGCCTTCTACTTGAAAATAAATGCAGTAAAGCATGTCATAAAAGTTACTTACACCAACCCAGATACATATCGCAGATTTCTGTTCAAACCATCAAGGACTTTCATATCCTCCCGACACAACTGGAATTCAAACACCTACCACATAGACAGGAAAAAATTAGATATTTAGATTGCTTGTTTGCATTATAAATGTAGCACATTATAAATGCAACAAACTTAAACAAGCAAGCAGACAAAAGGATTGAAAATGTCAGCTCCCAAAAAATACAAACAAAACAAAAAAACATTTGAGAGAGAAGCAAATACCAGGGACAGAATCATTCAGCCCCTCCACATATTGAGTCCATCCATGTTGTACTGTCAGGGGAGATTTGAATGGATGGAGAGGAGGAAAGGAATCTGAATTGATTCAAAGACAAAAATCATTGCTAAGATGATCTAAACCAGGATTGCAAAATTTTGAATATGTAACACAATTCAGTAATCATCATTGATTTACTTTATTTCTGTGTACAAAAAGATTAGTCAGAATATAAAAATGTTTTTTGAACATAATTTATAATGGGTATTCTATTAACATTAAAAATGTCTTATTCAAAGAAACTAAAAACTGGCTTCCAGAATATAATTTTTAATACAGTTTGGACTATTTAATTAACAGGATGTTTTATAATTGTTGACATACTGAAAAGATGAGTCCATTAATCATTAGCATTGACCTAAAAATTGATATCAAAAATGATGAAAAATGATGAAAGTGCCAATAAAATACCACTTGATGAGTTCAAATGCTAGGCATGGAGTGCATGCCCCTTAAAATTCCATTTATATTCATAAGATACAAAAAAGAAACTTAAACTTGGTGGTAGTATGTACCTTTAATTCCAGCACTCAGGAGGCAGAGGCAGGTAGATCTTTCTGAGCTCAAGCCCAGCCTGGGCTACAAATGAGTTTCAAGAGAGCCAGTGCTGTTATACAGAGAAACCATGTCTTAAAAAACTGACAGGAATATTTAAAACTCTATAAATATATGTTTTATAAATAAATAAACAAAACATACAATATACAAAGTCCCCAAAGACAAAAATTATAAATTTAGTGTAATAGGTAAAAGCTCATCTAAATGCCAGGAATTTTATAACATGATTAAGAATTAGACACCACAATATTATCAAAATGTCATGATCTCAAAAATAACAGTGTTTCAAGCAATATTAAATAAATATATAAATTCTTTTAGTGGAATCTGGCAAGTTGATATTTTTAAGACAGAAATATCCACACATATGAAAATGTGAAATGTTTGGAGACATATGTAAACAGTCCAACTTGGAATGCAGAATTAGAAAAATTACAATTTGAAGGTTATCTCAGCTGCATAGCTATCTGGATGTTAGCCTGTCTCAGTAAACTCACAATACTCACACCCCCAAACACAGCAGCAATGACAGAAACAAACACCATAAAACACCTGTGACCTATAGAGTACATGAAATTAGTTAGCCAAGACTTGTGTGTGTCATTCATTCTTTCCACTTCTCAGTAGTACTGTAAGATAGCAGAAATAGTTTATGAATGACACCTTCCTGGCTAAGCTTCCTGACATAAGACTATATGTATCTACTTATTAAAAAACAAACATAAGACCTCTTGTGAAAATATAAAAATATAAAATGCAAGTAATGGCAATTCTGTAGAGGACGAAATACTTAAAATGTTTTTAAAGTACTCTTGGAAGTATAATATAGAAGGACTAAGTTCAGAAAAGTCTTTTAAACTGGAGAAGTACTACGAATGATAATTTTATTAGGGAGAGAGAAACATGTTGCCTCACTCATCACCTTGATGTTTTCTTTAATCCTGGCCTCATTGAGACTCTTTGCAAGGACCACGACCCCACGCTGGATCTGGTAGCGAAGAGCAATCAAGGCTGGAGTTTGCTTGTATTTTTTTGCCATGGAAGTAAGAACTGGATCATCCAAGAGAACAGGAGTGCTCTGGTCCACCCTGAAATAACAGGGGAGGGAAAGTGAATACCTCTATTTATGTATTTGGCTCATTACAAACTTCTGAGACTATGGTTTCCCAACAATGAACCCTAAGTCTGCAACACTATTACTATATTTGATTCTCTCCAGGGTGAAAATCCTGCCCTTATTTCATTTTAACATGAACTCCAGTAACATAGAATTGCAACACTGAAAATATTCCATCAATTAATTCCACAGCATAATTCCTAATGTTTATATTACCAATATTTATCACGGTGGGTACCCAGAGCACTATAAGCAACAAGAGCAATGTCTTTAGACTTGCAGAAATCCAGAAGTTTGCTCTGATTGAGATAAGGATGACATTCCACCTACAGGGGAATGATGGAGAGATTCTTTTTTAGTACGAGTTTCAGTCAAAACAGTCGCTTTATTATCTAATGACATTCACAGTATATAAAAAGATATCCCACACCACTCTTTATTTTATAAAATTCCATGCTATTATGAAGATAGCTTTAAAAAATAAGCTAAATTAGAAAAGCCTGTGTAATATGAACTATGAATTTAAACATGTTTAGACTAATGTGGTATATCACAAATGTTTTTCATGAACGTAAGTCCCTGATGCAGCTTTTGTCACTAATTTTAGGCCAGCCTATGTTACAGTCAGAAGTCACATCTCATAAAACAAAAAAGGCAAAAGAGAGAATTTAATAATCATTATTATATAGTTATAAATGACATATATTGATTGCATGTATTGATAATTTTCATAAAGATATGTTTATGCAGTATTTTCCTACAATTTGACCCTAAGCATGAACATCATTTTATTTTTCCCATTTCTATAATTTTCATTCAATCATCCAGATTTCTGGGGTTTTCTTTTGTTGTTTATATATATATATATATAGTTTTAGTAGAAAAAAACAAAGATTGCCAAACAATTCATTTCAATAAAGAAATCTGGGAGGAATAACCATCCCTGACATCAAGATTTACTATAAAACTACAGCAATAAAAACAGCTTGGTGTTGGCATAAAAACAGGTATGTGGATCATCAGGATCAAATTGAAGACCCGGACATTAATTCACATACCTATGAGCACCTAGTTTTCGACAAAGAGTCCAAAAATATACAATGGAAATAAAGATAGCATCTTCAACAAATGGCACTAGCATAACTGAATGGTGATACGTAGAAGAATGCAAATAAATTTATATCTATCACCCTACACAATAACTCAAGTCTAAGTGAATCAAAGGACTAAACAGAAACCCAGCTACACTGAACCTGATATAAAAGAAAGTGGGAAATAGCCTTTAATGCACAGGAAACCACTTCCTAAATACAATACCTAAATATAGCACAGACTGAAAGTAACAAGTAATAAATGAGACCCCTGAAACGGAGAAGCTTCTATAAGGCAAAGGACATGGTCAATAAGACAAAACAACAGTGTACAGAAAGGGAAAAGATCTTCTCCAACCTGTGTCTGACAAAGGACTGATTTCTGTAACATATAAAGTGCTCAAAACTAGAGGTCAATAAAACCAACTCATCCAGTTTAGAAACTAGGTACAGAGCTAAATAGAGAATTCTCAACAGAAGAATTTCAAATAGCTGAAAGACACTTAAAAAATTACTCAACATCCTTATCCCTCATAGAAATTCAAATCAGTACCATCTTATACCTGTCAGATTGGCCAAGATCAAACACTGAAGGCATCCTATGCTGGAGAAGATATGAACTAAGGGAACACTCCTTCATTGCTGCTAGAAATGTAAACTCGTACAGCCATTTTGGAAATCATTATGGCAGTTATTGCACAAACTCTAGTTAGCATGTAATGAATATCTAGAGTCAGATATTAGGGAAAAGCTGGAATATCAGAAACAAACCACAGCCACCCAGCCAACTCTTCAGGCCTGTCTCCAAGAATTCTCCAACCAAATACCTCTGAGTCCTCAACAGAAAGGAAAAGGAGTGTCTCTGAGAAAGCTCCTCCTCTCTTGCTCCACCCAGCTCCTTTAACTTCCTCTTTCAACACTTCTAAAGCTAGGTTTAAAGGTGTGAATAGTCCTTCACTGACCTGGTTTGGCTCTGTGGTTAAAATCTAATATTCCAGATTAAGTTTATTAAATATATATCACCATAGGTGGTTTCTTAAAAAACTGAGAATCATTCTACCCAATTATCCAGTAATACCACTATTGTCCATATACCCAAAGGAAGCACATAATAATAATGCCCAAATAATGCTCCCAAGTGCATTAGCTCAACTATGTTCATAGCAGCATTATTCATAATAGCCAGAACCTGGAAAAAACTTAGATGTTCATCAACTGAAGAATAAATTTTAAAATTCTGATACATTTACATAATAGAAAATGAGTCCACAGGGAAAAATGACATCTTGGGATTTGCAGGCAAATAGATGGATCTAAAAGAATATTATTCTGAGTTAAGTAACACAATCTAGAAACATGAAAATGGTATGTACTCACACATAAGTGGATTTTAGATGTAAATTAAAGATATCCAGGCTACAATCCACAAACCATAAGTGGCTAATTAACAAAGAATTTAAGAAAGACATCCACAGATTCCCCTGGAGAAGGGAACTAGAGAAGAACTCCTGAGTAAATTGGGATCATATGGGAGGAAGCAATGGCAGGTGGGAAGAGAACAGATGAGAGAATGGAATGGTTGGGAAGAGGGAGCAACCAAGAAGGAGGACAACAAATAGATATCCTGATAGAGGAGCCATTGTGAGGTTAGAGAGAAACTTGGTGATAAGGAAACAACCAACAATTCACACAAGGACACAGGCAATAGTGGAGAGGGTGCCCAAGCTGGCCTTTCCCTATAATGAAATGAATGACCATCCTAATTGTTATTATAGAACCTTAATCCAGCAACTGATGAAGGCTGGTGCTACCTCAACTGAATCTGATGTTCTCTGGAAGAGAGAGTATAAATTTTTGTTCCATGAATAGGGCACTCAAGCAGCTATCTATGATGCAGTAGATGGTACTGTACTCATGTACTTACTGACAAAACTTGGTAGATTTGTTGGGTGGTCAACCTTGAAATAATAAACATGCCACCAACAAAAATGAACTCAATAGGCTACAAATGTATTTATGTGTACAGACATACATGCATGTATATACATATGTTTATGCAATAATAATAATGAATAAAATTGAGCTATCAAATTGAGAGAGATGAATTTAAATGACAATCACTAGAGAGGAAGTAAAGTATTTCTATTACAAAAACATTAGAGGTAAGGAGATTGGAAGCATATTTAATCAAAATATTTCATGTGTATATATGAAATTATCAAACAATAAAAAACTTCTGATGTCTATGTTACTGGAAAAAGTAAAAAATAATAATCTGAGATGAACTAATACTAGTCACAAAATTTTAGATGTGAATACTGTTTTCTCTACGGAGAGTCATGACTAAATGCGGACTAAGGATTGGCCTTTCAGAGTTTTGACTATTAAACACCCCAATAAAAAAAAAAGGACTTGATCAAACATTCCTGGGCAAAAGCCTAGAGCCTGAAACAACTAATTTGTATAGGTCTCAAAAGTGACATTTTAGTAGATAACAGCATAGACAAAATATTGATTCAGTTATATGCAGTAAATAAAATAAATTATTTCATAGTTATGTCCACATGAGAAAGATAAGAATACATATGAGAAAGAAGGAAAGAAAAATGATTGAAAGAGAGAATATAAAGAATATAAAACTGTGTATCTACTGGTGGCAATTACAAAAGTAATTCCTGGAACATCCATGATGAAACACATTAAGTTTACCTAATAGGTAGAATTTTGCAGTGTGTCTATCTCTACCTTACAAATGAGTTCTAAGTAGACAATCAGTAAGGACTATAAGCAGAGTAGGTAAAAGTGATGGTTACTATTTCCAAAACCAAAAATAATAACTAACTCTGGCAAAATAATTAAGGAATGATAGAATATTACATGAAAATGGACCATGAAATATGAATTCCTGTCATGTGTCTCTGCCACAGTGTTTACGCTGGATGAAAATATATTTTAATAGAAGATATCTGCCTATCATTAGCATTACCACATAGTCAAACGGACATCATCAGAGGAGCAGCTCTTCATTCAATACATGGTCCTCAGTTGGGTCCAGTTTAGGGATCATAGCACAATAATGACATTTTGATGAGTAAAAACTGATTAACTTTGGAGCAATAAATCTTCTAGACAAAAGTAAAATTACACCAGTTTTCAATAAAACAGGAGTCTTTTATTAAAGTACACATATCTGATCAACCAACAGTGCTTAAAAATTAGAGGTTGGTAGTCATCCCTGCAACAAAATTTGAAATATTAAGCAGTATATTTATTGTATACAAGTATCTATAATTTACAATGTGGTGAAATGTGAATATATTAAGAAGGAGTAAAGAATTGTGAATGATATGTGGCAGCAATTCAAATTTTATAAGTGTTTAAATTTGTTCTTATAAAAATTAAAGAAATATAATGTAATACGACATACAGTTGCTTAGTCATGATATACCAAATAAGGACATAAATTCTCCTCTCCCATATAAAACTCTTACGTTCCAATGAATGTTGTTTTTAAAAAAATTGAGATGGTGGAACCATGAATACAGAAATAATTTATTTCTCAATTTGATGGATGTAACAAACTAGGAGAACATATTGAGGCATTCTCAAGAACAAAGGCAGCTAATTACTCCTCAAAAATCCTGGGTGTTAATTTCACATACCCAAATAGTATCATGACAAGAAGTAATCTCATGTCTCTAACATGGATAAACTTCAAGGTCTACAGTAGGTTTTAATATAGCTAAAACCTGGTCTACAAGCCAGAAACCATGTAAGAAAAGCCAGGCATCTGAACTCCACAGGAACCCAGACCAAAATCATCTGTTACTTTCACAGCATCCTTGCTTAATACCGGCCAATGGTTTCTTAGTTAATCACAGTTTTTTAGAGCACCTGTCCATTAATCATTGTTCATTTTTCATATACCACAGATAAGGTCATCTTTCTATTGGAGTGCAAATAATGACTACAGTCTACCTTAGTCATCTATATCTCTCTAAAAATCTTAGAAACAACCAAGGAAATAATCTGTGGGTATATTCCACAGAAACTTCAAAGAGCAAAACATAATCCAGTGCTGTGTAGGTCCTATGAATAAACACACTACTGTCAGCTTCTATTGTTCCACAGACCAAGATAAGTAATATAAAAATACCTATAAACTACTGACAAAAAGGAGGAAGTGGAAAGGAAAAGAAGGAGGAAAGGGAATCAGAAGAGGGGAATGAAGAAAAGAAGAGTGAATATTCTCACCTGGTTGCACACAGGCTTGTACTTGAGCCCTGGCTTGTTCAGGATCATATCCAGCTGCCTGCAGTTAAAATTGGACACCCCAATGGACCTGGCCAATCCTGCATCCTTACATTTCTCCATGGCCTGGGGAGGAAATGGGTAATGATAGAACAGACAGAATAGTCAGTTGGAGACAGACTATTGTTAGAAATTGCTTTGTGAAGAAGAAATAAAAATGAACCTAACTATATTTGAATCTTTTTTTCCTTTTCTTCATTAAAAAATGTCTTCTCCATCAATGTATTTCCCCTGCTCCTGCTCCCTTCCACCTTCCCAATCCCTACCAGCCAGCCATCAGCGGATCTTAAGCAGAATACAAGTTATAAGAAAATGATAGCATTAACCAAGGGATTCTGTACTCTCCTCAGGAAAACAGAATCTTTTGTTGAAAAATTTTAATTTCATTTTAGTTAACACTTTGTACCACATATCTCACCAACTCAAAATACAGAATATTCTCAGTAATAACAGTGTGCTGTGATTATTGTTTCTGAGTATGTGATCTATTTCTTTGAATCTTTACTGCATAATCTTTTCCCCAAACTACCTCTTTCATTTTTATTTTATCACAACAATTAGTATTCCCTAAACCTTAAGAAAATCATCCCTCGTGGATGATCAGTTTCAAAACACAGAAGACATGACACTCTGGAAAGTGGAGGTATAACAAGTAGCACCCTGTATGGATGTTGTTGTCTAATTATAGTACTTACTTCCCAGGTATCACAAATATCTACTGTGTCAAATATAGCTTTTCCATGTTCATCTATTGGAAAATACTCTTCTCCTGGCTGGAAAATAAACAAATATTCAAGTAGTCTCTTAACAAATGCATTTCTTCAACAATAACAATGATATCATATAGAAATATGGCTAAAACAATCTTTCATCAGATGGATCATATTCTCTGAAATTATACTTGATATGAGCTATAAATGTATAATTACAAGAAATGTCCTTTGTGGTAGGGTTCTATTTTCATACATATATCATAGTTGTTCATAAACAGTACATTTCTGGGTCTTTAGTGTGGCATCCTACTTGACCTGTGTAACTGTTTACTGCCTCTCACTTTGAAATTTGACAACAACATTACCATGAATGTCACCAAGAAGAAAAAAAAATCAATGTTTTTTATATTGTATTGTTCATGGATGATTATTATAAAATGCTGAAGAAAGAAATGGCCCAACAAGGTTATTTTGTTATTTTCAGTATATATGGGCATATGTGCAACTGTATTTGTTTGCACAGCTATTCATGTATGTTTGTACACATACGTGAGTTTAATTTTTGTTATTGTTCCTTGAGATATTACCCATCTTGATTTTTTTTTGAGACAAGATTTCTGGTCAGCCTTGAACTCATGTTTTTCATTAAGCTGTCTGATCTATGAAAGTCTCAGAGACTTCCTTTCCTCTATCTACATTCTCAGCACTAGGATAATTCATGTGAATATCTACACGTAGATTCTGGGCATCAAACTGACACTCTCTTGTTTTCAGAGAAAGTACTTTATCAAGAAAACAGTCTACTCAATCTGATCAGGACTCTTTTAAAAATTAATTCTGGTGTATCAAAATACAGAGGGGTAGAAATATAATTATGACCCACAGCTGTAACCAGCACTGAGGACATACTCAACACCAGTAGATATTTTCCCACAAATGCTGTTTGAACATGTAATAATACATAGGTAAGAAATAACAATCAAGCACTTCTCAACTATACTCTTAAAAGCCAAAATCTAGTCATTTCTTAATATAATGTAATTTTTAAAATAAAAAATGAGTTTGTACAGATTTACAAAATCTTAATTAAACAGACCAGAGCACAGACAATCATGCTGGAATCATCAATAAAGTAAATTTGAGGAAGCCATTCACCTACCTTCAGAGCCATGGGGAAATTAATGAGATAGAGGTCAACATAATCCAACTGAAGTTTCTTCAGTGATTGCTCCAAGCAAGACTTAACCAGCTCTGGATGATGGAAAGTACACCAAAGCTACAGAAGTTAAATAATGAAAATCAGGCTGGATTTACAAATTGTAACAATTTATTAAATTTCTTACTTCATCTGATACAAAGATATTTTTCTACTTATTTAAAACTGAATCTCATGGTGAAATAATCTACTTTTTCTGAATTTCTTTTAATTTGAATAGCTATGTAAACTCATACATGTTTATTATGAATTAATTATGTCATTGCACAAGACCCAAAATTTTTATCAATGGCTAATAATCTTTATCTTTCAAAATATTTTTTTCTTAATTAATAAATTCATAATGGAAAACTGTTCTGTGTGTGTGTGTGCGCGTGCATGTGTGTGTGTGCATGAGTGTGTGTGTATGTGCATGTGTGTATGTATGTATGTGTGTATGTGTGTGTTTGAATGTGTGTGAAAGTGTATATGTGTGTATGTGTGTGTATTTGTGTGTGTGTATGTGTGTATTTTTTTGTGTGTGTATTTGTGTGTGTGCATGTGTGTGTGAATGTGTGTATGTGTGTGTATTTGTGTGTGTATGTGTGTTTGTGTATTTGTGTGTGTGTATGGTGTTAGCTATAATCCACTTCTATTCCTGTAGCTCATGTGCATGTGAAGGCCAGATATTGATCTTGGGTGTGAGCTTCCATCTCTCTTTTTCATATATACCTTTAACATAAAATTTAAGGTAAATATTTGCATGTTTTGTCATATTTTTATATAACTCAAACAGTATTAGTTATATATTGTTAAGCATTAAAGGTTTTGTCTTATAAAATTCTTGCTTATTGATAAGAATGACTAAATAATTTCTTTTCTCTTCCATTTTTATTTATTCATAGAGGTTTTTTCCATGTATATCACTGTTTGCCCTTCCATTCTTCCTTCTCGTCCTTTCCAGTCCTTTCTCAGCCTTACCCACCTGATCCTCATCCACTCCCCATGAAGGGTAAAGAGTCCCAAGGTGGGTCAGTTAAGACTGGGATATCCATTTGAAGTAGGTCCAAGTCCCTCATCCCAGTATTAAGGCTGGGTCAGGTGTTCCTCTGTTGGGAATTGGCACCAAGATGCCAGTTCGTGTACAGTCTGTTCCTTCTCCATGAGGTTCCACATACTATCTAAGCCAATCAACAGTCATCTACCTTTGGAGGAGTTAGTTCCTATTCCTTATGATTCCACAGTGACTGTTTTTGATTCAGTGAGCTCCTAGATCTTCAGCCAGCAATACCTGTGGGAATCCTCCTCATAATAACTATTCCTTTGCTCATATAGATTTTCCCCTATCTCTCTCTTTAGGTGGACCAGAAGCTCGACTTGATGCTTAGCAATGGATCTCTGCTTCTGCTTCTATTCATTTCCAGGTATAGGTTCTATAATGACATTTAGGGTGGTCATTTATTTGATGATATGTTAAGTCCTGTCTAGGCACTCCTTCCACTATTTGTTGCTATCCTAGCCAGGGACATCCTGTGAGCTCTTAGACATTTCCCTACCACCTGGCCTCTTTCCAACCCCACAGTAGATCTCTCTACCAAGATATCCATCTCTTTTTTCTCCCATTTTGCTGCTCCTCTCACTCAAGTATTTTCTTCTTTCATAATTTGTTCCCACCTCTTCTTAGTTGCCCCATGTAATGACCCCAATTAGCTCAGGAGATCTCTATTTTCTCTTCCTAGGGGGATCCGTAGTGATGAGAATGTTTTGAGAGTTATTATGGACAAAGTAAAGCCACTGTCCTCCATAGACCATGGAAAATCACATTTCTATGTACTGAGACATAACAAAGCAATGTTGAATTCTTAAATCTAAACACAGCAATGATGAGAATATCATCATGTTATTCTTTGTTCCCCACCACATGCAACATGCAAACACATGAGTAAGTCATGTGTAGTTCACTATCACTGACCAAATATAAATGTCCATTCAGATATCACAGTTCATTCATTTGAATACCATATGCACAATACCTTTGAGGTGTAAAATATATCTTCCCTCTTCACAGTTCCATCTTCAATCTTGCTTCGGATGGCAAGTCCTACCTCCTCTTCATTTTGATACATATGGGCAGAATCTATATGGCGAAACCCAACTTCTATAGCTATTTTTGTGGCTTCTGTAGCTTTACTCTTGGGTACCTAAAAGAACAACCAAAAGTAACATTTATAGAAAGATGTGGTCAGCCCCTAATCATGTGTTCAGTCTTTCTATTTTAATACACAAAATAGTTGTAGACTGATGGAACAGAAACCAAACCTACAGAAGAGTTATCTGGGATTCAGTAACCCAATAAGCAGTTCTGGCTCCAGCTGTCCTGGTTTATATCCATTTTAATACACACTCCCAATGCCATTGTTTTTACTTCCCATTTGTTTACTGTTTATACACAACACATTGCTTTTCATGTATTTTCTACTTCAATCTTTACAACTTTATTAGCTAAAAATGTACTTATAGAATGGACAGATTATTCTATATATAAAAGCAGGTTGACTTTCATAAGAAATACTTTTGTTTCTTACTTTTAAATAACAATTATTTGAAAAAAGAGAAAAATCTACAGCATAAAAAGAAACTTTTGCCAACTAATGACTTAATGAGGGACTAATATTTATATTATACTATTTAATTCTATAATCTAATACTTAAAGAATTCAAAAGACTAGCAAAAAAGATGTAATTAACTTCTTTTTAAAAAAATGACTAGATGAACAAGACAGACATTTTCTCAAAGAAATACATTCTAAGCAAACATTTAAAGGCTCTGTAGTATTCATTTTCAGGCAGTTAAGCAGAAAAAATCGGTTTAAACAAAAGGAAAAAATAGTTCTAGAATAAGCAGCAGTCTAGGATAAGGATCAGGCCATTTCTCCTTTATAATGCATAGCTCTAGCCTGGAGAAACTGAGACTCCTAGGGACCCCAATGTTACCAGGATGTGGGTGACTTTATGAATCAAATAAATATCCATTCATTCTTGTTCTATTTCATTTGAATTTTCAAACCCAGCATCACTGTTTTTACCTCTGAAGGTACAGCAGTACCAAAGCCCAGCACAGGAATGAAGTGCCCATCATTGAGTTGCACACGTTGGAACTTGGAGTTCATGGTCTGTCACTCTTCAGGATGAGCTGGCTCTGCTTCATGTTCGCCTTCACTGGGCAGTGAAGTAATGGGAGCTGCCCCACCCTCCCAGTTAAAAATTAGCCTGTGGCAGATGGGAGAAGTGAAGACAAGTTAAACATGTGACAAGACAATGACAGCTACTTCACTTATATATATAAAAGAAAATTCCCCCAAATTTACTATATTATGATTCAGAGTTTATTGAATCCATTGTATTTAGCCTTTACCATCTTCCATAAAGCATTTTGAATTAATTAGAGCTATTAACAGAGAAATCATTGTTTCAGAATAAAATAAAATTAAATATTTCTGTTTCATTATATCCTTGTACAACAAAGCTAGTTCCTATAAAAATGCATAGAAAAGAAACAAAATTATTGTGAACTGTTTTTTTGTTGTTGTTGCTTGTTGTTGTTCTAATTTTGAGCTTAAAAATGGGATAAAAGATTAAGTTTGAAGAAAAATTACATTTTTTCATGATTCCCATTGAGAAAACATATTCCATGTCTTCTTTGCTTTTTACCATAATCAGAATATTAGTGCTCACAGGTATGCAGTCCTTCCAAGAATGTTCTAGAAGGGCATTTCCCACATGCCTCCAGTAATGATGGGTGATAGCTGTCATATAAATCTAGAGCATATAACTACGAACAGCATGTATTATGTCTTTCAGTAGCTATAACATTTATAATATTAGAAATTATTCTACATTTCTGTCTGTGACGGTGATAAGAGAGGAACCAAAAGGCAGCTTGGGAGGGGAAAGGATTTATTTGAGCTACACAGAGCACATAGTTTATCTCTGAGGGAGCTAAAACAGGAGCTCAAGCAGTAGACAGTAGGCAGCACGGGGAAAAGCTTACCAGCTTACTCCCTTATACAGTGAGGGCCATCTGGCTGGGAATGGTATCACTCAAAGTGGGCTGTATCAAAGCACACACAATCATCCATCAAGAAAATACAAACAGAGGCCCACAAGGACAATCGAATGCAATGACATGTGAAGAAGTCATTTAAAATGCAACATATGAACTTTGTATCTGCTGATTTTAAAATGCAAAATGAAGGACATTCTGTGTGGTTGGTAAACCCAAGTGAGAACATGCTGAAAACAGTAGTCTCATACGTGTAAGTACCATCAATGTGCATTATAGAAAGATCATATAGAAAGTATGTCTCATGATGTGGTGGCATATTTTATATTTAATAAGATCAGTCTGGAATAACAGAGGACAGAACCATATCTCCAGCTTTTTGCTTTGTTTTGTTTGTTTTTTGTTGTTGTTATTTTGAGACAGGGTTTTCTGTGTAACAGCCCTGGCTGTCCTGGAATTTGCTATGTAGACCAGGCTGGCCTCAAACTCACAGAAATCCTACCTCTGCCTCCCAAGTGCTGGGACTAATGGCATTCACCATCTCTGCCTGGCTTGTTGCTTCTATGGAATATCTATATATCTGCCTATGTCTACCTTAAATATCTTCTTCATCCGTTGTTTCACTTCCAGGTTCAACTCTGCATCATAATTCTACAGTTAGGAATAAAGGAGAGAGCTACCATAGTTTTGTTTTTAGGCTTTTAACTCAAAGAAATAGATCTCTGTCTCCTGAGTGATGGGATTAAAGGAGTAGGTCTCCACTAAGTCATTTCCATGCTGGGATGAAAGGTGTGAGTTAGCACTCTCTGACCCTCATGGTTTGGCTGTAGGTAATTCTGATCTCTGACAGTCCAGGGTGATTTTATTAACTATAAAAGTTATCACCACACTATGATTATCTCTGAACTGGAAAACCATGGATGAATTTTAAAATCTCTCCATGATTTTGAGTTTTCTGAAATTAAAAGATATGATAGTAGTAAACAGTATTTCTTTTTTAATTATGAAAACCTTTCCATTTTATTGAAATCTACTGTCTTCCAAATTACAGTTAAAGTTTTGGATTGGTACTTTAGTTACCCAGTCCAGTGTCCAGGAACACCCCAATCACCACCATAAATGGTTTGATCGATATTTGAAAATCATTATTTTCTAGAAGGACCCACAGAGATCATCACATAATTAGGCAGTAGTTGTTTTATACAGAAATATTAAAGCATAAAATTTAAACAGAAACTGGTGTGAGAGTTGGCCAAGAGAAGAATTAATCTTCTCTGTTCAATCTTCTATAGTCTTCCACTAATGTAGTCATGAAAAATGCAAAAAATTCCCAAAGCACTGAATAGACATAATGTGTTCTGAGTTGTTTAAATTGAAGCCATTTAGAGCCTCTACACCTGCCTTTAATGCACACTTTATTGTACAATATGTATATAATGACAATTTAAGAATAATAATAAACCTGACTAATCATGTCTCCAAATTCCTGTCTCTTAAAGAAAGCATGTAGAAATGGCCTCAGGTCCAATGACTATGGGAATCCTTATGCTACATAATGAGGAGAGCTCAGTGTTCTCAGGTACCATCTAAGGTACAAGTTATTTTTTATGAACTACAATATATGGCAGAGTATGATGTTAACTGTCCAATGACACCATTCTCTACAAAACAGATGTTATTTATACTATCAGTAAGATGTGTATGCAAAGCAAAGATCCATATGTAAGAAGTTATAACCCCCTACTAGAAAATCGTCACGTAGGAGTCAGTCTTTAAGAAAAAGTTTATTATTTGTGGAAACTTCTAGTAATTAAATTGGATACTGTTTTATTATTCATAAAATTTTGAAAAACTGTATCAAATAGAAGAAGCATAAAGAAGCAATTATCCTCCTCAGGACACTGACAAATTAACTAAGCGTTTCCCTCAATCTTTCCATATTTGGCATGATATTCACACTAAAGCATAACCACCTCCTACTATAATCTTTACAATAGCTCCCTATATAAAGATTATCAAACTCTTGCACATATGATTAAGTGTTGACTCAAAGTTCAGAAAACAAGTTCTTTATCACACAGTTAACTAGTCACTGACCAAAAATGGACTCTAAAAGTATAATCCAGTGAGTGACATAAACTCTCACCTCCCACTTTAATATCTGAAAACCTCTGGACTTTGCACTGCAAATAAAATATTATGAACACATACAATTATGTATAGTCGCCTTTACAAGATTCATGTTTCCATGAACTTATTAAATTTTTCTTTTCTAATACCTTCCTCAGAGTTTTTTTTTAAATATTTTTATTTTGGGGGTTAAAACATGATTACATCATTTCTCACCCTCTTTTCCTCTTCCATATACCCCTCCTTGCTATCTTCAAAACCATTGACTCTTTTTCACTAATTTTTGCTACATTTACTAAACCATCATAATTTCTAACTACAGCCTAAACTTCTGACCTAATAGACAGGGAGATGTGCAATCCTCATTCCTTATTAAGGAGACTTCTCTCTGCATCAGAGATCACTACAGAAAAACATAAGCAATCAAAATAGAGAGTGGTAGGGCACAGTTCAGCAAATAAATCTACAAAGTTTATTCCACACTCAGGATTATAACAGGAAGAGGTTACATTTTAATGCAAATATCATGCACTATAATTGTGAAGCTTATTTATTGTTCATGAAAATTTCTCAACATATGAAAGTTTAAATCTGAAGAGTATGACTACAGAGAAAACCTACCAGATGTTGGTATCTGCCATGCTGATGCTTTTCATTTGTACTGAGAGAAAAATGGAGATAGGACTGTGGGACAATTGTAAAATATGTGTTGTTGCTGTAACTGCAACAGCAAAAGAAGAAGCAGCAAAGTGTTTAAAACAGTAGAAACTATTTCTGGAAGAATGAGACAAACAGCAGACTAGAGGAAAGAGAGGTGACCAAACAATAGAAAGTACTAAGTTAAAACACATTGTATCTAAGTTTACAAAATTAAGGTCAAGGAATATCTGGCAACAGCTAGAGGAAGGATGGCACAAAAGCTTTAGAGCAGCAAGATAAGAACACCATGAGTCCACTTTGACACCAAGAAAACAAGAAGATAGTGGATGAAATACCATGAAAGGCCACTGTATTCAGGAAGCTAATTCTTCAAATATTATGGGAAGAAAAGCTTCATTGTTAGGGATATAGCTTAATGGCAAGTTCTCACCTAGAATTATTTTTTAAGGTTTTTAATTTACTTACTTATTTACACATGCATTTGTGTATGTATATTTGCAGAGGACATGTATCTCACAGCCCATGCATGGAGATTAGGAGACAACTTGAAAGTTTTTCAAAGACAACAGAATTCTATTCATTTAGTCTGCATAGGTAAACTCCTATACATTTGTTTGTTGTAATTGTGAACAATCAACACAGGAGAAACTGTTCAAGTAATAATATTGTCCATTATCTGTGTTATAGTTCATTTTACTGAACTATAAAGTAGCTGAAGGGTTTAAGGTATTCAATCAATTCATTGGGGAAGAATTAGTGTCCCATTCTAATATAACTGAATGGATATTTGGAGCATTAAATCAGTTTCTGTATACCATAGAAGACAAGTCACATTTGTTTTATTTAATACCAACAATGCTTGTTTACAATATTCCCTCTTACATAGTTCTTTGATCATGTAATAAGGGTAACATGTTAATTAAAAGGCAAAGATTGGCTTTGTAAAACAATCCAGGATATAAAAGAAGTTGTTGCCTTCCATAGTTCATGTAAAATCAGACTCAAAAAGCAGTAACTGTGCATTGCATATTTTTAAACATATGGATGAGAAAGCCATCATCTTTGTCCTCAACTCATCATGTAATATGTGACTTTGTATGAACGCAAATTCATATAGAGATATCCCTAAAATCCCAATACAACAATAACTTCATATCTAAATTCATAAAATCACTTCAACAATCATTAGTTATAACACATAACATTCAATATTTTTGAGATATAGTGCAGACTCCTTTCTTCATATTGCCATCTCCAGTCTTCCTTCAGAGGGCCTGTCCTATCTCCTCACCTCTCAGTACAGTGAACAGCATCAGAATTCAGACTCCAAATCAAGTTTGGTGTTCTCTGTAGCCATACTTTTATATTTAAACATTCAAATGTTAAGAAATTATTCATGTACAATATATAAACTTTCCAATTGTTAACCTTTCTGTGGGAATACTTTCAAATATAATAAAATCATTTGGAGATATCCCCTGGTTTTAGCTCACTGGATGGAATTATATAAGAGTCAAAGCAAAGGTCTTCGTAGTCTGTATACTCATAACTTCAGTATCATTGATGTCCTATGGTTTTAACTGTCAATATGGGGTTATCCACCTCCTCCTGTCTTTTTTTGTTTTTTCAGATAGAGTCCTGGCTGTCCTGAAACTTGCTTTGAAGACCAGGTTGTCTTTGAACTCACATTCTCTTGCTTCTGCTTCCAAAGTTCTGGAATTAACAGTGTGAGCAACGGTTCTTTCTGCCTTCTCTGTCTTTCTATATCTGTCTTAAATACTTTCTTTGCTCAGTTAACATGTGGCACCACCACTGCCTGCCTGGCAGTCTGGAATTCCTTCTAAGGAATTCCTAAGATGACCTCAAACTCTGATTGAATTAAGGGTGTAGGTCACCACTCCTGGGATACTACATGTGCTGGGATTAAAGATGTGACTTATCACTCTCTGATCCTCCTAGACTAACTGTGGGTAGATCCCTTTGGTATCTCCCAGTGTTTTTTATTATATTTGAAAATGTCCCCATATCTTTCCTTACAACATTGGAGGGTTGTCCATTTTCACCAGAGTCCATCCTTATTTGCCTGGACTCTTTCTGTTTAATAGTAGAAATTAAACAACTCAAAAACCTTTTTAGCCCAAGACAATAATGGCTTAGCCATTGGCATTGTAGACTCCCTATAATACCCATAATTATTATTTTCTGGAGGGACCTACCGGAATCATGATATAATTATGCAGTATTTGTTTTATACAGCAGTATTAAACCATGAAATTTAAACAGAATGTAGTGCAAAAGATGCCTAAAAGAAGAATTAATATTCACTCTTCTTTGGATTTTCGTTCAATGTAGTCATGCAAAATTCATCAGCACTGAGTTGAAAAAAATGTGTGATAAAGTTGTTTAAACTGAAGCCATTTAGAGCCTCTACACCTGTTTTTAATACACATTTTATTGCACAATCTGTTTATTTATAATAATATGATAACAATCAATCATAAACCTGAATTAACACATCCCAAAGTTCCTCGCTGTATATCAGGTCCATTGACAATTGTAATCCTATGCTCTGGAATAGGGAGAACTCTATGTTTCCAGGTAGCATCTAAGGTTCAGTATGTGATTTATTATGAACTACAATAGACAGCAGTGTATGTTAACTTTCCAATGATGCCATTCTTTCATGACATACTGTGTTTCAAATAAAGATTGTCTGAAGATCAGAGGACATAACCAGCCACAATTAGCCATGAAGGTCAGGCAATGGTGGCCCATGCTTTTAATCTTAGTATTGGGGAGAAAGAGACAGAGATCCAGTCCAAAAGAGAAACAGAACTTGGATGGGGTGATACACACCTTTAATCCCAGCACTTGGGATCCTATGCCTCTGATCCCAGTACTTGGGAAGCACAAATACCTTTAATCACACACTAGAAAGTTTGAAACATGCAGAGAAAGGAATATGAGGAGGAAGAAGGCCGGGGTTCAGCATCTTCCACTTCAGCCTGTGCTTTTCTTTGCTTCCACTATTCAGTCTAAGTATTCATGGAGACAGAATCATCCCCTTTTGAGTTGAGAAGCTGGCAAGGTGAAAAGTAGCTGTGGCTTATTTCTCTGTCTCTCTGATCTTTTAGTATTTGCCCCAATACCTGGACCCAGATTTTTATTATAAGATCAATTAGGATTTGTACAATGTATGGCATCCAACTTTTGGGTCACAAACGTATAAAAAGCTGCTTGTTTGTGGCTTTGGAGCCACCAGCACAGACAAAAGTTATACGTGGCCATACAGGCGAAGGAAGTAGCTGGTTTGTCTATTCCCCTGTGTAGGTTGTGCTTGCTCCTTGATTATTTTTTCCTCCCCAAGCAAGTTGTGGCTTTCACTGGACCTCCTCCTCAGGATGCTGCTACAATACATAAATACCTCATTTCACAGTCATCTGAATCATTATTGTGAGCAGATTTGATCAGTCAATAGGAATTTCTTAAAAAGGAGAAATAATTTAAGAGAAAATGTGAATTATGTTCCACATTAAAAGCTAGGAAATAATATGACAATGGAGTGAGGTTAGACTCAGTTGAAAATACTCTGAACAATTTAAAATGGTACAATTAAATGAAAGAATAATTAATATACAGAGGATTAATGTAATATCTATTATAAATAGTATTTGTTTGATCATTCTTATTTGAGCCCTTAAAATTGGTTTATATGAATGTCTAGTTGAATGATGTCAGTGCCAAGAATCAGGTTTTAGAAAATCTTCTTAACACAAATTATAGAGATATTAAACTCAGGCAAAAGGATTTTAAAAAGAATCAATCTCAACACTGCATTAAAAAGTTAGAGAGAAACAGCTTAGGAATTTCAAACAGCCAACTTTATTTTATCTAGTAACCTTACAGAAACTGTCAAACTGTCAAATTGTCTGTCTATCTAAGAGCTCATTGAACTCCTATTGAAATGTTAGATTTGAGGAGATTCAAGGAAACAATAGTTTGATATGGCATGTACTCACCATTTGTGAAGCAGATGTTAAACTTGTTGCCAATTTGTGGTAGAATTGTCCGTCAGAATTGAATAAATTTAGTTGCAGCAGTTTTAGAGGTTGATCTCCAATCACAATGGGGAACTTGATGGAAAGTGTTAGTTTCACACATAAGATGTAGAGGCATCCACTACGGGATGCAACATGAGAGTTTATTCAGGGGAGTTGCTGAGAAAGAAATAGAGAGGGGTGAAAGAGAGAGAAGGGGAGAGGGAAGAGGGGAGAGAGAAAAAACTTTCACATGGTGGCTCCTTTTAAGATAGTGGTTGGGCATAGATTTACATAGCCATGCCTAAGGGCATGCCCTCCATATGTGGTGTTCTGTTATGTTGGGTTTACCATGTGGGGGCTACTATGTGCCAGGAATGATTACAGAAAGATGAGGCTAAAACCAGTGAGTAATAAAGTAAAGAGAGGGATATTGAAATTACCCAAAACTAATTTCTGGGGGGGGGTTAATATAGAAAGACAATCTTTATATGATTATTCTACCCTAGCTTTACACCACATGGCAGTCTTAAATGCTTGGAATAGAAATGAAGAAGGAGGAAATAAAATTGAGTCATCTACAAAAGTTATATAAAGCCCAAAAGAAATTTTCACTGATATTTTTAAAAAGATTAACTTTAACAGTAAATAGAATACTACCAAATTCAGAAGTTAGGCAAAAAATTAATTGAATTACTGGCTTATAAAATGCTAATTCACAATGGAAAATGATTACTAGACCACTAAAGGCAAGATTATCACCTTGCAAGAATGGATCTGAAATTCAATTAATAGTTAACCTAATAACTGTGATGCTGCTTGGATAGGAGGGGTGATTTCTAGATGTTTGAAGAAAATCAAAATGTCAAATGTTATAATTACAATAAATAATGTCACCTAAAATGGAACTGTAAAAAGACATTCCTTAGAAATGTTTTTACT
This sequence comes from Phyllotis vaccarum, assembly GCA_033318265.1. Classification (NCBI taxonomy): domain Eukaryota; kingdom Metazoa; phylum Chordata; class Mammalia; order Rodentia; family Cricetidae; genus Phyllotis; species Phyllotis vaccarum. The sequence continues at coordinate 11,568,957 of JARWLC010000011.1, read as the reverse complement.
AAGGATAACCCAACATAATGACCTTTCATTCTGAATTATGCAAAAGGTGTGGAAAAGGTAGACACTGAACTAAAAAATGTATATCAACAAGTGACAGACAGAGTAACTTTTTACCTTTGGGAAATTCCCTGTGGATCCTTTTTTAGGCCCTCATGTCAAATTAGTCCAGTCATTCCTGTCATCATAGAAGAAATCTTCCCAGAGCAATTAAAGAATCTATAGCCATAAACACACACACACACACACACACACACACACACACACACACACACACACACACATACACACATACACTCACATATGCATATATACATACATACTACTCGGGATAATAGAAAAGCTATAGAATAGAGAACAAAAAAAATGGGATAAACCAAAAAGCAAATATTTTGGAAAAATTCTATGAATGAACAAATATCACAACTAAAATACAAATAAATGACACTGTCATTGAAGATCTGGTAGATATAGATGAGGATGTAACAATAATTGTACCATATTCTTGGCATCTTTATTGACCTCTTCAGTAGGTAAATCTTAAGCATTTAGGGATTGGAACCTTATCCCAGGTAAAACAGAGCTCAAGATGAGTCAAATATATAGGAACAGAAGGACATAGAGGAAAGGTAAAGCTATATGTGGCTAGCACTGTCATGAATTTCTGGGAATATAATTTATTACAGCAATAGAATACCCAGATTAATATTTCTTCACTCTCAGAAACAAACCATGAACTACATATATTTTGAGGAAAAATGTTAGAAGATATTATAAAGAAAACAGTCACCAAACATTGAGGTTGTTCAAAAACTAGGCATAACAGATGCTGATCTTTCAAAGACATCAACAACCCTCCCTTTAAAATGGTTAACAGATAAGCCTGTATATATTTAGCATTGGCCTTTAACAAAAGAGAAATGGAGGCCTTACAGCAAATGATATAAAAATAGATAAATTCTCAGCATTCTGAAAAATCAACCACCCCTTTAAATTCTTCTGTATTTATTATCAAAAATAAATCTGGAAAATGGATAATAGTAACAAATCTAAGAACTGTTAACAAGGTGATTCAAACAATGTTCTTTCTACAATGTGGAATTCTTTTATTTTCTCAGTTACCTTAAAGATGGTGTTTTATAGTTACTAATTTAAAAGAGTGCTTCCTCATTATACATTCACAAGAAAAGTTTTTTAAAAGAATTGCCTTTATGGTGCCTACTGATAATAATTCTCAGCCTGTAAAGAGATGTCAATGGAATGTTACCCATCAAGAAATATTAAATAGCCCACTCCATGACAATATTTTGCAAAAAAGCTATTCAAAGTGATATGCAAGTAATCTGCACAATCTATCATTTACTACAACATGGAGGACTTCCTACTGATTTTAATATCAATACTTTAGAAAGAATACTTTAACAAGTGAGAAATAATTCCTGCTTAGGGACTATAAGTTGTTTCTGAAAAAATTACAGTGAGAAGATCCTCTTGATTACTTAGAATATAAAATATGTTACAAAAAATTGGATCCTAAAAGGTGAAAATTAAGGGAGATATATTATTGGGGATTCTTAATGACTATCAAAGATTACTAGGAGACATTTATACTTTATGTTCTACTCATGGGATAAAATATAATAAATTTAATAATTTATTGAAAAACTTACATGGTGACAAAGAATTAAAGAGTCCAAGAAAAATTATCAATTGAAGCTGAGCAATAATTGTCTTTTGTTGAAAAGAAATTACAAGAAGCATATGTGGATGGTGTGGATCAAGACCTTAGTTACATTCTAGTTATTGTATGCTTTAAGCATTCTCCTACAGGAATTTTAGTGCAGAGGAAAAATATTATGTTGGAACTAATATTTCTACCACATAAACTGAGTAAAAAAATAGAACATGTAGAAAATATTTCTGATTTGGTTTTAAAAGAAATATTCTTGATCAATTGAGAGGAATGGACCTAGTAGAAATTGTAGTACATTTAGCTAATGATAAAATCGATCAATTATGGGCAGACAGTTGACCTTGACAAAGAGTTTGCAGTAACTTTTTGGAGATATTAACAGCAAATATCCCCAAAGCAAAACATTCAATTTATAAATTAAACCAACTGGCTTCTTCCTTATATTGTACAGAGAACACTAATTTCTGGAGTCCCTACATTTTATGCTGATGCCAATATGATGGATTTTGCAAAACCTTTTAATATAGCTACTGACTCTCAACATGAAGAAAGGGTTGCTTCACACAAAGAAACTTCTGAGTTTATTCCTGATAAATCAGAACTACCTTTGCCATTTATTCTGTTACAAGAAATAATAAGGAATAGGAATCATACCTTATATATAACACACATCTAATCCCATATAGGTTTGCCAGGCCGTATAGCACAAGATTATGATGAAATTAATCAATCATTAATAGAAAATGTGCTAGAGACCTCAGAGTTTCATATAAAACATCATGTTAATAGCAAAGGTTTAAAAAAAGGATTTCTTCATCACTTGACAATAAGACAAAAAAAACTGTTGAAAGAAAAAAGACAAATTTCATTATCAACAGAAAGTAATTCTGGAGGTAATAAAATTTGGCAGATGGATGTGCTTTATTTTAAGAATTTGAAAAACTAAAATATATACACTATACATTTTCAGAATTACCATGGGCAACTCCATTGAGCTTGGAAAAGACTGATTCTGTAATAATACATTTATTAGAAGTTATTGCCATCATGGGAATACCTGTACAAATTAAAATGGATAATTACCCCAGCATATGTTTCTAGTAAAATGAACAGTTTTTTGATTATTGCAATATAAAGCATATTACAGTTATACCACACAATCCTACAGGGCATGCAGTTATAGAAAGATCAAATAGAACTCTACAGGATATGCTAAATAAACAGAAAGGGACAACAAAGTCCCCCAGAAATAAATCACATAATGTTTATTAACATTGAATTTCCTCAATGCTAATAATGAAACAAAGAACAATAACTTCAGAACGATACACTATAGACAATCTACTAAGCTAAATATACTATCTAATTCACAGATATGTTGACCTCAGAATGGAAACCAGAATATATGCTACATTGGAGAAGAGGTTTGTTATGTTTCCATAGGAGAAGAAAAGCTATGGATAGTGTCAAAATGAATAAAGACTCCATTTGAACAGGAGAAACCTGTCGATAAGGAGATACAATTGCTCATCCACCAAATCTCACAAAACAAGGGTCAGGGTAGAGTTCTGTTTTTTCCTTACAAAAAAATAAAAATACCCATTTTCAAGATGTCAAAAGAGCTTGAATATTTCAACTTCTAAAACAGAAAAGAAAGCTATCCAAAAGAAAAATTACAAGCAAAGGAAAATCAGACTTATTGGTATCAATACACTCTATAGGGTGAAACTTCATTGCCTAACATCTATATATCTTTACTTGATTTTGGAGTGGAGTGTGGTTTTCTTCTTCTTTAAACACAAGCATGTTTGTTAATTGTTAAAGAAAAATGTAAAATCTCTGTATCATATCAGAAAAGCCACCTGTTATTGGACAGAGGAAAACTCAAAGTTAAAAGGACTATTCTATTACTACTGGTCTCATGATCTTTTGGCTTAATTTTGACTCTTTAAAATTCTTCTTAAGGTATACATTTTATATCAAATTTATAAGATTAATATGTATGTATTAACTCTGTCATGATACTAATGGTCACATAGAGTACTAACTAAATTTTTTATATAAAAAAGACTTTATCTAGCTGCCTGTACATTGTTTCAAATTTGAGTCTCTATCAGTTTTTTTGTAGTGAACTACAACCATGCCTAAATGCAACCTTTATAATTTTCAAAAGGCTGATGGGGCCCTACAATAACAATTCTACCAGGACTATGACAATACCACAAGGCTGAGAAACACCACCTAAAGATCAGCCTTGGATTACAAACTGCTTATGATACTTTTGAGATGGTTATCTGAGATGATCCACCCTCACAAACTATTCTAGCCAGAACTTAAGATAAACTACATTTTCCCATTATGCAGATACCGAACAGCAAATGATACAACTACCTTTCCCAGGATTTGACAATTAACCCATATTTTTCTTTTCAGGATCCCCTAAAGATGTCTTTACCCCCAGAGCACAGGAAGTAACTTTAATGCAGAATGTCCACATTCCAGAAAGATGAGGTGGGTAGCTTTTAGTCTTTCAATGGGTTATGGATAATTGTCTTTGTTTAGAGTGGTTGACTAAAAGTTGTATCTGTAGGGAATTGCGTTGTTTCATGGTAAATAATTGTCCTGCCCACTGGTTTAATAAAAGGCGCTGATTGGCCAAAGGCAGGCAGGAAGTGTGGGCGGGGCTGCCAGACTAAGAAAACTTGGAGAACAGGGAGCACAGAGCAGAATGCCAGAGAGAAGCCAGAAGAAGCAGAGGACAACTATGCTGCTCTAAGAAAAGGTACCGAGCCACATGGCTGAACAGGATGAGTCATGGGTTAGATGAAGGGTAGAAAGCTAGCAGGTTATATGCCTGAGCCTGAGGCCAATCAGCCTAAAACTATTGAAAGAATCTGTGTGTATCTATGGGTCTGCGGGTCTAAACCTTGAAGCAAAGGCCCAAAAAGTCCAGGCCAGAAACCTCCTACTACATGTATCAGCTATAAAAAAAATTAAAAAAAAAATAAAAAAATAAAAAAAAGATATTAGGTTCAATGTGCTTGTTTGAATAAAAAAGAAGAAAAAGGGAGATACAGATATGATAGGACAAAAAAGAGTACATTATTGAATCTACTTGGAAAAGTAAAAGGGATGTGCATATGATAAGTAAAAGAGTAAATTACTTTAAAAAGCAACTGCTAATTTCAAATATTTTGCATTGGATTAGATTATTGTATATTGTATACAAATTGTGTATAGTGATATAAAGTTAAGATTAATTTCATTACTGCACATATATTTTTTGCTCTTCTTTAAGATATCGTACCTATATAATTTATCTAGCAATGAATGCAAATTGCTAGTCCTTGAAAGTTATTCTTACCAACTAATTAGGTTATAAAGACTGAAAGTTAGTAGTCACTCACTACAATCAAACATGCAGTCATGTTAGACATGTTTGCAAGGTTAAACTATGTATTTTATATAGACAGGTTATCTTTAAATACTTCAGAGATTTACAGAATATGGCACTTAAGATATCTTAATAGCATAGATTCTTTTTATTTTAATCACAATGAGATACGTCTGCTTCTGGCAACACCATTATACTTCAGAGAAGATGATGGGAACTAAAGATACTCCATATAAAATTTGCTTTATTTCAAAGGTTAGCCACTGGGCAAGAACTGGCTCTTTATGTCTTTATTCTCTTCAAATGGACAAGCAGAGGACAAAATAAAGAACTGATGAACCTTGCCTAGACAAGGTAGAAAGGACCTTAAGAATATCTTGTTTCACAAAGAAGTCTGTCAGATATGATAGGCTTGTAGGATGAAAATGGATATGCCAACATTTCAGAGAAACCTTGGGTGACTGTCTAGGTAGCCAACTGTTTCTGTCATTTCTCAATTTTTGGAAGTCACTTGCTTGCAATTGCTGCTTACTCAGATAATAATATTTCTTTCTTGGTTCTCTGAGTTGAAGGCTAGATAGTGATAATTATACTTTTCTTAGTTAAATACTCAGAAAAGAAACTAAAAAGATGTAAAGTTTGTATAAGTTCAAAAGATATCAAAATATAGTTTTTAGTTGGCAATGTAATAACTCGTAGATAGAAAATGAATTAGATACAACACTTTGTACTGACTAAGATAGGATAAATAATGACGTATTTTCTCTGAATTTGTGATTTGTTAATAGACTAGACATTATTGATATAATTATTGTCTATATATACTGTATATAGTTATTGTACGTGTACATAGTTTTTCTTATAACATTATTTTTTATTTTTGACACAAAAGGGAAATGTGATGATATACAATATATCAAATGAAGACTGCCTGAAGATCATAAGACAGAGACAGCCGCAGAGTAAGCCCTAGGGATCAGGCTGTGGTGACACCCACCTTTAATTTTAGGACTAGGAGGCAGAAGCAGACATCTATCTGGATCTCTGTGAGATAAAGGCCACAATGGACTATATGAGAAACAGACAAATAGTTCAAAAGAAAAACAACGCCCAAAAGAGAAATAGATGAAAGTGGTGGTGACACCGACATTTAATCCCAGAAATTGAGATCCTATGTCTCTGCTTCCAGTATTTGGAAAACACACACATCTTTATTCACAGTACTGGGAAGTTTAAAACAGGAAGGGATATGGCTTGACAGAGTAATGAATCTAGGGCAGGAGGAAGCAGAATTCTGGCCCTTTCTGTTTAGGCCTATGTTTCCCCCTTCACTTCCCCTATTCAGTCTGAGGATTCATGGCTGAGGAGTTGGAGAGGGGAAAATGGCAGTGGCTTGTTTGTTTGTCTCTCTGATCTTTTCATATTTGCTCCAATATCTGGCTCTGGATTTTATTATAAGATCAATTAGGATTTGTGCAACATCATTCTTCCTACATAACATTATATTAACACTAGCATTAAGATGTGTACTCAAATGCACATTTCACCTGTGAAAGGAAACAGTCATGTAAGAGTGAGCTTTAAGCAAATGTTTGTTTTCATTAAAACTCTGAATACATTACAATTTTTAAATTGTTTTGTTATACATTAAATTTTGAAAAATGTCCTTAGTAAAAGCAAAAAGAAGTAATTATCATCCTTCTCAGAATATCATGTCTTCTTTTTCAGGTTTAAGGACACTCACAAATTTTCCAAAAAGGAAGCTATAGTGTTACCCTAAGTCTTTCCACATTTGGCATGATATTCACATGAAAACATAACCACCTCTTATTAAAATATTTACAATATCTCTCTATATAAAAATTATCAAACACTTACACAGAAGATAAGTGTGAATTCAAAGTTCAAAAACAGGACACTTATCACACAATTAAGTAGTCATTGACCAAAATTGGATTCTAAAAGTATAAATCAGTGAGTTGCATGAACTTTTACCCCTACTTTAATATCTGAAAACTTCTGAACCTTGTACTAAAAATTAAATATTCTTTGAACATACTGATTAGGCATAGTCACCTTCAGTGGATTCATGCTTCCATAAACTTCAGTAACTTTTCTTTTTGCCATAAGTTGCTCAGAGATTTTTTTTAATGTTTTTGTTTTAAGGTTATAAAATAATCACATCATGTCTTCCTTTGTTTCTTCTTCCCACCCCTCCAATTAACTACTACTTGCTCTCTTTCAAATCTGTGCCCTCTTTTTCACTAATTGCTGTTGTTGCATGTGTATATTGTGTATGTCTGTGTGTCTCTGTGTGTGTCTGTGTATGTGTGTGTGGCTGTGTGTCTCTGTGTTTATCTCTGTGTGTGTCTGTGTGTACGTGTCTGTGTGTGTACCTGTGTCTGTGTGTGTGTCTGTGTCTGCGTGCCTCTATGTTTATCTATATGTATGTGTGTCTGCGTGTTTTTATGTCTGTGTGTGTGTGTGTGTATGTATCTGTATGTCTTTATATATATATGTGGCTCTGTTTGTGTTTGTGTCTGTGTGTATATGTGTGTATGTGTGTTCCTAAATATAACCCACTCAGTCTGTAGAATGTTAATTGTATGCAAATTTTCAAGGCTGATCATCTTATAATGGGAACAATTTGGCAGCTCTTCTGTAGCAAAAACTATTTCTCACACTCTCAGCCTTCCTTAGTTTCCTATAGCTCTTTGTGTAGGTATGAGACCTTGTGGGTTTCCTTATATACTTTGGCATATCTATTAGTGATGTCTTTTTTCAGCTCATTTTTGGTAGTCACTTTGGTGAAACTTTATGAGTGTTGTTACTAGTGTTACTAGAAAAGAGTGTCTCACAAAATTCGGTTTTTCTGACTCTTACAATCTCATTCTCTGCACCCCCACCCCCATTTTGGCAATGTTACCTTAGGCTTGAGAGTGAAAGAAACTTTACAACTCTATTCACTGGAACTGAGACCCACAACTATACATTTTTATTGGTTATGGTTCTCTGTAGTGACCTCTCTTACAGAAAGAAGTCTCCTTGATGAGAGAGGAGAACTGTACTTCACCATCACTAGAAGGGTAAATGTTTAGACTACAGTTAGAAATTATGTTGGTGTAGTAGATGTAACAATTAATGAGGAAGAGGCCATGGATTTGAAGAGAGCAAGGAGCAGTATATCAGAGGGACGGAGAGAAGAAAAGGATGGGAGAAATGATGGGATTATTTATAACCTCAAAAATAAAAATATTCAAAAATCTCTGAGAAACTTATGGCAGAAGAAAAAGTTACTGAAGTTTATGGAAACATGAATTCACTAAAGGTGACTATGCATAATCAGTATATGCAAATAATATTTTACTTATACAAGGTCCCAAGGTTTTCAAAAATTATAATGTGAGGTAAGAGTTCACTCCACTCTCTGCATTACATTTTAGAATCCATTTTTGGTCAAAGACTACTTATTTGTGTAATAAGAGACCTATTTCCTATTTCTTGAATTATCTTCTATGTAAGGCATTGATAGGCATTGATAATTTTTATATAGGAGAATATTGTAGACTATAATGGGAAGTGGTTAACTTTAGTGTAAATATGATGCACTAAGTTGAAAAGTTTAGTTACTATATGTAAGTAATTTCTCAATATTTGAATGTTTAAATATAACAGTATGGTTGCAGAGAACACCAAACTCGATTTGGAGTCTGAATTCTGATGCTGTTCACTGTACTGAGAGGAAGAGGAGACAGGATGGGCCCTCTGAAGGAAGACTGGAGATGGTAATATCAAGAAAGGGGACTGCTCTGTACCTCAAAGATATTGCATTCTATTTATACTGAATAAAGATTTGTTGAAATGATGCGTATAAACTTAGATAATTATTGGTGTATTGTGTTTATTGTGATATCTCTTAATTGTACAAACTCACATATTACATGATGTATTGAAGAGAAAGATGATGACTTTCTAAGCTATCCATTTAAAAAATATGCAATGTACAGTACTGCTTTCTGAGTCTGGTTTCACATAAAGTATCGAAGACATCAACTTTTTTGACCTGTTGTTCTACAAAAGCTTTGGTTGCAATTTAAGTCACATGTCACCCTAATCACCCTTGTCAAGGGAATACTGAGAGGGAACATTGTAAACAAACACCTTGGTGTTAAGTAACCAAAGTAAATTGCCTTCTGTGGTATACAGAAACTAGTATAATGCTCAAAATATCCATTCAGTTATATTAGAATGGGAAATAATTCTTTCCCATTGAATTGATTGAATACATTAAACTATTCAGCTACTTTACCAATAAAACAAACTATAACACAGATAATGGACATTATCATTACTTGAATAGTTGTGGCTCCTGAGTAATATTTTTGATCATTTACAACATTTGCTTATAACAACCAAATGTATAAGTGTTTAGTTATGCAGACTAAATGAAAAGAATTCTGTTGTTCTTGAAAAAATTTCAAGTCATCCTTTAACCTCCACGTATGGGCTATGAGATACATGTACTCTGCAACACATACATACAAAAATATGTGCAGATAAGTGGATAAAAATAATTTTATAGGAGAACTTGACACAAAGCTATATTTCTAGCAATAAAGCTTTCCCAACACACTAGTTGAAGAATTAAATCCCTGACTACAGTGGCATTGTATGTTGACATTTTTCAAAATTTTTAATATTTCACCCACTATCTTTTTGTTTTCCTGGCTTCAAAGTGGCCTTATGCTGTGCCATCCTTCCTCTGCCTGTTTTCAGATATTCTTTGGCCTTATTTTTATAAACTTAGGTACAATGTGTCTTATATTAGTACTCTCTCTTTTCATGGATTTTCCTTCACAGTATTCAAGATCCCTTAATCTGTCTCTTCTCTCATCCTTTCAGAAATGGTTTCTACTGTTTCAAACATTCCAGGCATGTCTGCTGTTTCTTATTCTGCTTTTCCAGCTACAGCAATGATACACCTTTTACAGCTGCCCCTCAGTTTTTAATGTTCTGCATTTGCAGCATTTTCTTATTTTTCTTTGTACATACAAGTTTCAGGCTTTCCTACTGATACTTACGTATAGTCCTTAGAATCCTTGTGTGTGTGTGTCAGTTTATATTGATGAACTATCATGGCATTAGAGCACCTGTGTTTGAGACCCTCACAAGCTCAGGCTGAATAACTTATCCTGATTAACATAAGAGAGGCTCATTTGATCCTCAACCAAGATTCTAGCCACTTCCTTCTACCCATATACTCACCATGTTGCGTATAATTCTACCCGAGAAATAACTGGCCTTGGGAGTTGCTCTGTAGGAAATAGAAGGAACTAAAGGGGAGAAACAAGCTCTACTGCCTTTGGAAGGGCATCACCTGTGTTGGCCACACAATTGGACTACCCTGCAATGCAGATGCTTAGGGTCACTGATCTCCTTCCTGAAAGTAAGCACTCAGTCATGTCCCCTAACTTAATCTAATAAGCTTACTGGCTCACCAAGCTGGATTTAGAAGGCAGTATTCCCATGGCCTGTCATTAGTGCTTTCGATGTAGTGAGTGAGCATTTGTTTATTTTTCTCCAAAGGCCATTCTGCCAAATAGTTTAACCTTTGTTACTATTTATGAAGTTAAGTCTCTCTGACTTTCCTCAGGATTCTCACGTCTACAGTTACATCATTCTCCTAATTTTTAACCCCTCTTATGATTTTGTTCTCTGGAGTCAATAGCCATTTAATTTTAGTCACCTTGTCCTGTTATGCTCAGATTGAGGGGGCCCTATGCAAACCACCACAGAGACCAAACAGAGAATGTAAGAGCAAAGAGCCTTTATTCAAGCTTAAGCTTGGTCTCTCTCTGTCTGACAGATATAATGGTTAGACCATAGAGTGCCAATCCTGGGCAGGGTAGAGTTTTTATCATAGTAGAGGGTGCGTTGAGGGAATTTCCAGAATTCAGAACCATGATTGGATGAAATTTGTCTAGGGGTATATTAGGGAGATCTAGAGGGAAGGTATGTGCTAAACTCAAGGACTGTTTAACAATTAGAATGTATGGAATATCAGATATTTTCACTTAGCTAGATCCTCCATAAATTGTGTCTCCATATAGGATCTACCAAGTACTGCCAGCCAGAGAATTTCAGGCCTACACTGTGGCTGGCTTTCTATTAACTCTATCATGGCAACCACATAGCAAGCTTTTCTGGAACCTGTATCACTGTGTGGTGAAACTGCTCTGAGCTCCACAGTTTCAGCGAATGATAATTCTCTATAATATCATATTTGATACGTTTGTTGAATGTCTTTTCCCACTACATCTTTGGAAACACACATTCCTGAGAAGATCCTTTTGGGATCCAAATGAGTCAGCAGAACTTAAAACATGTGAACAATACAAACTAGCATGGATAAATGCTGAAGAAAATTATTCTTTTATTTCTATACAGAAAAAGACAAATATAAATTGTGTTTGCATTCTTGCCTATGACTGTAGATTCAGAAGAACCAAGGTTGCTCAGAAGCATGGTTTAGGGTGACATATGTATTCATTACTACTTCAGCAGCCTTCCTCTGTACTATCAACTTGTAGGCTCTTCTAGAACAAGGCATAACACGGGCCTCTATATTAATATTCATCTAAGAACGAAAATTTGGGGTGGCCCTGAAATCTAAAAAGACAAATAAATCATATTGATTTTGAGTTAGTGTTATAAACTTGTTATGCAAAAATACAAATTTTTATTTTGAATAATTGATACAGTCTTGCATAAGAAAGATTTGATAAATAGTTAGACAAAAAGTGAATACTTAAGTCATATCATCCTCCTTTGCCTAAGACTTACACAAAAGCAGAGTCAAGTTGTCAAATACACATCTGTCAGAAGAAGATAGTTGGTTCTTTTAATTATAAATTCTTCATTAAAGCATAAACTGATCACCTTGTTTTGAAAAGAACACATCTTGTTCTTCATGTGTAGCTTAACAAATAATCTTAATTTTCCACAATAATAATATAAGTGATTATTTTGTGCTTCGTATCTTGTAAAATTTATCTGTTTTTCTTCACTTTTCTTTATAATAATAAAAGCATTTTACTGATAAAATATACTTACTCTTGTACACTATAATCATCAATTCTCATATTTTTGTTCTTTTAGAAGTAATTTCTCAGTAGTAGTAGAAATGCATATTACATTCCTTTACTCATTGTTATAATGAGTATATCTCTTTCTACCTTCTGACTTTATAAATGTTTTCTACCTTAAATATATAAGTAAGATATGTAGCATGAAGGAAGAGTAACATTTCTTCTTGGCTAAAAGTTCTCCATCAGGCAGGACTGTTTTATACATGCTGCAATTTTGGTTATATTTTTATTCTCTATAACTTCTTAATCTTCAATATTGAGATCTTAATATTCTAGAAAATCAATACCAAAAGGGCAACAGAATTCATTAAGCCAGTCATTATCAGTACAAACAGTGATTCAGATCTGGTGGGGTGGGGGAAGCAGAAATATAAAAGAAGTGGAGCTTTTAAAACCATAAATGCTGTGGTCAAGCCTTGGCTAATATCCAGGAAGACAGGGAAGGGACATTGTAAAAGAAAGCTTCCTGACCACCAAGCAGACTACATTCAAATGGCCTTGAATAACTCAGGTTGTATTTATTTATACTTAACAGAGTTTTCCTTACCAGAGTTACATGACCAGCTTTATTATTAGATTCTATATTTGATTTTAATACGTCACAACATGAGGAATACATTGTGATCATTATGAAATCCCCCATTGTTCCTCTTTATGCTTCAACAAATACAACTTCCCATCCCTGCACAATCTTATTCTAGACATAGAGTTCAGCATTTTTTCAGGCTTATCGATCAAACACATCCTGCTTTCACAGCACTCACATCAGCTGGAAGCTACTTGTGGTTACAGGGGAAAATATAATCGACATGGGCACAATGCTTTAAGGACAACAATATCTAAACCAGATAATTTTTCATGTCTGCAAGATACAGCTAGGCCTTCCAAGGGTAGACAACTGTTGACTGGAATGAGCAGTATGTGGAGCCTTGAGGGGTGAAATTGGACTGTATTCCTGTGCATGGGCTGGCACCATGGAGCCCATTTCCCTGCAGAGGAGCACCTAACGCAGTCTTGACTTTAGAATGAGGAAATCGGACTTGCCTGGAGTGGATGTGCCACGCTGAGCTGACCCACTTTGGGATTTCATGCCCTTTGGGGGAGGGGATGGAGGATGGAGAGGGGAAGGGCTGACAGCTGACTGGGAGAGATTAAGAAGAGGAAAAGGAGGGGAATGAGGGGGATGCATAGATAAAAATGACATTTTTATTTTAAAAAATAATAAAACTTTAAAAGATACATTTTTATACAGTTCCCTTTTCTACAAAAGGTTTTCGTGTCTCAATCTCTCTGTAAGAGACAAACCTTGATAAAGAACTCTTTTCCCATCTCTTTATACTATACTTATTCCACCAATATAAGCTCCTATGTATGATAAAGATGAATCTATCTATCTGATATTTTGCATTGTATTTTTCCTCATGGAGCATATCAGATCCTACCAATGATTCTATATTTGTCCAGGGAACTTACTCTTGACAGTTGGTACCATGTGTATTCCTTAAGCTTTCTCCCTAGTCTGTGTACGCATGCCCTGCTCTGCAGAACTGTGAGACTTACTTAATGTTGCAAGTGTTGTTTTCTCATATGTACTTAACTATCTCCGTTGAGTCAGAAAAGTTCCCAGGGTTGAGTGGTGTAGTTAGTAATCCCAGATAAGAAATTTAAGAAGCATTAACCCTCTGCTGAATCTTAAGAGAAAAATATTTGAATAGGAGCAGAATTTTCAGGGAAAAGTACAGTTGTTGAATGTGTGGCTAACAAAGTAAAATTAAAAACTGCCCCAAATAAGCTTGCAGGTTAAAAGAGCCTGCAAGCTTCACACAACCATCCTCTGTTACCAGAGGGTGGCTAAGGGGCCTGGGGCTACAGGTCTGTAGGTCTGGGCTTCTGGCTGCCCCAGGGCCAAGAAACACATTGTAACAGATGGCATCCCTGGGTGGGCAGAATATCCATGTAAGGCCTGAGAAAGTTTTAAAAGGGTTCTAGTTCACAGAAACTGAGCCAAAGTAGATTCCAAATTGTGTATCTGAAGCGGGTCATTGTACAGAGAAAGCACAACTTTGGGCCACACTCAAAATGGTGCAGCAGGCTGTGTAAGCTACAACTAGGCCGGTTCCTGAAGTCTCACAGAAGACTCAGTAGCATGTGATTGAGTTAAGGTTTCTGTTTATTTTGAACAAAAAGGAAGCAAATACAGATACTTAGTAGCAGCATTTTCTTGGGTCAGCTCTGTTTGCTGACCACAAACAGACGCAGTCCCTTTAAGAGAACTTACTGATTCAGCTTTACCTGCTCTTTAAGAGACTGCAAATATTTTAAAAGCTCTTATGGTTGGAAGATGATTAAGGATTCACAATAAAACAGATTCAGATGAAAAGAAAAACCTGTAAACAGGTTACAATGTGTGTAAAAGGTACATAGGCCTCAGAGAGAAAAGAAAGAGGATAGAGAAAGGCTTTAAAAGGAGAAATAGAGTAATAAAAATATAATAAGCCACATAAAGATGGAAAATAGACACAAAATCTGGATTTTGGTTGCTATTTTGTTTTCTTTAAATTTTTTAACTGTTAATGAGCTAATTTCAGAAAGACAATGGATTGCAAATGCAAAGGCTTCTAAATTAAACAAGAATACACATTTTAGAGGTATTTTGATTTTAAAATTTGTGTCTAAGGATTTATTGCTTTGGAATAGTTTTGCTTTTCTTTCCACAGAAGATGAGAACCTGTGGATTGCTTTCAGGCAAATATGGTTTCATCAACCAAGACCTCCTGAAAAAAAAATCTCTGATGGGAAGAGATGGCCATATCAGATAGAGGGCTGTAGACTATAATCCAGTCTCAACAACCCATGAGATTTTCAATGCCCCATAATCAGCAGGAAGTAGTAATGGAAAACTACGCCCAAATTCCCAAAATATTGTTTCTAAATGTTTTAATTATAACTGGTTAATGGTCATGGTTAATCTCTTTCTAAAAAGAAAAAGGGGATGTGGTATATGAGTGATTTTAAAAAGTTAGATTATTAAATTTACTGTTAATCTCAAAATGATTTATATTGGTATGGATTTTGGTTTATTGATACCAATTTAAGATCAATTCTCCTATGCTGTATGTATTTTTCTGTAGGGGTATTGTGTTGTTTGATGGTAAATACTTGTCCCACCCATGGTTTAATAAAAAGTGTTGGTTGGCCAAAGGCAGGCAGGAAGTGTGGGCAGGGCTACTAGACTAAAAACTCTGAGAACAGGAAGCACAGGGCGGAACACCAGAGAGAAGCCAGAAGAAGCAGAGGACAACCATGGTGCTCTAAGAAAAGGTACCGAGCCTCATGGCTGAACAGGATGAGTCATGGGTTAGATGAAGGGTAGAGAGCTAGCAAGTGATATGCCTGGGCCTGAGGCTGATCAGCCTCAAATTAATGAAAGCATCTGTGTGTTTCTGTGGGTCTGTGGGTCTGCGGGCCTAGACCTTGAGGCTAGGCCTGAAAGTCCCGGCCAGAAACCTCTTACTACATTTTTCTACTCTTGTTTAAAATATGTTTATGTAACTGATTTAAAATTGTAATGTATAATTAAGAAATTCATGTTAGTTAGTTGTTTAGGTATACAAAGATATATTTCAATTATGTAGACAATCTTCAAATACTTCTAAGACCTACAGAATATGGCATTTAAAATGTTTTAAGAACTTAGACTTTTATGGACAGTGAGACAGATCTGCTCCTGGCAGCACCAATTTACTTCAAGAGAAAAATGGGCATCGAAAAAACTCCATATAGAGTCTACTCTATTTGTGTGAATGGTTAGCCACTGGACAAGAACCTGTGCTTATATTGACTGCTTGACAGTATGCTGTTTAAACTGGACATGCAGTTTCCATAGGAAGATGACCTCTGAACTTTGGCAGAACATGCCAAGATGGTCATTCAGGTTCCTGCTTTGCAGAGAAAACTGTCAGACATTCTTCAGGACTCGAGGAGAAGCAACTGATGAACTGTGCCAGAATGGGCAGAGCAGATTTCCTGCTTCACTGAAATGAAAAGACACTCTGGGCCTGTAGACTGAAGATGCCCCGACTTTATAAAGGAACTTTTGGTGAATGTCTAGGCAGATAGATGTCATCTCTGTCTTTTCTAGATTTTAGAAGTCACTAGAACTTCTGGTTTACTTGGGTAAATATATCCTTCTGTAGTCTTTGATGTAGTTGAAGATTAAATAGTTATAGGTACAGTTTTTCTTAGTCATTTTAAAGGTATATTGGATATGAAACTTTAGATTCATAAAGATAAGGTAGATGATAAGATTATTTTCTTTAATTTTGCTAAATAAAAATAGACTAGATATTATAACTGTAATTCTTGCTTGATGGCTATTTTGTTATATGTAATTTTGCTATGTTAAAATTGAAACCTTCCTTTTTGATTAGATAGAAAGGGGGAAGTGATGTGGGAATGCCTTTCTGTATGCTGTGAATAGAAATGGGTTGATTTAAGATGTAAGAGCAAGCTAGCAATGTGCCTGAGCCATAGGCCAAACAGCATGAAGTTAATACTAGTGTCTGAGTCATTTCTGGGGGCCTGAGCGGCAGCAGCTGGGTAGCAGAGGGGTCTGGCGTGGCAGGGTCTGGGTCTCTGGACCCTAGAAACCCCACTACTACAATGATTATTTTTTATATTTCTCTAAATTTTCACAAATGTTATTGCTTATTTGCTTACTCATTTTAAATAAATATCAGATAATGCATTTTTTTACATGAGGCCTTTGTTTTTACTTAAAAGTCATTTTAAGGTTGAAAATATCACATATTTAATTAATGAAGTATTTTTCATGCCAGTTATTTTGTCCTAGGATATTATGTATATTTGGACAACTCCTGGCTTAAATTTTATTTATTTTACATAACTGGATCCAGAAAATCTATAAATTAACTTCTATGTTTACAGCATTGAGTAATGCCATCTTTGTTTCTTCTCCAGCTATGTTTGAGTCTCCTCAGGTAGTTTCAACATATCTCACCCAAAGGCATAGAGATCTTTGAACAGGAGGCAGAAAGATTTTAAGATCTGATGGTGGCTGATATTATGAAGGAAATGGTGTTTTCCAGATACAACAAGGAAGATATGCACTTGAACTCATAATGATTGTAACAGCAAGCATAAGACATTCACAAGCTCCAGTGAAACAAAATACTAGCAAGAATGGTTAATTTTTACAAGTAATATCACTACTAGCTGAGGAGTTATTGGTATATTTGATAGATACTGAGAGCACAGTGTAGGGAGCCAGCCGCACCCTAAAGACGGCGCCTGTATCCGGCCCATGACTAAGCGATTTAAGGAAGCTCCTTAGTAAACAAGTCACTGCGCATGACACCTTGTAATTTTCCAGCAAGAAGCCTGGCCCCCAGACAGATACATCATATTGGGTGAGGGTGTGCTGACCAATGGGAAAGGCCCACGTCAGAGATAAACAATGTTGCCTATAAAAGCGGCCTGCCTGGGAGGCTCGGGGTCTTCTGTTCTTTGCCCTAGTGTGTGAAGCTTCAATAAACCTGCTGCAGAAGGATCCTGTTGTACTGCGTCTTGTTTGAGGGCAAAGAAGGTGCGGGACAAGTGGTGCCGAAACCCAGGAACAACAACATCAGCTGCACCAGCGGAGACCCCTCAGTGGTGAGGAGGATTCAGAACTGCAGAGTGTTCGCTCGGAGAGGTATGGTCCCTGACTGGGGTTTGGTTTTTAGTGCTTACTGGCAGGAGGTTTTGGCAGGATTAGGTTTGGTTCTAGTCACCCTGATCATCTTTCTTGTGGTTGTCTTTCTTTTTCATCGGTTTCGGTGCTGAGTGCCTAAGACCAATGTAGGTAAGTGGCAGCGCTCTTTGGTTTTGTTTATGGTATCATGGGTACTTCACAGTCGATGATTTCAACCCTGGATTTAATTTTAAAACAGCATGATATCAAAATTGCACCGAGTACCCTTAAAGGATTTATCAAGGAGGTTGATCGGGTCACCCCATGGTACGGTTGTTCGGGGTCCTTTACCATTTCTTCCTGGAACAAGTTGGGGAGAGACCTCGATCGAAAATTTAATGAGGGTGATTTAAGGATGGGCACCAAAGCTATATGGAAGATGATCAAGAATTGTTTAAAGGATGAGTCCTGCTTGCCAGTGGTCATGGAGGGACAGATAATGTTGAGAGAGGTTCAGGATAGCCTATCAGAAACCGAGTGGGATGAGAGATTGGGAGCGCGCCACAAGAAAACTGTACATAAGGAAAAAGGACCCCCTGGTACCAGTATAGGGGAGAAAAAGGAAAAAGGACCCCCCGGTACTGGTATGGGGGAGAAAAGTTTCGAGAAAAATTATGAGTAAAATTCCGAGAAAAATTCAGAGAAAAATTCAGAGGTTAGAAGAAGGAAAAAGACCAAACTTACCTACCCCTGGAAGGAATTGGCTAATTTAGAGATCAGGGATGAAATAGAATCCTCCATTTCTTCCTCTAAATCCAGCCATGTAGATGAGGAAGACCCACTAGACCCAGGAGATGAATTTGATTTGGAAGAGGAGGCAGCCAAATATGAGGCAGAGAGATACTCCCCTGATGATCCTCCTTGTAACCAAATCAGAAAGAACAGGCACAAGGCAGAAAGCCAGTTAATGCGCAGACCTCTGCTTACAGCTCCCCCTCCTTATGGTGTGAGCGGTGCTACAAACTTTTCTTTCCTGCCGGAGGCCACGAGGCAACAACTTAGTTTAGCATTTCCGGTATATGAGGGCCAAAATAATGATCGGGTTTATGCCCCAGTAGAATTTAGTCAGATTAAAGAGCTTGCAGAATCTGTCTGCAAGTTTGGTGTAAATGCCAACTTCACTGTTACACAACTTGATTGGCTTGCCTTGTGGAACCTGACTCCATCAGACTGGCAGACGGTGGCTAAAGCTTCCCTGTCAAGCATGGGTCAGTATCTAGAATGGAAGGCTCTATGGCATGAGGTAGCTCAAGAACAGGCTAGAGTAAATGCTGCGGCCATAACCCCTGAACAGAGGGAATGGACCTTTGAGATGTTGACTGGGCAAGGACAGTATGCTACACAGCAGACCCAATTTCCTTGGGGGAATTACCCTCAAATTTCAGCCACGGCCATTCGTGCTTGGAAAGCACTCTCTAAAAAAGGAGAGGGTAGCAATCAGCTTACTAAGATTATCCAGGGACCAAATGAACCATTTGCAGACTTTGTGGCACGTATGATGGAGGCAGCAGGAAGGATCTTTGGAGACCCTGACTCCGTCGCTCCTTTTATAGAACAACTTGTCTTTGAACAAGCCACCCAGGAATGCCGCTCAGCTATTGCTCCTAGGAAAGCTAAAGGAATGCAAGATTGGCTCAGGGTTTAGCAGGGAGCTGGGGGGACCGTTGACTAATGCTGGTTTGGCTGCGGCCATTTTGAGGTCTCAGCGAAGGCCCTTGTCAGGTCCCATGGCCAAGGTCTGTTTTAAATGTGGAAAACCTGGCCATTTTAGAAAAGATTGTCAGGCTCCCGACCAGACCTATAACAAGGCCAGCCCTAAGCCTGGCTCGCCTCTGTGCTCCCGCTGCGGTAAAGGGTATCATCCAGCGAGGCAGTGCTGCTCAGTCAGGGATATTAAAGGCAGGTTGCTCCCACCTCCAGAGGCCTCAAATTCAAAAAACGGGATGGTGGGCCCTACATCCCAGGGCCCGCAGAAATATGGGATAAAATTCAACCCCGAGAGCGGAGCCCAACAAGGAGAACAAGAATGGACTTGCGTGCCGCCACCCAACTCTTACTAACTCCTCAGATGGGTGTGCATCCAATCCCCGTTAAACTCGAGGATCCCTTACCCCCTGATTGCCTAGGGTTGATTCTAGGACGAGGATCTCTTACTTCAGCAGGGCTTCCTGGTTCATCCGGGAATTGTAGATTACCAACACTTTCAAGACATTCAAGTCCTTTGTTCTTGCCCGTCAGGAGTTTTTTCTGTTAACCCTGGCGATAGGATTGCTCAGATACTTTTACTACCTATCATTGAGACTCAAGATAAAGGCCAACAGCCCACGGGCTCCTCTGGTCAAGATTCTGCTTATTTGATGGTTGACCTTAGACAACACCCTACTTTGTCACTATGGGTTAATGAGAAGAAGTTTGAGGGAATTCTAGATACGGGTGCAGATAGGAGTATTATCTCCTCCCACTGGTGACCCAAGAAATGGCCCACCTCCCAGTCCACCCATTCTCTCCAAGGACTGGGATATGCGTCCAACCCAGTAGTAAGTTCTACTGCCCTCCGCTGGAGGATGCAAGAAGGCCACGAAGGTTGGTTTACACCCTATGTTCTCCCCTTACCAGTTAACCTCTGGGGAAGAGATGTTATGCATGACCTAGGGCTAGTCTTGTCCAATGAGTATTCCCCCCAAGCAATACAGATAATGACTAAAATGAGTTATGAAGAAGGTCAAGGCCTAGGAAGACATGGCCAAGGGCAAGTACTGCCCATACAGCCCTCCCCTCATAAAGAAAGACAGGGTCTGGGTTTTTCCTAAGTGCCACTGGGGCGGTACGACCTATACCCTGGAAGACAGAGGTCCCAGTGTGGGTTCCTCAGTGGCCATTGACCTCTGACAAATTGGCTGCAGCTAAAAAATTAATTGCCGAACAGCTTGCCAAAGGCCATATTGAACCATCTTTATCCCCCTGGAACACCCCTATTTTTGTAATAAAAAAGAAATCTGGGGCCTGGAGATTGCTCCATGATTTGCGTGCCATTAATGCTCAGATGCATTTGTTGGGCCCAGTACAAAGAGGGCTGCCAACCTTGTCAGCTTTGCCCCTTGATTGGCCTGTGGTTATAATTGATATTAAGGATTGTTTTTTCTCTATTCCTTTGGCCCCTCAAGATTGCCCTCGCTTTGCCTTTACTGTTCCATCGATTAACCACATGGAGCCTGATGCTAGGTTTCAATGGAAGGTTTTGCCACAGGGAATGGCAAATAGCCCCACTATTTGTCAGCTTTATGTGCGAGAGACCATTGCCCCTGTTCGCAAACAGTTTCCCAAACATTTATTGTCCATTATATGGATGATGTATTGCTTTGTGATAAGGAATTAGAGACATTGCAGAAGGCCTATAATCTACTACTTACACAATTGAACAAAAAGGGATTGCAAATTGCAGTTGATAAAATTCAATTTAATAAAATTGGAGATTTTTTGGGATCAAAGGTTTTTTCTGACAGAATTTTGCCACAGAAAATTAAAATTAATAAACAGGGTTTGACTACACTTAATGATTTTCAAAGATTATTAGGAGATATTAATTGGCTTCGACCTTTTTTGAAGATATCCTCAGTGGAGCTTAAGCCTTTTTTTGATATTCTAGAAGGTGACTCTCATGTTACCTCCCCAAGACAATTTACTCCTCAGGCACTGCGAGCACTAGAAAAGGTAGAGGCTTCTCTTACCACTGCACAATTAAAGAGGATTGATTATTCTAAACCCTTTTCTCTGTGCTTACTTAAGACTACGGGCCTACCTACTGCAGTACTCTGGCAAGAAGGACCATAATTATGGGTGCACCCTCATGCGGCACCTATGAAAAACATTGAATGGTATCCAGCCGCAGTGGCGTTGCTTGCCCAAAAAGGTCTTAAAACTGCTTTAGAATGCTTTGGGGTTTTCCCATCAACCTTGATTGTGCCTTACACTGCAAATCAAGTACAAGTCCTGGCCACTACCAATGATGATTGGGCCATCTTAACCACCATGTTTGATGGAATAATTGATAATCATTACCCAAAACACCCAATGTTACAATTCGCAGCCGCCCACCCTTTAGTATTTCCACGAGTTACCTCTTCTATGCCTCTTAAGGATGGATTAATGGTTTTCACTGATGGGTCAAAGACGGGTGTTGGAGCCTATGTTGTAGGTTCACAGGTTTTTACTAAATCTTTTGATGAGACCTCACCCCAGGTAGTGGAATGTGCAATTGTTTTAGAAGTATTGAAGAAATTTAAATGACCTCTTAATATTGTTTCTGATTCTTGCTATGTGGTTAATGCTTTAAAGATTTTAGAGGTGGCTGGGGTTATCAAACCTTCCAGCACCGTGGCTAAACTGTTTTGTGCAATACAAGATTGTCTATTAGCCCGACAATTTTCCTTTCCTATTACTCATATTCGGGCGCATTCAGGCCTGCCTGGGCCCCTAGTTCAAGGAAATGACTTGGCTGATAAAGCGACACGCCTTGCTGCGGTCGCTCTACAAGATTCCCTGACAGCTGCCCGTGAGTTTCACAAAAAATATCATGTGACCTCAGAAACATTGCGCAAGTGATTTGCACTTACTAGACAACAGGCACGTGAAATAGTGCTACAGTGCCAAAATTGCTGCCAGTTTCTTCCTGTTCGCCATAATGGAATCAATCCCCGGGGCCTTGAGCCTCTTCGTATATGGCAGATGGATGTTACCCATATTTCCTCTTTTGGAAAGCTACAATTTGTTCATGTCTCAGTAGATACCTGCTCTGGCATTATACATGCCACCCCATTGCCAGGAGAAAAAGCCATCCATGTGATTCAACATTGTTTAGAAGCCTGGAGTGCATGGGGAAAGCCCCAATGTATTAAGACTGATAATGGACCAGCTTACACATCTCAAAAGTTCATGCAATTTTGCGCACAAATGCAAGTGATTCATATCACAGGATTGCCCTACAATCCTCAAGGCCAGGGCATTATTGAATGTGCCCATAGATCTCTAAAAACTTATTTAATTAAACAAAAAGGGGGTATGGAAGGCACCCTTCCTGCAACACCCAGAGTGACTATGGCCTTGGCACTCTTTACCCTCAATTTTTTAAATCTGGATAATAATGGGAGGTCAGCGGCAGAACGGCATTCATCTCCCACACCATCAGCTAAAGAAATGGTCAAATGGAAAGATGTGTTAGATAATAAATGGAAAGGCCCGGATCCTGTTTTAATAAGATCCAGGGGAGCTGTTTGTGTTTTCCCACAGGATGGAGAGAGTCCAATTTGGATTCCAGAACGTCTTACAAGGAAGATATTGCCGGACCAGGACCTGGCCCCAATATCCCCATATCCTATGGATGATATGCTGGATGATGCTGACGGGCCATGTACAGGGAGAACCGCGTTGGGGGATAATGTCCACCTTCCCTCTTCCGATGCCGGTGATGTATGACGCCCAAGTTTTTCCCCGCTTTTTTACTGTTAGTAGAGAGTTAGGCCTAGATTTTTTGCCAAAAGATGAGCAGATAGCTTTTAAGAATAATAGGAGTTTAGGGTTAAAGGGGAGTCTATGTTTTGCTTTTAATTTAGATATTGAGAATAGTTCATGTATTATGTTACAAAATTATTCTGCTGCCTGGCAGAAAGAGAGCAAGTTTGAAGGAACAAAGATTGCTACAAATGCTATGGTTTTGTATGGCTGGTGGCCTAGGGCTGCTGAGGGCTCCTTACCCCCACAGCAGCCAAAGCTGGCACCCTTTTGTTCAGGGGCCCCGGATAAAGAGTTAACCCCACCGTGGACCGGGTGCCAATCTAGAATTGTTGGTTGGGTTACCCCTAACCTGTTTTCCTTTTCCCCCCGTTTGGGAGCCAATTTCTCAAATTTTGGAGAAGCTGAAGTTAATGGCAACCCCTTTGATCAGTGGTTGCTTTGTGGAATTAATGGGAGCTGCACAGATTTATCGCCCCTCGCAATGATTGGGGGTGGGGCGGTAGAACACGGGCAGCTAAAATATGATTGGGGAAAGAAAATGGGACCTCAGCCTAGTTCGGGTACAGGATCAGGTACCTGGCAGGCCCAAGATGTAAGCTACGTCAGCTTTAAATGGCTGAGTGTAGATTTTACCCCGGTTTCTGTGTGGCCTCCCTTTATTTGGATTGTAAGTAATGTTTCTATAGATAAAGATGTTTTAGAGTGTGCCCAGAGCACCTGCTTTTATACCCTTTGTTGGGATGCTCAGAAGTATTCCTTTGCGATGGTGACTCGCATGCCACGATTTGTGCCTGTGCCGGTTGAGGCTCCTAGCAGCATGAGTTTGTTTCGACCTAAAAGAGATTTTGGCATTTCTGCTATAATTGTTGGGATTGTTGCGGTCGTGGCTGTAGGGGCCACAGCAACCACTTCAGCCCTCGCCCTTTCCAACACTGTGCAAACTGCACGGGCTATTAATAATTTATCAGCCTCGGTAACAATGGCCTTAGATAAGCAAGCATCTGTTAATACCCAAATTCAAGGAGGACTTATGCTGGTTAACCAGCGTATTGATTTGGTACAAGAACAATTAGACATTTTATGGCAAATGGCCCAATTGGGATGTGAACAAAAGCTTCCTGGACTTTGTGTTACCTCCATTCAGTATGAAAAATTTTCTAGAGCAGCTAACTTGTCAAAAAGCCTTTCTCAGTTTATCTTACAGAATTGGTCTTCAGAGTTTGAGCAGACGCTACGAGAGCTCCGCGTTGCCATAGTTCAGATTAATTCCACCCGTCTGGACCTGTCCTTAACAGAGGGCCTTTCCACATGGATTTCCTCAGCCGTTTCGTACCTGAAGGAATGGGCCGGCATGGGAACCCTTGGGATCCTCATGGTCGTGGGATTCGGAGGCAGTCTTTGGCTGATTTGCCAGATGCGAGCGTCCAGAAAGAGAGAAAGGACAATTTTGACCCAAGCCTTAATGGCTATTGAAGATGGACAATCCCCTTCAATTTGGCTGGCAGCTCTGAATGAGCAAAAATTTTAAGTTTGACTGATTGTGGTCACCTAACCTTGCGGAAGGTATGCCTCTCCCTGATTGGTGAGGAAGTTTGGGCAGGCTTTGGCCTATTGCTTGGAATTGAGCAGAGTTGATTGTGTATACTGTATAGGTATGGCTCTTGCACTGAGAGGCTTAATTGCCATTGCACCTCATTAGAGCATACCTGTTATAGTTTCCATGTGGATTGTAAGGCTAAGCACTGCAATGGTTCCACCTTAGAGTTTGAGGGGATCCATGGAACATGTTTGTCTGCATATGGGCAAGGCACACAAATCCCATCTCCCACAAAGGTGCCGGGCTGGTCGGGAGGTGTACCTGGTGGACGCATCAGGAATGTCTCCTTTGTACATAGTTCCCAGAAGTTTTGAGAGGACAAACCTCTGTTTCCATCCACTGGATAGCCTCCCTCATTTTAAATATAAGAAAAGGGGGAGATGTAAGGAGCCAGCCGCACCCTAAAGACGGCGCCTGTATCCGGCCCATGACTAAGCGATTTAAGGAAGCTCCTTAGTAAACAAGTCACTGCGCATGACACCTTGTAATTTTCCAGCAAGAAGCCTGGCCCCCAGACAGATACATCATATCGGGTGAGGGTGTGCTGACCAATGGGAAAGGCCCACGTCAGAGATAAACAATGTTGCCTATAAAAGCAGCCTGCCTGGGAGGCTCGGGTCTTCCGTTCTTTGCCCTAGTGTGTGAAGCTTCAATAAACCTGCTGCAGAAGGATCCTGTTG
The DNA here is from genome assembly GCA_033318265.1 of Phyllotis vaccarum. Taxonomy (NCBI): domain Eukaryota; kingdom Metazoa; phylum Chordata; class Mammalia; order Rodentia; family Cricetidae; genus Phyllotis; species Phyllotis vaccarum. Next base: position 11,543,185 of record JARWLC010000011.1, on the reverse strand, counting down.
TACTGCGTCTTGTTTGCGAGCAAAGAAGGCGCGGAACAGCACAGTCACTTTCCTTCGATGATGTAAACACACTAATAGCTGACTACATACCAGGACTCTCTCAATAATAAAATTGAATGGGCAGTAGAAAATGGACTCAAAGGAGAAAGATAAAAATGAAAAAGTAATGTCACAGTTGGATGAGAAGAAATTAGAAAGTAGAGAAAATGGTAAAGGGAGGAGTCAAGAAATGATATGCTTAAAATACATAGTGTGAAGTTATGAAAATATTAATCAAAATAGTGCATACAGAAAGTTTTCTTTTTTATTTCACCTAATAGTCCCTGATAACCTGTGTATTTTTCATGAGTTTCATTATTTTTTGTAAATTTATCAGATATTTTAAATATTGCATCTGAACCCATATAATTAAGCAATATCAATTAATAAATGACAAGATTGACAAGTTCACAGAGTAAACTTGCAAAAACATTTTCTCCTTGTAGGATAGGCACTTGAAATCCAGTTGCCTTCAGAAGACATGGAAGTCATAGATGCCTGAACAGAAATTTCAGATACTTTCCAGTGACATGTAAGTAACTTCAATAAATGCTTTAAGGTTATTTGACAAACACATTACATCAATTTTACTAATTTTAAGTTTCCCCCTTTCTTTAATGCAATTTTTTTTACAAAAGCCCACAATAGATCTTTTGGTAAGTTTCAAAGATAAAATGGTTTTCAATTTGCTGAGGGATTCAAAAGCAAGAAAAGGATACTTAAGCAGAAGTGTAGCTACTAAAGAGTTTCTAATATTTAAAAAGTTCTTTCACTTCCTACATTAGAAAATAATCCTAACTGTATGTTACAAATGGGAGCAAGGAAGGCATCCATAAGCATTGTTTTAAATTATTTTATTAAAATATAATTTTTACATATAAAAATAAAATATACATTATTGCTCCCCTTCTCTTTTCTCCCTCTAGCCTCTTTCATGTGCCCCCTGTCCAACCAGTCCAATGTACCCTCTTACACCCTCCCAGTTTGACAGCTTCTTTTTCTTTAATACTGTTACATATGTTTGTGCAAATATGTAAATAAAGTCTAGCAAGTCTGGCAGTGTTGCTTATGTTTATATGATTCCAGAGCTGGCCCCTTTGTATTGGATAATCAATCAAGTAATTTACCACCTGAAGATTATAATTCTCCCTCTCTTTGAAGTCAGTATTTATTGCTTGTTGAGAAGAAACAGGATTGTCCTTTTGCTTGTGGGAAATACTATTAAGAAAATAAATAGTGCTTGAAAGGTCATTGGACAACCCACAATTGTCTGACCTCAAAACTTGGTAGATTTATTACTAAATATTTTAGTATAAAGTAAATAATGGATGAAGTATGGAAATAATACAAAGAGAGAGAAATCATCAAATGACTAGCAATTATTGTTATTTTAGATTTTGTATATTGGTATTAATATAAGCAGATCTGCAAACACATGTGGAAGTACCATGGGCATGAGTGACTGTTTAAAGACATTGTATCTCTGAATTAAACACAATAGCTTGTGTGAGATTCATAATGATAAAAAATAATTAGTGCATATTAAGCTGAATTGAAATTAAAGCCATATGTCAGGCATTTTTAATTTTTTATTGATAAATATCTGGATTTGTATTAAGCATGTGTAATCAGCACCAATTTTCCTAGGTGACTTAAACTGGAGAAGATTCTAAAGTTTTCTCTGCTGTGTTTGATTGGCAGATGTAGTAAGAAGTATATATGTGGAAACATGTTTCTTTGTTTTCTGTTATAGGTCATGGAATATAATCTAAATAACTTATTTATGATATTTTAAAATATATTTATGAACCTGCATTCATGAAAGAAAGGCAAATTCCACAACCAGAAAATGAAGCAATTCAAATTCATTCTAGTGTCAGAACCAATAAAAAAATATAATAGTAGTTCATAACAATAATAATTACACAATTTATTTAATCATATTCATTAAGCCCACATTAGGCAATTATGTCATATTTAAATGCAGATGGACACCCAAATTTTCCATTTTCAGATGAAAATTAACATTATAGCCTTGTCTTGGCTTCCACCTGCAGCTCCTAGATGTAGATAATGAGGTTGCTGATGTTGCTAATGAGACATACCACTTCTGGTTGATTAATACCACTTAGCAACTCTCAGGCAAATGGAAACACATTCACTAACCTAGAAGAAAGACACTAATGTGTTCATAGCCTTAATAGTATTGTTATTTGCCAAAGAGACTAGAATTTAAAGACTCCATGAGGACACCAGTTCAATCTCTATACATTTAAAAAGCTGCACGGATGTTGTACTCAGAAATAGGTCCTGTTGTAAAAAAGACTTTTAAAATCCCCAAAACCCAACGATTGAACTCCTAATGTTCTGGGCTTAAACACAGTAGCATGAAAATCCAAGATGTTTTCTCCAAATGTTTAAATCCAAGAATGATAGACAAAAATGAGAAAGATGTGTGGTGGGATTCAGGTGTCAGCTGATGAGGTCCAAAGATGCCTATTCAGGGTCCCGGGCTCCTGAAGGGGGAGTGGCCAACCCTATTCATAAGGGGCTACTGGGATCTTGGAAAGCCCTTTTTCTTGGTTCCTAACTGCTGGAGAGACCAGTTCGGCATCCATTGTCCATCACATGGATAATCCTCTCTATCAGGCACCTATATAAGCTGTTACCTATATCGTGAGTGTTGGCTTATACTTTAATAAATATTAATCTTGGATTGATGTATTTTAAGAGAATTTCCACTTTCAAAGATGTTTATCAAAATCTAGTCAAAAAAATTTAAAAAAAAAACATGCAAAGAATGAAATAAAAAGCTAAATGAAAAGCTTCACAAATAGAATGGTCCTTAGGGGAGCTGCAACTTTATTTGCAGAACTCACCTTTTCCTACTATGGTTATTAGTCTCAAGGCCTCTATGTGCTTGGTCTGTGTACAACTGAGATATATCTGTTCCTCTTCTGCAACATTGTTTGATTAGCTTCCTGATAATTTTGTTCCACTGTATGATAGTTTTCTATTGATTCTGTTGTTTCCCCCAGAAACTGTAAATAAGCAATGTACTTCTTAATAAACTTTCTTGGCATAAGACATATCTAATTCAAGATATTCTAACCACAACTTTTCTTTGTTTTCTGAAGTCCTGGTCCTCCAGGAGGGTCCTTAGTGCCCCATCACTGAAGAACAGACAAAAACTTGCATCAGAAAAACAGGATTAATTTTGTGAAACACTAATCACAATAAGAGATAAATATGACCTATGGTTGTTTGAAGGTAATTGGGCCCCATAAGCTCGTAGAGAATGGCACTATTAAGAGGTATGGTTTTGCTGAAGTAGGTGTAGCCTTTTTGGAGAAAGTGTGCAGGGGGATAGGCTTTGAGGATCTGTTTACTCGAGCTTTCTACAGTGTAACTTTCAGACAATTTTCTATTGCCTAAAAGATATAGGACACTTAGCTACTTCACAGCACCATGTCTGCCAACACAACACCATTTTCCCTGTCACAATTCCCTATAAGTGAGCTACCCCAATTAAATGGTATTTTTTGTAAGAGTTGGCATGGTCATGGTATCTCTTCACATCAATATAAACACGAAATAAAACAGAAGTTGGTACCAGGGACTGGGATATTGACATGAGAGGCATACCCAGTTTTTGTTTGGAGAAATATGGACTTTGGAAGTCTTGAGTAGGAAAACAGTGAAATGCTTTAAGCACTCCTTAATTGGCCTAACTAGTAGAAGCATGGAAGACAGTGCTGCTAAGAGTTAATTGATTGTGTGGGACTCACTCAAGAGTTTTAAAGAAGAATTTTAGAATGTTGCCTAGAGATCATTCTTGTGACATTTTGGTGAAGAAAATGGCTGCATTTTGCCCTGTCTGATTAATTTGCCTGAGGCTAAAATGATGAGTTTTATATTAATTCTGTGGGCAGAGGAGATCACAAAATAGCTCAGCATAGAGTCTGTTGTGTGGTTAGTAGTGGTAACTCTAATACTCAAAAGGAGCAAGCTGAGCAGGATAAATTACAAATGTAAATATTTTGAGGAGAAAACAGCCATTAAGAAGTGGAATAGAGATAAATTATATGTTCATCAAGATGAGCAGATTAAGAACTGGGAATAAAGGGAGTGGTGACCTCAGGGCAAGATCCCACCCAGCTAAATTTCCAATGTGTGAAAAGGAACTAAAGAAAAGCTTTAGAGCTGGGTGTGGTGCAGCACATCCTTAATCCCATCACTGGGAAGAAGGCTGGAGAATCTCTGAGTTTTATGTCATCCTGGTCTAGAGAGCAAGTTCAAAGACAACCAAGCTTAGGCATCAAAGGTCAGAAAGATGATGAACATGTAATCAAAGATAGGGATCATGTTCTAGCTCCAGCAAAACTTGGCAGCTTTGTCCAAATGGTTCTGGAATTAAGAATGAAAGAAAGACGCTATGGAATTTGCTGTTGAGACTAAAGCAAGAAACTGAGGTCAGACTTCCTTCAGGGATTATCCCTGAATGGAGGCCTAGAGAAGCCATTTTGTGTAGCTATAAAGTTGAAGCCTGGAGGTTTAGTCCATTATTGCCATGGAAGGAAGCAAGGCAGCAAACAGTCAGACATGGTGTTGCCTGAAAATATCTCTAAGTGATATTCATTGTTATTCTGATCTGCAGGCAAAAATAAGTGAACTGTATCCCCCTCCTCTCACTGGGTATAAATTGAGTATAGGAGGCCTCCAAGCCTGCCCCCACAGTGATGCTCTTCCTCCTGTAGTAAGTCTGATCTAGCTCTGAAGTCTGAACCTGCAGGAAGCTGCTTAGCCCTGCCTAGCTGTGAGATTCAGACTGGCAGTCCCAAAGTCCAAAAGAATCACGCAAAAGCTTAATTTTAATTACATGCTGTTTGGCCTATGGTTCAGGCATATTGCTAGCTAGTTCTTACTCTTAAACTAACCATGATTCTCAAATTGTTTGGTCATGTGGTTTGGTACCTTTTCTCAGGGCATCACTGTTGTCTTCTTTTCTCTGTGTCTGATGGTGTTTCTGTCTGACTTTGCCCTCCTTCCCCATTATCTATGTTTTACTTTCCCCTCTACTTCTAAGATGCCTTGCCATAAGACAAAACATTCCCTTTATTAACCAATGATATTCACAGCATACAGAAAGACATTCTACTATAATATACCATCAGAGATTTTTTTTTTTTTGAAGAAGAGAGTGGGAATAGATAGTATAGATAAAGGTAGACTGTTCTACCTACCTATACTTCATTTTAGCTGAATGTATGGGCTAAGCTAAAGACAATTTGCACTGTCATAGATATCTGTATATTGATACTAATGCAAAATCATTTTATATGTTTAATTGTGATAATTTGTACATTGGTACAAAGTTTAATCTGAGATTGTTTTATGTAACCAAAGCAACTTGTACTTCGATATAAATCTGAATCTGTAACTATTATGTAAAGCTGAATCTAAAATTGCTATATTTTATGTATGCTCATACCTTTGTTTAAAATATTTGCACATCATTGCCATGTATACTATGCAATTACTACCTTCATTTAACTATACTAGATATAATGTATGATTGCACTAGTTATGATATATGCACAAGATGTTTTATATACCTCTGTTTAGATGATATATATATATTTACATGTCTAAAATGCTGTGGACACTTTACCTGGTAAAATACCCCTGGCTAATGCTCGATAGTTCTACTAAGGGTCATTGTTCAGAGATTGTACATCCCTTATATAAGTATTCTAATTTTTAGTACAGGGTTTATTCCTTAAGACGATAAGATCTGCCGTCAACACTATTTAAGGTATCATATCCCAGTCATTTCAGATACAGGTTAGAATATCATAGATGGACAAGAATCTTCAACCGTTTCATAGACCCAGAGAATATGGCATTTAACATTTAAAATTTGGCCACGAGAGACACGACGACTCCTGGTGTCACTGCTCCCTTCACGAGATGGTGTTGAGCATCAAGGATACTCCATTGGAGTTGGTCCTTTTGGCAAAAAATGGCCGGTTGAGTAAGGAACTGTCCTTACCTTGATTGCTGACAGTACACACATGATATCAAGCTGGATGAACAAATTGAGATGGAGACTGACAAAACCTGCCTAGACAGGATAAGACAGTCCCTTCAAAACTGTTCTGCTTGTAAAAAGATCTGTCAGATGCCATAGGCCTATAGCCAATCCGATAGATGCTCTAACGGTGCACAAATCCAGAGGTGATTGTCCAGGTAGCTGTGTTGCTGTCCTCTCCCAAATTTTGGAAGTAGCTGCTTCCATGTACTTCTGTCTTTCAGACAAATTCACCTTCCTTCTCAGGTCTTGAAGAGGTTGAAGAATAGATGTTTAAGGTTTTCACCCTAGTATCCCTTAGATAAGAACACTCAGGTGTTAGATTCTCACTTTCCCAGATTAACCCTTTAAAATAATCTATACACCCTACTATCTACCAATATTCTAGAACTATTAGATGTACCTTATATAAGTTAGGCTTTGATTAGCAATTATACTTTGACCTCTCCTAGATACTACCTCATAATAATTCCTACTGTACATAGTCTTAGTTTAGAACCTTCTTAGTTAGAAAAAGGGGAGAGATGTTGTGGGATTCAGGTGTCAGCTGATAAGGTCCAAAGAAGCTTATCCAGGGTCCCGGGCTCCTGGAGGGGGTGTGGCCAACCCCTTTGATAAGGGGCTGCTGGGACGCTGGGGGGCTCTCTTCCTGGTTCCTGGCTGCTGGAGGAAGGACCCCTTCGTCCGTCCGTCTGCAGACTTCGGTCCCTACTGTACTTGGTTACCTGTACCGTGAGTTCTGGATTATATTCTAATAAATATTTTTCTAGTATTGGTGTTCTTGTGGGTAAACTCCGCCTACAGATAATGCATACCAAGTAATAGTTGGAGTAGGAAAGGAAGTCTAAGGTGCTTTTTTACAACAGGGTAAATATAGTTTTAAAGTATTTGGAAGTTTTAAAACTTCCAATAAAGTATTTTGAATAATTTTACTATAAAAAGTAATTGTTTTTTAAAAATTTATTATAGTACATATAACCTGATACCATTTTTCTGATATAAACATGTATCAAAATATCAAATAATATCCAATTAACATATATAATTTTATGTCTTATGTATAATTAACTAACAAGCAACATTTAAAACAATGTTATTGAAAAAAAATAAACCTATAAGATATTTGAGAACCCAGAAATAAATACCCATACATGTTGTACACTGATGGTTGGCAAGATGTCAAAGCCATTTACTAAAAAAAGACAGATTTTAACTGATGGTACTGAGTGAAATGGCAATGTAAAATGCAATATAAAGAAATAAAACTGTCATTTCACATAATATAGAAAAATTATCTTAAAGTGAATCAAAGTTTTCAGTTTATATAATCAAGACCATAAAACTCAGAGATAAACATTTTTGATGCTTGATTAGATGAATAAATGATGAATCACAAAGCAAAACTTTTCTAAAATGAGTGTTTTAGAGATGTGGTTTTTCTTCACTTACTGAACAATGTGTTGTGCACTGTTCTGCTCTGCCAGTCAGAACATAATATTAGTACATAAATGAGGGGAAGGTCAGGAAGAAAGGGATAAGACTTGAACTTTCAGAGGTCAATACATATATTTCACCCTTTCTCCATATTTTTGATATGGACTCTGAAAGGTCTTTCACTATCATAGACTAGTTGTAGAAACTAAAGAAAACAATAAATTTCTTCATCCACTCCTTACTTCACCAGACTTTCCATACATCCCAAAGGATTAAGAATAGTTAAGATAGTTGAATTTCTATGAATCCAAGGGCTGTTCAAAAGATTGACCAATATCACAGCAATAATGCAGAATAGCAGCTAAGGAATGCTGAGAGGGGAAAATAGTCTTTCACATGGAAGAGCACCAACTGCCTTTGACTCCCAAATGGTCATCCCTGAAAGCACACAGATGTAAAATAAACTAAGCATGTTGTAATTATATATTTATGAATATATGTGTGTTGTATATACAATATAATATATGTAACATGTATTCTAATATATATAAAACAATATTTAATGAAAGGAGACTAAAAATTACAAAAGAGCAAGGAGTGTTATATGAGAGAGTTTGATGATAGAAATAGAATGAGATTCAATGTAATTACATTACAATCTTAAAAAATGAAAAAATAATTTTTAAAAGAATGAGAAAGATATCTTTTCACTTCTTCTTTTCCTCCAGATATAATTCCCCAATCTCCAGAACGCCTGCTGAGGTTTCCCTTTATATCTGACCCTTTCCCATTATCTCAGCCTCCAACATCAGCAGCCATTGCCTGAGAGCATATATACTGAGCATGCCAGAATAAATGGACAAACTAACTGAAGACCTTTGCCACTCCCTCCTCTGGTCCAAATCCAATCCCCCAGTCTCATCATTAGCTCTGTGACAGAAAATCTACTGCAGCCTTTCTTTCTCCTATACCCAAATCTCATATGGATCTCACACACTTCCACCTCCTAACCTCCCTCCCCCATCACCTGTTTTATCCCAGCCCTCAACTCCAGCCAGCCAGCTGGCATGCCCTACTAACTCACAGGCCACTTCTGCCAGGGAAATAAGTAGGCTTATTAATAAGATCTTCCTCATCCTTCTTTTCTTACAGACCCGAGTCTTAGTCTCATTACCATCTCCTTCACTGACTGTCCTGAATGACCTCTCTTCACCTTCCATTCCCATTCTAAGAAGACTAAATAAGCAGATCCTGTTGGAACTCTGTTTTCCTCTCTCCAGTGAATCCCTTCAGATCCTTGTTTATCCTCATTTTTAAGTGTCAATTCCCAATACCTAGACACACATATTGCCTAGACGCTCCAGTGGCTACACCCATCAGGACCACAAAAAAAAAAAATCTTTCAGGCATCACACAGCCATTATACTCTCGTAAAGTCCAGAGAAGAAACAGAAACCAAGGAACAATGCACTCACCCAACAAAAACAAGACACCTAGAACCAATCAGCACCTAGATCTATACTCTTCGCACACCCAGGTTTCTAGATGTCAGCATAAAAACACAATCAATAACTTCTAAGACAATACATCTCCATTAGAACCTAGAAACCCCACCACAACAGATCGTGATTATTCCAATATAACTAAAGCACAAAAAAGATACATCTTTTAAAAACCTGCACTCCATCAAACTGGAAAATGTAAAAGAAATAGATAATTTCCTTGATATGTACCCTTACTAAGCTTAAATTAAGATCAGATGTGCAATTTAAACAGACCAATAACTTCTATAGGCTGTGAATAAGTGTTGCTCTCATTGGTTGATAAATAAAGTTGGTTTGGGCAAATAGCCACACAGAATAAAGTTAGAGGTACATTCAAAGTAAAGACAGAGATGAAAAAGAGTGACGTCAAGAGTCACCACCAGCCAGATGCAAAGGAAGCAAGATGAAAGTTCTGTACTGAGAAAAGGTACAAACCACATGCTTAAATGTATGTATATATGTGGAATGGGGGGGATGTGTGTCTGTGTGTGTATGGATTAATTCAAGTGTAAGAGTTAACTAGTAGTAAGTCTAAGCTACTGTTCAAGTATCTATAAGTAATATGAAACCTCTAATTCAACTATTTGGGAAGAAGCTGCCAGGCATTTGGGAATGCTGCCTATAAGAAACAGTCATTAAATGTCACCCACCCACACACCCCAATAAATCCCAGAGCTAGGTGGTTTTAGCACATAATTCTGGCAGACTTTCAAGGAAGAGTTAATGCTAATACTCCTCAAATTATTTCACAAAATTAAAACAGATGGAACATTACCCAGTTCTATTTATGAGGCCACGGTTATCCTGATACTCAAACCACATAAAGATCCAATAAAGGAAGAGATTTCAAACCAATTTCCTTTATGAATATAAATGCAAAAATACTCAATAAAATATTTGCAAACCAAATCTAAAAATATTTCACAAAGATCACCTCCCATGATAAAGTAGAATTTATTCCAGAGATTCAGGGATCATTCAATATACAAAACTCAATAAATGCAAACCACCAGTAAACAAATTGAAAAAAAACATGATTATCTCAATAGATGCAGAAAAGGCCTTTGACAAAATCCACATCCTTCAATGAGAAAGATTCGAGATAGAAGGAACATAACTAAACATAATAATGGTAATATACAGCAAACAAGCTTATAGCCAACATCAAATTAAATGGAAACTCAAAACAATTCCACTAAAATCAGGAATAAGAAAGATTGCCCACTCTCTCCATATCTATTTAATATAGTTCTTGATATCTTAGCTAGAGCAGCAAGACACCTGAAGGAGATCAGGGGGATATGAATTAGAAAGAGTGAAGTCAAAGTATCCTCACTTGCATATGAAATAATAGTACACACGAGTGATCCTCAAAATTCCAACAAAGAACTCCTACAGCTGATAAGCACTTTCAGCAAATTAGATTGATACAAAATTATCTAGCAAAATCAGTAGCCATTTTAAATACAAATGATAAATGCACTGAGGAAGAAGTCAGAGAAACACAGTAGTCTCAAAGAATATAAAATATCTTCAGGAAACTCTAACCAACAAGTTAAGACTTATATGATTAAAAACTTTAAGTGTTTGAAAACTGAAGAAGATATTAGAACATGAAAAAAATCTCCAATGCTCAAGGATTGGTAAGATTAACATAGTTAAAATGCCATCCTACCAAAAGCAAACTACAGATTCAATGCGATCTCTATCACAATCCTTCACTGACCTTGAAAAGACAATTTTCAACTCATAAAACAATAAAGCACCCAGGAGAGCTGAGACAATTCTAAACATTAAAACAACTGCTGGAGGTATCACCATTCCTAATAGTTGTACTACACAGCTATAGTAATAAAAAAAAAATCATGCTATTGCATAAAAATGGACACGTTGATCAATGGACTTGAATTTAAAACATAGACAGAAATTCACACACTATGGACAACTTTAAAAAGTTAAATGAACTGAAAAAAAAAAGAAAAGCACATTAAGAAACCAGAAATGCACACTAGAATAAAGATACTATCTTCAACAAATAGTGCCAATCAAACCTTAGTCTGAATGTAGGAAAATGCAAATAGATCTATACTTACCATACTACACAAAACTGGATCAAATACTTCAACATAAAACCAGGTACATATATATATATATTTCAAGAAACTACACATAAAAACCTAAGTAATCCAATTTAAAAATGGAGTACCTAAACAGAATTCTCAATAGAGGAAACTCAAATGCTGAGAAACACTCAAATATTCAACATCCTTAGCTATCAGAACAAAGCAAGTAAAAACTACTTTGAAATTCCATCTTTTGCCTGTCAGAATAGCCAAGATCAATAACACATGTGACAGCTAATGCTGAGGAGAGTATGTAGCAAAGGGAACACTCCTTCAGTGCTGGTGGGAGTGTAGACTTGTACAACCACTATGCAAATCAGTGTAGTGGTTCCCCCAGACAGATGGGATTTAATCTACCTCATGATCCATCTACACTACTTGGGATATATTCAAATGATGCTTCATCCTACCACAAGGACACTTGCTCAACAAGGTTCATAATAGCCAGATAGATGCACCTCAACAGAAGAATGAATAAAAAAAAAATGGTACATTTGCACATCATGAAAACTTCAGACAAACAGATGGATCTAGAAAATTATCATCCTAATTAAAGCATCCCAGGATAAGAAAGATAAACATAAAATGTATTCTTTTCTATATGGATATTAGCTATTAAATAAGTGATAACCAAGTTACAATCTATAGACATTGAGGGGTTAGGTATAGAGGAAGTGACAAGATGGGATGCATGAATCTCTCTGTGAAAGGAAAATAGGATAGATTTTATGGGTGAAATGAGGATAAAGAGGATGGGGATGTGAGGGTGTGGTGTGAAGTAGGAAGGGCAATGGAATTAATGGAAAGACTGGAGTAAGACATCTAGAATTGAGGGGTATTTGAGGAGTGATATAGAAACATAGTGCATTGGAAACTTCCTACAATGTATTGTAGGTGATTCTAATTAGAAGGTGATTCTAATAAAGTCTCCAAATAGTGAGAAAGTTGGAGCCCCAACTGGTCATTGTCACCAATGAAGCTTCAGTACTGGGACTGGGTTACATCCAATTGAGTTGTTGAAGAAAGAATCCCATAGAAATCCCCAAAGAATCCAGCCTGTTGACAGGACATTAAATTGCTCTGCACATACTAACAATAAGACCCCATTACTGGAGACAACTATAGTATGAAGGAATTTCTGGCCTGGACTTTTGGGCCTATTCTTAAAGTTTAGGCCCACAGACCCACAGACCCGCAGAGACACACAGATGCATACGATAGTGTTAGGCTGATCAGGCTAAGGCTCAGGCATATCACTTGGTAGCTCTCTACCCTTCATCTAACCCATGATTCCTCCTGTTCAGCCATGTGGCTTTGTACCTTTCTTTAGAGCAGCATAGTTGTCCTCTGCTTCTTCCGGCTTCTCTCTCGCATTCTGCCCTGTTCTTCCTGTTCTCAGAGTTTTTCTTAGTCTGGTAGCCCCACCCACACTTCCTGCCTGCCCTTGGCCAATCAGTGCTTTTTATTAAACCAGTGGGTGGGATAATTATTTACAATGAAACAACACAATCTCCCACAGACAACACCCACACAACACATTGAAAATGGAGTGTGAGCTGATTTCTACATAGAGCCTCCACCCCTATACTCCAGGTACTCTGCGGGCTGCCAAAAGAGAAATGAATATCAACAGAGATGATAAACCTTTTTATCTACAATGCTGTCCCTTCTGCAAAATATGCTAGAGCAATAGTGGCACAAAGCTTGTGGGAACAACCAAACAATGTCTGATTTGACTTCACTACCACTCCAGGAAATGGAGCCCTTACCCTACACTGCTTGGGTGACCAAGAATCAAAGACTAGATAAGACTAGATAGCCCAGGAGCCTAGAGTAAAAATTACATACTAGTGGTCTAAAAAAAAAAAAAAAAGAAAAGAGTAGTAATAAAATTATAGCTTTCAATTTAGTATTTTTATGGGACTCTTGAGTATGTGAATGAGTAGTTCTGATTCTACAAGTTTCCTTCCCTGGGGAAACTTTTTCTTCCTTTGGTTTGCCTTGTCCATCTAGATGTGATGGCTTTTGTTTTGTCTTATTATATTTTATGTTGTTGATTGTTGTTACCTCATGATAGACAGAAAAAAGGTGGATGTGCATTTCAGGAAATGGTATGAGGAATTTGGATGAGGAGAGAGAGGAGAAAATGTATATATTGTATGGAGAAAGAATCTATTTTCAATGGAAGAATTTTTTTGAAAAAAAAAAAGAGTTTAAAAATAAATGAAGAAGCTGTATGATATCCAAAATGGTATCAAATTTTCTCTTCAAATGTTGTAGAATCATGGTCATTTTTTCATACTGTGGAAATGTTGGTCAATATTCCAATAATTCTTTTAAGAGCAAACAAAATCAAAATTTATTTTCATCTACTTTCTATAATTTACAAAGATTCTATGGCAAATTATTTCTATCAGAAATAAGAACAGCACCATAAACCAAACTTGTGGCCCTGGTTTCAACAGTTGTCTGTGGCACTAAGGTATTTACAGGGCTAAGGTAGATCATTATCAAGATGATGAGCATAACTTTTTCTGATGCATCTTTAGCATAGGACCAATAAGATAAGTTATTGTAACTTTCAGGATAATTATTTTTTTTCTTTAAAAAGCTTACAGTTTTATTGCTAATTTACTATTCCTTTTTATTAAAAAATGGTTTTTAGCCATGAATTCCCCTTTCCTCCTTTTCTCCTCCCAATGCCTCCCAGTCAGCCTTTAGTCTCCCCACTCTCCCAAAAGGGCAAGACTCAAGGTGGGTCAGCTCAGATTGGCACATCTACTCTAGGCAGTCTGATTTCCTCATCCCAAAATCAAGACTGGGTTAGGTGTTCCTCTACAGGGAATGGGCTCCAAGGTGGCTGCCCATGAATGGAACGCAGTCTGATCCCACCCCTTGTGGGTCCAAATACTGCCCATGTCAAAAGTTGCCTACCCTTGGAGGGCTTAGCTCCTTTTCCTGATGGTTTCCCAGTGGCTTTTTTTTAATTCGGTGAGTTCCCCAGAGCTCTAGATAGCCATCACTGTGGGAATTTTCCTCATAAGCCCTATCCCCTTGCTCATACAGACACTTTTCCCCTGCTCTCAGCTGGACCAGAAGCTTGGCCATGGATCTCAGCCTCCACCTCTATTCATTGTTGGATATAGATTCTTTGATGACACTTGGGGTGGTTATTCATTATTAAAGCAAGAAATTGTTTAACTGTGGACATACTCTATCAACCAAAATCACACGGGTCGTGTTTGGCAAAGCTGGTTTAAACACAACAAAATTTCCTGCTAATTAAAATCTCATTAATTGTGTTTGGCTACTTATTTTGTTACTGTAGACACTTGACTGTTTTTAAGAGTCTGGATAATGTCAATTGGCCAATATCAAGTAAATCATTGAAGTTTTCATAAAAGACTATGAAATTTCATAGCCCCACTTTTTTCTGGTGTTTTGTTGTTGACTTTTTTGTTTACTTGAAATTGTACTTTATTACTAAATTTGTACTTTATTATTATTAAAATAAGGCCTCTAGGGTCTTTGAAACACATGCTGGCTTTTTTTGAGTAAGGTCATTGTAGGGGTATTGTGTTGTTTCATGGTAAATAATTGCCCCACCCACTGGTTTAATAAAAAGCCAAAGGCAGGCAGGAAGTATGGGTGGGGCTACCAGACTAAGAAAATCTCTGAGAACAGACCACCAGGCAGAGCACCAGAGAGAAGCCAGAGGAAGTCGAGGACAACTATGCTGCTCTAAAGAAAGGTACCGAGCCACATGGCTGAACAAGAGACATGGGTTAGATGAAGGGTAGAGAGCTAGCAAGTGATATGCCTGGGCCTGAGGCTGATCAGCCAAAAACTAATGAAAGTGTCTGTGTGTCTCTGTAGGACTGTGGGACTGTGGGACTGCGGGACTGTGGGTCTGCAGGTCTGCGGATGTAAACTTTGAGGTTAGGCTCGAAAGTCTGGGCCAGAAACCTCATACTACAAATGGTGCCCAACGTGGGGCTAATATGCCCACATAAAATCATAGAAAGCTTAAAAATGGTCTAGAGCCCAAAGCAGCCTCTGAATTGTGTCTCCCACATGAGCTGTCTCCCACAGAGACACCCTGGTGAGGCACATGGGCTTGAGCTACAAAGGCAGGCTTTTGTAGTGCAGCTTAAGGTGTAAAATACCTGGTTCCTGAAGTTTCACAGGACCCTTAATATAAGGAAAAGGTTATAAATGATTTATTTAAGGTTATGTTCATAAGGAAAAAAAGGGAACAGAATCAAAGATGGCTTTCAAGTGTTGATATTTTCATGGATCAGCTCTGTTTGCCGGAGGCAAACTGAGGCTTGGCTTTTTAAAGAGAAGCTTCCTGATTCAGCATTAGAAGCAAAACACTTCTGAGTTTTTTATTTGTGAGTTTTAGGCCCTGCTGCCTAATACTTAAATGGAGTTAATGAGCAGCAGATGGCAAAGCTTTACTAGGTGGTCATATGAACCCTAAAATTCCCAGAGTACCTGGGTTAAAAAGCTAAATTCTATGAAGCTAGACTAGGAGCTGGGTGGAGTCATCCACCCATCCTACCAACCTTGAACTTTGGCAGATTAAAGGTGTGTTCAGAAATTGAAAGAAATAGAAGAATCTTTGGAAGATTAAAGGTGTGGTCAGAAACAGAAAGAAAAAGAAGAATCTGGGTGAAGTCAATCACCCTAGCTAAGCAAAGGTGTGGCCAGAGACAGTAGCAGATTAAAGGTGTGGTCAGAGACAGAAAAAGTTAAGAAATAAATATACAGTAAAGACAGTTTTTTGTAAAAATTCTAAGTGGTTTAGAGTGTGTTGAAAATATAGATACATAGGCTTAGAGAAAGCCCTTAAAAAGAAATAAAGTTAAATAAATAAATAATAAGCCACGTAAAGATGGAAAATACAAAGAATGTCTGGATACTGTATATTATTGTCTTATCTTTAAGCTTCTTGACCGAAAATGACTTAGTAAAAGCTGCTAAAAGATAGTTGATTATAAATGTTGTTGGAGTAATTCAACCTATATTTTGTAAATGAGTTTACTTTAAAATTGAAATGCAAAGATATGCTACTTTGGAGAAGAGGTTTTCCTTTTATTTTCACAGAAAATGAAAGACTGTGGATTTATTCCTGGATAAAGAACATAAAGTTTGATAGAGGGAGACCCCCTGAAAAATCTCCAATGGAAATGGATGGCCCAGATGATTCAGCGTTTTAGAGCACCTCTGTTGAATTTTCCTGAGCTCCGTATCCAGAAAAATTTCAAGGAGACTGGCTGAGATGACCCGGCCTTAGAGACTACTCCACTAAAGACTTGTCCATAATCCTACATTTTTCTTTGGATTCCCATGAGATTGTCAGCACCCCCATTCAGCAGGAAGTAGCTTAGAGAACAACGCCCACATTCCCACATGGATTATGGATGTTTGTGTTTATTTACAGTGTTGTTTATAAGTTGTTATAGATAAGGGGGGGAAGAATATTAGATTTGGAGTTCTTTTTGTTTTAAAGGGAGGAAAAGGGATATCTAGGGGTATTGTGTTGTTTCATGGTAAATAATTGCCCCACCCACTGGTTTAATAAAAAGCGCTGATTGGCCAAAGGCAGGCAGGAAGAATGGGCGGGGCTACCAGACTAAGAAAATCTCTGAGAACAGACCATCAGGCAGAGCACCAGAGAGAAGCCAGAGGAAGCCGAGGACAACTATGCTGCTCTAAAGAAAGGTACCGAGCCACATGGCTGAACAAGAGACATGGGTTAGATGAAGGGTAGAGAGCTAGCAAGTGATATGCCTGGGCCTGAGGCTGATCAGCCAAAAACTAATGAAAGCATCTGTGTGTCTCTGTAGGACTGTGGGACTGCGAGACTGTGGGACTGCAGGACTGCAGGTCTGCAGGTCTGCGGACCTAAACTTTGAGGTTAGGCCCGAAAGTCTGGGCCAGAAACCTCATACTACAGGTCATATTTATTCATATTATAAATCACCAAGAAATAAATCTAGTACTCAACTAGAAGCTTCATCCCTACTGACTAGTAGTGTTCATGATGCTGAAAAGTACTTTTCATGCTACCAGACGAGAAAGGTAATTATCAATATCACTCATCTACAAGCTCTGAAACTTACAACAGTGACCTGTTGGCAAAATATACAGGTGGAATAGTGCCACAAATATTATGGAAGTAACAAATCCCACTTTATTATATGTAAGGCCTGCTTCACAAGATGCAGCACGAAACTGACACTGTTAACAAGCCCAAGAATTTGAGATTAAATAGTAGGCTCTGATGTGGGAATGCCTTTCTGTATGCTATGATTCTCAATCTTTAAATAAAGGAGCTGTTTTGGGCCATGACAGGCATCATAGAAAAAGTAGGAGGAGGAATCAGAATAGGTAGGAGAAGCAGGGTGAGTCAGAGGCAGATCGAGCTGAAACCCAAAGGAGCAACATGTAGGAGCACAGGTGAGCCCACATGGCAGACAGATTAATAGAAATGGGTTGATTTAAGATGTAAGAGCTAGCTAGCAATGTGCCTGAGCCATAGGCCAAACAGCATCTAGTTAATATAAGCGTCTGAGTCATTTCTGGGACCTGAGCGGCGGTGGGCTTCTAAGCGGTCTCGGGCGACAGGTCTATGGGTCTGGGACCTCTGGCCGCCTGGGACCAAGAAACCCCGATACTACAAGGCTCTAAGGAGAAACTATTACTGTTACTCTAATAAAGGAACATAGCAACAGAATGACTCCTAATGGCATACTTCTATACCCAAATGGCAGTGCCTCGCTCAACCCGTGTCACCTCATAAGCCAACACTATCTCAGAAAGGTCTCACTCATCATTTGCAGAGCTCTGGTATTTAGATGCCATGAAGGAACTCTGGTGCTGATCCTCAGGCTTTCCAAGAAGGCCTCTCCTTCCAGAGTAAGAACCATGAACTATATAAAATGTGTTTTCTTTGGGGGCCACATACCAGATGAGTATATTCTCACAAATACCTGCTACCTCTAAGTTTGTTAGAGCAGAAGTTCTCCACCCACTCCAACCCCTTAAATTATCATTTCCTAAAACTCTCCCCCAGACTTCCACAAGAGTTAATTGTTGCTCTCAATGATTCAAAAGAAAACAAACCAGGAAATAAACATAGACAGTACTAAAGAAAAAGCTTTATAGGGAACATTACCATTATTTAAAAGCCTAATTAAAATGCAATGGCTTATGGTAATTGGTGGACACAGCCCCAGCTGAAGTGGAGTTCTTAAGCAGTTCAAATTGAGCAGAAGTGATTAAAGTGATTATTTAATTGACAGCATCTTAGATGTCACCCACATCACTATCCATAGAGAGAGCTTTGAGCCTTAGGATAGAAGTCATGACACAGGCTTCCACATTAAAATTCATCAGAAAAGGGGTATTCCGGGTGGTGTTCTGCACTAAAATAGAGAAGAAAAATATGAAATATTAATGCTTGGATTCATTTCTATGGTAATAAAGGTAAAAATTTATGATGTTATCTTTAGACTTGATCACTTAATTTTCTGGTTATTTGCAGAATCTGCTATTTTTGTAAACTTTACTATGAAAGAAATATTTTTCAAAAATATAACTTAGTTTTTCAAATTAAATTCTGTTGCCTAGAACAAAAAAAAAATAGACAAACATTCACATATGCCTATACCTTTGTACTACTTTATTCCTATATTCTGTATGCCAAAGCACAGAAGGAAAGACTATATCTCATTTCTACTTCTCAATAAAAGCAGAAACATAATAACATATTTAATGAAAGTTTAAGTATTAATAATAACAAAGTAATATTGAGAATACAGTTTATAGGTATGAATTTCTTTGCCATTTAATTCATGCATTATTTATATACTACCCATCACATGAAAAATAATGTATTACTCTCAGATAAAGAGAGATTTCTATGTCCAAAGATCAAACTTTACACATAATTTGAAGATCTCTAAGATTTAGTACCACTACAAAATATAATTTAAAAAAGTATTACTAAAATATTTAACACATGGCAAAAATTAGTAAATGCTTGCTATTCTCTAATATGCATTATGTCTCATCTTTATACTTCAATTTTCTCTACTAAAATATTCTATTAGCCATAATAATATATATGTCATTCTTTGCAAACTGTCTACCCCTTTTAAATTATTGTATTTACTTCCACTGCAAATTAAGATCTCCATGGATAAAAGGAATTGTGTATTCCTAGTTTGTCTTTATTTGAAATATGTATAAAGTATCAGATTATATAATCATTAAACAAGGAGGAATAAAAATTTTTAAAGACTATCAGTTTCATCAGTGATGAAACTCTTTTTCCATATTATTCCCTTGGCCCTAAATTTGTTTCTGCATAAACTTTATTTTAAACACTGAGATATTCATAACTCATAAATCAGAAAAATAAAAGTTAAAATAACTGTCTTAATGGCAGCTTTCAAGAAGCTAGTAAAGTAACTTGTTTTTAACAAACATTCACTAAAAAAGGAAAAGACATAGCTAAAATAAACTGTGTCATATTTACAAGAGTGACTTACAATGGAGCAGGTGAATATCTTAAATTTCTGTTCAGGCTGTCCAGGACTTTCATATCTTCTGATGGCAGCTCAAAATCAAACACCTATTGAGTAGTTAGAAACATTTTAAGACACTGCCCATTTTCAAATTTTTAAAGCCCAAGTCAATCACATTTTATTATGCAAAAGCAACTTTTTAATATATAAATCTTCTGAAAATTACTAAACATCAAGCAAGATAATCAAGTGGTCAAGGTAGTTTAGATAAAAGTTAAAGGAAACAACTTTTGAGATGTGCTGAAGCAGTCCAAGATATCTAAAGAACCTACAGCAAATAGAAAGCTGATGTTATTCAAAGACCGCCGTGATTCAAAGAATAGAGAGTAAATTTCTGAACCATTATAATTCATATATTTATGTGAATAGAAACAATTCTTTGCAACACAATTTAGGACAAGAATTATTCATGTGTTAGTTGTATTATTTTCAATAAAGAAAGGATTTGACTTGAAAAGGATTTCACTGGCTGCCATTGGTTACTTTGTATAAAAAACATTTTTTTAATAATTTCTAAAATATTGATACAAACACACCATCAAATCCTTGGTTCTTTCTCCAAAAATGGTGAT
Organism: Phyllotis vaccarum; assembly: GCA_033318265.1. NCBI lineage: Eukaryota > Metazoa > Chordata > Mammalia > Rodentia > Cricetidae > Phyllotis > Phyllotis vaccarum. The sequence goes on along the minus strand of JARWLC010000011.1, from coordinate 11,522,785 downwards.
AAATAAGTAGAAGGAGAAAAATAAATAAGGGACAGTTGGAGGAAGGGAGGGAGGCAGGAGACAGGGAGGACGGGCAGGGAGGGAGGGGGAGGGAGAAAGAGAGGGGGAGGGAGGGAGAGAGACAGGGAGGGAGGGAAGAAGGGAGGGAGGGAGGGAAGGGGTAGTGGGGTGGTGGGAGGGAGGATGAGAGATGGAGAGAGGAGAAAATATTTAAAGTGTCACAATCTAGTAACTATTTCATTTACTAAAAAGTAATGAGCAAGCTTTTCTTTATATCTAAAAACTAGCAAAAGAATAAATAATACATCATTTAAAAATAATAAATAGTACCACTTCTCTATCAACAAACCTAACAATAGATGCAAATGTCTTACTAGTAAAAAACTAAGGAAGTTATTAATATATTAAAAGGTCACATAAAATTGTGAATATCTAATAGTTACATTTTTAATTCTTAATATTTTAAAACTTGTTATTCCTCATTTGATGGACAAGGTTAATCCCTATCTAAAAACTTAGATATTTAAACAATGAAAGATATAATCAAAGCAAACAGTAGAAAGTGATGAAAACCACATATATATACATATATATATGTAAATATAATCTGCCCAGAAAATTTTTTTTATTAAATATATTTATGTCACTTTCCCTTTTCTATCCTGAACTCTCACATGTCTCCTTGCCACTCTTTACTAAATTCATCATCTCTTTTGTTCAATTATTCTACACACACAATATATATATATATATATAAACAGTCTGCTGAATCTGTTCACTGTTGTTTGTATATATATGATTTAATGTCCAACCAGTTGGTATTGGTTGAACAAGGAGCTCATCCTAAGGAAGACCAATGCTTCAGGTATTCTTACTTTTCTATAGTTCTTTAAGTATGAGACTTCTGTCTTACACGTAGGGGTGCCTATTGACATTGTTCTTATCCAGCTCTTGTTTAAGTAGCCATATTGTTGAGATAATTTGTCATATTTGAAAAAGGGTGAACTCTTCATCTGACCCAGAGCTCAGCAATATAGCTACTTTCACTAGCCAGTTTCATTTCGTGAATCCTTTATCTCTTCCTGAAAAATTATAATTAGAGAAAGATAACACATTCATCTGGAATTTTATGTAACTTCTGTAAATCTAATGTCTGTTCTTTATGCTTGCTCAGTAAGAGCTTGAATCACTAAGCCATCTCTGAGCTCTTAACTGAGCAGAGTAACTGATAGATAATTATTTGACGTCATGAAAGAGAAATATGTGAGGAAATGAAAATGGCAGTGGATGACGATTTGGAGCTAAAGAACATCAAGCGAGAGACCAACTGTATCCTGAGGCAGATGGACCTCACCATCTTACAAACATATATAACAATTCTGTAAACAGACTTGACTGGACTCACGATAGACAGATGCCTCAGTATTCAGGTAGAACTCTAGAAAACTGTAAAATCACAGAATAATGAACTAAACAAATACTCCTAATATTAAAGTTCTAGGATGGGGCTGGTTCATTTTCAACTGTTGTAAGTCATGATATAGTAAAGTTTTGTAGTAGAAAATTGAAGATCATCAATGTAGGTAAGTCTTCAAGAAAAGAATAATCACTTAGTCTGTAAAGCAAATCAGGAGAAATAAATACATCCATATCAAAACATGTGAGCATTATGCTGGCAAATGCTAAGTGGTTTAGACACTAGCTGCTCTTCCAGAGCAGGTTAGAGTCACAGGATCCACAGAGAAGCTCACAATCATCCACAGCTCCAGTTCCAGGGCATGTGACACCACCTTGTGTCCTGTGTAGGCACCAGGCATGCACATGGTGCACAGACATGTATGCAGCCAAAACATCTATACACATAAAAAATGAATAAACCAAACAAAATAAAGTATGTGAATGTGCATGTCAAATACAAAATAAAACCACAAAAATGTATCATATGGAAATATCTACCCAAACTTAAGCTCTCATTTCATCAATGAAGAGATCCATCGCAAAGGTTATGTTCACAGTGCAAGGCTGTGTTAATTCTAAATCCTATTTTCTGTGCTCTCTCTAAATCTAATTTTATCAAGCTAAATTGCTGATTGTTTTGTAGAGAAAAAAATTTCTGAGCATGAGTACAACTCAAATCTCACGTGAGTAGAAAATACTAGGGAGATTGGCTCAAACAAAAATATTCCCTGAGAAATTTCAAAGAAGAAAACACAAGAAAGATGATGTTCAGGAACCCTGATGCCCTCAGCCTCCGTGGTCACCTGTAAGTTTTCCTTTATCTCATTCTCCTTGTAACTCTGAGCAAGGACCACAATTCCACGTTGAAGTTGGTACCGAAGAGCGATCTGAGCCGGACTTCGCTTGTGCTTTTTTGCCAGGTCACAGAGAACTGAATCATTCAAGAGAACTGGGGAGCTTGGGTCCACCCTGGAAATAAAGGAGGGAACCTTTAGTTTCAAATTCTGAGAGGTGTTAGGAAACTTCAAAACCATAGGTCTTCAAAGGAGTCCTTGAACCAACATTTCCACCATTAAGACCTCAAAAGACAAATCTTCTCTATACCTGAGAAAGTTCAAAATGAGCTTCTGAACAATGAGTTTATACTGTTGAAAAGATTTGACTAATACTGGTGTGTTTGAAGCAAATTCCCTACCATCCTTACCATCGCTTAGGTCTTTGAGATCCAAGAGCAAAGTAGGCAACTAGAACAATGTCCTTTGATCTGCAATAGTTCAACAGCTTGCTCTGGTTCAGGTAAAGATGACATTCCACCTTTAGACAGATAAACAGAAAGATATCTGATTATACTCATATATGTATACTCATATATACTCATGCTAATGTTCATGTAAAAAAGAAGCATTAAAGGTAAGTAACTGAATAAGAAAATATAACACTGTCAATAACATAATTAGCCTACATCTTTAAAACTCAACTTTACGTCTATATTGCTGATATGACACATCAAGAAGCTTCCAAAAACCATTGGAAAACTTAAATATAGACAGCTTCAGATTCTGTAAGCAAGTTATTGTTAATTTCTCTAAATATGAGTCTACAATGTCTAATACCATCTTCACTCTTGAGAGATATTTTCTGGGCTCTCTGAAGGTGAATTTTCAAAGAAATTTCTTTGAACAAGTTCATAAAAATGTTTTAGAAATAGGGCCAGTAAGGAGGCTTAGTGAGTTAAGATACTTGCTGCCAAGCCCGAACTGAGTTTTCTCTATGAAACTCACAGGTCATTTCCTGTCTTCCTCCACATAGGCCCACTAAGACACATACAAACACACACACACACAGGCACACATACACAAGTGTCCACTCATGCACACACACACACCACAAATATACACACACAAATGTAATTTTAAAATTAAAGAAAAAAATATATATGGATATATATATTTATATATGTATGGAGATAAATCCTATATCGGTATATTTTTTCCATGTGACAAATCGTCACTATTGTGGGATATATGTTTGGAAGCAGAAAAATTCTGCATCAGCCTATCAATTTTTCAAGATGTTTGATGAAAATTATAATACTTTTTTGAGAAAATAAATAAAATACCAAATCTACATAAATTTTTAATATTTTTATTGAAAAGTTGCAATTACTGTCATCACGTAAAAATTTAATGACCTAAAACTGTATTTTCTGAGGAAGCAGGTTGCTAATAGTAGTTAAGTTCATGACAGCTAAGTTAGGGACTCAATATGGCTGCCAACTACAGAGGAAAGAATAAAGCTTATGTGACTCATAAGCATGGTGGAAGTTTTTAGCTATAAAAATGTATAAAGTTAAACTGCAAAAAAAAAACTAAGACATTGGAGATAATCACAGAATATAAATTAAGTTACTTGCAGAAAGACAAATACCTAACTTTTTCTCTCATTTGTGGATCCTAGACCTTGAGAATACTGGAAATCCTACATGTACTCATAACAACAAAGTAAAGACAAATGGCTTGAGGAACAAAGGGGAAAGAGGAAGTGATAGAGAAGTGTGGTTCTGCTTCTTTCTCCAGATCATTGGCTGCTCTGATCCATGAGAATGGAGGGAGCAGAGGCAGGAAGGGTTAGAATAGCTGTGGGTATGAAGGTGACAGTGATCAGCTCAACTTTATTCCCGAGTATAAAGAGTATATAGAAATGGGGAGCCTGGGGATGAACCCTAATTTGCATTAAATGGCACACTTCTGTCACAAGGCTTTGTGTGTGGCAGTAGGATCCTATTGCAGAGCTCCTAGGACAAGTCTTCAGGCAGGAATCTGTGCCAAGGGTCAAACTAAAGAGAAAACAGGCATTTGGCTTAGAAACACCTTTTAGATAAGGTCAGTACTCTGGGCCCAAGAATATTCTCTAGATAAGGGCAGGTAGAGAGTATTGCTGGGGAAGGAGGGTGTCTCCATGTGCTGGAAAAAGCTGCCAGGTCATGGTAGACTTCAACCTTTGACCAGCAAGCAAGGCCCTCCAGCAGTGGACTGGTGGTAGGGCCTGTGCCAGGCAATGCTACTGTTATGTCCAGTACACTTCCCTGTTCTAGTGTACTCAATGGCATGAGTACACTAGAATGTGTACACATTCTTTTATTCTCTCAATAGTGAAATACCTCAACTACTGGCCAATCTCTTCTTCACTACAGTATTAGCCAATTTACTACAGTTACCGCCAGTGATCTCTGAACATGATGAAAATGTGTTAAATTGTAACAAATCACATAGGACCACTCCAACAATATATGCATTTAAGATTTTTAGGAGATAAGGAGGAAAAGAAAAGCTCACCGGAAGGATTTTCAACACAGAATCAGCTATACGTTCTGCACGTAGTCCACAAGTGGTAAATTTTATTCAACATTAATGCCACCATAAACAATCAGTCAAATGTGCATGCTGTTTAAAATTTAAAGTCTAAAATTTTAAGTCATAAATTTCAGCTATGCCTGTCTTTCAGCATCTCAAGACTAGGATTGCTGACAATCCAGGGTTTGTTGTTGTTCCATATGAAGTTGAGCATTGTTCTTTTGAGGTGAAAAATTGTGTTGGGATTTTGATGGGGATTACATTGAATCTGTATGTTGCTTTTTGGTAAGATTGCCATTTTTACTATGTTGATACTACCTATCCAAGAGCATGAGAGATCTTCCCATTTTCTGACATCTTCAATTTCCTTCCTCAACAACTTAAAGTTCTTGTCATACAGGACTTTCACTTCTTTGGTTAGAGCTACCCCAAGATATTTGATGTTATTTGCAGCTATTGTAAAGGGCTATGTTTCCCTGATTTCTTTTTCAGCTCCTTTATCATTTGTGTATAGGAGTGGAGTGTAGGGGATTTATGATGTTACATTGTAAATAATTGCCCATCTACTAGTTTCATTGATTGGCCAAAGGCAGACAGGAAGTATGGGTGGGGCTACAAGACTAAGGAAATTCGAGGAACAGGAAAAACAGAGTAGAGACCACAGAAATGCCACAGAGAAGGCTGAAAATGCAGAGGACATCTACGCTGCTCTGATAAAGGTACCTAGCCACATGGTTGAACAGGATAAGAATCATGGGTTAGATTAAGAGTAAAGAGTTAGAAAGTTATATGCTTGGGCCCCGAGTCAATCAGTGTACAATTAGTATAAGTGTCTGTTTGTTTCAGTGGGACTATGGTACTGTAAGTCTGAAAGTCCAAGCCACAAGACTAGGACAGAAAGTCCTGGCCAGAAATATCATCTAACATAGGAGGGCTATTGATTTTTTTAGTTAATCTTTTATCATGCTACATTGTTGAAGGTTTTTAACAGCATTAGGAGTTCCCTGGTAGAATTTTTGGGGTCACTTATGTATACTATCAGAAAAAAATATCAAGACCATACATACTAAAGGAAAGCTCTATCTCTAAAGCTGCCATGCTCACTCATCTTTCTTATTTTTATTCTCTCCTTTGCCTGTTCTTTCCATGCTTTTCTGGACTTCTCACTATAAATCAGTTCACTTACCAGGACCTTTACTCATCTGACATATTACATTCTTCCCAGCTCATGGATAAGTCTACTTTCAACAGGAAAAACTACTAAGGAGATCTGCTTCCCGGACCAACTAAATATCCATATTCTGCACCAGCTGGGCACTATGGTATGGCCTAATTTTCACAAATTTCATAGTCCCAAACTGAATTTGAGAATCTCAAAGTGTCCTTTGCTGCAGTACACTGCCTTATTTTCTTCTTTTTCATGAAAATAAGATGAACTGAAGAAGGGGAAAATGGACTGGAGGTATTGGAACAGAAATAAGAAAATGCACGTGAGATATGCTCACCTGGTTGCAGACAGGCTTGTACTTAAGCCCAGGCTTATTCAGGATTTTCTCCAGCTGCCTGCTATTAAAGTTAGACACCCCAATGGACTTGACCAATCCTGCATCCTTACACTTTTCCATGGCCTACAAAAAAGAGTTGTACAGAGTCATATTTACATCAAAATAAAGGCAAGATGGAGCAGTTAAAAGTACACTTTCTAGCTCTGGACATGCAGCTCTGTGGCAGAGCACTTCCCAGTGTGTGAAAGATCCTGCATTTGATAATTTTCACACTAACACTGGAAAAGTGACACTAGAGAGACACTGCCCAGATAATCACTGAAACTGAATATAAAGAAACCAAAACAATAAAGATAATAGAGAAAGCAAGTGAGAGCCATGAAGGAATTCCTGTGTCCTCACTAAGAAGCATAGATTTTTTTCACACTACATATACTGGCTATAATATAATGTACATTCATTCCTGTTGTCCAGACTAACTCTTTATTTCCTTTTATTACCCTGCAGTAACGCATGGATGGCTTCCCTTCACTCTAGTAACACACCTATATTAATATGAATTTCTACATCCAGAGACATATACCCCATTTTCTTCAGCATTTCCCTCTCCCAGTTTCTTCATTGTTCTTCTTTCAAAGGCTCACCTCCCATGTGTCACAGAAATCCACTGTATCCAGTAAAGCATTCCCATGTTCATCTTCTGGAAACGGATCGTCCCCTGGCTGAAATAGAAACAGTCTCCACAATGATCTGACTAAACACAAGTATCTCAATAGGAAGAGCTAAAAATGGAGCACTATATGTGTATTAAGTGCAACATCATTCTATGCATGCACATTTACAAGGTGATTTGTATGTGGGGTTATAAGGAGTAATCTTAAATGTTTGAACTAGTCTCTCATATAAACAACATATATATATAATTTTACATATGTATTTATTATTAATTATTATTATTATTATTATTATTACTAAACAGTATTCTCACAGATCCATCTATCATCTCCTAGCTGATGTCCATTATTTTGTCAATCCTTATTCATACTTCTGGTGAGGCATTTTTCTTTCACTGAGAAACTCAGTAGACATAGAGCCTTGATCTCCAGTAATAATAGATTTCAGTCCTGACTCAGGAAAATCAGTGGTCTTTTTCTTCCTAAATATATTTAGGCAAAAGGAGATTATATCTACTAAAGATGGCCAATCAAGCTTATATGAAAAGCTAATTTTTATGATGGAAAATTCAGCTCAACATTATAACTTTTAATAACCAGGATGCTTAAACTGTCTTAAAGCTACAAAAAAAAAATGCTGGAATAAAACTCAAAAACTTACTAATGTAATGTAAGAAATGCATAAATAGTAACTTTTTAAAAAATATTTTTGAATCTGTAATTCTTGCGATTTCCTGGGCTTCCCATTTTAAGGCCATTTCTATAATCTACTTTGAGTAGACTACATGACACAGAAATTGAATATACAAAAAATATAATAGGACTTTGCCTGTATCATCCAAAAGAATGACAAAATGCTCCTGTCAAAGCTTATTAAATGTGATCATTCAAATGTCTTACCTTCATTGGCACTGGGTAATGAATAATATAGAGATCAACATAATCCATTTGAAGGTTTTTCAATGATGCTTCCAAGCTAGATCGGACCAGCTCTGGTCTGAAGAAAGTGCACCAAAGCTATTTGCATAAAATAACAGAAGTAATCCTGAGTTAGTAAATTATCCAAATATGGAGGTTTCATTTTACCTAATACTGATGCATTTTACTATTTAGAAACATTATTATAAGACATAAAATTTTCTTTGTTTGTGGTTTCCATTAGTCTGATTTACACAAAGAAAACTAATTATAAATTTGGTTTCAATCCTTCAAGAAAAATTCTCAGAAGATAAAACTCATATCTACTACTACTAATAGCCATGCCCTTAATTATATCTCACAGAGATTGAAAGCAATTATTTATCTAATTATTTGATTCATTCTTAGCATTAGAGGAGAATTATTGTCATTTTGTTTACACGATTAAACAAAAGCAACAAGTGGCATTTTAATGTGTGAAAGACACTAATAAATACACTTTAACTTTTAATATGAAACTTCTCTTTTAATACTCTTCAATATTTAAAGATAAAATTAGTATTTTGGATATCACAGACTTTACAAAGCTATCAAAGAGGTACAGAAAGCCATAATATCATAGTTTTACCTAAATTCACAGCCCATGTTAAAATATACCACTTTGAATTGAGGCTCAGAAAAGTAAAGGACTTTGTAGTGACATTGTACTGGTAGATATCATAATCTTTTTCTGCTTTTCATGCTGGAACTCATCTACAAATTATATGTAAATAAAAGTTTTACCAGTATGTTTATTTTATCAATTAGTGAATGATCCAAACAAATAAGTGTTTGCTCACTTATATTACATTTCAATTGATCTGTACACCTGAGTACTACACACACACAATACCTTTGTAGTGATGAATATATCTTCTCTCTTTATAATGCCAGCTGCAATCTTGCTTCGAATAACCTGTCCTACATCCTTTTCTGTTTGATACACATAAGCGGTGTCAATATGGCGGAACCCAGCCTCTATTGCTAAATTTATAGCTTCCAGTGGCTTGTTTTCAGGAACCTAAGGAGGAACCAAAGCAGTATTTAAAGACACATAAGGGGTAGTACAAGAGGGTCTAATGGACAGTTCTCTAGAAAAGAAATAATTTTATATTCCTGTCATTTTCCCATCATACACCTGCACTATTGGTTTTTGGATATTTCTGGCAAGATAAGTTGTATTCCAGGAAGTATGGCTCTTGGTAATCTTACACATAAGAAATATAAGCATTCAAAGTTTAAAAAGTTTTACCAATTTCAAAATTGCAGGATCTAAGGATGGTTTTAAAAAGTGAAATTCCTTCCAGGTTTGTAAACTGCCCTCTTTTGGTCACTTCATTTCAGAGAAGCTCTGATCACTATGTTATAAACCTAATGGATATTAGCAAATATTAGCATTTCACACTCACAATTGCAATATTGCAGTGTCTACTCAGTCCCCACAATTCAGAGTGGTTCATTGGATGCTTTACTTAATTTGGGTGCAACTTTTACAATGAAATACTGACCACTCTCCAAAACAGAGCTGCAGTAGTTTTGGAACATTTGTTTTATGCTTCTCATCTACACGAACACTCAGTACACAAATTTCCTTAAGTCTTGCATTTGCTATGGGAAAATACTCTGGATTATGGAACTAAAAAAAAAAAAGGAACCCTCCCTCTTTCCAATCAGTATCAGGTCAAGAAAGCTGACAGTGTTCCAGACTTGTAACTTTGATCCCTTCTACCAAGCCAAGAAACACTGAAGCAATTGACAAACTATTATGTAATCAGTCCTTGACCCTGAGCAAAGTCAAACTATCCTCTTTCTTGTCCATAAAATAGCTCCAGTCTAAAGAAACAGACCAAATGAGTCCCACAAAGTCACATAGGAAGCGGTGATTAAACAGCTTTATCTCCTTCTTCTCCCTTAGCCTATTTTCTCTTGAACCCTACAACAACACCACTGTTCTTACCTCTTCAGGTTTATATGTGCCAAAGCCCAGTGCTGGAATAAAGTGGCCATCATTTAGCTTCACGTGTTGCTGCTTGGAACTCATTGCTTAGGGCTCTTCTGACTAAGCAAGTTCTGATTCTCTTATGACCTTTATGGAACTGTAAATATATAGAGACCATACATCAACTTTCTGGCTAATGGATAACCAGAGGCAAACCTCTTATAATGGCTAACCAGTGTTAGTCTCTGGTTAATGATTAAACAATACTTCTACCTGTCTAATGGATAACCAGTGACATTATCTATTAATAGCTAACCAATAGAAAGCAAGAGATAGGAAATTTAATGTATCAATTTATATGTCATTTGGCATCATTCAGATATATGAAAAGATATTTCTGTAGTGAACAATTATATAATCATAATTTGTTTTGTAAAATTTCTCTTTATAAAAAGCTATTGCAAGACGTTAAGTGAACAATTATTTATTGTTTTCTACATAGAAAGCTATTCCCTTGTGGTTATGGAATGTCTCAAGTCTCCCCTCATCCTAGGCTCAGTAGTGCCTTTAATTCTTGTGCTCCTAACTGAGTGAACATCAAATACACCATGGCAATTGAGCAACTGGGTTCAAATCAAAGTAGATGGAGCCAAGCAATAGTGGCCTTGATTCTGATGGACACATTCTTCTCTCTGTTATCTCTTGAACTGTATTTCCCTCAGTGTGGGCCCTTAAAGGAAAAAAGCCTGCATCTCTTACATTTTACCCAAAAATCAGTCTAAGAAGTGAAGGAAAGTGTTTAGGTTACCCCAAGGTTGAAAAGGAAAACAGTTACATCACCGAGCACACACTCCCACGTGAGGAAATTCCTGACTCCACTTTGAGCATATCCAGGTAGAATCAGCCACTTCTACCTGGTGTTCTTCATGTCCTATTTTGGGGTCCTTGCACTGGCCTAAAAAGAGTGAACATTGCCAAATGTTGTTACACCACCTATGCAACCTACTGAGGGTCCTGAGTTGTACCAATTAAAATGACCACTACTGTGCAGTAGTGGCATACATACTTTGATGGTAACAAGCAGTTGACTAATTGTCCTTAATACTCACTCAACAGTGGAGAAAACAGTCCTGGTATTAGAAACCTAGAAAACTACCCAGGACAAGTGAAGTTATGGGTTTTGGAGGAGAACCTAAAACCACCCCTTTATCAAGCTATTATAATCCTTAACTACATTCTAAATATTTGTCCTTATATTCAAAGATAAGTGTAATCCTCACTCCTTATCAAGGAAACTTCTTTTGCAACATGCAAGGACCATCATAGAGATTACAACTAACCAAAGTTCACATTTGTGGAGCACAGTCCCAACCGATACATCTACAGCATAGCTCCAGTGCCCGAGGCTGAGGGATAACCTATTGCTCTCTATATCCCGACTGGAATAAGACCATTGCTCCGCTAACCTCCTGCTCAGCATTAGCTTCGAGACATATTTCAGAGAGCAGGGGAAGGGGCTCCTCTGGCTATTTCTCACTGGTTGAAGGTATTGTCATAAAGAACATTCAGATGAGGGATCACAGATTTCTCCGAGGATGTTCAAAGACTCTTTAAAAGAAGAAAGTGATTACAGTTGCCAAGGGTTAACATCACTTAATTCCAATTAGTTAAAGTTTTGCTGTGTAGAGTCTTGAAGATATCAATTGTACCAGGATTTTAAGTGAACAGTAATCAAAGACAACAGAAAAATCAAATCATGAGAAAAAATGTTGTGAGAGATTGTTGGAATAAGAAACATGTAATTTTGTTTTTTTACTTGAAAATCCTAAGGAGACCTGTCTTATTCGGTCCAATGTAATCTACTATGTATCTGGATCTGGTCCAGGAGAGGTGGAACACTATTTTGGACTACTATTTGGGAAGCAATCTGTTAGATTCTGGAACAAACAAACTTGATTACCCATTAAAGGAAGTGCAGGATAAACAATGTTCAACATCATAGGAAAGGAGAGGGTAACCAGGGCCACCCCTGCTTAAACAATGCTAGGAAAACATCTGGAATCATTTTTATGAGAGTCAAGAAAGGCTTTATCTGGAGAGGTCAGAGGTAAGAGTGAATGTAGCATTAAAACACTTCAATAGCAGGAGCTAGGGAGCACAGTCCATAGATGTTCTTATCTGAACCTTGGTGCCCTTTGACGTGAAAGCACAAGTGGATAATTGCTTTGTTGCTCTAGTATGTTTCTCTTGCTTCTCATTCTGAGTCCTTCTTAAAAATAAGGTTTTATCCTGGACTGTGGATCCAGTTATTAATTCCTTGGAGTTTGACAGCTTTTGGAATACTGTCCCTTTTTTACTGGCTAAAACCAGTCATCTGAATGACTGATGACTGTCTTTATATGTGTTTGGGAGCACAGGAATTCCATGGCTAAACTGGATCAGAATAAGAATCTTAGTTGGAACAGATAACATTACTGTTGTTGCTTTTATGCATTTAAGACCATATGGGCAGTCAAAAATTAACCTCTTCAAAATATCAGGCTAAAACAGTTAGGAAGCCTGTGTGAGACCATCCTAGGCCTTTCTGCTTGTATGTGACAGTTGCGTATCTTGGTTGTCTGTAAGGCATCTAGCAGTGAGATCAGGACCTGTCCCTAGCACTTAGCTGGCCTTTGAGAGCCTGTTCCTACCTCTCCCATCCCTGATGTAGGAGGAGGAGACTCATTCCTGTCTCAATTTGATGTGTCATGCTTTGGTCAAGCCCAGGAGAGCCCTGACCCTTTCTTAATGGAGAAAGAAAAGTAGAAGGAGAGGATGGGAGATGGGGACTGGGAGGAGAAACTGTAGTCAGTATGTAAAATAAGTGAAAAATGTTAATTAAACAAAAATAAATAAATAAAACAAAAAAAATCTAACTCTTAGGGACTTTTTTCTCTCTATCATCTGAAGGAAGGGGTCAGGTTCTTGCTGACCATGTGGCTTACCACAAAAGCACAGAAAACTTTTCCCTTTTGTAGACTATACTTGTATAATATGTGCTGCTTAGAGTTCAATATTTGGAATTCTAAGGCCTCTTCAAATAAGAGGAAGAGTGACTTAGCAGAGAAGCAGAACATTTGGAAGAGTTCCGTTTCCCTCTGTGCTCTGGCTGACTTTGGAAAGTAAGGGCCAAAACACAGGCCTTCTAGACCTCCCATTCTCATTGGCTAAGCCTTCAAACTTTGGCTTTGAACACCCACAAGGAAAGTTATCTCAATCTTGCACAGTGAGAAATTTTTTTTTTTTAGCTCTAACTTTTCTGTGACAAAGTTTAGACAAGAACAGAGCTTTAACAAATTTGGCGGACAATATAGTTATCTTAATTGAACTTAAATTTATCTCCAACCCAGACTTAATGAATGCTACAAACCAGATACTTTTATACGTAGTTAAATCTAGGCTTTATGTCTACAAACAGAGTAACATAAACAAACATATGTTCTTATTCAAAGGGAACTGAATCCAAATTATTTTTATAGTTTAAGGTAACTTATGGGTGGGTGACGCTCCACATGTTGTTAGACTACAAGATTCTTATCTGTTGTAAATCCTTGGCTGACTTAATCTCTACTTTATATTTAATCTTAATCTTTCCTTTATATTTTTTTTCTTAGTCTAATATGATTCTGAGAGTTACTGAATGTTACATTCTGGCAAGACCTGGCCCTGATATGAGCTTCCAAGACCTTGAACAGTGAACTACTGAGAAAAAGAATGGCATGAAAGAAAACAGAGAGAGCCAAAATCATTAGTGTGCTAATCTTGCAACTGCAATTTGGAACACAAGCTGTGTTTGTGAGATCACAAACAGAGGAAAGAGAAACCACTGTGCTTACTTCCCAGGAGACCTGTCATTGAGTGACAGCAGGCTGCAGCCAGCACACTTTATTGTACTGGATTTATGATGTTACATTGTAAATAATTGTTTGTCCCACGAAATAATGAGACTCAGGGATAGATCTCTGAAGAAGTTGGAGATACTAGAGAGAATAAACACCACAGTCAAATCTTAACCAGCTGTCTTCTAGCTTCCTCAGCCTCGATTCCCTTGGAATGGCCTTCTCTGTGTTTGAATCCCGACTTAAGTATTCTTTTGGTAATTAAGGCATGGCCCCACCACACCTGCTTGGGAGCCTGGAATTCCTCCTATAATCAGAAGTGACTTTGACTCAGTTAGGATTAAGGATGTAGGTCACCACTCCCAGGATACTCCCTGTGCTGGGATTAAAGGTTTGAATCACCACTCTGATTTTCCTACACTGACTGTGGTTAGAGCTCTGGGACTTCTGGAGCTTTTACTAACCCCCCACATAGACTGTGGGTAGATTCCCTCTGATATCTCCAAAACTTCTGAAACTTTATTAAATCCCCATAATTGTTCCACCTATGAGTTTAATAAAAAGCACTGATTGGCCAAAGGCAGACAGGAAGTGTGGGTGAGGCTACCAGACTAAGAAAACTCTGGAAAGAGGAAGAACAGAGCAGAACCCCAGAGAGAAAGCAGAAGAAACAGAGGACAACTATGCTGCTCTAAGAAAAGGCACCGAGCTGTGTGGCTGAACAGGAAGAGTCATGGGTTAGATTAAGGGTAAAGAGTAAGCAAGTTATATGCCTGGGCCTTAGGCAGATCAGCCTAAAACTATTGTATGCATCTGTGTGTCTCTGTGGATCTGTGGGTCTAAACCTTGAGGCTAGGCCCGAAAGTCCGGAACAGAAACCTCCTACTACAGTTTATCCTGCTTCCAACAGAAGAAGCTTTTCTCAGACATTGGGCATTGACAAGCAACAGGAAACAGTCATTTCTCCTCTCAGAGTGATCACTTCTCTCACTCATAAATAAAGAAAACCTTTCGGAGAAGGGACACCATGTTGAAAGGCTATCTGCGACATTTTCACATTTCAATTTATTTAATTACCTCCATGTTGCAACAAGATTGGCTTGTACTCACTCTCACTCCCCACAGAATTTCTGAATCAGTATTTGTCTGTGAGTGCTAAAGCAGACTAGCTCACATAAATAAATACTTGGAGTTGGGATCTACTTTGCAGCTTTGAAGGAACTGGAGTTGTCCTTTAAGGATTCTCATGTGGACATAGAAAATTTCCCCCTTTTTCTCTTTTTCACCTAAAAAAGAGATTGAGCAGGAGCAGGAGGACAGTAATGTGATTAACATAAAGGGCTGAAATGTAAGGGATCTTGCATTTTTCGTCCCTAACATCAATAACTCTAGTACTGAATCTGGATTTGGTTTAGGGTCCCATATAGAGATCAAGTCTTACCATGCCCAGTTCATGGTAGAGCTAGACTTTATTGCCAAAAAAAAAAAAAAAAAAAAAAAAAAAAAAAAAAAAAAAAAAAAAAAAAAAACCCACAAAGTTGGCCTCCTTTTGAGAGTGTCCAGTTATTTAGGATGCAGCCCAGGAGACATCTGGTAAGATGGAGATGGGCTTGATTCCCTGTATACAAACAGGAACCATGAATCAGAAAAGTAAGCAGCATCTCAGAAGAGTGGAACCCCTGCCTACTCAGGCTATCCTTAAACTAGGGTTAACTAGGCACACTTCCTATGCATGGTCTAATCTCCTAGACAGTCCTGGGTCCCCTTAGATGTCATCAGGGAATTTTCCTCTTGTGACTGAACAGTCACCAGTCTCTGGGTCATCCTTGCCAGATGCTCATCATTCTCAACCTTCTTCCTTCATGTTTGGGGTATCCTCCCAAACACCCACCAGCTCAGTTCTGTCCTAAGCTCTATAATCAAGGAATTGCTCCCTGATAATTGTGTCCACCCCTTTTCAATCAATCCTGGTGTTTGATCTTGCTAGTTTCCTGACAACACAGCTGGTGCCTGTCTTCAAACAACAAAGTCAAAGAGACTCCCTGCTTTGTTTAGGGGTACGGAGATTATATAGGGTTTTTTTGAAGAATACATGCAAGCTGGGAACATGATGGACAGGATCCTGGGCTCAATCCCCCATTACTACAAAAAATAAAGAAAACATTTTCTTTGGACCTGTGAGATGGCTTGTCTGGCAAAGGCACTGTGCAAGTCTGAAGATCTGAGATTGATTCCCAGAACTTACATAAAAGTGAAAGCAGAAAAACAATCTGCACAACGATCTTTTTTGCACTTCTCTGTGAATACCATGACTCATGTGCCCCGCAAACACAAATACAACATGATAACAACAACAATAATAATTTAAACAAAATGCTTTTTAAAAACAACCCAAAGAATCCAAACAGTAGTGGGCAGGATCCCCTATAAGGGATGAGACTAGGTTAAGGGTCACCCCCTGTCAAGAGGATTCATGTTTTCCAAGATTATACAATGGTCACAATAAAAGAAAGCTGCTTGGTTAAAAAGACATCCCATTCTGCAGCCCTCAGAACAAAGATTCTCCAGATTCATTCTTGCAACTTCCCCAGACAGGCAAGAGCAGCGTCAGAATAACACTAAAGGCCACACAAGCAAAACACCAGAGACAGCTGCCTCAGTCAGTCTTTATGTCAAAGAAAAGGATGAAAGAGACAGGCTGGGTGGCAGTGGCCATTAACCCAGGGGTCCAAGTCGTGACAGAGAAGAGGAGGTGGAGAGAAAAGAGCCATTTAAGCTAAAGGACTCTCCTAGCAGAAACAGCAATAAGAGGGAAATTGTTAGTACCCTTGGGAGAAATGAAAGAAGTGGGAAGAGCCAGTGGCAAACAAAAGCAGAGTCCTTGTCTCAGGTGGGCTAAAGTGGAGGAGAAAGCCTCATGGTACCCTTTAGCTAAAGAAAGTAGAGCTGTACTGAGTACCAGATGTCCGGCAAGAGGTCCAGTTTGCTCTGGTCTTCAGCCTAGCTGCAAGTCTTGGTTCCTCTGCATTCCAAAATGACAAATGCGAAATAGGGAGAAAGGTCAAGACAACAAGGAAGTAAGGATTCTCTTCAGAATAAGAGCTGGCTGAGCCCAGCAGCTGCTTCTGAGTCTCTTCAGAATAAGAGCTGGCTGAGCCCAGCAGCTGCTCAGTGCCCTGGGGCAGGCTGGAAGGAACTTCTGAGTCTCTTCAGAATAAGAGCTGGCTGAGCCCAGCAGCTGCTCAGTGCCCTGGGGCAGGCTGGAAGGAACTTCTGAGTCTCTTCAGAATAAGAGCTGGCTGAGCCCAGCAGCTGCTCAGTGCCCTGGGGCAGGCTGGAAGGAACTTCTGTTTCTCCTCTTCTTCCTGACACTCTTCCTCCTCAAGCAAGGGTGGCCACTTCTAGAAAAAAAAAAAAAAAAAAGAAAAAAGAAAAGACCTTTTCTGCATTTTTGTAGAAGCCCATTTTCTTCAGGTTCCTATCTAAGATATCAAATATTTAGAAATATGTATAGAAATTTAATTACCCATAAAAATAAAAAATTTTACTCTGCATGCTCCCCTGAGTATGCCAGCCCAAGATGACTTGGCTTCTATCACCTATTGTTATTTATGCCTGTTTTGGGTACAGGCATAGGCCAGTCCTTCCAGAGCTAACCTCCTGTCTAAAGTTTGTGAGTGCTTAATTTTCAAAGCTTTTTGCCATTATAGTGTCTATCTACTTGATCACAACACAAGAAACAATGAGTCATTGTTACAATCCCCAAAGGACCTAGGATTTCTAGAGATGCTTTTGTCCCTCCAGAGTCATCAGACTATTGAAACAATGAACCCAGCATAAGTTAGAACTCCCCCAGGAACCTTGCACTTGGGGAAGAAAGGCTGAGGTCACAGGGGCAGTCAGAAGACAAACGTTCTCAGGAGAAAGATTGATGATGTATTAGGCTGTCTTTTGGGAGGAACTGGAGCCATGAGGGACCACACTTGACCGCAGTACATATACATACTTCACATCATTTCAGTGGTTGTTTCAGCTGAGGAAAATTCTGGACCCTGTTAGAATATGCAGAAAGTGGTGGTGGATAAAGTAGACACATGTCCCTTGACAAGTTAGTAACAATTTTAGCTTGGATGAAACCAGATCACAGTGCAATTTTAAATTTTGCATTTTTTGAATCTTAGTGTACAAAAAAATATACAAAAAATTCGATAAAAGCACTATAATTAGGCAAAGGCATTTATTATTTATTTTTATTTATTTATTTATTTATTTAGGAGTTAGATTTCGAATGTTTGGAATTTTTACATTTCTTACAAGTTTTCTTTAAGACAGCATCAATGACTATTAATGAGTTTTCTTTGGCCTGATACACAACTCACTTATATAATAGCTCCATTTAATCAGAACTATAAAGAAAGGGCATTAAAATGATTTCAGCCCAAATGGAAATTTAAATGATCCTTAACTCTATTCAAGTTATGAAATTTTTAACAAAAAATGTTAACCATTTATTACAATAGACCATAAATACTTTAAATTTAGGGAATTATTTTTAAAACTTTGCTATAAATATATCAATATGTCAGCTTGCTTTGGATGTAAAATGTATTAAAAAATATATAATCTGATTATAAACCAAACACATAAAAATGTACTCCCACATGCTTTTTCTTTATAAACCTTCCCTAACTCAACTATGTAAAACTTCTATATTATTGAGATTTTTATAACATTATTATATATGCACTAGTATTCCTCTTAAAACCATTCATCTTCTTTAGATTTTTAACTTGAAATAAACAACAGAAAACCAAATAAAGTTTGATGTTGTAAGACAAATTATTCTGATATCATGTTGTAAATAACACATAAAACTTTTTAGATTTCTCTTTGGTATACAATTAAAATTTAGCCTTCTTGGTAGTTTCTTTTTTTAATTAGACATTTTTTATTTAAAAAGGTTTTTTCCATACATCTAGTGCTCCCCATCTCTTCCCTCCTCCCAGTCCCTTGCGGTCCTCCCTCAACCTCCTCCCACTTCATTCCCCCATCAATTCCACAAGGAGGGCAAGGAACCCCAAGGTGACACATTTCAGTCTAGCATATCCATTTGAGGTTGGTCTGAGTACTTTATCCCAGTAATAAGATTAAGATAGGCGTTCTGTTAAGAAAGAATTTGTGAAAACTGTCCACCCCCACCCCTTTTTCTGATAAGCAAAAAGAATATGCCCAAGGTTTCAAAACCACCCTGCTGTTAAAAATGTATCAGTAAAACCTTATCTGCTTCCTATGGCTACTGAGCTCACCTGTTTCTCAAGGCTACATGGCCACCCTGTTCTTGAAAGAATCACAAAGTTGCTATAGCCACCTGCTTCTCAAGGCTACCCCTACCCCTATGACTTATGCTTAAAGCTTCTTTGTTCCTTACCCTATAAAAGCCTACTTAATTTTAGTTCAGAGCTCTCTGTTCCTTTGTGGCATTGAGCCCCATGCACATTGTAATTGAGTAAAATTGCCCTTTGCTTTTGCATGAGAGTGTGTCTCTTGGAGTCCTCCTTCACGTGGCATTTCTCAACTCTTACATTTGGAGGTTCCACCGAGATTTCTGCTCATACAGGAGACTCCAACAGCCACCTCCCTGGGTAAGTTAGGCCTTTCTTTTATGGTTTTGCGATCGCCTAGAGTACCCTAATGTCTGTTTATTTTAGTTTCTCTTTCTGTATAGCAGGCTGTTTATTTTGGTTTCTGTTCAAGCTGGCATCGGTAGCTGGCAGTCAGGGGATGTGTGAACTCTCCTGACATCAGTTTTTGGTCAGTGAGATGCAAGATGCTCTCCTGACATCTGTATCTGTTTCTGGTCAGTGCCTGACATCAGTTTTTGGTCAATGAGATGAAAGATGCTCTCCTGACATCTGTATCTGTTTCGGGTCAGTGCTTGACATCGGTTTCTGGTCAGTGAGATGTGAGATGCTCGCCTGACATCTGTTTCTGAGGCTAGCAATGTATGGCTGTCAGGGGATGCGTGAGCTCCCCTGACTGCAGCCAACAGGCATGGGGGGGGGGGTGGCTGCAAGCCATAACTCTGGGGAACACCCTGAAGGTGAAGAAACTCTGGGGATGCCTGGAGTGTTCAGTCGGTTAATTCTGATTCAGTAATTCTGTTGCCAGTAGACAAACGGATTAGGGAAATAGAGCCATCAGAAATTGTGTATGTCACTCTGTGTAAGTCTTTGAGATGTTTTGTGTCTTTGTCCATTGCCTTGCTGATTGTGCTTCTGCTTTGAGTTGTGATCTATCTTGATCAACCCACAATGGGTCACACAAGTTCAACTCCTCTCTCTCTGACTTTGGATCATTGGTCTGAAGTCCGAGACAGAGCTCAGAATCTCTCATTGATTGTAAAGAATGACAAGTGGCAGATGTTTTGCACATCAGAATGGCCCACTTTCAGGTAGGATGGCCTCCTGAGGGGTCCTTTCACCTCCCACTCATATGAGCAGTCAGGGATGTTGTCTTTCACCCTGGATGGCACAGGCATCCCAACCAACAGCCCTATATTATGGTTTGGCAAGATTTATGTGAAGAAGACCCTCCAGCATCAGTAAGGCCCTTTCTCTTCCCTGACTCTGGACTGGTGAAAGCCATGCTGGCCCGATTATCAGCTGCTCCCTCAGCCCCCATTTTTGCATTATTTTGTCCTGTACTCTGCTCCTTTAACCCAGATCTAAATAAAATTCTTGGTTTTAATTCCTGCTCTTCCATAGGTGCTGCTCTTTCCAGTCTGCTTCAGGCTAGTGTCTCCATTAAAGACCCTAGAAATAGAGTTAGCAGCTTCATCAGAACTGAGGATTTTTAAAGTCTTCTCCTCCACTAAAAGCGGCCAAGACTCCCCACCTGAGGTTGCAGGCTGCTTCCTTCTCTGATCTAAATCATAATCCTTTCTCTGAAGATCCTTCTAAGTTATAGATTTATTTAGAAGAGGGCCATGAGTTTTGTTTTGTACGCCTGATAAGAAGTTGTTCTTATTTTAGTTATTCCTCAAAGTCAAAAACATTGTCTGTTACAATAAGAGAATGGGTAAGTCCTAAAAATCTTAGTCTTAAATCATAATTGTGCCTGTTGTCTTGATAAATCTTAAAAGCATACTGTCTAAGAGTTAAATAGTATCTGTGTGTATGTGTATATAAAATTTATTAATATAAAGTTGTAAGATTGTAAGTCTAGAGATAAATTAAAGAGAGACAAATAAATGTCAGATTAGACCTCAGAATAGAGCAGATTGTTTAGATTTTATGTAAAATAATATAGATAATGTTTACCTAGCAGACAATGCTGAATCCATGGAAAGGCTACACACAGACCAAGACAGATGTTAAAAATTAAGGCTTCTCTCTAGATTAAAAGAAAAATAATAACACAGAATATCAACATTAAAGTTAACCCCATATGTACAAGAGTCTTCACTAAAAAAAAAATAATGGACATCAAATAAGAGTTAAGACTGTGTCCTTGGGCCTCAAATCAAATAATAATAATAATAATAATAATAATTAATAATTAATAATAATAATAATAATAAAACACCAGAGGGCCAACAAGCTAAGGTGCTGTCAGTGCAGGGAAATAGCAGTGAGCATGTGGATTTAGTGCACAAGGAAGGTGTGAGAAGGATGAGAGCTATGTGAGGATCTCCTGTCAGCCAGGAAGTGAGGGCTAACACTCTGGTTCCTGCTGAGCACTGAGGTGGGGGAGTGAGGCTGAGATGAATATAGAGAGCTCAGGGACAAGGACCACTTGAACAGAGATTTACGTCTTGTGGTCATTTCTTCTATGCCTTCTGTCCCCTATCATTCTTTCTCTACAGGTGACAGGGACCTCACTGAAGTCCTGCTGACTGATTTGCCTCGGTGGGATTTGAGGCAGAGAAATTTTGTCAGTGTCTTCTGTAGACATGAACAAGGTTTCGCCTAAACTTTAAATTAAGAACAACAGAGTGGTGACTAAGATGCATTTATACATTATGGTGTTAAAGTAATTAATTTTAACTAGATTAGTAAATGTTTTCTCATCAGCTCACTTAGGATGGTTGCCAGCAGTTACTAAGAACTCTCTTTACCACAGAGAAATGAGACAGAGTTCTTTTAGAAGCCAAGAAGCAGGTTCCTGGGCAGGATGGGAGACCTACCCAAATCCAGAATGTCATCAATGATTTGTTCCCGTTGTGTCACCCTAATTGGGATCCGAATACACCTGAAGGTAGAAAGCATCTGTCTATCTACTGCCAGATTCTAGTAGCAGGTCTCCGAGCGGCTGCACGGTAGCCCATCAATTTGGCCAAGGTAAGGGAAGTTATTCAGGGGTTAAATGAGACACCCTTAGTGTTCCTAAAAAGATTAACAAAGGCCTATGGTAGATTCACTCCCTTTCACCCTCTAGCTGAGGAACAGGGGGCCTCAGTTGCCATGGCCTTCATTGGTCAGTCAGTTACAGCGACAGGATAAGTTGCAGGATTTAACCCTGAGGGATCTGGTAAGAGAGGCAGAGAAAGTCTTTTATAAGAAAGAGATAGAGAAAGAAAAAGAAATGGCTAGAGAGAAATGAAGAACGAAAAAGTTAACAAAAATCCTGGTCACAATAATCAAAGGTACTTGTAGGGGGATTAAGTTGTTCCATTCTAAATAATTGTCTCCACCTATGAGTTTAATAAAAAGCACTGATTGGCCAAAGGCAGACAGTGTGGCGGAGCTACCAGACTAAAAAGACTCTAGGAACAAAACAGAGCAGAATGCCAGAGAGAAGCCAGAGGAAGCAGAGGACAACTATGCTGTTCTGAGAAAAGATACCAAGCCCCATGGCTGAACAGGATAAGAGTCATGGGTTAGATTAAGGGGTAAGGAGTTAGCAAGTTATATGCCTGGGCCTTAGGCTGATCAGCCTAAAACTATTGTAAGCATCTATGTGTCTCTGCAGGTCTGTGGGTCTGTGGGCCTAAACCTTAAAACAAGGCCTGAAAGTCCAGGCCAGAAACCTCATACTACAGGTAGTAGTGAGGGGTAAGACAGGTTTAGGAAAGGCAGTAACCTGGGCCCACGTCATCGCCCTCCTGTCCCGAACTAATATGCCCACTACAAAGAGACGGGACACTGGGCCAAGGACTGTCCTAAGGGGGAAAAAAAAAAGGCTCAAGAATGTTGGCATGCCATGCTAGCCCTAAGAAAACACTTGACATACAGGGTTCAGAGCTCATGTTCCAAGACCTGGTCCAGCTCTTCTGTGAATACTGCCACAGCAGGGATATTCTTCCCCTCCCACTCTGACTTCCCAGAACCATTCATCAGGCAGCCACCCAGGAAGAGCTGGAGAATATCTCCCATCCGGGCATAGAGTTCTGGAGTTCCTCCCTCAACACCAAGGTTCAGAGGCCTTCCGAAGCCCCACTGATACCCAGGCTAGAGGCTCGCTTCCCTCAAGAACTGGATCGATCGGGGCACTGGTGCAGCCCTCTGCTTCTTCAGTCCCCTCTTCCCAGGGGATCTGGGCCCTACCAAACGTGAGAAATTCAAGCCAAGTGTGAGTGTCCACAGAAACCTCCAGCCCTCTGTCTCCACCTGCTGTGCCTCCTCCCCCAATCCCAATGCTGCCAAAGACATTGGCCAGCCACACAAGAGACTGCCTCCCACACAGCCAGACAGCCACTGCAGAGGGAGAGCTCAATGGGGTATTGTGTACCAGAGAGTGCTTCTGGCCCTAGCCTTCCTACCCTACCTTCACTTCAGGAGGTAGACTGCTGCTCCCCCAGCAGCTCAGAGGACTAGAGTTCTCCAAGCCCTACAACCTCCCCACAACTGATAAGCGAAAAGAATGTGCCCAAGGTTCCAAAACCACCCTGCTGTTAAAAATGTATCAGTAAAACCTTATCTGCTTCCTATGGCTACTGAGTTCACCTGTTTCTCAAGGCTACATGGCCACCCTGTTCTTGAAAGAATCACAAAGTTGCTATAGCCACCTGCTTCTCAAGGCTACCCCTACCCCTATGACTTATGCTTAAAGCTTCTTTGTTCCTTACCCTATAAAAGCCTACTTAATTTTAGTTCAGAGCTCTCTGTTCCTTTGTGGCATTGAGCCCCATGCACATGGTAATTGAGTAAAACTTGCCCTTTGCTTTTGCATGAGTGTGTCTCTTGGAGTCCTCCTTCACGTGGCATTTCTCAACCCTTACAGTTCCTCTGTAGGGAATAGGGTCCAAGATGTCAGTTCATATACCAGAACCATGGTCTGATCCTACTGCAAGAAGCTCCATAAACTCATATTTATTTGCTAGACTAATTACAGATGCTATGTACAGATTTCAATATCATTTGTTCTTTACAAGGGATAGCATATCTGGGTAATGTAAGTCTAAATCTGAGACTGCCTGTCTGAAGCAGAAAATCTGAAGTCATTTACATATGACATGGTGAATCATAAGAGTCTGACAATAAAGAATACACTCTATCCCCAAGAGAGGATCATTGGAAGAATGTTGAAAGTCACATGGCAAGTGATAGGGTGACAGGACACCTAAGAAATGTGGGCAAGCTGTAATATGGTACCAAAAGGGAGCAGAGGGGTAAGGTGCACACTGCTGTGACCATCATAAAAATCCCTAGTGAGAGAGAGAAAGCATAAGCCTTAGCTTAACCTCATTGTCAGAGAAAAGACTAATAATCCTGCTAAGGGGCAAACACACAGCTCCTGAAAGCCTTGAATCCAGTTGTAGATTCTGGCAGGACCTTGGTTTCTCTGATGTAATGGTTTTGACAAGGCATCATCATAATAGTGAATCTGTTGTTTAATATTTGACCATCCTGGGTACCTAATAACAGTGAAAAATCTAAGTTCAAGGAACCAGGGGCCTTAATGAGACAGGCAAAGGAGTTACTCACAAAGAGAAGGCCAACCAGGTCTCAGCAACTGAAAAACTCAAGTTTTGCTTTGGCTGAAACACTGAAGGCCATGATTAGAAGAAATTAACTTCATCTTCAGTATCTAGAAGCTGACCCCATCACCTTTCTAAGTATGTTATAAACTCAAGCCTTAGATCACCAGGCCACGTGGCCAGCCTCTGCAGCTCCCTGAGTCGGTTCAGGTGCACTGTCAATGGGACTGACAACTATGAAATACCTGCAAATTATTTGACTTCTTCATCTCATCCCTCAAGCAACTTGTGTATAGCCGAGTGTACTTTGAAAGCAGACAGTGGTCTGTCTGTATAGATTACAGTGCCGCGTGGGCTTCCCTCACTCCCAGTGCAAGTGGGAGATAGCTCCAACCTGGATTAGTAGTCATTCCTGCAGTCACAAGATAGGGAATCCTGAGAATAGGAGGGAGTCTGCCAGGTCCCAAGCTGCAATGTTAAGCTGTAGCCAGCAGAGGCTCCTCCTGGACCACAAAGAAGAGGTGGAAGAGCTCTGGTCAGCAGGCCACACTTAACTGGTTGGACTTCAACAAGTTAACTGGTAGGACAGGCAGAGACTCCAGCTTTAAGTGACCCCACCCCCCACCAGGCCCAATACAACTTTAAAAGATGCTCCCTAATGCTTTGTCCTTTCTTTGTTTCTGTGTTTCTTTCTGTCATTACTATATTTTGGTAGTATTTGAATTTATTTTATTTTTAAAAAGACTTTTATGACTATTTTTATTCTTCCAAGGTTATCAGATTTTCTTACTCGTTTTTGTTGGCCAATTGCATAAATATATCTCTCACTCTTTGGTCAACATTCCTATGACTTTTTATAATCTTATTTTTTTTATTCAACATTAACTATTTCTTCTTTTCTACCTTTTCTCTTATTTCATTAATTTATGACATATGTTTTTATCCTGAATAATTTTAATTCCTTTTTTATCTTTTGTTTTCTATGGTCATTGCCTTTTGAGGTATGGTCTTTAATTGGATTTTAGTGTTTTTATACTGTATTTAGTTAAGTTTACTCTGTTAAGGTGGTTTGGTTTTTATGCTCATGGTGGTGATAGGGACTGAGCCCTCAAGGTAGACTGCTCACTAAAGAGAATCCTAATAAAACAAAGAAATACCCAAACTCACAAATGCACATATCAACACACAGGAACACAGGAACAGAAACCCAAAAGACAGCATTATGTCTCCAAGACATCATACACCTCCGCTGATGAATCCAAAAATAATGAAATGGTTAAAATGCTGGACAAAAAAAAGTGTCTATTAACAATGAAGCAGAAAGTCAACAATATGGATGAACTTCAGGAGGAAACAAATTTTGAAAATGAAAGGCAAATTGAAATGTTGGAAATAAAAACCTCAAGTAATCAATAAAATACGCTAGGCCAAGTCCCCAGTAGCAGGCTAGATTGAGCTTAATATAGAATATCAGGATAAAGACAAAGTTGAGATAATACTACCTTCAGATATGAATAAAGAAATGCAAATAAGAATGACCATGACATCCCAGCAGTTAAGAGACCAAGTTTGTAACTTGATGAGAAAGAAGGCTCTAAGATCAGTACTAGAGGCTCAGAAAGTTACTCAATAAAATTACAGAAGAAAATCATCCAAATCTAGAATATTCAGGTACAAGAGACATTAACTCAAGTAGACGTTAGCAGACAGGAACCTTACTGTGACATGCGATAATTGAGATGCCAAGACAAAAAAATGAAAAGTTCCAGGAGAAACTTGTGACTTCACTTTTGTAGGTAAAGCCATCAGAATAACATCAGACCTCTGAACAGAAACTGTAAAATCCAAGAGTGTGAGAGCTACTTCATGCTTTGGAAGTAAATAGTGGCTGACTGAAAGAAAACCAAGACAGCTGAAGACCATCACAGATAAAATTTGTGACCACTAAGCCAGCACTCCAGAAGATATTTAGTGGTTGCTACACAGAGAAAGCCTAGGGAACCTTCAATAAGTAGTTAAAGGTAAAGGTTCAAGGACTCAAATAGCCTAGAAAAGGATGATAGTAACAGACAAATGGAATTAGATGAAACTTTAAAAGTTCTTTCACAGCAAGGAAGAAGATAATCAGCACATAGTGAGGGGCTGCTGAAAATGTGAGAGATAATCTATCCCAACTCCACATCTGATAGGCTAATAATATACAGAGTATTTTAAAAGTTTAATAAATTAAACACCAAGAAAGGATTCAGTCAATGAAAGGGAAATTGAACTGATATATTTTAATAAATAAACACAAATCTCCAACAAATTGTAAAAATACATATTTAGTGTCCCTATGCATGAAGGACATGAAAATTAAAACTACACTGAGGTTCCTTTGACTCCACTGAAAATGGACATTATTTTGGAAAATTTTAGAAAGGATCTGAGGAGCCTTATATACTACTGTGTTGGGAATGTGAAAAAGAGAAGTTTGTTTATAGTTCAGTATGAAGATTAAAAATATACAATTAAAAAGAGAGCAATCATGTGATCCCTCCATATCACCCCTGTTTGTATGTTTAAGTAACCTTAAGTCAATATTCCAGAAATACTTGTACATCTAATCCAAGGGCCTGCAGGGAAATAGATGAAACTGAGACTTCCATATTTAGCAAATAAGACAGACTCAGAAAAACAAACGTGCTTGATAATTCTCATATGCCAAATCTATATTTCAAATAAATAATCATATGTCATGTAAAAAAATAAACAAGGAAATATGTTAAAGAGAAAGAGATATAAAGAGTCCTGAACCAGAGACAATAATCGAGAAAAGAAAAAGATGGCTTTCCTTACATCTATATCTAATAAAATGTAAATTCAAAGTTCATTAAACTATTTCTTTATCATGTAGCTAATTGTTCTGGGGACAATAAGTGAATAAAAGCTTCTTCCCAGTCTAGTGAACCACTCACTTTGGTCACTTCATTTCTGAGGACCAACTTTACCACTTGAAAGCCAACAGCTGAGAGTGACACATGTGAGTTCCTATAGCCCAGATCGAGCATCTAATGAGAGATTGTGAGGCTACTACATAAAAGTACAGGATGTTTTCTTCATTATCATTTCTCTGGATTTAGCCCTCTTGAAAGGAAGAATGTTTCCAGAGTCCATATAAATAAACAATCTACCTTCATTCCATTGTAATCAATATGGACACTGGGAGCTAATAGGCAATGCTCCAGACTGAATGTTTTTGTTTTCCTAAGAAGCTAGAAAATAAACTGAAGTAGAGAAAACACAGTACCCAGAATATCCGATCTGTGATGATACAGTCAGACCCTAAGGCAGTGCAAGCGATAACTATCTTGTCTCCTGTTCCTGGACTATTTCTAGCATGAAGAAACTGAGCCGTAAGCAGGTGACTGGGCACACAGCTGAATCCCCTCTCATTATCCATCTATTTTCCTCTGATCCTGCAGCACCAACACCACTACTGTTGCTTCAGAAGGCTCCATAAACTGGTGTGTGAAATTCATTTCCTGCCACTCTTCTGAATAAACATACTGTTTCTTCATTTTCTACCCAAGATACAATGATAACAGATATTATTACACCTGAAACCTGTTCCATGTTCAAGCAATAGCATGAGAAAAGCAGAGGTTAAAACAGTAAGTAGTTCATACGTACCAGAGGATTTGAACCAGTTTGTTTAACTTCTATGAATTAGAATTCCTAAATATAATACTATGTCATGATAAAAAAAAATATCCTTTAATAAATTTTCTTTTTAGAATTTTTCAACCATAGTAGATTATGCAATGTACTTTTTGGATAAGTTAACATTAGCCTCCTACTTTCTTGCTGAGATTTTGGTCACTATGAAATCGTTGTTTTATATTTGTATATGGAGGTATAGTGTGCATGATGTGTTCATGAATATGTAAGTATGGGTGCACACATGCATGAAGAACAGAGGACAGATATTGCAGTAATTCTCACTTGCAATATGCCATACAAAGTATTAATATTTATTAAAAGGTATTTTAACACTCACGGATACAAATTGAACCTTAAGACAATTCTTGAAGATAGAATGGTCCCACAATGGGTTGCTGCTCCGTTCTCCAAGAAGACAGGAACAAAACAGGGCAGCTCAGGGTCCCAGCAGCCTCTTCAACGGGGCTGGCCACTCCCAGCCTTGTTCAAGCTCCCAGAACTCCAGAGACACCTCCAAGTTTTGTGAGCTAACACCTGAATTCCACCAGGGACAGACAACCTCAGGAGTTAGTCCTAGCTCCTTAACTTCAACTTTGTTTGATACAGATCTCCTGCTGTTCACTGCTGAGTATGCCAAACTAGCTCAGCACCAAGCACTCAGGGATTCATTCTGCATTCTCTGTAACCTATCCCACCATAGACACATTGGGATTAGACACAGGCGACAATGCCGGCTTCACACAGATTCTAGGGATCTGAACTAAGACCTTATACTTACACACCAAGCATTTTGTCCACTGAGCAATCTCCCAGCCCACGAAGCCTCTTCCTAATGAGATATCCATTGAGTCAACAAGATGTCTTATACTATGTACACATTGATACACCCAGAGAGAGCATTAAAAAAAAAAACATGACAAATGAATATTTCTGTTTTTTACTCTTAAGAAGCTAAATGGAAAAACTGAAAAGAAAAATAGACAATTCAACTTTCTCCTTGACATTTTTGCTTTGTAATTACTATGCTTAGTCATGATACAGTAATGAGTGTGTGCAATCACAAAGGGCAGTGCAGCAATGTGCTGATTAGATGTAGAATGATTAACCTGATGCAAACTGTGTGTCTAGTTAAAAACAGAACCTTAAGACTCTTAATGACTTTCACCTGTTATACAATTATGAGAATCTCAATATACTCAAACTACAGAAGATTATTTCATTTAATATGTGATCTTATTCAGAATTATTTATGGAAGGGTAATTAGGAAGCACTTTATGGTTATAAATTTTAGAGTATTTACAAGTATAGAATTTGAAATATTTGTGTTAAAATACCACAAAATAATTGTAAGTGGAGCATATAAATTTCACATTAATGAAGACTGTTCCCATAAATTGGGAAGTATGTTATCCTCCATACTGGCACATGGTTATATGATATGTGTAATAAGAAGTGGGACGCTAAGAAGTTGTCATTCCTGGAAGTTTGGAGTGTGATGAGCTTAATGTCCTATGTGCTTTCTCAGTCACAAGAAAATTTTATTATTTTCAACTTGAAGAAGGTTTTCTTCACAAACAACTGGGAAATTCTGAGAATAGGAGACTGCAATTAGCATGCTACACCTAATGGTCAGTTCACAAAGCATATATTCAAGTAACATTATACACTCAGGGAAGTGCACTTATGTATTTAGAAGTATATTTGTATGTGTGTATATAACAATAATTAATTATAAAGGCCATGAATTTGGAAGAGAGCAGGGAGGGATATATAGGAGAGCTTGGAGGGAGGAAAGTGGAGTAGGCTTTATATATAAAAATTATTATAATCTCAAAAATAAAAAGTTTTTAAAATATAAAGCTATGCCTTTAACTTTGGGAGTAGAATGGAATTTCCCAAACAGAAAACCACATTCTTATCTTTATTTTAACAGCATTTACTCAATACAACAATCTCAGTGTCCTTCTGTCTCTTTCATTATGTTTCTGCTTAATATTAAACACCTCCTACCTGCTCTTGGAAATATGGATATTGATAACTCCTGAGAACACTTTGGCTAGGCTCCAGGACACTACCCCAACTGTCCATCTCTCTGGAAATTTAAATATTTTTTCAATATCCCCTTTAATCTCATTGTATTGCAGGCAAGCATGATAATACAAGATGAATGCTGACAAGGTAGCATTTTCTTTTGTTCTTTATGAAATATGCCTCTAAAATAATTTAAAATGACACTTAATCTTGTCCCTTTTTAAACAAAATGAAGTAACAGTAGTCATCAAGGGCACCACAGGCAGTGTGTTTACACAATTCAAATGAAATCAGTGCTTGCTCTTTTCATCAACAGTGTGTGTCTCAGATATCAGGATTCTGAATGAGAGCCTTAATCATCAGTTTTTATTCCCCAAAATACATGGCTAAAAAATTTCACCCCATATTTACCATATGTAACAATAATAATGAAATCCAAAATGAGGCCATTAATTTTAGAGTATGTAGGAGGGCGTGAGCAAGAAAAGAGAAGGGAAAAAGTTATATAATTATATTTTAATGAAAATGATTGAAGATTTATACTTATAAAAACAGAAATTAAGGCTTTATATACACTGCTAAATAAAATGATACTTTTGAAATTTTAATATATAAATCCTTTTGTAATTATCTATTTTAATTATTGTATAAGTTAAAAACCCATACAGTTGCTCTATGGAGGCTTTAAAGCGAGAAGGACTCTGTATGAATCAGCTGATCATTAATGCTGGGTACTGATTAATACATGGTCTCTATCCATTTTAGTTTTTTCATTTGCATATGGGTTTGTATTTTCAGTGTTTGAGAATGAAATAAGATAATAGATGTAGCAGATACACAAGGCAACAAACCTATTAATGAGTGGCAATACAGACAGTTATGGCATTATCCTTGACTTACTAAGAAGAAAGCCACTCTGTATGTTACCAACACTGACTAAGCAGTGGCCTTGACCTATTCCTGTTTTTTGTGCCTCTTTGCAAAAGTAACACATCCTGTATATATCTCCAGGTTTCTCTATGTAGATAAGCACAAATCTAATAGGAGGGAAATGTACATATTTGAAATTTTTTAAAAAAAGTAGTCCTTTGTAATAGAACTAAAAAGTCTGGGAAGGTTTGCAAAATAAGAACATCCTTCCAGGTTAAGAAACAGTACACCTCGATGTCTCAGATCTGGGAACTGCTATGCTTTAAACCCAACATTCAGGAATGAAGACCAAGAACTTATCTCTATTAGGCCCTCCTTCTTCCCACCATAATGATGCACTACAAATTCCTGAAAGTTCCCACAGTTGAGAATTTGTACATGGAAGACCTTCCTTAGCTCTGGTGCAATATTCACTGTGTGATACCAAAAGCTATCCCACAATGGAACTGAATAGTCTTAAATACTTGTTTTATGCATGAATCTACAGGGAGACATCCTGAGTTACCACACTGATTTCCCTGCATCTTTTCTTCTTGAAAGGAAAAATGGTGTCCTGGATTGTAAACATAAAGAGAGAAGTCCCTTTTCACACTGCAGCCAAGAGAGCTGATAGGCAATCTGGTGACTTTCTTGTCTTTTGTCAGGCTGAGAAACATAGACATAGGAAAAGCATAGCGCCCATCATTGTTAGGTCATGGATATGTCCTTTAAGCCTGAAGATTTATGCCAAGTTCACTTTTAGAGCTGTCAGGCCACAACAAGAACATTAAACTCACAGGAAAGTTGAGACCAGAAAAGTGAATCCAAGAAAAAGATGCAACCATATCTTGTCAAGCTCAGACTCCCTAGCCTACAGCAATAATAATCAGGAAACATATACAAGGTTTTCCCTATTCCAGAAGTCCCTGACGAAGCTACAGTAAATGTTCCAATGCTATTAAGGCATGTGCCCTATAGATCCATCATATGCAATACGAATACCCACCCTCAAAGAAAATGTCTTAAGCCTGAGGCCTTCTCTCTGTTCTCCTTGTCTCTTGGCACTCCAGGAGCAGAGAATCCCCAGAGAAGTGCAAAAATGAGGAAAGACATTATTCTACCAGAATCTTGACTCAGCCTATTTAGGGTACCAGCTTGGTCTTCTACGCACAGCCACCATTTTCAGCTGCTGCTGTGGCCTCTTTAATAAAAATGACAGACAAGTGGAGATTCAAGCAAACCCTGATGCAGGGCAAGCCTAACTATCTGTCTTCTTGAACACGGAATATCTCTAGCCTGGAAATACTGAGAATATGTATTCTTACCCCTTGGGGTTTATAGGTGCCAAAACCCAGAGCAGGAATGAAGTAGCCATTGTTTAGTTTGACAAACTGCTGTTTGGAAAGCACTGCCTATCACTCCTCTGCCTAAGCACACCCAGAATCTTCTGGTGCTCCAAAGGGGAAGTTGGTAAACATCAATATGTCAGCTCTCTGTCTATCAGCTAATAAGTGGCACTCCCATTCTGCTAGTTAACCATTCTAACTACTGGCTAATGTTTAACTATTTCTACTCACTAGCTGATGATTAACTAGTGCTACTGTCTGGCTATTGCTTAAACAATACTGCTGCATGCCTATTTTTTAAATACTACTGTTGCGTGCCTAAAGAACAGACAACAGAAAGGAAGAGGCAGTAAACTTAAAGCAATAACTCACATGTAAAAAAGGGAAGTCACTCATTTTCAAGTGAGGATAGATTTAAACAGCAGCCTATATTCTAATAAAGTGCTTTCTGTATTTTCCTCTTTATCATTGCATATATTATATTTGAGAGAAGAGATTGATTAATTATAATTCTTCAAAAACTTATTGTCAATTGGTCATTATGAAGCCTTTGCTTGACTATGTATCATTAGAAATAATGAGTTACAATACACCATATAAACATATTCAAAGAACGCAGAAGTTACAATTGAATGTTTAAAAATTTTGATACTCAACAATTACATTAAGTCAACAATTAAAATAGGGAAAGTTGACATCTTCTAAAATTTTCTTTATTTTTCCATTGTCATTGTCACAAGTACAGTCTTGAAATGTATGAGGGGACAACACAGAATGGCGCTTACTGGCTGATAAGCAATTGATAGCTACTGGATATTATTTTGCAACAAGCAAGGGGACTTAGACATTAAATACACTCATTTGTTCAGTAATTTTTATATATTTCAGTATATGTTCTGGGTGTATCAGAGGAGAGAGTCTGATCATTTGGGGTTGTAGTTACCAGGAGTCAGGGAAACTTGGCTTGTTATACGGATGTTGGTGTGCAGTTCTGGTTCCACGACTTCACATCAACCACTCTTAACCAGTGAGCCATTTCTTCAGTCTCTGATTTTTAGATGAGTAAAAATAGGATGTTGAAATGCAGATCAGTATTTTATAGCTAGTAGCCTCGTTTAACATTTATAAAATAACTAAATTAAAAATAATCAAATTACTATGAGTTTTGGAGTAGGAGAGTAAATTTAAAGTATTGATGAGATTTTTTATGCTATTAAACATAGAATATATGTGTTTTCACTAAAAAAGAACATATGAGACTAGCAAATGTGATAATTTTTAATATAATGTGGCCATTTAATGATTCAATGCACACTATATACAAGGTAAGACTGAAATTTATAAAACTTCATTTTTCTGAGAAAAGCAGTTGTGTTGATTAATAACTTTCCCATATGCTTTCCCATCTAGAATTAACATCTATCTAACTGGACTCTGGAAAGAAAGATGTTTACTAAGAAATAGAAAAAAGGGATGAAGAAATAGCTCTGCTGTTAAGAGGACCAGCTCCTTGCCAAAAGGACCAAAGTTTGATTTTAGCTACCACTTGGCAGTTCACAAAGATCTAATGCCCTCTTCTGGTTCCATGTGTACTACATGCGTGTGGTGGAATGACACATATGTAGTCAAAAACACCTATGCACACATGAAAATAAATAATATTTTTAAAGAGATGAAATAGAATATCAGCTATATGATCATCAATATGCATTAAAGAGCCTATTCATTCTATTGGTTGCTTAATATTACTTGTTTACATGTATGTCTCATATTGTTTATACTTTTA
The DNA here is from genome assembly GCA_033318265.1 of Phyllotis vaccarum. NCBI lineage: Eukaryota > Metazoa > Chordata > Mammalia > Rodentia > Cricetidae > Phyllotis > Phyllotis vaccarum. The sequence continues at coordinate 11,488,328 of JARWLC010000011.1, read as the reverse complement.
TCTATTGATGCAAAGTTTAGCTCCTTCCATTTGCTAAACTCATGAAACTCCTTTTTAATGTTATCATCGTTTACTTTTGATTGGGAAATCTGTGTGTGTGTATGTGTGTGTGTGTGTGTGTGTGTGTGTGTGTGTGTGTGTGTGTACAAGTTTCAATGTAGATGTTGATTTGGATAACCCACCTGTCCTAGAGTGTCACTGTGTCACAATCTTGAGTGTCACTATGGAGAGCTACAAACTCCAGACCAATTACAATGTGGTATGAAAGTGATGGTATGTACTCTCTCATAAGTGAATAGTAGGTATAAAGCAAAAGAAAACCAGGCCACAATTTACAGCCCTAGAAAAACTAGGTAACAAGGAGGACCCTAAGAGGAATGCATCCGTCTCTCTGGAAAGGGAAAACAGATGAGATTTCTTGGGTAAACTTGGAGGGAGGAATAATAGAGAGAAATGGGTGGAGGATGGGAACATGAGGGATGGAGATGGTTGAGTTGGAGGGCAAACAGAGAGGGAAAACAATGAAAAGGATATCATGATGGAGGAAGGGGTTACGGGGTCATGATGGAGGGAGGGGTTATGGGGTCATGATGGAGGGAGGGGTTACGGGGTTAGGGTGAATCTTGATGCCAGGAAATCTCCCAGGTGTGTAGGAAAATAAATTCTCTCATCTTTGCATAACTAATAAAGTTCTCTCAGGCTTCTTACAATTCATATGGAAAATGGCAAAGCTCAGATCAAAACACCAACAGAGAAGGTGCTGTTTTAGTAAAATGGATATTCTCCAAGAATAGAGTCTACAAGACTTTCTAATATATCACATACATAGTGAGAAAAAATAAATGAACTCCAAGTTAACTCCCAAAATTTACTAAGGGCAGCAACTGCATGATCTGGCTAAGAAGATGAGAATAAGGCACATTTCTCAGCAAGATGATGAGTTGAACTTTAAACACATTGCTTTTGAGTTTCAAGATATCCACCTGACTGTATAAGACAGCTTTGCCATAGAGCTGACACATAGTTAGATTCTGTTGGAAAATAATTTCCAGCACAGACACCCTGTGAGTGTGTTCATGTGGACATTAATGAAATGATACATGACACAGTCTATGGTGAAGTTGGTGAAAGGAAATTTAAAAGGATCAGAGGCTGGAATGGAAACTGAGAAATACAGGCGCTATGGTACAAGAAAATGTAGGAAGACATTTGCTCCAAATCTCCCCCAGGTTTACAATGTGCAGCATTGTGTATTCTCTTAACGTAACTGGCTGTTGATGATTGTTCTTTACTGTGTGTACTCGGCTGGCACCAGAATGTTATGAGAGGGTAGTAACAGCCCTTTAGTTAAGCCATAAAATTTAAATGGTATTTTATAAATTGGGAGCAAATTAGAGGTTATAGCTTTTGTCCCAGATCCCAGCTTATGTTACATATCCTCAGATGAATGGTGGAATGATTCCTGCTTCTACCCCCATAAGCTGATACAGGAAATAAAACCACACAGGTTTAAAAATACCACAAGAGCCAAGGTCACCTCCTCCATTGTTTCTTTTTGAATCCCTCCAACTGGTCCAGAAATCCAAACAATATTTTTTCTCACACATTGGAAATGTTCATCTCATTAAAATGTACAATTTTAAGTTTTAAATTTATTTAGTAAGATAGTAGCATAAAGACATTCCCCCAAACTAGAATCGCAAGAGCAGGCAAGCAGTTATATACACAAGTGTGCGCCCTAAAAGAGAAATGAAATTCAACAGTAGAAAAGGGGAACCTACAGCTTCTGGACAAGAGAAAAGCAAGAGAGATAGAGTGTCTCCACAGCTGTGCATATCAACTCCACCAGGGATGATAATAGGGAAGCATACCCCCTTAGAGAGCTGTACAAGAAGAGGGCTCCAGGGAACGCCCCAGCACAGCACTGATACCTTCCTTAGATCAAATAGTAGGTCTGGAATATGAAGGTGACTTTTCTATTACTGTTACAATTTTTACCTTTTGAGTTTCCTTGTTTTGTAGCTCTGGTCATCAGTCCCACAACTTGGCACCCCATGAGTTAATCTTCTGCCACTTACCAACACTCTAGGCTAGCCCAGAGAAATGTACAGAAGCTCCAGCCAAGAACCAATCTCATTCAAACTTTCCTGAGAATTTTATGTTAAAACAAAATATGAGACTTTAATGGCTGCTTCTATTTCCTTAGTGGTTATAGGTTTATATAGATGGTTTATTTAGTCTTGATTAATTCTGGTAAGAGGAACATATTCAGAAAATGGTCCATTTCTTTTAGGTTTTTCAATTTAGTGGAGTACAGGTTTTTGAAGTATGGCCTAATGATTCTCTGGATTTCCTCAGTGTCTGTTGGTATGTCCTCCTTTTCATTTCTGATTCTATCAATTTGGATATTCTCTCTCTGCCTTTTGGTTAGTTTGGATAAAAATTTGTCTGGCTATTTTTTTTCTAATCAAAGAACCAACTCTTTGTTTCATTGATTCTTTATATTGTTGACTTTGTTTCATTTTTATTGACGTCAGCTCTGAGTTTGAGCATTTTCTGTCAATAATTTCTAGATGAGCTTGCTTTTTTTTTCCAGGTATTTTGTTAAGTTCTCCAAATGCTTCCGTAGGCACTTAGTGCTATGAACTTCCCCTTAGCACTGTTTTCGTTGTGTGCCATAGTTTATGTTGTGGATTCATTTTCACTGAATACTAGGAAGTCTCTAATTTCTTTCTTTATTTCTTCCTTGACCTAGCGGTGGTTTAGTTGAGAGCTGTCAGACTTCATGAGTTTGTAGTCTTTCTGTGGTTTTTGTTTTTGAACTCTAACTTTAGTCCATCTGTACTACAAAGTTACTGGCCTGAACTGGCCCCCAAGATCCAGAAAAGCAGCCCCAAATAAACCACTTAAAGATGCTAGATCCCAAATAATCACACAAAGACTTATATTAATTACATGTTGCTTGGCCTATAGCTCAGGAATATTGCTAGCTAGCTTTTTCATTGTAACTCAACCCATTATTCTTATCTTATTTAGCCATGTGGCTTGTTACATTTTTCTCAGAGCAACATTCTAGTCTTCTTTCCTCTGCTTCTGCTGGCATCTCTGCTCTGCTTTTCCTCTTCCCAGAGTTTTCTTAGTCTGGTAGCCCAACCCACACTTCCTGTCTGCATTCTGGCCAATCAGTGTAGGAGGGAAAATATTTACAATGTACCAGAACATAGTCCTACAGTGGCCATGGTGGTCTGATAGGACACAAGGGTCTCTCAATTTTTTGTTTCTCTTAATATTTGCTTTGTGGCTAAATATGTGGTAAATTTTAAAGAAAGTTCTATGGAGTGCTAAGAAGAAGTTATATTCTTTTGTGTTTGGGTGGAATGTTCTATATAAATCTATTAAGTCCAGTTGGGTTGTGACATCTCTTAGATCCCTTATTTCTCTGTTAAGCTCCCAGAGAAGCTAGTTATCAAGGAGAATCCCAAGACAGACATCCATGGATCATTCTGGGAAGGGGAAATAAATAATACAATTTAAGTAAGTTGTGAGTATGGGGGAGCGAGTGCTGACAGGAGGTGGAATGAGAACCTGAACAAATGGGACAGCAGAATTAGGGAAGGGTGGGAGAAAGTGAACAACAAAATAGGTATCTTTGCAGAGGAAATAATTTGGGGTTAAAGAGAAACCTGAGGCTAGGAATCCACAAGGATGATCTCAGCTAGTACTCCAAGCAATAGTGGAGAGGGTTCCTAAACTGACCATCCTCTATGATTAAACTTATGACTACCCTAATTGTTACCATAAAACCTTCATCCAGCAGTTAATGGTAGCAGATACAGAAATCTACAGCTAAGCACTGAGCCAAACTCCCAAGGCAGTCAATGATGTGGAGAAGAACTTGTATCAGCAAAGGAGTCAAGACCATCGTGGGTATACCCACAGAGACAGCTGACCTGAGCTACAGGGAGCTCATTGACTTTGGACTGATAGCTGGGGAACCTGCATGGAACCTAACTAGGTCTTCTGTGTGTGACAGTAGAAATGCTTGGGCAGTTTTGAGGACCTCTGGCAGTGGAACCAGGATTTATCCCTGGTGTGTGAACTGGCTTTTTTGAACTCATTCCCTATAAAGGAATAACTGCTCAGCCTTGATAAGGGGTGGGGAGGGCACCTTGGTCCCACCTCACTTGAAATGCCAGACTTTGTTGACTCCCAATTGGAGGCCTTTTCTTCTTTGAGGAGTGGATAAGGGGGGAAGCTGAGGGATGAGTCAGAGGAAGGTGGAAGGGTAACTGAGGTTAGTATGAAAAAAAACTTTAAAAATTTTAAAAAAAAATCAGAAGAGATTGAGTACCCATTATAAAATGATGGCACCTAAAGTTATCTGAGATTCCATCCCTTGGTAGATACCATCACAGGGTGAAAAGACAAGAATAATATAACAATAGTAGCGGACATTATTATACCATTGGTTATCCCATGAACCTGTCAAAGTCACATCCTGTCAGATTATGCTGCTGATGTGAGTCCCACTGAAGAGAGATATGTCCTCTCCTCCCTCCTATCTCTATATAACATGAGTGACTGCATCAGTGTACAAAAAGAACTTTAGAAATTGGAGCAACCAGGGTAAATGGTTTTTCTGTTGGTTTGTTGGTTTGTTGATTGTTTGAGACAGGGTCTTTCTAGATAGACCTGGCTGTTCTGGAGTTCTGAGCTATAAAGACCTCAAACTTGCAAGGCTCTTTTTGCCTCTGCCTAACTAGTGCTGGGATTAAAGGTATAAGCCATAATGTTTAGTGCTTAAATGGCTTTAAAGCAAAAGATATAGACCGTACCTGTGTAACGTTTTATTACCTAACAGAACTTCTGCTTCTATAGAAGCGCAGAAGATACACTCACGTGTTCTCTCTAAATCATGTCTACTTGTATTAGCAGAAGGTCCTTCCTCCTGTAAGACTTAAAAGCCAGTGTGTACTTTAGACATGGATATTATATGTAGTATGTTCAAGCTCAACAATCACAATGGAGACACAGGAAGTTAATTTTATAAAGTGCAATTAGAAGTAACATTAAAATTACAGACAAACCTAGAAGGAGTTTCAAGATTGGTTATTACTAAGAAGGTCATCAGAAGACCTGGAAGAGATACTATTACCAACAGACAAGCAAATTACCACATATAAATATGCAAAACACAGTTATATGAAACTTTCTAAATTTCATGACTTTACAATAATATATTCCAAGGATGCTAAAATTGTTAAAATGCTAGACAAAGATGCTATAACAAAATTTGTTTTGATTTTCTTTTCAAGACAAGGTTTCTCTGTGTTATGTAACAGTCCTGGCTGCCCTGGATCAGACTGGCCTTGAACTCAAAGAGATCTGTCTGCCTCTGCTTCCCAAGTTCTAGGATTGAAAGTGTGCACCACCAACCACTACTGCCCAGCCGTAAATTTTTTTAAGATCAAATGAAATAAAAAGGAATATAAATATCAGATAAGTGAATTAAGGAAGACTACACAGGATAGAAATGATAAATTTATAAAGGAGGGATGTTGAAAAACCACCAATATAAATTTTAGAAATAAGAAAATTCATCAGTATAATAAGAATCTCAGTTTAAAATACCAACAATGGAACAATGAATATTAAATAGTGGAAATAAGTCCTCAAAACATTATTTTCAGACATCTGCCTGTGTGTGTATGATAGATGATAGATAGATAGATAGATAGATAGATAGATAGATAGATAGATAGATAGATGGATGGATGGATGAATAGATATAGATAGAAAGATAGATAAATAGACAGACAGACAGACAGACAGATAGATAGATAGATAGATAGATAGATAGATCAAAATAAATAAGAGAACATAAAAGATTTCCAAGACATTACTAAAGACTGCATAGTCTGAAGTAACTCAGTTGGTAAAAATGCTTGACTTGCAAGCAATAGGCCCTAAATTTAAATCCAAAAACCTATGTTGAAAAGCTGGATACAGGCTCTGTCTTCTGGAGCTGGGACAGACCTTACCTGCTTCCTTTAGACAACAGAGATGCGTAGCACAAATCCTAATTGGTTTTAATAATAAAAACTTGCAGTAGATATTGGGATAAACACTGAAATATCAGAGAAGGAGCTAGCCTCTAGAGAGACTGCTTACCTCTACTGAATTCTCAGGCCCAAAGGGGGGTGGGAGGCAAGTTCCTGTCTCCTCTTGCCTTATATTCCTCTCTCCACCCAGCCATATCACTTTTGTCTCCTTCTCCCCAGTACTAGGATTACTGATGTGTGCCTCCCACTATTGGGATTAAAGACATGAGATCCCAAGTGCTGAGATTAAAGGTATAAACCTCCAGCACCTGGGTTTGTTTTTCTTTTAAATTGGATCAAGTTCCTGTAGCTCAGAGTGGCCTTGAACTCCTGATCTCCCTGCTTCCTCATCCAAAATGCTGGAATTAGTGTGTGCCATCACTCCCTAGCCTCTAAGGTTATCTAGTAGCTAGCTCTGCAGGCAAGCCTTATTTGTTAGAATACAAACACAATATCCCCCAAAAGGTGCAAGTTCCCAGGACCTCAAACTTGGACTGAGTTACACAGAAGCTTTCCTTATTGAGCAGCTTGAAGCACTGCACATTATCAGATATTTTGGTGCCATAATTGAGTGATAATAAACAAGACTTATGAAACTAATCTCTGTCTAAGAATTAGGTGCCCCAGGTACTAAAAGTACAGGCTCTGGTCTTGAGCACCTGGCTTGAACAAGCCTTCATGAAGCCATTCTACCTTTCTTTAGATATATTACTATCTTAAAATTTAAACTTTCTGTCTTGATATTAATTATGTTTAAGTTTTCCTCAATGAACAATAGATTTTCCTACTGCAATCTCTGAGGTCTTCATAAGGATGATGAGACCCCACAATAATAATTCTACCCGGTTCATAATGACGTCATCGTGCCTATAAATACCACACAAAGATCTGCTTTGGACTGAAAACTGTTCAAGACAGTTCCAAGGTGGCTGGTCCACTATCTTACACACTCTAGCCAGAGCTTCAGATAAGATTTACCCGTTACTTTGACCCTGGCTAAAGATGCTACAGTTAGTCCTTATGAGACTTAATCACTGAGTTAGTGTTTTACAGGATCCTACAGAAATACTATTACCCCCTAGATATCAGGAAGCAATTCTAAAAAATGATGCCCTCGCCCTCAAAAGGATTTGTTTTCTTAGGGTTACAGGTGGAATCTTGTATATTGTTACAAATGTAAAATTATTTTTCTATTTCTATGTAAGATAATTTGAATATTGATAGAAATTCAAAACTATATTTGTCATTTTTATATATGTTCTTGATTCTGTTTTAAATACTTTTGCATAGAGACAAAAATATAAAATTATATTGTCATACAGTATGTATGTTCTACTTTTACTTAGAGTATTTGTATATTGATACAAATTAAGAATATTTTGTCACATTGCACTATACATTTCTACCTCTGATTAAGACATTTTTGTATATTGTCAAATTTGAGGTCATCATCCTTAAACTGCACAGCTGTTTACAGATCATTTAATTTTAATTTTTAGCCTTTAAGCTATATAGGTTGACAAGAATTATAATAGTCACTCTTGTCTGTCAGACTTACAGTCACGTTGGCTCTTGTTGGTTGTGGTTCCATATTTGCTTATGTTATTACCTTTTCTTTCTTCTAGACAATACTTGATAATTGTTCTTATTGAAGAAAACTTTGTGTCAGGTTTAGAACCTTCTTACTTAGATTTTAAAAGAGGGGAGTGTTGTAGGAAATCATTCCATTGAGTGAATGATTTTTGGGATATATGGCCTGATGGGCATGGTCTTATCTTAAAATGTGACTGCTTAAGAGCAGAGAGAGAAGGGTTGTGCCTTCTCGTGGGTGGTGAGGACTGGGTCAGGCAGCATGGAACAGCTTGTGGTTGGTTCCTATCTCCCCTGAACAGAATGGCAGGACTCAGCAACTGGATATACCTTGTTCGGTATCAGTGAGCCTGTTTCCTCATTGCATCCCTTAATAAACTGATATATGTACTTTTGTGGGTTCTTGTTTCAAATGTCTATATAGATTGCTTAACGTCTTTAGTAATGGTTATCAGCAAGAATACCACATTCAAATTTGTAGATGCTGGGGGTTGCACAGAAGGCAAATATAAAGAAGAAGCCAAACACCCCAAGTTTTTATTCTCCTTGTGGTGATCAATGGTAGGACTTACCTGGTGGTGAGCAAGATGATGAAGTCACTATGTTCAAGGCACTCATGACAATAGCATCAGAGAGACGTGTTCTCTTGTGGAGACCCTGAGCAGCACCAGGAGTCTGGAGCCCCAAAAGTCAGATGCATTTTTAAATATACATATTCCTCCCTGGTACTTGTATATATTTCTTGGGTTACGGTATCATCTGATATATTTCAGCAACAGAATTCTGATGCCTTTTCAGATGGCTGACATCATGTATAAGGCATATGGGCAGTGTGACACCAGCCAATTTATCAGGATCATTTTCTTTTGTATGAAATTAATTATAAAGCTACAAAATTTGGATACAGTTTACCATTTGGATGCAATGTACCCTATTTCAGGCCAGTGTATTTGCATTTTGAGGCTCTATTTGAGCCATCCTGTGTAGTAGGAGGTTTCTGGCCTGGACTTTTGGGCCTAGCCTCAAGGTTTAGGCCCACAGACCCACAGGGATACACAGATGCTTTAATTAATTTTAGCCTGATCGGCCTAAGGCTCAAGCATATAACTTGATAACTCTTTACCCTTAATCTAACCCATGACTCTTAACCTGTTCAGCCATGGGGCTCAGTACCTTTTCTCAGAGCAGTATGGTTATCCTCTGCTTCTTCTGGCTTCTCTCTGGCATTCTGCTCTGTTCTTCCAGTTCCCAGAGTTCTCCTAGTCTGGTAGCCCTGCCCACACATCCTGTCTTCCTTTGGCCAATCAGCACTTCTTATTAAACCAGTGGGTGAGACAATTATTTACAATGGAACAACATAATATCCCACATATCCCCTTTTCTCTTTTTAAAACAAGAACTCCAAATCTAATATTCTTTTCCCCGCTTATCTATAACAACTTATAAACAACACTGTAAATAAACACAAACATCCATAATCCATGTTTTGGGAATGTGGGCATCGTTCTCTAGGCTACTTCCTGCTGAATGGGGGCGTTGGTAATCTCATGGGAATCCAGAGAAAAATGTAGGATTATATACAAGTCTTAAGTGGAGTAGTCTGTAAGACTGGGTCATTTCAGCCAGTCTCCTTGAAATTGTCCTGGTTACATAGACCTAGAAAATTCAACAGAGGTGCTCTGAAATGTTGAATCATCTGGGCCATGCATTTCCATTGGAGATTTTTCAGGAGGTTTTCCTCTATCAAATTTTATGTTCTTTATCCAGAAATGAATCCATAGCCTCTCATTTCCTGTGAAAATAAAAAGAAAACCTCTTCTCCAAAGTAGCATATCTTTGTATTTCAATAAAGTAAATTCATTTACAAAATATATAGGTTGAATTAATCCAAAAGCATTTATAATCAACTGTCTTTTGGCAGCTTTTACTAAGTCATTTTCAGTCAAGAAGCTTAAAGATAAGACAATAACAATAATATCCAGACATTCATTGTATTTTCCATCTACATGGCTTATTATTTATTTATTTATTTTACTCTATTTTTAAGGGCTTTCTCTACCTTTTCTTTTCTTTTTCTAAGCCTACGTATATATATTTTCAACACTCTAAACCATTTAGACTTTTTAAAAAACTGTCTTTACTGTATATTTATTTCTTAACTTTTTTTTTTGGTACCTTTTCTCAGAGCAGCATAGTTGTCCTCTGCTTCTTCTGGCTTCTCTCTGGCATTCTGCTCTGTTCTTCCAGGTCCCAGATTTCTCCTAGTGTGGTAGCCCCTCCCATACTTCTTGTCTGCCTTTTGCCAATCAGTGCTTTTTAGTAAACCAGTGGGTGAAACAATTATTTACAATGGAACAACATAATCTCCCACAATCTTGTTCTTAGATAAATGCAATTCTAATACCAGTGGTTCTTTAGTTGCCTATGAAACCCCAGAGCTGTTATACATAGATATAGGATAGCTCCACATCTGAAAGATCCAGGGGGGCTATCATTATAACCTCAGTAAGCAAAGCAGTTCTTGTTCTGCCTGGGTCTCTGTGGGGGTTCATCAGGCCCTGGCCATCTGTGGTGAAACAATTTTATCCAAGATTGAAATATTCCATCCTGTAGGGAAGCTCTTTAAGCAGGAACATAAGCAATTGAAGATAGTATCAGGAATTTCCTAAAACTGACGAGATTTACTAGACTCCTCTCTGCCAGAGTCAGCAGTAAAACTCGAGGTCTCTCTGAGACTAGAGAAACAGCTGCCAAGAAGACTCTCAGACAAGCTGAACTGCAAAAAAATTTAAGAATCTCAGAGAAGAAAAGCTGCAAAGAAGATTCTGAGGCCAAACCAGCAGTCTGGAAGAAAAAGAAACGAACTGCTTGGGAGATGTTTAGACAGGATTCACTTGGAAAGGACACTCAGCTGTTGTTTCTTTCAGGCTGTGAAATCTGCATTACGGTCTAAGTTTCCCAGCTTTGTGAGCTGTCATAGATATTCTCAGTGCCAGTGTAGCCAGTACCATTGAATCCATTGGTAACTACTGTGCTTGTGCCAGGCTCTCCTGAACCCCACCAAGTCAGGCCCATGCAAAAACATGAAAGATTTTCCCTGTATTTTCTGCAGCATTTTTTTTTGGTGCTGGAAATTACTCTACCTCATCCATTCCCAGTATTGGAATTTGGAGGATTACAAAGTTAGAAACTGATAACGAATTAAGTATGATCAGCACTTATGCCACACTTGGGCATGATTGGCAGGTTCAGTGCCCTCTTGACATCTCTCTTAGATTCTGTGCTCAGAGCCTTCTTCTGAATACTCTCTGGAATGATCAAAGTCGTAGGCCTCTCTAACCTGAAGTTCATTGACTTGAATTCTTCCTAGAACTTATTCTTTGCTTGGACTTCCCATTTTCTTTGAACTTGCTCTTCCACGTTACCTTGACAAAACATTCTAGTCAGAGGTATAACACATATTTCACATATATTGCCTGTCCTCATAATGATGATGCTTATATGTAGTGGGATTATGTTACATTGTAAATAATTTTCCTGCCTACTGGTTTCATAAAAAAAAGCTGATTGGCCAAAGGCAAACAGGAAGTATGGGCAGGATTATCAAACTAAGAAAACTCTGAAAACAGGAAGAACAGAGCAGAGATGCCACAGAAATGCTACAGAGACACCAAAGAAGCAGATGAAGAGGAAAACTATACTGCTCTGAGAAAAGGTACTGAGCCACATGGCTGAACAGGATAAGAATCATGGGTTAGTTTAAGGGTAAAGAGTTAGCAACCTATATGCCTGGGCTCCATGCTGATTAGCAAAAAAAATTAATGTAAACATCTGTATGACTCTGTGGGACTGTGTAGGTCTGCAGGTCAGCATGTCTGAACCTTGAGACTAGACTGGAAAGTCTGGGTCAGAAACTTAATACAACACTTATAGAAAGACATTTGGCTTTCATTTTGAGCAACACATCCCAAGTACCCCAAAAGAAAGAGGGATCAGAAAATGAAAGAAGGGTATGAGCAAAGGGAACAAGTCTATTATGGTACAAAGAACTAGAATTTGCCATTTAATATGAACAATATTTTTTACACTCAGATGCTTCAACTATCTATTAGCCCAACCTCCAAAGGCTATACAAGGAAAGGCTCTAGGAAAAGTAAAACTACTGGAGTTCAGATAAAGACTCCTAGATCACAGTTATAGAGTTTTCTGAGTCCTGTGATCTGACCAACCCCATTAAAAGGGGGCTGCTGGGATCTTGGGGCCTAATTTTTTTGGTTCCTGACTGCTGGAGAGACTGGTTCCGCATCCATCGTCCATCACGTGGATAATCCAGTCTATCAGGTACCTATATAAGCTGTTACCTGTATCTTGAGTGTTGGGTTATATTTCAATAATGATTAATCTTGGACAGATGTATTTTAAGAAACACTTCTACCTTTATCTGGCAGCCCAACGTGCAGCCTATGCCCACCAGAGTAGCAGGTCCATTTGTGTTTTAAACACTGTTACAAAGCATTGGACAGGCAGAGTATTCAGCTTTGATAACCTGCACTCTGGTACGTGGGTTGAAAGCTCCCTCCCTCACTGGACTTCACTCCTTCATACTGGGCTCTACTCCTCATTCTCTAGCCATTGGGCAGAGCAAAAGGTGGTCTGCTGCCCAAGCCAACTGAGCCTAGGGTCACCAGCTGCAGCTCAGACTGCATATTGTAGCAGCTGCCCAGCTGATTCTGTTGGACCATTCTCCAGCACACCCACCTAGCATGTGGCACTGAGCTGAGGGTCGGCACTGAGCAATGCTCCTAGTAGCTGTCTCTGAGCCGCTGCAACTTCTGTACTCTGAGTCATGACTGAGGGACTTCTGTGTAGGCAGAGTTTTACTTACAAGGCACCAGTCCAAGATTAATATATATTAGAATATAAATCAACACTCACAATACAGGTAAGAGCTTATAGTTACCTGAACAGAGCATGAACAGGGACTGGAGTATCCGAGCAATGGATGAGCAATGGATGGACAATGGATTCCAAACAAGTCTCTCCAGCAACCAGGAACCAGAAAGAGACCTCCCTGTGTCCCAGCAGCCCCTTATCAATGGGATTGGCCACACCCCTTCCATGTTGGCCACACCCCCTCCAGAAGCCCGAGACCCTGGATAAGCATCTTCGGACCTTATCAGCTGACACCTGAATCCCACTACACTTCTGCACAAGTGCAGGCTTGGTAACCGCCCCCTTCACAAGCAGGGTCGCTTCCTGCAACTGAGCCGTGACCTGGGAGAGTGTAAATTCCTCTGTGCATGCGCAAAAACTAAACAAAAACCTATTTTGTGATTGCCATCCTGTCTTAATTTGTGATATTTTGCTTTTTCTAAGGATTGTATCCTGTCTGCTGGGGCCCCTTCAGACCACATAGGGTCTGTAGGTAGCCTCGTGCTGCTGAGAGTCCCTACATCAGCCATATTGCTAGTGACTGGAGCATTAAATGCTACTGTGACACCTGAGGACCAAACGTCATCATTGCACCTGAATTGAGGTAATAGCTAATAATTATTCTATTAATGACTTCAGGTCATATTTTTTCATGGTGTTTGAGAAATTCTCGAATGAATATCTTGAAGGCCTCAATGCCCCAGTCATACTATTTTTCAGCTTGTTCTCTTTTTGTGTTTCAAAATATGAGCATGATTAAAGAGGTGAAATCTTGAAATCAACAATTGATGTCCAGGATGTGTGATGTGGAAATTTCAAACTAAAATGGCAGATAAGATTAATTCTCTGGAAATTGGTTATAAGACGCTTTCAGATAAGGTTTCCTTTTTGGATATGGATAACACTGTACAAGAAAAATATAGGCTCATGTAAATAATGAAAACAAGAAACTTGTTGACTACATTAATGATGGGGACAAGAAAATCATTAATTATGTTAATGATGTGGATCAAAAATTGCTGTTTCTGTGAGGTCCTAGGAAGAACTGCTTCATCAGGAAAATCAAGCTCTAGAAAAATCAGTAGTATCCAAATTCCAGGAATGGGAGCCTGTAGTATATAAAATCCAGGAAGGGGAGCCAGTAGTATACAAGCTTCAGGAATGGGAGGACCATATTACAGTACTGGAAAAGGGTAGTAATGTATCTTACGCTCAGAACAGTTCAGGTCAACCCCCGATGGGATATTATGGTACTGGAGACACTCTACCTAAGGTGGTAAACATGATGGGGTTACCCCCTTTCCCACCACTATTGTTCCCGGCTACTGTTCAGATAAAGACAGTATTTGGGGGATCCTCAGAATTTGTAGAGTATAGTTGTGAGCCAATACATATGAGATATCAAGGAATTTAAGGAGAGATTATTGCTATATGGCATATACTCTACTTATGTAAAACAGCTCCTAAATGCACTGTCAACAAAAAAATTGAATCTTGCCAGGTGATTGGATGCAGCTAACGGGCACTGTCTTGGATCAAAGTCAAAATTTACAGTGGAGAAGCTGGTTTAGAGAGGAGGCTAGGGCCTTAGAACAACAAGGAAAAATTGGAGGTGTCTTTGCTTTACAGGACCAAATCCTTGGTGAAGTCATGTTTGCTTATGTGAAGGCTCAAACTACTTATGGCAAGCATACATTATTGCTATGCCATACTGCTGCAGTGAATGCTTGGGAAAAGATTTTGGACCTGGGTCAGAAAATTGAGCCTTATACTAAGGTCAAACAAGGTTTAAAAGAACCTTATACCGACTTTCTACAGAGGCTTACCATGGCTATACATAGAGCAGTATCAGATCCAGAAGTTAGGAGGCAGTTAATACTTTCTCTGGCCTTTGATCATGCTAATCTGGAATATAAAAGAATGCTTATGCCTTTAAAAATCAGATCTGCACCAATAGAAGAATGGATTCAGGTCTTGAAGGGGTTGAAGAATAGGTCCTTAAGGTTACTACCCTATTATCCCTTAGTGAGGAACATTCAGGTGTTGGATTTACACTATCCCAGATGAACAGTTTTGAAGTAATTTATACACCCTACCATCTACCAATATTCTAGAAATATATGATGTACTTTATTTAGGTTTTGGTTGTAGTTTGTGCCTGATCCTCTCCTAGATACTCCTTCATAATAATTCCTATTGTATATAGTCTTAGTTTATAACCTTCTTAGTTAGACAAAAGGGGGAGATGTGGTGGGATTCAGGTGTCAGCTGATAAGGTCCAAAGACACTTATGCAGGGTCCCAGGCTCCTGAAGAGGGAGTGGACAAGCCGATGAAAAAGGGGCTGCTGGGATCTTGGGGCCCTGTTTTTTGGTTCCTGACTGCTGGAGAGACTGGTTCCACATCCATCCGCGTCCATCACGTGGATAAATAGTTACCTGTATTGTGAGTGTTGGCTTATATTTCAATAAATATTAATCTTGGATTCGTGTGTTTTAAGAGAGACTTTCACCTTCACTCAGTTCAAGTTTACTAGCTTGTTAATTTCCTTAGCTATTCTTGGGAGCCAATTACTAGGCAAAAAAAAAATAATGTGCTATTTGCCCTCAGGACTTGGTAATTCATGCCACATGCACTGACCTTTCCAACATCCTTTCACTCTTTCAGTATTTCTACCCTGATGGAAGAAACCAGTCCCAATTTAGAGGGATTTGGGAGGGTTAATCATGAGTTTTATATTCTAAGAAATTCACTAGTTACTTAATCATTGCTCTCCTGACCTTGAAGTATGTTTATGTTCAATAATTTACCACAAGTGTTTATCTACATGACTCAATATTATTGATATGATAATTTTGAAATGAAAGGAGTCAAAATACAGTTAAAGAATAACAACAGTGTATGGTTATAACTACTGGGCAAGTGAGGCACAAATGTTCAGTCTTTTTCCAAGGGCATCAAAAAATGTGCTTCATTCTACACAGTAAGCACTTTAAAATGCTAAATATGCACATAGAAAACTCAGTTGAGTCATGGAGCACAGGTTTCTTTTTGACACTATCCATGTGGGCACTGTGTATCTAATACCTATCTAATACCAGACTCCATGGAGAAAGCAACTATATTATGTAAAAGTCTGATATTTTAAACTTTTAATTTTTTTTATTTTAAAATGTTTTCATGCAGTATGTTTTGAACATATTCTTTCCTCTCTTCCAGTTTGTCCATGATCATCCCCACCTTCTTATCTATGAAACTTATGTTCTTTCTTTTTCCTTCTTTCTCCAAAATTAAAAATTTAGAAAACACAGGAAATTCAAATTAGACAATTTTTTAAAAAATAAATCAATAATACAAAAAACATCAGAACACACACACACACATGCACACAACCCAGTAACAACAAAATAATATGACATCCATCATGGAGTCCATTTTGGTTAGGTCAACAGCACCTGAGCATGGGACCTGTCCTGGAGCATGATTAAAATACCAGTCTCCATTGGAGAACATTGATTTTCCCCTTTCAAATAAGTCTCAATTGCAGATAGATTTTTGGTTCTGGGTTAGACTTTGGCCCATTTTCTCTTCTTGGTGCTAGAATTGTGTCTTGTTTGAACCTAATCAGTTCTCCTGCATGCAGTTACAGACTGTGTGCATTTATATATGTAGCAGCCTTGTTGTGTCTAGAAGATGCAACATGTGTATATCCTGAAAGTCATGCAGCATCTCTGGCTTTTACAATCTTTATGACTCCTCTTCCACATAGATCCCTGGGCCTTGGGGGAAGGAGATTGGTAAAAATGTCCCATGTGGGGCTTAATGTTTCAAGGGCTTTCATTCTCTGTACCTTATAAATCAATGACCTCACATAATACCAGATTTTCTTTATCTGATACAAGAAAGAGTAGGAAGTAAGCTTGAACTTTTTGGCACAATAAAGGACTTTCTGAGTGATGCCATTATCACAGGCATTAAGAACAATTAATAAATGAGACCTCATGATGTAGTATGAGGTTTCTGTTCTGGACTTTTGGGCCTAGCTTCAAAGTTTAGGCCCACAGACTCACAGACCCACAGACCCACAGAGACACACAGATGCATATGATAGTTTTAGGCTCATCGGTCTATGGCCCAAACATATAACTTGCTAACTCTTCACCCTTAACCTAACCCATAACTCTTAACCTGTTCAGCCATGTGGCTGGGTACCTTTTCTTAGAGCAGCATGATTGTCCTCTGCTTCTTCTGGCTTCTCTCTGGCATTCTGCTCTGTACTTCCTGTTCTCAGAGTTTTTCTTAGTCTGGTAGCCCCACCCACACTTCCTGCCTGCCTTTGGCCAATCAGCGCTTTTTATTAAACCAGTGGGTGGGATAATTATTTACAATGAAACAACACAATCTCCCACATCATGAAGCTAATAGTTATATACAGCAGACAACAATATCATTTAGGCGAAGTGGTAGCCTGCAGAATGGGAAAGCAATCTTTACTAATTATATTACTAATTATATGTCTAATAGAGGATTAGTTTCTAGAATACATAAACAACAATGACAATATCAACTCAAAACCTGATCATCAAAACATCAAATAACTCAATTAAAAATAGGTATATTGCTAAGCAGAGAGTTATCTCATTCATTACTGGTGGGAGTGCAAACTGCAATAGTCGGTATGGAAATCAGTTAGAAGGGGCCTCAAAAGACTGAAAATCGATATTCCACATGCTACCACTATTTCACCTAAACATACACCTAAAGGACTCTAAAAATTACTAGAGAGATACTTGCTCATCCATGTCCGTTGATGCTCTTTCATAATAGCTAGAAATTGAAAGCAGCCTAGCTGTCTATCAGCTAATTGATGGCTAACAAAAATATGGTACATTTATACAATAGAATATATTTAACTGTTAAGACAAGTTAAATTATAAAATGCACAGACAAATGGGTAGAAATAGAAACAACTATCCTGAATAAAGTAACATAGAGCCCAAAAATCGTTTGTTTCTTTTATTTGTGAATGTTAGCTTTTAAGCTTAAGATATGTGTGTTTCAACTAAAGTAACCACAGAAGTTAGGTAGTGAATAAGGGACTCCACAATGGAATCTCCCTAGAAAAGAGAAATAGAATATACTGAGAAGGAGTAATAAGGGGGAGGATTAAATAGGTGGGGAATGAGAGATCAGGGTAAAGGGGGGAATTTGGGGAAGGACAACTAACAATAAGGCCTTTAAAAATGCCACACTGTCCTTGATGATCCTCAAAATACACACATATATGAAAAGAATTTAAATGAGGTCAACACCAACAGAGGAGACCATATCCCAACTAAACACCTTATGCCACCACGTTAAACATCCAGTGCCAGTAACAGGTTACATATTGTTGAGTTGTTTTCCAAAGGAATTCAAAGACACTTCCCCAAACAACACAGGTTATTACCACAGCATTGGTGGAAATTTCTTTTAAAATATATCAATTTAGGATTAATATTTATTGAAATATGAACTAACATTTACAATATAGGTAACAGCTTGTATAAGCGTCTGTTAGACTGGATTATTTATGCGATGGACGATGGATGCTGAACCGGTCTTTTTAGCAGTCAGGAACCAAAAAACGGGGCCCCCAGGATCTCAGCAGCCCCCTTTGAATGGGGCTGGCCACTCTCCCTTCAGGAGCCTGGGACCCTGGATAAGTGTCTTTTGACCTTATCAGCTGACACCTAAATCCCACCAAAATTGGTTACTCTCCTTAACCTGATGGTAAGATCCTTTAGCCAAAGACACAGTTTATTTACATAAGTAAACATGGAGAGATAGATATGGTGTTCAACTAGAAGCTTCACCATTATTAGGTACTTTTCACACTACTAGAGAAAAGTTGTCATTTATTTCACAAACTACAAACTTTATAGCATACATCAGAGACCTGCCCACAAGATATTCAGGTGCAATAGTGGCAAACATGTTATGGAAGTGCACAACCATGGTTTTGAAAATTGGATGTAAGGCCCAATATGTGAAATGGAACTCATACATAACACTAAAGTGGCCAAAAACAGGAGACAGTATAGATCATGGACCCTAGAAGAAAGCCAACTTATTAACTTCTAAAGGGACATAGCCCCCCAAAAAATGATTCCTAATGACATATTCCCATACCTATGTAAAATAGCTTTGCTCAACACTCCTCAGAGAAACTTCTTAGAATAGATGGTAACTACTAAAAAGTTCATGATTTAAAATTATTTCTGGTGCAATGATCTTTACAATGTAGGGTGCTGATATTGTTCCAACTCTAAATTGACAGAATAACAAAAGAACACTATTAATACTTCTATTAATTCATTTATTTACTTATTTACTCTGTGAGTACGTGTGTGTGAATGTGTGTATCTCTGTGTGTGTGTGTGTGTGTGTGTGTGTGAGAGAGAGAGAGAGAGAGAGAGAGAGAGAGAGAGAGAGAGAGAGAGAGAGAGAACACAGACCATGACTTGATTGCATTTAGTGCCAGAACATACTACAAGTATTTTACAGTATTCTGCAGCTAATCTCCCTTCTGCTCTTCCTGAGAGTAGATAAATTACATGTCACCTGTTACCTTTGCTTATCTGTTCTGGTCACTCCTTTTTCATCTTATTCCATTGACATCAAACAGCCAGGGGTGAATGGACCATGAGAATGTCCAAACTTAGGGCCTCCAAGTTACCAAATGCAGATGAATGCTTTGCCAACATGAAGAATATTTAATAAGTGATGTATAATAACTGGATGGTAGCAGGACTTCTGGTTATAACTTTAATGAAGTTAACTCTTTACAAACTAGTTTTATGAACTTTGAAGACAATTAAGTGTTGCCTTGACAGAGGAATGATGCTCCCACTATTCTTGTCATATGCTCCAGAACCAGGAACATAAACCCTGTGCCAATTAAACAAATTAATCCCACTCCTTATAGCTGCTGCTGTGAATTATGACCATGAATTGGTTGAATTTGGATCTCATTCCTGTATTTTCCTTTCTTATTTTTTTCAGAACCTATTCAGAATAGAGTGAGACCAGGTAGGTTAAGGTCAGAACATAAAGATATGATTCACACTGGGAAATGTTCAGCTCCTTACATAAAAATATTATCATATAAATGGTGTCTGCTAGGATTTATTATATGTTTTCAAGTAAAACTTATTAGTCAAAATCCTTAAAAATGTTTCCTCAATATCAAACCATAAAGAAGCTCCATTTTCCCAACTATTAAGTCATTTTGAAATACATATTTTAGTTGACAAATAACTACATAAATTTAGTGTGATTTTTTCCCTGTGTATTCTTTGTAGAACAGTTCAGTAAAACCATTTCTGTTTTCTTCAAGGGAAGAACAAAAACTCTTGATATCTGAGTCCACTTAGAGATTTAAGAGAGAAGAGAAAGAGACAGTTGTAGGGGTGCGATCTAGGGCTAGGGTGGGATCTTTGGTAGTGAACGCTCAGAGAGAATTACATCACTGCCACAGCTGTTCTTTAGCATCTTATCTGGTGATGGAATCTCTGCACAGAATTCTCCCATGCTGAATCATCAGGCATGTGGTCCTAATCAGAGCTGAGTCATGTCACCACCATGCCCTTTAGCCTCCTCAAACTGTGAAAAAAATCAAAGCAAACGTGTTTACACTGCTCTACAGAGTGTGAATTTAATACAAGTGTTAAAATAGCATAATAAAGGCTCCTATGCCCTCTTAAAAAACAAATTGATCTAAGGTAAAGAGCAATTCAAAGAGTAGTATGGACCCTAGTAGTGCGGACCCTAGTCTATAACATATTTATATACATATGTAATCTAGCATAAGTATGAATAAAGTCTAAAAATTTGGAAAGAAGACCAAAATAGGGTAATGTTATGTGGTGAGATAAGAGAGGATGTAAGCAGGACATATGATTCAGGAAAAGAAATATAAAGTTAATAACTTTTTTAGTTTAAACTCTATCATAGGATATTATTTTCATGTGGATATGTGAATTGCACACATCTGTGCATTGAAGTAGTAAGAGCCATTTTACATTCTTTTTATAAATTTTATTTTATTTTCATTAAAAAAGTCATCACCATCAATGTATCTGCCCTGCTTCCCCTCCCCTTCTCCTCCCAATCCCTCCCAGCCATCCCTCAGCCTCGCCCCTCCCCATCCACCTATGCCCTCCCCCAAAAGGGCAAGAAGTCTCAGGTGAGTCACCCCAGCACTGCACATCCACTCGAAGCAAGTCCAATTCACTCATCCCAAAGTTAATGCTGGGCTGGGTGTTCCTCTATAGGGAATGGGCTCCAAGGTGCCAGCCCATGAATAGGAACACAGTCTGATCCCACCCCTCCTGGCTCCACACACTGCTCATGCCAGTAGAAAGCCACCCACCTTTGCTAGGCTGAGCTCTCCTTCCAGATGGATCTCCAATGGTCATTCCCCATTTAGTGAGCTCCCCAGAGCTCCAGCCAGCCATCACCTTGGGAACCTTCCTCATAATCCCTATACCCCTACTCATACAGACTCTCCCCTGCTCTCAGCTGGACAAGGAACTCTCTCTGTTCAGTGCTCAGCCATGGATCTCTGCCTCCACCTCCATTCGTAGGTTCTCTTATGACACCTAGGGTGTTTACTCATTTGATTATACTGGAAATCCCATTTAGGCACCCCCTCCACCATTTTACATTCTATAAGAACCCAACATGTAAAGTCTCAGATATTTTAAAATCCTCTTCACCATCAGAGCAATAGCAATTGGACATGATTAGTCCTGACTCATGTGAAAACATAATTTTTTTCTAACTTTATTTCAAACTACACCAAATAATTCTATTGCAATGTTAATTGATGCATGCATTTTGTCGACATAGGTAAAATAAGTACATGGGAGTTTTAATTTAGTTTTTAAAGAAGATGATTTTAGAATTTCAATGATGGTCACATAAAAATTTCAGTACAGGTTTGTGTACTGTCTTTGTATTTGATATTTTCTTTAATAAACAACAAATAATGAGCAGGATGCAGGGAAGAGAATCCCTCGATTTCTTTCATAAGGATGTTAATTAGCTCAGTGACTAAGGAAATCAGCATAGAATTTTATCATAAAACTAAAATTAGAGTTAACATAAGACCCAGATGTGAGACCTTTAAGTATGTTCAAATTAATCCAAGTCTGTCTGCAATAGAAATACTGATGTCTATTTGGGTGCTTGCACAAGAACAAAGGTTGAAAAATTGCTCATCAAAAATAAATGAGCAATGCGCCCCTCCGCCCGCATACCCCTCCCCATCCCCATCTCCCAACCCCCTTCTCCCACCAGCTACAGCACTGGGAAGAACAGACCCTGCACCTCACCTGGGCAGCACAATAGAATTGGCCCTGGTGGCATGGGTGCAGTTGAGCAGGCCCTGAGCCTCAGCCTTGGAAAGCTGGTCCCACCCCTCCCCTGGGCAAATGTGGGAGAGCTGAGCTGGCTCTGTAGGTGTAGGCACAGGAGAGCAGAGGCACCAGTGCTTGAACTGGCCAACTCAACTACCACCCAGGCTCAGATCCAGGGTTTTGAGTTAGCCCACTCCAACATCTAAGACGTGCTGGAGCATGTGAAGGGGCTGATCCCACAGAACTAAAGCTGGAGCATCTCCAGGACACAGGGTAACAACAGGGTATTTGAAAGAAGTCCTCATGAGGCTCCAGTACTGACAGTGTAGCAGAAGCCAGAGGCCTCAAACCAGACCAATGACCCCTTGCAATGGACACTTGCAAGAAGAGCTGTTTGAGCAAAAAGTTTACTGGGTGAAACACCATGGCTTCCATAGCGAGAATTTTTTTTTTCATTTTCATTTTTCCTCATTTTTATTTTTTGTTTTCTTTTTAGGAAGAGGCTGTAAGACCAGAAGAGGGC
Organism: Phyllotis vaccarum; assembly: GCA_033318265.1. NCBI lineage: Eukaryota > Metazoa > Chordata > Mammalia > Rodentia > Cricetidae > Phyllotis > Phyllotis vaccarum. The sequence goes on along the minus strand of JARWLC010000011.1, from coordinate 11,465,782 downwards.
AGTTATGGAGAGACAGAGAGATGAGTAAGATTGGTGCTGTAAAACTCACAAAGAATCAGTAAATTTTATAAAAAATAAAATGGTAAAAACTGTGAAATGCATATACAATAGGATCAATCAGCTATAAAGAAAAATGAAATCTTGTCACTTTCAAGAAAATAGATGGAATTCAAACTTACTTTTCCTCTCATATTGTCTTCTATTAATTTTAGAACTTAGTTCTTTAAAATCTTTAATTCACTAAAGATAACATATATGCTGTGAGGCAAAGTTTCAACTTTATTCTTTTATTTGTAGAAAAGGTTTCTCCTGCAAAGGTTTTGAACAATCATTTCTTTCTCATCAAATGGTATTATCACCATGGTCAAGAATCAGAATCCATATTTATGACAGTTTATTTCTACACTTTTCTTTCAACTCTATAGATGTATGCATCTCCATTTACACTTGATTTTGCCAGTTTATGGCAAGTTTAGCAATGAAGAAGACAGCAACACTATCAGACAATGTCTTGACATTTGCTAAGGCCTTTCAGGTTTTCTATCTACTCTATGCCAGGAATACAATGAGTTGCCCCTTCTTGGTAGAGCATTGTAAGCAATGTGACAAACTGTGAATTTGATCAGTAGAAATAAGTGACGCTAAACAGATTCAGAAAAAAATCCAATGTTAATTTGGATTTATGGAATCCACAGGGAATGGAAGAAGACATCATAAGCATTGAAAAAGTTAGCTAAGAGGGAAAAAATCAAACTGTGAAAGAAGAGAAAGGTAACTCCGAGTAATAGGAGTGTGTACTGTATGTAGTAACCAAAACATTACTTGTAAAGCTACAATCCACATTTTTAAAATTTGTTACACACTAATAAAAATATTCATTTCAGAAAAATAAGTTTACTGATGTTATAAAATGGCATCTGAATTTCTTTATTTTCTAAGATCGAATAATATTTATTATATTCTTGCTTATTCTCTTTATCCTCATACTTTGAACTTATTCTTGGTCTTATAAATAAGGCTACTTTGAACTTTCTGATAAAAATAAAACCTTTTTTAGTTCTTACTTTGAAATCTTTTGGAAACATAGCTAAATCAACAATGGACTCATGTAAGATTTAATATTTAGACTTTTGACAAAAGTTAATTTTTTCTCCACAGGGGTATTATCTTTTAAACAAAAAATTTAGTCATGAAATGAAGATTGAATGGTTTTATATATGCAATGTGATAGAATATGTAACTGCAATATTCCCCAACTATTTCCTTGATATAAATTCTAAAACCTCCAGAGTGGATACTTAAAACTATGGACAACTTCATGTTCTATCTATATTGTTTTACTATTTTATTCTACATTCCAGACATAATGAAGTTTCATTTTAAAATTAAGCAAAAAATATGCTAGCAGTAGTAACTCTCACAAAATAAAGTATAACTATATTGTAGTAAGCTCATTTTCCTTCTCTAAACCGTAATCTACTGCTCCGCACTAGTTATTGTGATATCAGAAGATGCCAATGTCTGCATGAAGACATTAAAGTGAACTGATGTAGGAAAGCATTTAATTGTGAAATGTTTTAAGCCAATAAATCATTTTTACTGCGAGGCATCTATTGAAAGCACAGAGGTCATCTTAAGACAAGATTGTACTAAGTGACTTAGACACTAGTTGTTTATGCAGAAAAGAAAGGCTGAACCTCATTTCACCAGAAAAAGTTGGCACCAGATTTCACCTGACTAACCAAGGACACCTCTCAGTTTAAAGTTCAAGGGTTATTTATTTCAGTATCCATTTAATATATTCAACCAGCAGATTGTTCTTGGTAACCAAAATGGGGGATGCCAAAACCAAACTTTAAGGAGAGGATACTGATACTGTGTATGTTAGGTCCATTACCTACACTGTGTCACGTACAACATTCATTATATCAGTAGACTGTCATGTGGTGTTTAATCTTACAGAGAAGAAAGTGTTGGCCCCTTGGATCTGTGACTCCAGCACATTTGTCTCAAAATGTCCTCCAAGACCTCTTGTTCATGAATGAGCTACGCTCTCAACCCAGACATAGCAGAAGGAGAAAGGAAAACCATATCACCAGTCATTCCTGCTGGGTGATGTGTATGATCTGATCTCTATTTATTTGTTGCTTAAGATTTTATTCTTGATTTTTTTATCTATATAAAAATAAACTCAATCAAAGCCTAAAGTACAACTATCATGGATCATTCTCAGTATAGAACTTATTCCCTTTCCATTCCTAACATTCACACGAATTCTAGTCACTTGGATATTTTTCTAAGTAGTTTTTGAATACCCACATAATGACCAGAAAAACATATCTCACTGTGATTTATGTTTTACATTTTCAGTTTTTATTGCATATAACTGACAACTTGAATATATTCTTCTAAAAGAAACCCAATAAGCTTCTGCAGATAGATGACTTGGCATTTGTGTTAGTATTTTTAATATTCTTTGTATTGATCCCTCATTAGATACATGATTCATAAATATTTTATCCATGATGTAGGTTGTCATATGACTCTCTGGGTAGTCTTCCTGGGCATGACGAAAGTTTTTTATTGTTTTTCTCTATATTTACAAACATATTTGCTATTATTTAGGAATTGTATATATTTAGATGATGGATTTTAATCTTATCCCCCATTCCTACCTCTCACCTTCTTCCTTCAGCCTCCCTGTTCTATGTCTATATTTTATTTTACTGTCATTCTCCTGAGTTTAATTGGAGTTTCTTGCCTCAGCACGGGTGGGGTTTTATTTACTTGAGCCAGGACAAATTCTCCATGGATACACTACTTAAGAAAATAAAACTCTCTAGCCCAAAAGACATTAATTGCCAATAGTTTGTCAGGGAAGACTGGGGCTACATGAGCCCTTCTTCCATCTTTGAAAACATGTTGACAGGCCTACTTTTGCACAGGTCTTGTGCTAATACCTGCATATACCGTGTGTTCGTCAACATGATGGTTATGTCATATACAAAGAATGTAATTTTGATGTACATCTTCCCTAGTCTCTTATTCTTATGTTTTTCCAACCTCTTTTTTAAATTTTCCCCAAGACTGAGAGAGATGCCATTGAAGGCTGAAAATTCTACTTTCATTTACTCTTGGCCCAACTTGAAGCCAAGTTAATGCATTTATTCTTGCATTAACCACTGTCTACTATAGTAGAAACTTCCCTGATAAAAGTTTAGCACAATAGTAATAAACATTAGCATTTATGAGGAAGTTTGACAATAAGAACAATTACCAAAACACTAATATTGGTTTCTTTCCAACCTCGGGTCTTCTTGTCCAGACCTATAAAATCAACCTGGGTTCTTACTGTGGAACAAGCCTAAAATCCAATTAGAAAGCAATTGGTCAAACTATAACAATCATGCCACTATCAAATAGGGAAACACAGCTTGTCAATCGGGTCCATATTTAAGATGTCAAGATTCATATCTGGGTAAGACTGTTGATGACTTTTCTTCCCCAGTAACCTGCACAGAATCTTCTAGAACTATGAAAAGCAACCAGTGGGGAGGAAGCTTCTAGCTCAACTCCAGCTTGATTTCTTTATACTCAGTAACCCAATTGTGTGACCCCTTAAGTAATAAAGTCTTGCTATTGAATTCTAGTGGGTAACTAAGAACAATGGCAATAATCCGTACTGTTTTAAGAGTTCCTGGGACATCTCTGACAGCATCTCACAGAAAGGTATTCCCCTTTTAATTTTTGTTGAAGTTAAATTTATTTATGGGAAAGGCTGAAGAGATAGGTTGATATTTAATAGCACTTGTTGCATATTAAGAGATAATCAGTTCTATTCCCCACACCCACATAAGGGCTTACAATCATCCATACCTCTACTGCTGGGGTATCTGATACCATCTTCTGGTTTTCATAGGCACCAGATATGCATGTGGTACACAGACTTGCATTCAGACAGAACAGTCATATACATAAAATGGATAAGCTAAAAAATCTATTTTTCCTCTTACTGCCTATTTTTAATGATCTAGCCAGGAAATCATAGTCAAATTCAGTTCATTAATATTTTTTCTTACATTTCCTTTTATTGATGTTGAAGGGTTCATATTATACTTAAGTCTTTGATCTGTAAAGATAGTTTATATATTGCCTGTGAGACAATTTGAAATCCGCTGTTTTATATTAAAATATCAAAATTTCCTGACACCATTTTCTGAAAGGTGATTCCTTCTTCACTGGGGGGTGTTGACACAGTAATACTACATAAATAAGGACTCACTTCTGAATATTTTCATTTTATTCCTCATAATTACATATCTCTGTCATACTCTTCTGATCACTGCAATTTTGTGGTAAATTTTGACATAAAGAAGTGGGAGTATCACTGTGTAATTCTTTTTCAAGTTTGTCAAGGCTACTGAGGTTTTGTGCCTCCTCTGTATGAATAATAGGATGAGGTTTTCTGTTTTGTGAAGTAAAAGCATTAGTAATGTAATGAAAATTGAGGTTAGTCTATAGAAATAGGCAAAGTAATCTAGGCTCAAAAAGAGTCTGATGTTACTTCCATATATGGAATCTATGAGGGGATGGTGTTATGAGCATTAAAGGAAGATACTAGGTAAGAAAAAAGAGAGTGGATAGAAAAAGAAGGGTAAAGTAAGTGTGTGGGGTAGAGAGGCATCTCATCAAAGCATACTGTTTCATGTGCATATGAGATTGTCACTTTATGGAAGTACACTCATTTTTCTATATAATAATTATGTATTCATAAATATGTTCAACCTCAGAGAAATAACTTTAAGTTTTATCCATGTTATTGAATGAATAATACCTGGCTCTTTTCCAAGGTTTCCAAAGTTGCAGTTTTGCTTGTTCATCTTTATATACTAATGTTGGCTGTCTCCCACTATTATCAATTTATTGAATAAGGATACCTAAGTACTTCCATGTAAATATCTTTCTGATGATTTTTGCTTTGAAATATTTTGGATTTAAACCTACAAGTGGAGTATATCTTATAGTATTTGATGTTTGCTATTCAGTTATCAAATGTAGACCAAATACAATATTGTGTGTTTGATATATATACATATATACACATATTTTATATATTCCAGTTTTTTCCCAAGGCACTGAGTTTAAATTTGTGAGACAGGTTATTTCTAAAGTGAAAAAACAAATCAGAACAGCACAAACAAATCTCCTCCGAAATTGCAAACTTTATATACAATATCTTGTAAAATGTTGTCAAAGAATAGATAACAAGACCATTACTGGATGTCCAAAGGTACACTTTATACCCTTTGTTGTCCCAAGGAGTTTCCTAATTTGCTTGCTGTTTCACAACTGAAAGTTACATTTTACCAAGTGGCCTTTGTATCACTTGACAAGATCATGTTTTCCTCACAGAACAGTTTCCAGATAGAATCATTCTTGAACTTCTATATAGACTCTTTTTCAACATTGTAGTTTATTCTTACAAAATACTCCTCAATTTAGAGTACCCGTGTATTTTTAAAGAATAAATAAAGAATACCAGTGTATTTTTCTAGTTGCCTGCAAATTTAATGTCATTGTTTTTACAGCCAATAATATTCCATTGTATAAATGTACCATATTTTCTTTATCCATTTTTCAGTTGAGGGGAATCTAGTTTGTTTTCTGACTATTATGAATAATGCTGCTGTGAACAGAGTTGAGTGCACATACCCTTTGGATATACACTCAAAAATGATATCATTGGATCTTATAGATTTATTCCCAATTTTCTGAGAAGCCATTATATTGATGTAAGTGGATACTAGAGGCAAAGCAAAGGATAACCAGACTATAACCCACAGCTCCTGAGAAGCTAGGTAACAAGGAGGACCATAAGAGATTCATGGATCACCTTGGGAAGGGGAAATAGATGAGATCTCCTGGGTAAACTAGGGGCAGGGAGGGTAGTAAAGGAGATGAGATCATGAGGAAACTAGATGGTCTAGCTGAGGGAGGAGCAGAGTGGGAAAGCAATGAAAGAGATATATTGACAGAGGGAGCCATTATGGGGTGACCCCAGCTAAGACTACAAGCAATAGTGAATGGATAGGGTGCCTGAACTGGCCTTCCCCTGTAATCAGATTGATGAATACCCTATCACCATAGAGCCTTCATGTAGCAACTGAAGCACAGTCCAAGCCCTGGGACTCCAGTCAAAGAGAGAGAGGAGATTATGTGAGCAAGGGGTGTCAAGATCCTGACAGGAAAATCCAGAGACAAATGAAACAAGATGGTGGGAACTCACAAATGTTAAACCAACAGCTGTGGAGCCTGAATGGGACTGACCTAGGTCCTCTTCATGTGGGAGACAGTCATGTGGTTTGTTCTTTGTGAGGGATCCCTGGCAGTGGGACCAGGATCTATTCCTGGTAGATAAGCTGGCTTTTTTGAGCACATTCCCTATGATAGGATGCCTTGCTCAGCTCTGATGTAGCTGGAAGGAGCTTGGTCCTGCCTCTACTTAATGTAGTAGGTTTTGTTGCCTGCACAAGGGAAGTCTTACCCTTTTAGAGTAATAGAGGGGGTAATGAGATGAAGGAGAAGCAAGGAGGGGCAATGAAACCAATGATGAGTCTCCAGAGTGACTATTCAAAGCCTTAGCTCTTTTTTTTCCTTTGGGTAAGGATTCCCTGTGTAGCCATGGCTGAAACTTTCTCTGTAGACCAGGCTGGCATCAAACTCAGATAGTTATCTGCCTTTGCCTCATTGTTCTAGGATAAATATGAGAATCCTCTCCTAAGTATGTGTAAAGAATAAAGATATTTTGCATAGTATTGAGTTCAAGAACATAAATATCTATCTTTATATATACTCCTTTTGTGTAATTTGTACATGTAATTTCTTTGTACAATATAAAGAAAATTAATTTGTCTCTAAAAACCAATAATCTAGTAATTCGTTCATGGAGATGGCAAATTGTTCTCTGTGAAACCAAAGATTTGATCACCAATATTTTTGATACATAAACCTCCTCTTAATTTATCTTTTGAGAATCTGGTAGTTTACATTTGGGTTAAAATATATGCTTAATTCTAGAGCATTTTATTCCTTTTGTAATCTGTTTTTATGTTACTTTCTGTTATTTAAATCAACCTTAAATTTCATCTCTATCCCCAAAATGTTCTATGTAAAAAAATGTAATGATATATCTCTGAGTCTTCATTTCCTCCAGACGTATAAAGCACAAAAAGAGAAAGCTACATCAAAACTGTAGAATATAGTAAAGAGATAACATAAACAGAAAGTGGACAAGTGAACATGGTATCCTGATCACCTAGACAGGGAACTGGGAATCATTCTCTCTAGAAAAGTATTTAAGACTTTTGTAGAATTACCTCTAGAAAAACTGAGCTAAATAAAAATGGAAGATAAGCAAAGGTAACCATGTTAGGTTGTTGAAATATTCTGGTGTGTCACATAGCAAATAACAATGAGTCTCCTTTGTAACCACAAAAAAACTAAGTAGACATAGCTAATAATTACTCAGTCTCTTGCAGCAATGTATGGAGGCAACATTCATTAAATAAAATCACTTGAGAATCTCTATGTAGAAATTTCTAACAAATTCTCTTTTGTATAAAAATAAGTAGACTGGTGCCAATTCTCTCCCTTATAAGTAGAATCCTGCTGGAAGATCCTCCACCCCCATGTCATTGATTACTGATTAGTCACATATTTGGAGCTATAATTTGTACGTGTGCACTGCCCTGTGAAAGCAGAAGAAGAAAGAGGATCTTCTAGGTCAGAGGAGTGAAGGAGAATGGATTCCAAGGCTAAGAAAATGAAATTGAATGATGGCCACTCCATTCCTGTCCTGGGCTTTGGTACCTATGCAACTGAAGAGGTAACAAGGGTGGTGTTGGGGCTGAGGGTTGGAATAGCGTTTTACCTAAAAGAAGGAAAGTTAGCAATTCCTGTGCAGTTCTGGTGGATTCCTGGTCCTCTGCTTCAGCAGGTTAGAGCTAAAGAAGAGAGAGGAACACTGTATGTGTTCTCTGCCAGGACTTGATCATGATCACTTGCTGATCTAGTTCAAGGGCCAAATATCTTCTTTCTGATTTTATCTGATTTCTAAGTAAAGAGAAAAGTTAACTGATGATATATTGCATAACCATTTCATTTGTTAACTTTTGAAGTGTGTTTTTCAATCCATTCATGCACTTTTATGTTTAATTACTTGTCTGCTATTTCTGAGTTTGGTATCACTCTTTATGAAGTAATTGGCTGCCACTTTTTCCTTTATTCTGTAAATTATTTTCTTTATACTGTTGACCATCTTCATTACTATGCAAAAGATTCTTGACTAGGTATACTATCACTTGTCTACTTTTGTAGACACTTTGTGTCCTGTATATGGAGGACATGTCCATAAATTACCTATGCAATGCTTTAATTAGTTCATGTCTTTATAGTAGTCTTGCCATTTCAGCTCTTACAGTAATGTCTTTTATTCATTTTGATTGATATTTATACCAGGTAGAAGATTTCAGTAACCTTCTCAACCTCTGTGTGGGGATATTCAGTGTTCCTAGTGTCATTGATTGAAAATCTGGTGCCTTTTCTTATTTGTTTCAGTGCCTTTGTTGAGAATCTTTTGGAGCATAAATTCACTTCTATAAAAATCTAGTCCATTCCATTCATCTGTGTGTACAATTTGTTTTCCATTATCACGGTTTGTTTTAGTTTCCTAGAAAACTGAAAGAAGTAGCTATCACTTTGCTGGATATATATATATATATATATATATATATATATATATATATATATATATATATATATATCATTGTTCTCTTTGAAATTCAAGGCTTTTTAAATATTTTCCTTTTAATTGAGAAGAGATTGTTTGCATACAATATATTCTGATTATCTTCTCTGGTGACAGTTGAGAAATTCATTAACCTATGGACATAAGGATAAGTTATCAGGAATCAGTTTACTTCTATAACCATTTAGGTACTTCTCTAGGGTCTATGACCTGTCTGATCACAGGTTCATGACCCCAGTAAGGATGCTAGGTTTGGGACTGTCTTTTGTACTGAGGCTTACATTCAAAAAGTAATTAGTTGGCCCCATAATATCCATGCAACTATTGCAGCAATGAGCATATCTTCCTGAGTCATTATTAAAGCTTTCAGGGATCATGGATTTATAAAATTGATGATTACTTTCCTTTTCTAGTACTTATTCTAAATTCTTGATTTGATAATTAAAACAAAACACAGCCTTTAGATCTCCATGAAATTACAAGGTTATGAACCATCATATATATCCAAGTGATGAGTTCTTAGAGTTGATTTCTGAAGTACTTGCAAAAACATGAAACTATTTTCATATTTTGTTTCTCTCCCTCCCATGCAGAGCTGCTCTAGTCACACAGATGCTTGTAGGAGCTTCTAAAGCCATAGAACACATTCAAAAGAGCTTTAGCTACTTCCCTCTGAGGCTTTTCATTTAGGGAGGCCATCATATGTTTAGCTGGTTTCTGTTTAAGAAATATTATGTTATTGCTTCTCTGGGAAAACCTCTAACACTGTTTAACAAAAATGTTTATAGTTATTTTATTTCTCTTACCCTCAAAATTAAAGCATGAAATAAAAGATAAATAAAAATATGTCTGGTTCAACATGTTTTAACTTATAACCAATTGACAAGAGAATAACTTTAAATTTTGCTTTATTTATAATTTTCTTAAAATTATGAATTTTGTAAAATCTGACAACTACTTAAAATGTTTCTTTGTGATCTGGACAGTTTATTATGTATAAACCTGCATTGTTTGCAAGTTCATCTTTATGGTACATATTGATTTATGACATGTATATTATTTAACTGCTTAGAAAAAATTTAACATAGCATATTAGTCACTATTTTCATAATACATCCTGCTACTCTTACAAATGTTTTTATTGGAGTAGAAAATACCTAGTAAACTTGATTGGATCCATAACCCAAAACAGAACTAACTGAAAACATGGGAGGGGTATCTTATAGAAATCACTGCTTGTACTAAACTTAATCATGGAGAACTTTAAATACTGTTTATTTATGTTTCTTTAGCATCTCAAAAAAAAGTCTATGGATTCCACCAAAATAGCCATAGATGTTGGATTCCGCCATATTGACTGCTCTTACTTCTACCAAAATGAAGAAGAGGTGGGACAGGCCATCCAAAGCAAGATTGCAGAGGGCATTGTAAAAAGGGAAGATATATTCTATACTTCAAAGGTATCATATATACAGTGCATGATTGTACAAATTAATAATGGGGGTGTATTCAGATGATATAGTATGTTTTAATCTGTAGTTGGTGAGGAGTGTTTATAGGCCGTATGTTATTCATGCATGACCGTACATTGCATTCAGAATTATGCATGGGAGGTGATGGCCTTCTCAGCATTGCTATGTTTAAATTTTTAAAGCAAATGTAAAGTCTACTTGCTTTTCTGAGACTGCTGAAAACATTATGAGTTAGCAAGAACTATGCTATAAGAGAGGTCTCTACTGTGATTAAAAGTTCCCTTATGTGCTGAGTGATTTTTCCAAAAATTATAATTATAAATATAAATCATATTTAATGGGGCTCTTTGGGTGCCAGCTCTTTAAACTTCTCCAGTGTCCAGAAGAGATGCTACAGCAAGCAAAGGTGTGAGGGTGAATGAATGAATTCACACATTTCTTCATCTTAATATGTTCTGTCTTCTCTCTTTATTGTTCTGTTTTAATTCTAATTTTCTTGTCCTAATTATCTATAATTCTTAGCTTTAATTCTCTGTCCTCATTCTAATTCTTCCTAGCTTCTTCTTCATCTATACTAAAACTCTTCTTCTTCAGGAGACTTGAAGCAATACAGAAATTACAAGAGTTACCCCTCATTGATCAGAAGTACATGTGTAGGGTAAGTGATTAGGAGCTGAGCGTTTTGCCATGGCAACACAAAAGTTCCAAGGTCTCAAGAGCCAAACTGTGACCAGAAGGAGACATGGATGTTTTTTAAGCTAGACTTGGAAAGTAAAGAATTGGCATGCTTTTCTTGGGGTGCTTTATGTAATAACCTTGGTTAGACAACTGCTACTCTGACCTTGTGCATAGCTGTGAGTTTTAGACTTATCTACTTAAAAGTCCCTTAGTCTAGTTTGAATTACTCTGAAGTAAAAATGAGCTAATTGAGTGCAGTTGTCTTAGACTGAGGAGAGATCGTTTATTTTGTTAGCATGAGTAAAAGGAACACAGGGGGCTTTAACAGTCCACATGAGGCAATAGATCTAGCTATAAAGCATATTCAAGTATATTTTCTATATATCAAAATTGTACAGCTAAAGAGAAGCCATCTTACTGACCATCTGTGGATATGTATATGCCCATAGTATTGAGATGTAATTATGAGATTAAGTACACACATTTTTATGAAAATGCATGGTTTTGGGAAAAATATCATAGCTGTTATTGCACAAGAAATTACAAATGGAAACAATAGTACAGAGTCAGTGATCCATAAGCCTTGCTGAAGAGGTATCACATTAGAGAATGATTCCTCTGGTGTATTGACATCTGAATTAGTAGTTGCTATAAGCTATATTTGCATCCTGGCCTGCAATAGCTCACTATGATCTCTCCTGACCTATGTGTGTGTGTGTGTGTGTGTGTGTGTGTGTGTGTGTGTGTGTGTGTGTGTGTGTGTGTGTGTGTGTGTGTGTGTTTGTGTGTTTGTGTATGTATTTACATATATAATATATAGAGAGAGATAGATAGATAAGACAAAACATTATAAAATAACCCTTTGTGTGTTAAATTAAGAAATAGCTAAAGTGTCTAATATATTAAAATATATATTATATAATGTATATTAAAATGTTAAAAATCTTTTCTTTAGTTATACAAATTAAAGGGATACTAAATCTACTTTCATTGAGTTCAGTGGATAGGAAAATTAAATATTACATTGCTCCCTAAGTCATGATTACAGGTCAAACTGGTAATGTATTTATATATTAAGAAATTTTCTTTATTTTGCCATATTTGCTAATAACAGCCACGTATATGAGCATTTATGTAGAGAGGCACCACTATAAGATATTCAAGAAGAAAGTGAGTACTTTTCTTGTGGTCAGTTTTTAAGCACTTGAAAATTTCTCAATACCATGCAACAAAAATCCACTTATTATGGTAACTTATTAATCTGGCACAATTCTTATTATTCACACTCTGTAGCTTTGGTCAACTTTCCATCGTCCAGAGTTGGTCAGACCCAGCTTGGAAAGTTCTCTGAGGAAACTTAACTTGGACTACGTTGACCTCTATCTCATTCACTTCCCAGTGCCTCTGAAGGTAGGCGATTTGTAATATTGATCTAATTTCAGCTGTCAACGTAACTTTTATTTTGTGAGTAATTGGATTTAGTTTATAAAACTTTTAGAAGATAAATTGACTTAACACAAGTTATAAAACAACAAGGTGTGCTTGCAGAAATAATGGAAGGAAAGAAATGATTCTTACAAGATGTCCTCTGATCATACACTGTGCTAAACACAAACATACTAACAATAAAACATGAATAAAATGGAAAAAGAAAACTTAAAAATTATTACTCATAATAATTTGTATGAAAAAGTATACCACACCATGTAAATGAGCAAAGCTAAAGAATAGTCTTTGGAAATATTAACAATTATCCACGCTACCCAGCCTCTATATTTTTAGAGGTTTGGTCAGTTTTGTTTCAGCCATATCTATTGATAAAGCCTTTAGCTCAAATCTTATACTCATTAATATTTGACAGTTTTCTGTATGTTCCAACATCAAAGTCTATCTTACAAAGAAACAAATGACTTTTTTCTCACTTTCCTAACTTTCTATCATTCATACATTCAGAGCATTAAGGGCCATGGAGAGCCTTCATTATTTAACCTGTGCCAAAATTACAACTCACAATTGCCTGAAATCAGTGTCATAACACTAGTGACATTGTCAGAGAAAGATGGGAATTACCATAGGAAAATGTACAGGTGTGTTAAAAGTAACATGTCAACTACTAAACACCACAGGATGATGAAATGTATTGCTTAATTATCACACACAGCATATGAAAAAGCAAAGTACTGTTGCTGAAAGATATCCCTTACAACTCTGCATGAAAGACACTTTGCTAATATATGAAAAGTTGTTCCATCTGTGTTAGGGGGTTAATTCCAAGCCATAAATTTATCTGGGAGTGTAGCTACAGGAAAAGATATTAAAATGGTAAGATCTCTAATCAGTGCTACTGTTCCAGCCAGGGGATATTCTTATACCTCGAGATGAGCATGGAAACATAATATTTGACACAGTGGATCTCTGTGCCACATGGGAGGTGAGTGACTATAATAAATGTCACAGAAGAAATAAATAAGGAAGGACAGGAAAAATGTAAGAGCCATATGATTGAGAGAAAAATGCTGTCTTATACATGATACAGGTAATGTAGACATGATCCCTCATCAGGTGCCCACCCACACCCAAATCAGCCTGCAAAAGACTGAGCCTGTCAATAATCATCCATTCTAGAAGGGCTCAAGGAGTCCTGTACCTCCATGGTGAACTGGCTACTGGTGATAGATTCTGGGGAAGGGGCAGTCATTGTCTTCAGGTAGGTATCCAATCAGAAACCCACCATGCTCCAATAGATATTTCCACATCCCTGATTACATAGATAATCCTAGCTAAATTCTAAAGGCCTCAAAACAAAAGGAAATAAACATGGAAAAGAGGCTTGTAGGAAGAGAGGACAGATAATAATAGATTACTGGCATGGAAGGGGATAACAGCATTCTGAAGGCACTCTATACAGAGATGACATTTTGAAAGAACCAGTTGAGTGACTGTTACTTAAAAAAGCAGAGAGGTCCAGTTCCCACAGCTCCACATGTAGGAAAGGGATGAGTGTTCTTTGCTGTGGACATTATGGTCTTTCTCATGAATGTCTGCTTAGGGAAAATGCATAGTAAAAACAAGGTGAAAGTGGGGAGATAACTATAACCTGCTTTCCTCCCTAAACAATAATCATGGCCTAAGGAAAGCACAGGACTGTATCTTATTGTCAGTATGTTTTGTGCAATTTACTTTATTAATTATCAGTTCTTACCAATAAATACGAGTGAACTTCACTTTTCTTTCTTGGCATTGTTCTTTCTAGCAACACATCTTTGTGTTTCTATCAGTCAGATTCCAATTGTGTATTTTTTTTAAACTAATGTCATCTTCCAAGGCCATGGAGAAATGTAAAGATGCAGGACTGACCAGGTCCATCGGGGTGTCCAACTTTAACCGCAGGCAGCTGGAGATGATCCTGAACAAGCCAGGGCTCAAGTACAAGCCTGTGTGCAACCAGGTGAACTCTTTATTTTCCTGCAGACTTTCTTTGCTTTCTTGACCTCCTATTGACAGTTGTCTATGTGTCCTCCATACTTGCTCATCTTTTTTTCATGGAGCAAAAGGTGCTAAGAGCAATGCCTTCATCTGGGGTTCCTGAAATGCATGTAATTGTATCTTTGTTAGATAATGTAAAACAATGATAAGGGGAGATCATAGAATTAAAAGAGATTAGAAAAGTCAAGGCTATTATTTGGAGATGAAATCGGAAGGAAGATCCACTAATCCCTGAGACACTCATGATGGCAGGAGACTGAATCAATAAAGTAACAATGGGGAGTACAACAATACTGAACAGTAGTTGAAATCTATAATTAGAGTTCATCCAGTGCCTGACAACACTATGTATGCTGATTTCATGATCCGAGATACTTTTCCTAATTTACATAAAAGACAGTTGTGTCTCTTGGGGAGTTTGTGGGGTCCCTGGCAGTGGGACTAGGATTCATCCCTAGTATATGAACTGGCTTTTTGAAGCCTATTCCCTATGAGGAATGCCTTGAGCAGCCTTGATACAGTGGGTAGGAGCTTGATCTTGCCTCCACTTGAAATGGCAGACTTTGTTGCCTTCCTAAGGGAGACCTAATCCTCTTTGAGGAGTGGATGAGGGGACTGGTGGAGGGACTCGGGGATGAGTGGGAGGAGGAAAGGGGCTGGAACTGTGGATGATATGTAAAAAAAATCTTTTAAATTAAAAAAAATGTGGGATGGGCGGTAGTGACACATGTCTTAATTCTAGCACTATGGAGGCAGAGGCAGGTGGATTTCTTTGAGTCTTAGGTCACCCTGGTCTACAAAGTCATTTTCAGTACAGCCAGGACTACACAGAGAAAACCTGTCTCAGAAAAAAAAGAGAAAGAAAAAAAGAAATGTGTTCTCCATTGGGAAAATGTGACACGTATGTGTTGGTTACATAGTGACATTATTTTCAAATACAAATGTCAAAGAAATAACACAGAAATAGTATTTTTCATCAGTTATATAATGAATTACATTTAAACTTTTAGAACATTTGGAATAATAATACAAAATATCAGTGTGTCTAAAACAGTGGTTCTCAACATTCCTAATGCTGCAACAGTTTCACTTTCTCATGTTATGGTGACTCCCAACCATAAAATTATATTTATTGCTACTTCATAATTTTGCTGCTGTTATGAATTGTAATGTAAATACCTAATATGCAAGATATCTGATGTGTAACTCCCATGAAGACGTCATTTGACCAGAAGAAATCATGACCCACAGTTAAGAAAAACTGGTCTAAAATGATTTATTTATACCCTATTCTATAATGTAGGCAAGGGAAAGTGTGTACATCTACATATATGTTTAAATTTTGATGAACCAATTGAAAATAATTTATAGGAATAAATATTTACTCCTGTGTACCACAGAACACATTCACTACAAAATTAACTGTTTTCACACATTACTGTAGTAATTAGACCAAAGGAACTTAAAGATTAGTGGAGTTTCCAACTTTAACTGAAGGCAGCTGGAAATATAACAAATAAGCCAGAACTCAAGTAATCTAGCAACTAGTGGTGTCAGATTTGATCATTTAGTAAAACTAGACATTGCCATATCTCTTCTTTTTAAAGATAAGACTTTTCATTTTTATTTAAATAACATTTTCCTCACTTAATATATCTTGATTATGGTTTCCCCTCCTTTTACTCCTCTACCTCCTCCATCTTATAAATGATAATAATAAAATAAAAAGCTAGAACAAAACTAATATTTCAGAATTGGACAAAACAAACAAATAAAAGGAAAAGGGCCCAAGAAAAAGCACAAGAAGCAGAAACTCACTGGTTAGCACACTCAGACATTCCATGAAAACCACTAAAGCCAAGAGTAGTTCAAAGTTTCCATGGGGTATAATTTTATCTCTGTATAAAAACATAGATGATAGACAGATAGATGTATAGATAAATGATAGATTAGAGAGATTATAGATAGATAAGATTGGATGAGATAAGATGAAATAAATTTTTTAAATGACATTTTGAGGCAAGAAACAACCAAAGATGACAAATTTGTTTTCAGTTGCCTATATACTATTGGACATGCAGCCAATCATTAAGAGTAGTTTATTTCTTCTGTGAGACTACTTTGAAGGAAACTAAATTTTTATTTGCAAGTGTTTATCAATTGGAGATTGATTCTGTGTTAGAGATGGGAGCATGTCCATTTCTTTCTGCTCTAGGATACCATCTGGTACAGCCCTGTTCAGGCCCATAGGGCAAGCTATCTCAGACTCTAAATTCATATGTTTTCTTAGTGTCTTCCAGCCCAGTTGATTCTTCCTATACTCTTTCCACAAGGTCCCAGAGTCCTGGGGGAAGGGATTTGATGAAGATCCCCTTTAGGGACAGGTGTCCCAAAGTCTCTCACTCTCTGTGTAATGTCTGGCTGTGGGTCTCTATATTTGTTACTATCTACTGCAGGAGAAAACTACTCTAATAATGGCTGATTAAGGCACTGATCAATGAGAATAGCAAAATATCATTAGGAATAATTTTATTGCTATGTTCTTTTGGTATAACAGTAGCATTTGACTTTACAATCCCTGAACTATCTAGTCTCAGATTGTGTACCAATCAAGCAATGTCAGGTATGGGTTCCATTTCACTCAGTGGGCCTTAAGTCAAATCAGATATTGGCTTGTTATTCCTAGAAGCTTGTACCACCATTGCACTAGCACATCTTTCAGGTAGGAAACCAATGTAGAACAAAAGGACTGCATCTGGAATGGTATTTACATTTTTTGTTTGGTAGCATGCAGAGAAACTTCCTGTACCAAAGACACTAGAATATAGGAATGAAGGCTCTATGTAAACACCAGCTCAACTTCTCCATGTTCAGTTGTCTTCAGCAATGGGGCCTTGCTGTCAGTTTGTGGAGGGCAAACTATAGTCTTGACAATAGTTTAGAATTCCTGTAAGACCCCTTTGGACAATAACTCACTTAGATGTAACCCAATACTAGTACTGGGAGCTTCATTGGTATCAAAACATTACTAGTTAGGACTCTCTTTCCTCCATTATTTGGTGATTTCATTTAGGCCATCATTATATGTGTATATATTTTAGGAATATTCTACCATATTAGGTTTCTTTACTACTCCGCAAGTGGCCCTTAATATTAACTACCACTCTCTGTATTCATTTACTCTTTAGCCTCTCTCTTCTGTCTCCTCACTTGATCCTCGTGTCCAATGCCCCCCACCATTTATCTGTAACTATATATTCAATTTCCCATTCCTAACAAGATCTATCTGCACCCTCTATTCCCTTACTGTATACCTAACCTCTATTGTTGTATGTATTGTAACTTGGTTTTCATTTACTTAACAGCTAATATCCACATATAAGTGAACACACATCACACTGGCCTTTCTGAGTCTGGATTACCTCACCTGGGATGATAGGGATGATATTTTTTCTAGTTCCATTTGCCTGAAGATTTCATGATATTATTTTTTTGACAGATGAGTAATAATCATGTAAATGTACCACATTTTCTTTATCCATTTTTCTGTTAAGGAACATCTAAGAACATTCCAAGTTATAGCTATTATTAATAGAATAAAGTAGCAATGAACGTGTTTGAACAAGTGTCTCTGTGATGGGATAAAGCATCCAGCTGGATCTTGGCCTAGATTGGCACCACTCTGACTTCCATAGTTGTTGTACAAGTTTTCACTTCCACCAGAAACGGATAAATATTCCTCTTGCTCCACATCTTCACCAGCAGGAGGCGACACTTGTGATGTTGATCTTAGCTCTTCTGGTGTGTAAGATGAAATCTCAGAGTAGTTTTGATTTGCATTTCCCTGACGACTAAGAATATTGAGATTTTCTTTAAGTGTTTCTCATTTATTTAAATTTTCTCTTCTGAGAATTGTATTTATCTCTGTACCCCATTTTTTAATTGAGTTGTTTTCTTGATATCTAGTTTTATGATTCTGTCTTTGATAATTGTGTGTTTATGATTTGAAAACTATCCACTCCCTAGTAGACAGTCTGTAAATTAGTTCCTCCCAGAGAGGCCAATTCTCCTCTTCCGACCAGCAGTAATCATTGCCTGTAGTTCTTTGTCTAGGGATGAGACTTGTGAAATTTCCCCCTTTGATGTTAACATATATATTGATATTCACTTTGCTCACATGACATATTAGTGTAAAAAAGAATTTGGTTGTGAAGTCCAAACAAACTTATGAACTGTGGATAAGCTGCACTTGACTTCTTTCCTTTAACTGTTAACACTGTAATAAAAAATTAATATAGTAACCACCATCATTAGAGGGCAAAATCAAAATCTGACCCATGGGATTACTGAATCATAAAAATGTTGTTTTATTTTAATTTCCCATGAGAGGTATTAAATTATCTGAAAATTATGACATTGTATTGAGACAATTCAAATTTTATGATAATATTATTTTTATTCAGCATCCTTCCCTTTAGTATTTCTTTGATAGTAATAATGAGTGATTTTATATAATTTTATAACTTCCTATTCTGTTTATATACAGGTAGAATGTCATCTGTATCTCAACCAGAGCAAGCTGCTGGATTACTGCAAGATGAATGACATCATTCTGGTTGCCTATGGTGCACTGGGAACTCAGAGATATAAATACTGGTAATATGAACAGCAGAAGTCATATCTAAGTCACAATTATTAACATAGTCTCAGTTCTACAATAGTCAGGTTTCTGGTATTTACTCTCAGTCAAGGTGGGTTACATTTCTGAAAGTTCCCAAAGGATGATTAACTGCTAGTCCACAGACTACATTTGAGGATTTCTGGACTCTTAGGGACATTTTCATTTGTGGTCAACCCTGATAATAAATTTCTGGAACTTGTCTTTCTTTCTAGTGTTAATGAAGATACTCCCGTTCTCTTGGATGATCCAGTGCTTTGTGTCATGGCAAAGAAGTACAAGCAGACTCCTGCCCTGATTGCTCTTCGCTACCAGCTGCAGCGTGGAATTGTGGTTCTGGCCAAGAGTTTCACTGAGGAGCGAATCAAAGAGAACATTAAGGTCATGAGGAAGCCAGGCTTCCATAGCTTTTCTTTTTAATTTTAGATTTTCAAATGTAAAAAAAATATTATTTCTCTATACACTATTTTAGAGTAATACCAATCAGTTTTGGCCACATGTGTTAATACTATAGCAGTTAGTGATCATTTTTTTCCTGATAAAACTGGATGAAATTCTATACAATTAATCCTCTCCCAGGATTTTTCTGAGTCCTTTGATCGGGAATCATTAATAACTGGGAAAATTTTACTTTAAGTAGTATTGAAAATGACTTTTTATATTTTTGGTTGTGAGCCTAGCTTTTAATGGCTGAGCCTTCTCTCCAGCCCAAATAGTGTTGAGAATTCTGGTGATACGAGTGACTGCTAGTATTCCATGAAATGTTGTGTAAGCAGCTCAAACTGGAGCCAGGCTTGAGCCCAGCCCTCTCCATGAATGGAGTGCAGGTGTCTAGTGTTATTATGTAACTGAACATTTTCAATCATAATCCTAATAAAAGTGTCACAGTGACTTTTCTAAAAAAAAAAGAGAGAAGAAAGAAAATGATTTTTTCTCATACTAACTCTTCCTATATAAAATATACAAATGCAGCTGTATCATAAAAATTACTAAAACATATTTTAAAACAGTCTCTGCACATATCTGAATCTATGATATTACCTCTTTCAAATCATGTCAGTTTTCTTTCTTCTCCAGGTTTCTCTGAAATTTTTGTCTGCAGTATTACATACTATGTGTGATGATATATTTCCATTTAATTTTTTTAATCTGGTTTGCTTGATGACTTAAGAATTGAGAGGGGGAACTTCAAGATGTTTTAAGTATTATCTGTTGTCTCAAACTGACAAATATTCTCCACAAACATATATTTAAAATAATATTTCTTCTGTAACAGGTTTTTGATTTCCAGTTGACTTCAGATGACATGAAAATCCTAGATGGCTTGAACAGAAATTTTCGGTACTTTCCAGCTCAAATGTAAGCAATTTTTATAACTTTTATAATTTTCATTTTCCAAGGAGAATATATTAATAACATGTCTGTCAAAAATTGTCTCAGTAGGAGGAAGTCAAAAAACAATCAGAATTAAAAAAGACATCAATTTTTAGAATTCTTTTTCTAGACACAGAGTTTTATTCTTGTACACAGAAAAAGGGAGGTGGATGCAGGATCACCTTGATCTGATACACATGTCCCTCTTGTATCAGTTGCATGGAATGTGCTGGGTCAGACAACTTCATTAGTGAGTCTATATCCTTCCTGAAGCTTTTTTGATTCCATATGTGTCATACAAATATACATTCTGAGCATTCCAATGTCACATTTTGAAATATTGTAACTATTATGTTCACAATGTCATCTCTAAAATCTGCCCAGTTTCTTATCAGACCAAATGCAATTCCATTATCATTGTGATGTGGGTCAACAGCTCTTACCCCTCTTCATATAGAATTGCTTATTGAGTCTTACTAATATAATGGCTTTAATAATATCACACCTCTTATTTTCTTTGCATTGTATGTATGTCCAGGGCTCAGACAGATATTTTCTTAAGACTGTCTGGATTGTTGTGGTAAATAGAATGCTATTTATACTCAATGAGTAATCATTACTCTCCATGCTTTCTATAAGTCTATATAATTTACAAAAATGTAAAATATAAAAGAAGTTAAGCAAGAAGTTACTTCTTGTGGGAAAATGTATTCATAATTAATTGAAATTAAGAACTATAATGTATGAAAATCATTAGAAAACACAATTGTATGTAGTACAAAATCATAAAGTGTGGTATTACATCTGTTAACAAAATATTGATAATATTTTAATAGTATATGGAAAATAATGAAGTAAGCACATTTATTCAAAGAGGCAGAAATAATAGCAAGCAATCAGTAATTTTTGCTCCTATCAAAATGATAAATTATTTTTTTACTTTCATACTACTATAGAGTAAATTCCTTGGACAAAAGAACTTCAGTCACATAAATGATACCCCTTCTACTTCTGAGTCTATCATAGCATATCCTGCAACCTAAGCAGCTAGTGAATAATTAATGATTGAAGAAAACTGACACTAAGCTGCTATGAGTTATTTTATCACTTAAGAGTAGCTTTTAACTTATTACTTTTTAATTTTGTGTGTACGTGTGCACACACAAACCATGTAAATGATATTCAAAGAACAATTTGCAGAAGTTGATTCTGTCTGCGGCCATGTTGGTCCCAGAGATTTTACTCAAGTCACTTTGGATGACAGCAAGCACTTTTACCTGCTAAGCCGTCTCAGTATCCCACCACAAGTAATTATTATTGTCAAGTACATAGCTGGATTTGCCCAAGTCAAAACAAGACAAAATCAGTTGCTGCTTCATTGAGAATTTTCAATAAAAAGAAATGGTAATCGTTTTCCTTTATACAAAGATGTATAATTTGAGTGATTGGTTCTGGGATTTCTATGTGTTAAGTTCCAAGGAACAACTAATTTGTTCTTCCTCAGATCTATTATAAAGTACTATTGCCCAAAGTAAGAACACATGTTGTATGGCTTATCCAGAAATAAAGTTTTCAACTTGCAACTCAGTGACATCTCTGTAGAAATCTTATACCAGAAATGGTCATCAGATGCATTGTACATTTCTTGTTCTTTCTCATTGCAGGTTTAATGCTCACCCTAACTTCCCATTCTTTGATGAGTATTAACATGGAGGCCTTTGCCATGAGCTCTGTTAGAAGCTCTTGTGTGTGATGCTGGACTCACATAGGCTGTAGCTTGACACATCACTTCCAGTGAATGCTGCTTAGAAATTCACTCTCAGTTTGAACTATGTCTATACATCAGGGAGCAGAAGCACTAAATGTTGTTTCTTTTCTGTAAAAAATAAAAATATTTAGCTTCAGTCTCACTCCTATGTATATATCTTAAACTTTTTACCTCCTCCTGCCCCATTAAGACCTCAAACATACTTCTCTCGGGGTTTGTGTGCAGTGTTTAAGAGATAACAGCTATTCTATTGGCATTTCTAGAGTAGGTATGAGTGGAGTTCTTATCCTTTATAAAAGTAGGAATGAGAAGAATTTTATTAGTAAGTGTTTCTCCTGAACTTCCAACAACAAGAAAATATACCACATGTGGTCTGGAAGGCAAGAGCAGACAGCAGCCCCAGAAATTCAAAGATGAGAGTTCCAAGAAACTGGAAAATGCTGCTCTGTAGAAAGATCTGGAGGGAGCCAAAAAGAGAGTCAGTATGAAAAGATCTTGAGTTCCTTAAGATAAAAACAGACCTGCTGTATCACAGGATGGAATTTACAGATGAGAGGCGAAAATCCTACTAAACTTTGGTGTCCTGATTCGAATCCATACAAAGGTACCATACAAAGGTTCCCTTCTAGAAAAAAAACTCAAGTAATTCCCTTGTTTTTTTCAAAATACCTTGAGAGACCTGTGTTTTAAAATTGCTTATGGAGAAATGTTATTGATCTATTGACATGGCCTTGTAGGTCAAATATAAATATATACAAAACTTTATTACAGGGAATGCCTAATGAAGGACTTATCTGAAGATGTCAATGTATTTGCTCATTTCATTTGAATTACACTACTCATACAATACCAGAGGATTATATAATATTATAGCATACATTTTATCAGAAATTTAACTTATATTATCTAGGTCAGAGTCCTATGGACATAAACAAGTCTACCATGCCTTAATGATAATCTGAGCTGATTTTTCTTCTAGTCAAAGTATCCAGTGATGACTGTGCTCTTTTAGGCTGTTAATCTTTCTAAAGATACTCTGGAACATAAAGATATCCAAGCCCTGGATGCTTAAACCAGACACAGAGTTACCCCTGTTCACATTCTCTAGTCAAAATAGCTATTGATATACAGTGTCTTTTTGAATGAAACTCATTATTTGTGGCTTTCTTAGAGAAGGGATATTATTCATGACTAGATACATTATTCTAAATGGTGAGTCAATTATATTTTTCCACTGTATCACACATCAGATGCCAATGACGTGGTCAGACTATCACCAGAGGATTTTTACCTAGTCTACCTGGCTTGCCTGTAAGGACTCGATAATTAAGGGCTTACTAAACCTGTATTTAGAATGTAGATATTCTACATTTTTATTTTATTTTATTTTCATTAAAAAAGTCATCTCCATCAATGTATCCCCCTGCTTTCCCTCCCCTCCCCTCCCAATCCCTCCTAGCCAGCCCTCACCCTCACCCCTCTCCATCCACCCATCCTCTCCCACAAAAAGGCAAGAAGTCCCAAGGTGAGCCAGCCCAGCACAGCACATCCACTCCAGGCATGTCCTATTCACTCATCCCAAAGTCAATGCTATGCACTGTTTTCAAAGGGCTTGCTTTAAGCTTGGAGAATTTGTCTCATATATTTTGTTTACCATTTAAATATTAATGTATCACTAATATTTAATGGTCTTGAGATTATTTTGTGTTTTATATATGCAAATATACTTGTTTTATTTTTAAAGATATTTGAAAGATAGTTAACAAGATGGTTCAACTGGGAAAAGAGCCTGATGGCCAATCACCAGAACATGAGATGGAAGGAAATTACCAATGTCTCTTCAATCACATACATCATAGACACACAAAAGATAAAGTACTGGAAAAGACAATGTGTATCAAATTCAAGTTTGTTTTTAAAACTAAGAAGGCTGGACACAGAACAAGTATTCAACAGTTTTAAGCTATCAGTTAATTTTATTTTCAGCCTCATAATCAATATTCAACAGGGCTGGTATTATCCCCTTTATTTGAAGAAATACATGGGGTTTATTCTTCAACTCCAGGTCTTGGGAAGAAAGTTTTCTTTATTGATATAACAAATTTATCAAAATACACATATACCTCAGACAAGATTTTTAAATTCCCCTCACCTCAATTCCATGTACCCAACTGCTAATCCCTTCCAAGCTGGTTTTCCTGTCATTACTCAAATTCTAGTTTCCTTGAGCCCAGATCTTTGTAAGATGAAAACAAATCATACAAACAAAAGGCAGTAGTGGGTGCTTTACATGCACCTCATGAGCCAAACCTTATTTTCTTCAGTGTATCACAAAAAAACACCATGCGCACTCGTCTCAATCTGGTTGAGTGTAGGTTGACACACAACATTGACCAGACATAATGTCCAATCAGCATCTGCAGTATCTCCCACATTGCTCTCATCATGGTGATTTCATCACATTAATATTAATATTCATCTGAATATGGATAATCATGGTGGACAGAAGTACTAAAAAGAGAAAGAAAATGTATAGAATAGGCTTAGACAGGAGAGAGAATGACTTTTCTTCTGACTGCTATCACAACAGAAGGCTTGATTTACTGACTAAAATTCAACTTTCACATCTAGTTGTTAATCATGAATAAATTATTTCTTTTTTGTTTCCTTACCTGGAAGGTAACAGAACTTCGATATTCAAACATGCAAATATATTCTTTTGCACCAACTACATCATCAGGCTATCAAAGCAATGCCTCATCCTTTCTCATTCCAGGCTTCAGAGTCAATAGAATCTGATAATGACTTCCATACAACATTTCAACAGATTTTAATGCAGATACATATGAATGTGTATATATAAATATATAAACATATATATTTGTGTACGTATTTATGTACAGTAATCCAAAATTCAGAATTCATTCAGCTTAAACTCACTTCTCATCACAAATAACACACTATAGTTAATAAGAAATAGAAAGATATACTTCCATGTCCAATAATCTCATTACATAATTTGTATATTATCTCTACAACTGCAAAACAACACAAAACATAAAGTGATAAAAATAATTTATTTTAACTAAAATTTGATTTTTAGACCCTTCTAAATAGGTTACAATAAAACCCACAATGCATATTCACTATATAATTGTCAAATATAGTGCATGTTGGCATAAAGTCAGCAATATTGTCTGACCTGCAGTTTAAATACATAAATACAGAAACTCATATGTAACAATCCAAGATAATCCTGATTGCATGCACCCTGTTAATGTAACAGACATTTACATTCTGCGAAGAATTTGTAACTCAAAGCTCCTAACTCACACTGACCCCATCACCTGGTATTAATCCAACTCTTAACAACAATATTAAATTCATCATTGCTGTGTGATAATACTTCTGTATGCTGTGAATATGTACTACTCAAATAGATTAATAATAAAGTTGTTTGGCCTATAGCATGGCAAGATAAAGTTAGGTGGGACAATCAAACTGCGGACTTGGAGAGAGAAAGGTGGAGTTAGGAGAGTTGCAAGCAAGCTGCCCAAAAAGCAAGATTCCAGAGGTCTAATAACGCTATCAGGGAATGATAATACATAGATTAATAGAAATGGGATAATTTAAATGTAAGAGCTAATTAATAATAAGCCTGAGCTATTGGCTGAGCCTTCATGTAATTAGTATAAGCATTTGTGTGTGTATTTATGACCAGGTGGTCCAGACAGAAATGTTCCACCTCCTTTACACATCATCATAAAATACATTGAGTGATTATTTTCCAAGGTTACTTACACATCAGCTCTAACATATCGGTAATTTTTGCTCAGGCTATCTATAACTGCCATGTCTTCTGCAGGCAACTAGAACTCAAAAACCTGTAACATAAATAGACAGATTTTATGATGACCACATTTGCCAATACAAAAAAACACAAGCTAATCAGACTAAGAGGTATGGGGTTAACAACTTCCTAAAGACTTAAGATAATAGCAACAAAAAATTAAAGATATTGAGGAAATCATTCTCAGCCTTTTGGCTATGTTCAAATGAAACAATACCAAATGAAATTTGAATGTAAATATATTTTATGTATAATATATTTAAACTTCACTACACTACAGGCAAAGTCAGGTCTCAAAAGAAGCTGGAGAAGAAACCAAATTGGCATATCCAAAGATTACAATATCAATTTCATATAAGATCCAAAGGAATCTAATGATCACTTTTAAACCATATGAGTTAGCAATAATTAACATGTATACATTAAGCTTTGTATATAAAATCAATGAATGACTGGGATGTAAAAGTTACCTTTTTATATAATCATAAATTTCTCAAATACAGAAGATACTTTGTTCAAAGGAGCCAGGAGCTGGCTCAAAAAGGATGTCATTATTAAAATTTATAACTTTAGCATCACAATTATTTTTACTAATTACTAAACCATCAAAAGGAGTAGCTCCTTGAATACACATTCTTTAAAAATAGAGAAAGAGAAACAGCAAAAAAAAGCCATAATGTATTAGTTGATGATTCTAGGTAATAGAAATAAATTTATTGTTTTTAATTAAATTCTGTAAATTTGAATATTATCAAAGCAAAATTAACATGATCAAAATTATTAAATTCAATCTGTTAGAATACATAAAAATGCTTTCGTGGACAAAGTAAAAATTTACTAATGTTAAAAGATGATCTAAACCTCAGAATGCATACCTAAATCATATTTAAAAGCATAACATTGTAAAAAAAATTAGATCATGTTTCAGTACAGTCAGGGAGTATTTGGGAAAGGAGATTCTAAGTTATATCTGACTAGAGGCAGTCAATAATAACCAACACATTTAGCTAAAAAATACAAAATAAAGTAATAAAACAAGCTTAGTGGCATAGCTCAGTGCTAGAGAAATTGCCTAGCATGTGTGAGGCTCTATGCTCAATCCCTAGTACTAAAATTTAAATTAACAAATCAAATGCTGTTTTTCTAATACGGTCATCACAACAGAGAAAAGAAAATGCACCAGTTAAAAGAAAGGTAGTCAATTTTACTGCTAGAAAACTTTAAGTACCTTTTAAAAATTAGATATTTTTACATTTACCCTTGATTTACATATCACTCAAAAACTTGCACTGAAATAAAGAGCTATTGGGGGGAAAATATTACTTGTAGATAATGTAACATATAGGAAAGACATAATATTCATTGACCACAAAGTAAGGGAAAGACTTTAGTACATAAAAAAAAAATCATAAACTAATGAAAATACGGGTAAATGGTGGGGAAGATACTTCAACAAATGACTCTTGATCTGAAAAGCAAATATTCACAAAAATAAATGTGGTAAATAGACTGTAAAGTGCCCCTCTACACTCTTCTAATTGCTTAGGATGCACACTTTTGCAATTTGAACTTTCAAGTATTTCCAGTATAGGATCCTGTCTCTGTCCCATGTCCTAAGGTTTTCCTGGCCTGTAACTTATAAGAACCCATAGAGCATGAAAACAATGATAATGCGGCAGTTGTAAGCCTAGAAATGGAAAGAATTTTTAAGTATCCACTCTTAAACTGAGTGTGGAGCACACCTACAATCCCATCTCTTGGGAGGCTAAGGGCAGAGGACAGTCTGAGGCCAGCCTAGACTACAGAGACTGCTGGAAAAAGAGGGAAAGAAAGAGGGAACAAAAGCATTAATTTCTTTCTTCTAAACTTATGTATTGAAACTGACTGAATGGACAACCATTAAGTTGTCTTTCCACTTGAAAATAAAGATAATCAACTCACAGAGTGAGTCAATATATACATACTATCATTTATGAGCACCAAGGACATATAAAATACATTTTTAATGTAGATTAGGTCCCTATTTTCAAGGAACAAATGAAAGGTGTTTACTTGCACAAGATTTCAGAGCACATTCTAACTTAAGGCTGAAACCCAGTCAGTTTTAATCCTCTACAGCCACAAGCCCAGAGTGCTATTGTAGAGAAGAAAATGCTCATGCATGCACTTGAAGCACACATGCCTAAGGAATGCCAGGGACAAACACTGGGCACAAGAAAATTGGAAGCCTGTAAAGAGGCTTTCAAGGGTGAAACATTGCATAGGAGCCCAAATGCCTGTAGCCTGCTCTTCACCTTCATAGTCTCCTTGATCTGCTTCCCACTGAAACTCTTGGCCACAATCACAATCCCACACTGTCACAAATACTGGAGGGAAGTTAGAGCTGGAGTTTGTTTGTGCTTTTCAGCCATAGTGCAAAAAAAAATGGATCTTCCAAGAGGTATGGGGCATTCTCACCTATCCCGAAAAGAAAGAAATATTGACTGCTTGAGGTCAAAGATTTGATGTGTTAGGGGGATGTGCTCATTCTAGACCTAGACCTCCTAAAATATGGTAAGACTAGCATCATCTGGAACAGTTTCAGAACTGGAGATTCCCCCCACTTCCTCCTCCTCAAGCTGGTTGGGTTAATTCCAGAAAACTTGGTATATCAAGACTAAAGTAATTTTATAATTTTGGTATGATTTAATTACAATCCTTATTACCAGCTCTTATATCATTGGGTACCTAGAGCACCATAGGCAACCAGAACAATATCTTTTAATTTACAGTAATCCAAGAGCTTGCTCTGTTTAAGATAAGATACCTGTAGATGAACAAAACAAAAGGCATCAGAGTATAGAAAACCTCAGGTGATCACAAAAGAAGTTTTCATAAGTAAAAGAAGTGGAACTGAAAGGTCTGAATAGAAAATCCCAACT
The DNA here is from genome assembly GCA_033318265.1 of Phyllotis vaccarum. NCBI lineage: Eukaryota > Metazoa > Chordata > Mammalia > Rodentia > Cricetidae > Phyllotis > Phyllotis vaccarum. The sequence goes on along the minus strand of JARWLC010000011.1, from coordinate 11,436,749 downwards.
TCAAGTAACGGTCCTCTAAAAAAACCAATAAAATCATTCCTTGGGTGAACTAATTCTGGACCCCTGAATACAGATCCAATGAGAAAAGAGGGCAAGAGGAAGAAGTGCACCAAGCCTTGGATCTGAATTGTACCATAAGGCAAAAATGTGGTTGAAGACCAGAAGGGTAAGTATGAAGGACAAAGAGGAAGTTTGTAGGGATTCTGCTGGTGATATTTGGGTATATTTGGGAATTAAATCAATGAGGAGTGAACAAGGGGCTAAAAGAGCTTGCCATACATGCCTGGTGACCTAAGTTCAATTTCCAGATCCCTCATAAATATGGAAGGAGAAGGACAACTTCACAAGGTTGTCCTCCATAGCATGCTTGCCTACACAAAGCACATGCACACACAACAAACACACACAGAGACAGACAGAGACAGAAACAGACAAACAGAAACTGACAGTCAACATTTATACACATGCACACACAAAATAAATCTTGTAATTGTGTTTTTAAAATCCCCAGAGAGCCAAGCAGTGGTGGTACATGCCTTTAACTGAAAAACTTGAGAGGCAGAAGCAATTGAATTTTTGTGAGTTTGAGGCCAGGCTGGTCCACGACAGCCAGGGTTACACAAAGAAATCCTATCTGAAAAAACAAATTCATACACACACACACACACACACACACACACACACACACACACACACACACACACACACACACACACACAAATCCTAGGGAAAATCATGCCATTTAGTTATGCAATGTCACAAGGTCAGCCATGAAAGCATGACAGACAAAGTATAGACAAACTAAGAACTGTGACCCATTAATTCTTGGGATTGTGAATTCTTTTCAGAACACTCAATATGTTTACTGAGGAATCTGTTTTCCAGGTCTTATGTTCAAATATCCTAATGAGCAAATGATGTGGAAATGCCTTTCTGTATGCTGTGAATAGCAATCTTTAAATAAAGGAGCTGTTTTGGGCCATGAAAGGCACCATAGAAGAAGTAGGAGAAGGAATCAGAGTAGGTAGGAAAGGAAGGGTGGAGTCAGAGGCAGATCGAGCAAGTCACCCAAGGAGCAACATGTAAGGAACACAGGTGAGCAACAGGCCACGTGGCAAACAGATTAATAGAAATGGGTTGATTTAAGATGTAAGAGCTAGATAGCAATGTGCCTAAGCCATAGTCCAAACAGCATGAAGTTAATATAAGCGTCTGAGTCATTTCTGGGGACCTGAGCAGTGGGTGGCTAAGAGGTCTGGCATGGCAGGGTCTGGGCCTCTGGCTGCCTGCGACCAAGAAACCCCCACCACTACAAGCAAATACTTTTCTAACATCAATCAATGTCTCTGAACATTTTACAACTTGCATCATGCATTTAATATAAAGCTTTTTTTTTTTTTTACTTATTTTTAGTCTTGCATGTCAAGGGCCATACAAAGCGACTGAATCAGAGGGAAGACATCAATAGTTAAATGTCATTTTTTGTTGACTAAACAATATCATGATGAATAAAATTTCCATTCTTGCTAAACATGAACTAATATTTGTTTTGTTATGGATTATTTTTCAAACATTAAAACACATACATTTACCAAATTTTGGCCATGTTCCAGGCACTGTATCTATTCATTTAATCTAGTTTTCTTCTCTATGAGTTATGTGGTATTATGCTTACAGATAAGAAAATAAAGTCATGAGAAACTACCCAATAAAAACCAGACAATTGAGACAAAAAGCACAGAACAATTTGGGAAGACCCAGGCCTCTTGATGCACATCTGTCATCCTAGCACTCAAATGACAGAGGAAAGAAAATCAAAGCTTCAATGGAAGCCAACAGGTCAATGTAGCTAGGACCTGTTTAAAAATAAGAATGTATTACCTTTAGGACAGTGCTCTACCCTGGGAGGCACCACTTTACTTAGCAAAATAATCTTTGGCTGCCTGCAACTTGCCTAAGTTGGTGCAGTTTTCAGATATTAAAAGGCAAATAATTTCAAACAAAAACAGATTGGTGGGCTTGGTGATGCATACCTACATTTCTAGTCTATGTAATCAAGAGGATCTACATTCAGTGTCAGCCCTGAAAACATAGCAGGTTCAAAGTCAACCTCATTTTTTAAAAAATATATCAAAAACAAGAGATTAACTTAAAAACAAATTATTGAGAGTAAAGAGCCTACAGTTTTAAATGATTAATGATTTCAAGATTAATTTTTACACTAGAAGATGCAGACGAAGGACTGAATAAACAACCAGGGAACATGAGCAAGCCATTTTGCTGCCAATGGAAAAGGATGGAACAAAGGAAAAATGTATAAACAGACACATTTCTAAAGACTTTTTCAAATCCACCAATCTAGTGTGATTTGGGTTTCTTATTTTTCACATGAGTGGTTTCCATAGTACATACATTAAATTTTTATCAGTTAATCTATATCTAAATAATCAATAAAATTAAAGGTCATGCTGACCACTGAAGTAAAATAGGTATGAAGATGTTGATTGCTTGCCTTCCTTGACACTGGAAAATGAATATGATAGAGGTCAACATAATCCAACTGAAGCTTTTTCAGGGACTTTTCCAAACAAAGCCAAACCAGTTCTGGTCTATGACATGTGGAGGGAAGCTGCAAATGTTAGATAGTGAAAGATGTGCTACATTAACACATTTTCCAGATTTGTGAATTTCTTTTACCCAATACTGAGATTTGTTTCAACTGGTCAGAAACTGACCACAGAACAAAAATACTTTGTCCAATCTTGAGGTTTCCAGTGTCTAATATATTAATGTCAAGCCTGTTTTATATTTGGGGTTTACTGGTAAATCTATATGACAAATGGAAGAAAATGGATACTTGCGTAAAAAATGGATATAATAATAAAACCATTCTCTGAGTTGTATTTTATGAGAATTTACATGGGAAGTTTCTATCTTATACTTTCATCCATTTGTTCAATGGGAGAGAGATAATATTCTATCATTTATATTAATGAAAGGAAATATTTTTGATATTTTAACATATATTAGACACAATATAAGATTCTAGGAATGTTTTATTATATACTCAGGAAACGAATTTTTGTTCTTCTCTATCACCAATGAAAGTAAAAAATTGATGTTAAAAACATTAAGAAATATTAGTCACACAAGAGATAAGATATGAGATAGTACCCAAAAGTCATAATATTATTATAATTCTGTTCATGTTAAATCACACTGTTCTGAGGTAAGAATCAAAACAACAAAATAATTTTTACCTTAAGTTACAAATTCAAACATAGTGGTGAGTAGAGACTCATCATCTTCCTCTGTTTCCATTATTGATAGAACATATGGAATTAAACAGTAGACTAATATGCCTAATTTGACTACTGATAAAATCATACAAAGATCAACACAGCAGTTTCATTCATTTGCACACCAGTATACCATATAGGCACAATACTGTAACAGGAGGTTTCTGGTCTGGACTAGCTCCATGGTCTGGATCTGCCTGCTGTTACATAGGCCCCCTCCCCCCAAAAATGACTCGGATGCTTATATTAATTTCATGCTGTTTGGCATATATCTCAGGCACGTTGCTAGCTAGCTCTTTCATCTTAATTCAGCCCATCTCCATTAATCTGTCTTGCCACTTGTCCCATGGCTTACCTATTATTTCTTTACATGTTTCTTCTTGGGCAGCTGGCTTGCTTCTTTGTCTAACTCTGCCCTCCTTCTCCTACCTATGTTCTAATTTCCTGCCTACTGCTTTGGTGCCTGTCATGGGCCTAAACAATCCCTTATTCACAGCATACATAAAGTCATTCCTACATCACAACGCCTTTAAAGTGTAGAATATATCTTCTCTCTTCACAGTGCCATCAGCAATCCTGCTTCCAGTGCTCAGCCCCACTTCTTCTTCATTTTGATACAAATAAGCTGCATCAATATGGTGAATCCAGCATCTATAGCTGTTGTGGCCTCTGTAGCCATACTCTTAGGAACCTAGAAGAGCAGCCAAAAGAGTATTTTAATATCCGTGGGACTGAACTAATTACAGAACAGCTAGATAGTTTACATACCCACTAGTTTACATTGTGTTAAGTGAGTTCTGTCTTTAGGGTGACATATCTTTCCAGGTTTGTCTGGGTCTTTTCTTCTCAAATAATAAAAATTGGGCATCTGAGAAAACTTTTCAGAATAAGACAGTCACTCATTGATCACTGCCATCCAAGGTCTTCAGGGACACCTCTGTAGGGATATTTTCAAATATAATAAAAACAGTCAAGACCTCTAGTTCAGTTATTTGCTGAGAGGACTCACAGGACTCAATATGTATCCATGACTGTGGTTGTTATTTATATATAAGATTATAAAGTAAAATGGCCTGTAACCGTGTGAATGGCAAGAGGTACAGAAGGAAGAGTGTTGAAAGTCTTTCCTGTAGAAGTCACACAGAACATGCTAAATTCCCCTTATGCTGCACCTAGAGAATACATGTGTGCATTGTTTGCAGGAAGGTGTTTGAGAGACTCAATTCCTAATTATGTAGCTGAGGGTTTACATAGACATTCTCATTCTCCACACTCTTAAAATTTGACTCTTTCAAAGAAAAGCAGATCTTAAAAACTCAGTTTTTGAAGTTAAAAGAGTTTTTTTTTTTAAAAAAAAAAAAAACATAGCCATTCTCTATTATGAAATGGTGAAATTAAGGTTACCTACTGTCATCCAGGGTCTAGTTTAAAACTAGACACTGTATGTAACACATAGCAGGGTACTGTCTTAACTCATCCCCCAGCCATCCTATGTGCATGACGGAAGTAAATGATAGCATTAACCATGTATACTGTTGGATATAGTTTTAATCATCCAAATTACTATTATGATAAAAGGAAGTGTTTAGGCAACTTTGCTGTGATGCTCAGAGGAGACTTTGAACTTGGGAGTTCGCTGAGGCTGTTGAGATTTGGAAGTCTCTTTAAAATTTCTGATTAAATGAATTTGTGTTATGACATAAACATGACCCTTTGAGAGCCAGGCACAGAATATTGTAGTTTTCATCTTATTGTCCCTTGATAAATCAAGTGATTGAAACATGAGGATTTTAATCTCACTAGTAGGTCAGTCTATTAGTTAACTTATAATTTGATTATATTACTAGGAAGTGATAGAAATTGGGGGGATGGCTCATTTTTACTATAATGAAGAGCTTGGATAATGTTAGACATATCATGGAATTTGAAGTGATATTTCAACCAATGCATATCAATACACCAATCAAACTAATATAGTTGGCATTTCCATCTTCGTCATATTTCATTTAGGATCTTTGAGCTACTCTCCTCCAGTTACTAATTAAAATAAAACTAGACTTGATGGAATGGGTTTGAGAACTCAGGAGATTCCTAAGTTCAAGGACTGACTAAACACAGTAAGATCTTATCTCAAAATGTGGAGCTTTTTGTTAAGCCTGGGGATGCATATAATAACTTTCCATGATAGATATTTGTATAACATGTTCAAAGGCTTAGGCTCAGCTCCCTTTATCCAAGTTTATGTCTTTGTAAAATATAGTTGTCACCATAACTTAATCCTTATCTATGTTTTGATACCTATGCCTAACCTAATAACCATTATTCTACATTTAAGTCAAAAATGTAGCTTTTATACATGTGGTATTTGTATTTAGTTTTTTGTGTTTGGTTTATTTTTAAAATGTCCTCTGATTTATGAACTTTATAAAAATCACAAAATTTAATTTTAATTTTTCTTTGTGGCTCCACAATACATCACATGTGCACGCACACACATACATTTGCATATGCAACATCCTATTTATTTATTGTTTCATGAGTAGCTAAGTTAAATTTACAATTGTCCCTAGTGAGGCTGCATGTATCAGTCCAGTATACTAACTTTATTTCCTTTGTATAGAGGAGGAAGGTCATGAGTAGATCATATAAAAGTTCTATTTTTATGAGTGGTTATATTGCCTTCTTCAGTGTTTGTAAAAATTTACATTGCCATCAGCATATATGAGAGTTCTGCTTCTTCAGTATCCCCTCAGTGTTTTGTTGTTGTTGTTTCTTGCTGCCCTTTTTGTAACAGCCATCCCAAGGTGAACCATGATCTCATCATAATATTGAATTTCAAGATATGCTACAAAGCCATAGGAAACAAAGCAGCACTATATTACCCTGAAACAATGACCAAAGAAAGAAAGCACAGAGCAAATTTTCAAATCATTAGTAGGAGCACTGATCTTTTAGACATGTTCTCAAAGGAAAGAACATTGAAACTAAAATATGTAAATGGAATTAAGTATATTTAAGAAACATTATTTACTTTTTTGATGGTAAGATTAAAATATATAATTTTGTCTTTTTTATTTTGAGATTATAATATAATTTCAACATTCCTCCCTGCCTTTTCCTCCCTACAAACCTTCCCATGTATCTCTCCTTGCTCTCTTTCAACTTGATGCTTCTTTCTTCAATTATCGTCATTACATGAATATATGTATATAGATGTGTTTCTAAATATAACCTGCTTGGTTTGTAAAATGTTAATCATACATATATTTTCAAGGATGGTCACTTGGTGTTGATAACCAATCAGTGTCTTCTTCCCTGGAGAAGACTATTTCCCCCATTCTCAGCGTCCTTCACCTGCCTGTAGATCTGTGTGTAGGGTTTGATTGCAGCAAAGGGAATTGCTTAACAAATGAAGAAACACCCCACAGATAAATGGAAAATCACTGCTAACCATCTCTCTATGCCGGTTCACTTTGTTAGCTTGACTTGGCTTTTTTTTTTTTTTTTTTTAAGGAACAAAGCTCCAAGAGATTATTACTCAAACAGGCCTCTGGATGAGTCATATTGGCAGTTGCAGAGGTAATTAAATTAAAAGGACTCTGACCACATCCTTGAATTAATCCCTTGATTTCATTTTGTTGTTGGAGAGAAGCAGAAAGTAAGGGTGTGATCTGTTAGGACTCACTGCATCTTGCCCCTAGGTCTTTTCTTTGCTTCTCTTCTCCCTGATTCTCTTTCACCAAGAACAGCTGCCTCCACATACTCCACCGCTACCATCACCATCTTGATGCTTTGCTCAGGCAAAGCTGGCCAAGCAAAGCAGACTGGAGCTTGGAAACCCAGAAGACAAAAAAGAAAAATCAAATGAGCAGTTTCTTTTTTTGGTTTCTATAAGGTATTCTGACCACAGTAGTGCAAAAATAATGTGTTATCTGGAAAAGTGCTACTATTCAGGGTACACGAAGAACTCATAAAACTTTGTAATTAATTAGAGGAAAAGTGATCTGAATATACATCTCAAAAGAAAAAAAGATGTGAAAATGTCCCAAAAATGTGTGAAATACATAGCACGCAGTGTGACCAATATTTATGCAGTAAGGGTGGTTACTAAGTTTTCCACTTTGCACCCAGCTAAGAGCAGACTTTTTTCAGACTTGAAGCTGAAAGTGAAGGCAGAGCTAATAATTACACCAAAGCCAAGAACAGGAATGTAATGGCCATGGTTTAAGCTCTCCACTTCGCTTCTGTGTTCTCTGCTGTCAGTAAGTATTAACAGGAAGATACACTGAAACTGTAGGGTACAAGGTTAATCATTACTCACTTCCTGCCCAATCCTTAAAGAGACATGTGTAGAAATAGAACCAGCTCAATGACTTCATAGGAATGAGAATTCTAGAGTAAAGTACTAGATATGGATAGATTGTTTAGTATTTAGCAAATTTTCTCATATCTCCCACAAATTATCACAGAAAATTAATTGAACAATTATTGACCATTTGCTACACTGAAAACCTTCCTACACCTGTTTCTTTGTTTGAATTCATGTTTTTGTTTCTAGCCATGATGAATCCCCTTCTTGGTTATGTATTACAAAAAGAACAAGATATCTCACACCACACGACACACACAGTCACACTCAAAGAATTTTAAAAATGAAGCTGGATATATAGCTCAGTGATTAAGGTCACTTGCTGTACAGGCCTGAGGACCCCAGTTCATAATTCCAGCACCTACATAAAAGTCTGGTAGTGTCTATGCATACCTATGACCCCAGAGCTGCCAGGCAGGGACACAGAAGGGCCATTGGAATGCTGGCCAGCCAGTCTGCTTCTAGCTCCAGCAAGAAACTCTGTCACAAGTAAGTAAGACAGAGAGTAACAAAACAGTACACTCACAATTCTCCTCTAGTCCACACATGTTCATACACCACCCATGCATATACCACACATACATAAACCCACATACACACTAAAAATATACGCACATATATATATATTCACTCATACACATATAATGCAAATACATGTACACATAACATAGCTACATCCATGTGCACACATACCAGTCACATACTGTGAAATACTAAAACATATTAAGATACTCTACACATACTTCCCAACCAAAGCACAAAGTTCGCACATACCCATATATGGGAAAACATTCCTACAAACTGACTCACCTTCTCACATATTCTCTCACTCACTCACTAACACCACACATGCACATGCACACACACACAAACTAAAAGCACACTGCACACATACTGGATCTAGAAATTATATAACAAGCACCTTTACGTACTCAGCCATCTTGCCAACCCAAATGTTACCTATATATTCATTCCTTTCAGTTTAAATTTCTACTTGGAAGAAGTTGATATCATCTTTCACTCTTAATGCAGAAAACTCAAGCTTCCCTATGAAGTTTAATTCATACTTAAGATGCACTTCATGTAATTAGTATGTTTACTGCTTGTAGCTAATTCACATGAAAAACCTAAATAACACACAACACGTTAAGCAGTCCTCTTGTGGATTGATCAAGATTTGATCTCATTAAGGTCTAAACTCAAGAGCTGTAATCATTGGGTACCACTTCCTCTCCTGATTCATTTTTATCAGATTCAAATCATCAGTCAAATGAAAGGTCACCGTATTCCACTTGCTCTCTTACGGGGGGGGGGGGGGGTGTCCCCTATCACTTTTGCCCATTGTCCTGTCTTCATAGCACCTATGAAGGACTAGTGTGTACAGGAGTAAATGGTTTTGCTTTTGCATACTTGGGTTGTTTAAAATAAAGCTGAAGCTATTCTGTTCTCTAGTCAATCTAGGCCTAAGCCGGCCTGACAACTCCCCTACTGGAGTGAATTCAGAGACAGTAGAAGCTGTTTATTAGTTGAATTGCAGAGAATGGTTGTACTGCTTGAGACTCATAGAATCAGCCTCTCATCTGCTCTCCTTTCTTCCTGTCCATGCTTTCCTATTTCCTCCCTTCTCCATTCCCTGGTCCTTTGTTCCCCTTGCCTGTAAGAGTCAGAATTCCTTAAGTCCCTTAATATGAGCTCCTCCTGTTCAATGAATTGTACAGAAGCAGAACTGATTCCTTGACAATTCCATTAAGCCTCACAGACCAAACCAAAAAAAAAAAAAAAAAAAAAAAAAGTCCATCTCTTGACACAGAGATGGGGTTTTTTGCTTTGGTTTATTCTAGCATGTTCTAATCTGTACTGCCCTCAAGACCTAACTCAATTCTGCCCTGCCCTCATTACATGCTTGGTAGTCTGCCTGGATTTTTCCACACCCAAATATTGTTTACTTTTGAAGAAAAGATATCAAAAAGCCAAAGACTTGTGAAGTAGGTTAAATAAAATCAGTTTGACTGTAGATGGCTTCCATTTTCTTCATAATCCTATCTGCAGATGCATGACTCATATATCAGTGACACTGAACATAAATATTTCCCCCTTTCTCCCTTTAATTGCCTTTATCTTACTATGACTTATCCAGTGGTTCAAAAAATATATTGTCAACCTTTTGTGTCTGTTTCTCCTATTCTTTGACCAAGAATATATTTCCTTGTAACTAAAGCTCACCCTCAGTTACTGGTTCTGTGACTCTTCCAAGAGGAAGAAGGCACCATATGTGAGATTAAACTTGGTAACCATCCCAAGGTCAGCCATTGCAGAAAATTCTACATATAATGAGACAGCTGGTTAGGAGAACATTGAGTCTATTGGCATATACTGTACCCACCATGTCAGAATTTACTCCAGAAATACTGAAGGTCAGTCATCTGGTGCTCGGCAGTTCTTTCCTTGTTTCTTCCATGAAGACAGAAGTGGGACTAGGAATGGATCTCAGCTTATTCTGTCGAAAGCCCCATGTTTGATCTGTCAACTGAAACATATTTAAAAGTAAATAGATAATAAAATGCCATAGTTGTGTTGATTGTGGCTACTTTATTATTTAAGAAGTCACTTTTAAAATTTTTGAATAATTTGTGATTTGAAGTGCTTCTTTGTGTATTCTTTAGTTCCATCTGCTGGTTATAGAGCTCAAAGCAGCCTCATACTCACTACAGAGCCCAGGCTGACCTCAAATTAACCCTCACTTATTGCTTGGCCTCCTGATTGCTAAAATGCCTAACACTCACTGTTTTCAAGATCGTGCCTATTTTTTTCATTATAATTGAACAGCATCCTTCCAAGCACACTGTGCATTTACCTTCTCTGACCATTATCCTAGTTTTATTGAATTCTCTGTCTTTTGTTAAGAACAAACTTAAAATGGGCCAACATGAGTTTCTTAGTTGGGGCTGACCTTGCTGGTTTTATTTCTCTGATTTGAGAACTGAAACAAAGAAAATACTATTTCCTAGTGGCTCTATAAATTTTCCTTCAGAAATTATAGTTCAAACTGACATTTTCTCTTTCTCTTTAGCAAGGTGGAAATGAAAAATTTTATAAACTAATGGACTGTGTGATGGCTATTCTTGGTTGTCAACTTGACCGTACATGGAAAGCACATCTGTGAGAAGTTTTCTGCTTGGTTTGAAGTGGGTGCATCTACTTCTAATCCAGACCATTGAGGTAGGAAGACACATACCTTTCATATGATTCATTCTTTCTGCAAAAGTCTATGTAAGAGCATAGAAGAAAGAAGTTTTTGGTCTTTACCTGCTTGCCAGCATATCTATTCCTTCACTGTCATTGGAGAATACTTCTTAGGGATTTCAGCATATACAGAAGACTATCTGGGACTCCCAACTATATGGGACTGAAAAACTACTAGATTTTTATGCTTTCATTTCACAGCCAGCCATTGTTGAGTTAGCTGGACTATGGCTTGTAAGTCATTTTAATAAATTCCATATATATATATACATATATATATATATAGAGAGAGATTCATTCCATAATTTCTGTGACTCTAGAGAAACTGACTAATTAACTGTTAATTAGTTATGAGTCTATGCTTAAATACTCAGTTTTCTATGTCTTGGTGGGTATTCTAATGTTCCAAACACCTATCTCACATATCTGAAATCTAGCAGAAGACCAAAAGTGTGTGCAGGTTCCTTAAGAGGCCAGAAAAGGCTGTCAGATGCCTTGGAGCTGGACAAATAAACGGTTGTTAGATGCTCTCTGGTACCACAGGAAGACCTTTGGCTCCTCCCTAGAACACTGCAGCAGAACAACTAAAGCCTCCTTTCCCCCATTTATGTCTTCTGTGGATCCTATAGACAATAGCCACCTGACCTGCCTCCCCCCATTCATGGCTATTGCCCAGCCTCCAGCTTATATGGATACCCCCTGCTCAACCACAGGCCACAACATGCCAGAAGACCAGTTAGCCTGCCCACAGACCTTGTCTGCTCTCTCTGATCTCATAGACCATCCCCTTCTGACCTCCCTTTCTTGACTCTTTCCTATAGTTCAGTCTTCAACACCAGCAAACATTCCCCATGAACACACAGCACAGTAGGCCAACAAGACAGGCAACACATAGCTATCACATATTCTAAAAATCCAGAGATGAAATAGAAACCAAGAAATAGAACTGTAGTGTAATTATGTTGTTACATTGTAAATATTTGTCCCTCCTACGAGTTTAATAAAAATGCTGATTGGACAAGAGGCAGACAGGAAGTGTGGGTGGGGTTACCAGACTAAGAAAACTCAGGGAACAAGAAGAGCAAGTGATGTGGGAATGTCTTTCTGTATGCTGTGAATAACAATCTTTAAATAAAGGAGCTGTTTTGGCCCATGACAGGCAACATAGAAAAAGTAGGAGGAGAAATCAGAGCATAGGTAGGAGAAGCAGGGCAGAGTCAGGCAGATCAAGCCTGAAGCCTGAAGGAGCAACACGTAAGGAACACAGGTGAGCCACGGGCTATGTGTCAGACAGAGTAATGAGAATGGGTTGATTTAAGATGTAAGAGCTAGCTAGCAATGTGCCTAAAGTCATAGACCAAATAGCATGAAGTTAATATAAGCATCTGAGTCATTTCTGGGGGCCTGAGCAGCGGCGGGCAGCTAAGGGGTCTGGTGCGGCAGGGTCTAGGCCTATGGCTGCCTGGGACCAAGAAACCCCACTGCTACAAGCAAGAAAGAAACACTAGTGAAGACACCAGCAGGTGCATTGGAAAGAAGACAACTATGCTGCTCTGAAAAATGGTACCAAGCCATATGGCTAAACATATTAATGGAAATATGTTTCAGTTAAAATGAAAAGAGATAGCAATATGTCTGAGCCATAAGTCAGTGAGCATAAATTAATACAAGTTTCTGTGTGTTCCTTTGGAACTTTGGGACAAAGGATCATGACAGAAATAACAGGAATTAACAGCCATTGGTTGTTGATATCCCTCAATGCCAATAATACAAATTCCCAATTTAAAAAAAAAAAACACTGTAACAGAATGGATATAAAACAGGATCCATTCTTTTGCTACATTCAAGAAACACACCTCAAATCAAAGATGAATATTGTCTCATGGGTTGAAAAAAGATATTCTAGCAAATGTAAGTAAGATGGTATAGTCATCTTAATATCTAACAAAAAATAAATAAACCAAACTAATCAGAAGAGATTGGGAAAGACATTCCATACTCATCAAAGAAAAAAAGCCACTAAAAGTTATATTTCAATTCTTAACACCTATGACTCAAACTTAAGGGTACCCAAGTATGTAAAAAGAGCAATACTACATCTTAAATTATATGTTGACCTTCACACACTGAAATGTGTGACTATCTCACACAATCTCTCATTAATGGACAAATTATCTTGATAAAAGCTAAATATAAATATTGGGGCTAACACGTTATAAGCCAAATGAACCTAACATATAATTACAGAACATTTCACCCAAACACAAAAGAAGATAATTTCTTCTTTACACCTCATGGAACTTTCTCCAAAATTGACCATATACTCAGGCACAACGCAAGCCTCAACATAGCCAAGACTATTGAAACAACTGCCTACATGCTCTCGGACTATCATTAATTAAAACTGGATATCAGCAACAACAGAAGTAATAGAAAGCTTACAAACTCATGGAATCTTAACAACTCTCTAGTGAATTAATAAATGGGTAAAGAAAGAAATAAAGAAATTAAAGAGTTTCTAGAATTCAATGAAAATGAATACACAGCATACTCATGCTTATGGAACAAAATAAAAGTGGTGCTAAGATGAAAGTTCAAGACACTGTATACATAAAAAATGAAAAATAAAACTTATAGTCGCAACTTAACAGCATATCTAAAAGTTCTAGAACAAAAGAAAACAAGCATATCCAAGAGAAGATGTCAAGAAATAATCAAACTGAGGTCTGGTATCAATAAAATACAAAGAATCAATAAAACAGAGTTGTTTCTTAAAGAAAATAAGCAAGATAGACAAAACTTTATTCAAACTAACAAAAAGACAGAGAGAATATTCACATTAACAAAATCATAAATGAAAAGGGGGACATAGCAATAGGCACAAAGGAAATCTAGAGAATTATAAGGACATACTAAAGTAGTAATTATTCATTGGCAATTGATTATATAAAAGGATTAATATTTATTAAGGAGTTTATATGAAACACCCATATATGATGGAAACTTAGGGGAATTCTAGGAGAGTTGAGCTGTTTCACCCAGCATAGAGGTGGCTGGAATAAACAGAGAGTGGAGGCAAAATGTAACCAATCTTATACAGGGTTGCCCATGCCTCATATAGGGGATCTTAAAAATCAAAAAAACACACCTCTAGGTCAAGACAAATAATACCTGATCCTCACTACAGACATACTTTTAAAAAATAATATGTACCCCACCAAATTGGAAAACCTAAAAGAATGTATCACTTATCAAAATTCAACCAAGAACAGCTAAAAAATTTAAATAAACCTATAACCTCTAGTGAAATAAAGCAGTCATTAAAAGTCTTTCAACTAAAACCACCAGGACCAGGTGGTTTTGGTGCATAATTCTACTAGACTTTCAAAGAAAGTTAATGACAATACTCTTCAAATTATTCCACAAAATAGAAACAGAAGAACATTGCCCAGTTTATTTATGAAACCACAATTACTCTGATACACAAACCACATAAAGACTCAACAAAGAAAGAGAATCCTGACTGCCAGGATAGTTTTCCCTTTACCCTTCAAAGCTGCAACACACTAAGAAAACCATCCCCATCAGAGCTACAACACCTACATTGGGGAAGCCTTTTCCTTCAGAACTGTAACATATCCATTGAGGAAGCCAATCCCATCAGAGCTGTAACACACTAAACCTGATAGAAGAGGAAATGAGAAATAGTCTTGAACATATTGACACAGGAGACAACTTTCTGAACAGAACACCAATAGCACAGGAACTAAGATAAACAATTAATAAATAGAACCTTATTAAACTGAGAAGCTTCTGCATGGCAAAGGACACCATTATTTGGAAAAGACAGCAGTCTAGAAATAGGAAAAAGATTTTTACCAACTCCACATCCAGTAGAGAATGAATATCCAAAATATATAAAGAACTCAAAAAATTAGATATCAAGAACAAAATAATTTAATTAAATATGAGTACATATCTAAGCAGAGAATTCTTAATAGAAGAAACTCAAAAGGCTAAGAAACACTTAAAGAAATGTTCAACATCTTTAGTTACCAATAAGATGCAAATCTAAGGTACTTTGAGATTTTACCTCATACCAGTCAGAATAACTAAGATCAATAACACAAGTGACAGTTCATGCTGGTGAAGATGTGAAGCAAAGAAGAAACTGTCCATTGCTGGTAGGAGTGCGAACATGTACGGCCACTGTGAAAATAAATATGGGCGTTACTCAAAAAATTAGAAATCAGTCTACATCAAAACAGCTTTACCACTCTTGGACGTATACCTACATCATACACCACAGGGACATTTATTCAACTATGTTCATTGTGGCTTTAGTCATAATAGGCAGAAACTGGAAATAGTCTAGATGTTCCTGAATGAAAAAAATTGATTTTAAAAAGAATATGGTACATTTACAGTGGAGTATTACTCAACTGTTAAGGGAAAAACATATCATGAAATTTGCAGGCAAATGGATAAAATTATATATATATATAAAAAGTCATCCCAAATGAGGTATCTCAGGCCCAGGAAAACAAATACTGTATGTATTAACTTATAAGTGGTTATTTGATATTAAGGAAATGATATCCAAAACACAGTCTCTAGACCTAGAGAGGCTAGGCTACGTAAAGAAGGAGGAAGGCTCTGAGGGGAAAACACGTGGTTCTCTCTGAGAAGGAGCAATAGAATAGATTTTGCAGGTGGACTGGGGAACAGAAGGAACAGGAACAGGAGGAATCAGGTACAGAGAAGATGGGACAGAGGAAGGGAATGTGGGGAGAGAAGGCTCGATATTTTTCTCTGTTCATATATGGTGGAATGATTCGGTAAAACTGATGAACATACTCCCAAATTTCACCATTCCTATTTTCTTCAAGGAGAGAAAAAACACTCTGATTTATGGTCCCAATTAGAGATTTAAGAGAGAGGAGAAAGAAGTAGTTTTGAAGATGGAATCTAGTTGTAGGGTGGGATCTTTGATACTGAAAGACAAAATTACATCACTGCCACAGCTGTTCTTTAGCATCTTATCTGGTGACGGAATCTCTGCACAGAATTCTCCCATGCTGAATCATCAGGCATGTGGTCCTAATCAGAGCTGAGTCATGTCACCACCATGACCTTTAGCCTCCTCAAACTGTGAAAAATAAACTTATTTACACAGCTCTACAGAGTGTAAATTTAGTATAAGTCTTAAAATATATAATGATTCCTATGCTCTCCTATGAAATAAATTATGATAAGTAGCTATTCAAAGAGTAGTAGGTTCACTTCTGAACAGCAATTGTCACAGGAAGAATAGAGAAGAACTTTGAGGGAGATAGGAATATAATAGGTCTTAGTTGTGTTGTATTGCAGGTTACTAATTAGTGATAAGGAAAAAAGGCTAAATAGCACAACTGCAGTTATCAAGTAGGATTTTGAAGATATAGATTCTGGAACTCGGGTACTTACATGGTTGCAGAAGACCTGGCAAGAATGATAAATTTTTGTGTGAAAGAGGTGTGTGCAGTGTTTGATGGTACCTGTAGTCAGCCTGGCACAGTTTGAGACAGAAAATCCTCCTCTGGCCTAAGAGTGAATTTTTGCTTCCTGTAGTAGGAGGTTTTTATTTTGTACTTTTGGGCCTAGCCTTAAGGTTTAGACCTGCAGACCCACAGACACACAGAGACACACAGACACTTACATTAATTTTAGGCTGACTGGCCTAAGGACCAGGCATATAACTTGTAAACTCTTTATCTTTAATATAACCTCTGACTTTTATCTTGTTTAGCCATGTGGCTCAGTATTTTTTTTTTAAGAGTAGTATAGTTGTCTTTTTTTGGCTTTTTTTCTGGCATTTTGCTCTGTTTTACCTGTTTTTAGAGTCTTTAAAATCTGGTAGCTCCACCCACACTTCCTGTCTGCCTAGTGGGAGATTAAGTTGTTCCATTGTAAATAATTGTCTCTGCCTATGAGTTTAATAAAAAGCACTGATTGGCCAAAGGCAGACAGGAAGTGTGGATGGGGCTACCAGACTAAGGAGAACTCTAGGAACAGGCAAAACAACAAAATGCCAGAGAGAAGCCAGAAGAAGCAGAGGACAACTATGCTGCTCTAAAAAAAAGATACCGAGCCACATGTCTGAACAGGATAAGAGTCATGGGTTAGATTAAGGATAAAGATTTAGCAAGTTATATGCCTGGGCCTTAGGCTGATCAGCCTAAAACTATTATAAACATTGGTGTGTCTCTGCGGGTCTGTGGGTCTGTGGGCCTAAACCTTAAAACAAGGCCTAAAAGTCCAAGACAAAAACCTCATACTACAGCTTCCAGAACCATAAGACCCACTATGGAGTCTTAGTGCTGTTCTGCTCTTCCTAGTGTGACAGAGCTACTTGGCTCCTAGTACATCCTTGTCAGTGACCCCCTTTCCTTAAGCAGACTTTTTTTGGCAACCCTCAAGCATGGTAGCCACACACCTCAAGGGACAGACCAACTCACAAAACCCCAAGCTGTATCAAACGTGCTAAGTTCCAATGTGGGTTGTCTCCCTGTACCCTCTGAATACAATTGGTTAATAAAGAGGCTGATTTAGTCTATGGCAAGGCATCTTGGAGGCAGATTGGAAATCCAAACATAGATAAAGGAGAAGGAGGGTTGAGTCAAAAGTACAAATAAAGCCACGGGCCATGTGGCAATACATAAATTAATAAGAATGGATTGAGTTAACTTGTAAGAGCTAGTTGGTAATGACCCTGAGCCATAGGACAAATAGTTTACAATTATTATTAGCCTCTGGATAATTATTTTATAAGCAGCTGCAGGACTACGGGTCCAAATCTTAGGGTTAGGCCAAGCCAGAAACTTCAGGCTACACAGTTCCTGACAGAGAGCTCTCCCTAAGTGAGTGACCAAGTTAAACTCTACCCAGTATTCAGCTACTGAGAAAGTTGGCTGCCACTTTCTTGAGCAGATTATGAACCTGCGATCCTTGCATCCTCACCCCACCCTACTCCTCACTCCCTCCCCACCCAGTGTCTCTTTCTCTAGCTGTGCTGACAATCTAAGCTGGTGGCATTTAGGAAACCAATAGCCCTTTGCCCTCAATGGAGCTTTAAGCACCAGAAATGGCAAGAGAGAATCTAGATGAGGCAAAGCTGGAGGCAACCAGACATCAGAAGTCCATGGAGGTCCCAGGTCACCCCTCCATTGAGAGGCTGGACTGCATGAGCATCCAGTCACCAAGGTAAATAGTAAATATGTAGGTCAGAAACTTAAATATTTGTAAAGCTTCAAAATTTACATATTTTAAATATTAATACTCATAGATCATCAGCAATACTTATTGAGATATGTTTACATGGAAGCCCTACTGGTACCATATACCCAAGGAATGTGGGATGTTTAGATGGAAACCCCACTTCACTCTCACCACCACCCGCACCACCAGAAGGAGCAGCTCAACCCCCTGGAGGGTATTGGAGATTTGCTTTGGGGTTTCCCTCCTGGTTTCTCCTCTTCCCTTGGGACCACCCAGCAATGTTCTGCTCAGATTAAACATGATTTATTAATTCAGCCTGATCTTATTGCTTTGTCAGATTTACCCACTACTGGGGATTTGACTCAAGATATTTTCTCGATAATTTCTAAGCTCATTTTTACAAGGTATATTTTTATAAACAAATACTTCTACTATGTGTGTGTGTGTGTGTGTGTGTGTGTGTGTGTGTGTGTGTGTGTGTGTGTGTGTGTGTATGTGTGCGTACTCACATGAGCGCTCGTACACATGCTTGAGTGTTTCTTTGGTCTACTTTTTGATACAGGCTCCTATGTAACTCAGCTGGCAAGTTATGAAGTCCAGACCATGATCAAATTTGCAGTTCATCTTGCCTCAGCTTCCAGACCACTGGTATTATCAGCATGTGACGCTCAGTTTTGAGTGTATCTCGTAGACTGACCTTGAACATGCCCTGTAGCTGAGAATGTCTTTTAACCCCTGATCTTTTCTTTGCCTTGCAGGTGCTAGAAACACAAGTGAGTGCCACCAAGGCTGAATCTACTATTATTGTAATGAAATTCTTCATGTGTTCTCCATACTTCATAAGCGTCATGATCTTTTCTACATAGAAAACAAAAATATTCCTTATTACCTTTGAAAATATGATTGTATCTTCTGCTGAGTAGATGTTTAATTATATTGTAACTTATTAATTAATATATGAAACAATTACCTAAATATGCACCTATGTTTATATAAATTGTTCCACTATAATAGAAACTCGGTGTCGGAAATTGAGATAAGATCTGATAAAACCAACTCAAGGAACAGCTGAGAGTCAATTATCTGACCCTCTGTCCATTTTTTGTTTATTTGTTTGTTATTTTGTTTTCCCCCAGCCCGGGAAGTTCCCTCTTCTCTCTCTGTGTCCCTCTCTATCAGGCCTCATCAGTCCTCCAGTGACTCTATGGCTAAGCCCAGTCAGCCAGTTGCTGACTCTGTCCTTTGATTCAAGGTGGCTTTATTGGCACAGTAGAATGGCTGAGTGAACAATCCTCCTGCAACATACTTCTGCAATTGGACATCAAATGTTCATAGCCACTGTAGTATGTTTCAGGTGTCTGAGGTTTCCTCAGAGAAGACTACCCAGACACTCTATAGGCATTTGAAAGTTTCTGTTCAAGCTAGCTGGGTCTACACTCAGGTATTCAGGACCCAAGTGTAATGCTGAGCGTTTAGAGTAAGGGATTTTAAAGACAAAACTATACCCTGTTCTTTTGCTTGGCAGCTTGAGGGGAAAGTTTGTTCAAGCAGGCAGTTTAACAGAAGCCAAGAAAAGTTAGCTGGGCACTAACTTTAGGTTCCTAGAAAAGAGCTAGGTAATTTTCTACAGGGCTTCCCATCAAGGAGATCAAATTCTACTTCAACCTAAAATGGCCTCAGCAAGAACACAAGATGGGGGAACATCTGCCGTGTCTTCCTGGCACACTGGCCTCTCTTGTTTTAAAACTGTTATATTTAATTTTGCTGTACACATGTCTACATATGTGTGGGTGTATGGAAGCCAGAAGACAAACTTGGTTGTTATTTCTAAGGTACCATCCACTGTTCTGTTTGGAGCTTTGTTTTTATTTTTGTTTTTTCATTAAAATCAGCTCCTTTGCCAAGTGGGCTAGGAAGCCGTGGACACATCAGCCTTTGTCTCCCCAGCACTAAATTTACAAGTGTGTTTTGTGTGTGTGTGTGTGTGTGTGTGTGTGTGTGTGTGTGTGTGTGTGTGTGTGTGTGTGTTATTATACCAAGCTTTTTAAGTGAGGGTTCTGGGTCTTCATGCTTTCAAGGACAGTACTGTGCTGACTGAGCCATCACTACAGTCCTAATGCATTTAATTTCTGGACACTCTTCACAATACTCAAAGTTAACTTCTCCATAGTTCCTTCTATTTTCTATTTAAGAGTAAATTTATTTTGGCTTATCAATGTTATGTAAAGTTTATAACCACCTAATCAACTTCCACAAAAGAATAAGTTTAAGAATATATTTGTTATTGCACTGGAACTTTTGATTGGTTTAGAACAATTATCACTGGACCCTCACTGATACTTCTCTCAGACATCCTGCTGTTGCCCTGAGTCATGGAGATCCTGCAATTTGTTTCTCAGGACAAGGCCCTTCATGAACTCCAACAGGTCATAGATGTAGTAGATGTTAGAGTGGACCAATCCAAGACCCAGGAGATGGGTCTTGGAGGTAGCTGAGTTGGTTGGTATGGACCACTGGGTCTGCCTCCCTCGAGCAAGGGGCAGAGCCAGCTCTCCCAGGCTTATGGCATAGGGGCCAGCTCTCCCATGTCCTGGTGAAGGGTGGGGCCATTTCTTCCTAGTGCAAGGAACAACTCTCCCATGAGGGGTGGAAACAGCTCTCTTGTTACAGTGTCCAACTAGAGGCACATCCAGCTAGCCCAAGACCAGTGAGGGGTGGGGCCAGCTTAGAACAGCCCTCAGAATCCAACACACATGACTCCATGGATATTATCATAGACTCCAATAGCAGCAAGACTACAAACTCAGACATGGCCCCTGGGAGCAGCTTAGATCCAGACATAATCATGGCCCCAGTGGCAGCACTGGCCACCCTGATCAGTATGACCCTAGGGGAATAAAGACCCTCAGACACCAACATGATCTCAGGTGGCTGTCCAGATCCCATAAACCAGATCCCATAAATCTGCATAGCCTCTGTGGGCAGGAGAAGCCACAGATATCAACCCAGAGCCTGGCTACTACTGGAGCACAGACCAAGATATGACCGTGACAGCAGCCGAGTCCAAATAACAGCACACCCTGTGCAAGCCACCCAGATTAGCATGTCCATGGTGATAGCATAGCCCTTAAACATCAACATGGCCACAGGTTGCAGTCCAGATCCTGGGCATCTGTGTGACCTTTGGTGGCACCAAGGGCCATAGGCATCAATACAGTCACTGGATGTAGCAGAACCAAGGACCTAGACATGGTACCCAGCAGCAGCCTGGGCTGAAATGTCACCATGGTTTTAAGTGACAGTCCAGACCCCTGGCATCAGTGCCACAGACATCCTGCTGTTGTCCTGAGTCATGGAGATCTTGCAGTTTGTTCCTCAGGACCCACAGGCCTGTTGTACAGGCCCTGGCTGTGGTAGGAACAAAAAATGTCTAGATTTTATATGTGCTTTTAATTTATTTAAAGAAATTTCACATTCCCCGTTACAATACATATATTTTATTCCATTTATTAATAAGAATATGACAGTTTCATATTATCAGCACATTTTATAGAAATTAGGTTTGTTATTCATTCATATTTTGTTAGATTTATTAATAGGTAACTAATAATTTTATTGCTTTTTTATTATTTTTCCTTTTTCTTTAAGAGATTTCAAATATGTAGGTATAGTTGGATGCCTTTAATATCATCATTCTAGAGGTAGGGTGCATAGATCTCTGTGAATTCCAGGCTGGCTTGGGGTACATAGCAAATTCCAGACCAGCAATGGGAATATAATGATAAACTGTCTCAAAATATTCTTATTTGAGATATTAATGAAATATATAAGTCCAACTATATCCTTGAAACTCAGCAAATAATATTTTTATTTTAGTTTATCTTCACACTTTTCTGGATCTTCTGTAAACACAACACTATTGCCTCTCTGATGTTTTTAAGACAATCTTAGTGCAAAAGATATTGCTAAAAATTAACAATTCTTAAAACACTGTTCTAACTCAAATACAAGATTTCAAATGATTACTTAAAATGTAAAGAATTTCTCTCATCAACTATATGTCCTTTTAATATTAATTTGATAACTATGAGATATCTATAACAATTTAATGTCAATGAGATGTTTTGTA
This sequence comes from Phyllotis vaccarum, assembly GCA_033318265.1. Lineage (NCBI taxonomy): Eukaryota > Metazoa > Chordata > Mammalia > Rodentia > Cricetidae > Phyllotis > Phyllotis vaccarum. Next base: position 11,414,452 of record JARWLC010000011.1, on the reverse strand, counting down.
TTTTATAAGTAACTATATTTATCAAATTTTCTTAGATCTAAAAATGGACATGTGAAACTTGATATCAATGGTGTCTACATCCATTTGAAGTAAATTTTCCTACCAGAGCTCAAAAAGGCAACCACAGGTCTAGCTCTCTTTCTAGTATATAGTATGTAGAATTCCCTTTTTTACCTGTAATATGTAATTATCAAAAACAAATGATACATTTGCCAAGCAGAGATGTGTTCAGTTTTCTTCTCACTCTTCTTTCATCTGAGTCACGATGACTCCTTTAGATATGTTCTCTTTTTACCAACCTCCCAACCTTCTTCCTACAGGGAAATCTCCCTCTCCAAACTCTGAGAGCTCTGGCCCTTGGGCTACTGCAGGGAGGCCTGGGACTCTTAGTGACCATGGCCACATGTGTTTCACCTCCAAACAATAAGCAGAATAACTGCAGTGTACTTGCTTCTTTCTCAAAGGATTTGAGGAATATTGACTTATCAATATCTCACTGTTAATCCCTAAATGTTGAAAGTTCTTCCAATTCCTTCCCCAAACGTCTGTTAAATGACTCTCCTCATCTCCCACCTCCTGCCAAAGACTTCGAGGCAAATCAGATTGGTGTCAGGAGCAGAAGAAAACAAAAGGTTTAACAGAATCTTTAGGGTAGGGCCTGGTGAAATGGTGAAGTGTTTAAAGACTTGCTGCTCTTACAGAAGACTCAGATTTGGCTTCCAACATCTATATTGTGACTCACAACCATCCATAATAACACTCTTCTCACAAGGTACACATACATGTGGCACACATATATACAAAAGATTAATATTTCAAAGTACACAAATCTTTGCAATAAACATTTTGATGTTGTCTTTCAGAATTTCCACACAGTTCTGGGGGCTTAGCTTTAGATGACTGTGAATTTACAACACAAGATGGTCTGATAAGAAGGGATGTGTTCAATCTCCAGTATCCAAGATGTATCTCATATCATGAAGCATAAACAGATCTTCTGTTAGGATTCTGACATGGATTCCCACATCAATATTCATCAGTAAATGGATGGTTGGGATGTCCATTAAAACTAAAATTAAAAAAATAAAAGCCTAATATAAGAAATTGGTTCTTCCTTGTTTAAAGAAGGTTAAATCCTAATGTTGGTTAGTACTAAGGTGCAATAGTTACTGGTAATAAATTTACTTTCTTTTTTCTATCAAACATTGTGTTTGCATATTTTACTGGCTATTTTTATGTCAATTTGGCAGAAACAAGAGTCATCTGAGAGAAGAGAATGTCAATTGAGAAAATGTCTTCATAAGATACAGCTCTGGGCAAGCCAGTAGAGCATTTTCCTAATTCGTGATTGATGTGGAAGGTCAGAGACCATTGTGAGTGGTGACATCCCTGAGCTGGTGGTTCTGGGTTTTATAAGAAATCAGACTGAGCAAACAAGTTTGCAACACTCTCCCATTGCTACTACATCAGCTCCTGCCTCTAGGTTCCTGCCCTGCTTGAGTTTCTACTTTTACTGCTTTTGATAGGAAACTATTATATGGAAGTGTAAATGAAATAAATTCTTTTCTCCTTGAATTGCCTTGATCATGCTGTTTCTTTGCAGAAATAGTAGCCTTGACTAATACAGGTAATTAACATGTTTATAAATGGAATTTTTGTAAATTTTTTAGATAGGGTCTCACATAATCCAGGCTGGTCTCAAACTGATTATATTGCTGAAAAAGATTGTGAACTTCTGACCCTCTTGCCTCTACCTCCCAGTGTTAAGACTATGGTTGTATACTACCTTGCATGGTTTAAAATGTTTGTATTCTGTATTCTAGAAGCATACTTTATTATTTGGTAATGTTCATGTTTTACTAGAGTGACAAAGATCATTCTTGACAAAGACTATTTTTGCCATTACTTAAAGTTAAACATACAAAAGTTAGTAATAATTTCTCTCTGTTTGCCACTCTCTATTATAACAATAATTACATTGTTATTCCTAGCTAATTCTTTTTTATTTTTATTTTATTTTTAAAAATGTCATTTTTATCTATGTATTCCCCTGCTCCCCCTCCCTTCCCTCCTCTGAATACCTTCCAGCCAGCCCTCAGCCTTGTCCCTTTCTATCCACCCATCTCCTCCCCCAGAAGTGCAACAAGTCCCAAGGTGGGTCAGCTCAGAGCATGGCACATCCACTCCAGGCAAGTCCTCTGTAGGGAATGGGCTGGAAGATGCCTACCATGAACAGGAACACCATCTGATCCCACCCCACCCCTCAAGGCTTTACACACTGCTCAGGCCATTTGACAGTCACCTAGCTAATTCTTAACTTTTTTCTAAACTAATGAAAAGATTATTAGTGCTATTTTCTTGAGCACACCTAATTTTTAATTCATCCATTCTCATTTTATACACAATTTTGTTATTTATATTGTGAATTTAAATTCTCATGGGCAGAAGAAATATACACCCTTGCTCATTTATAGGATATGTTTTCTCTCAGTTCCCACAACCTCAAAGAAGGAAGGCAAATGAGAGACCATTTGTTGACTTCAAATTTTTTTCAAGATCTTCTTTCAGTTTTTAATCTCACTATTCTAAGACATCTCTATTCTCTGCACTGGGATCTCCATTTCTGAAAATGTGAAACAGTAGTTTCTGTTCACCTTACAAAACCAACTGGCTTTATAGGAAGATAGCATTTGAGTACTTAACAAATGTTCGGGAAAGTGAGTTAAGAGACTTGAATCTATTAAAAACATCAAATTGACAAGGTGTAATGAGCAATTCTAAATGGAGTAGATATGAGAATCTAACTAAGACCATGGTATTGAAAACTATACATTTGATCTGGTTAGCAACAGCAATAGAAGAAAATAAAACCCTGAGATATGTGGGAGCAGATGTCATAAGTTCACATTTAGGAACATTTAATCCAGCTATCTGGCAAAGTATATGTCCCATGATATAGCTGTAGAAGACAGAAGCTTACACAGAGCTTTAGATTTAACAAAGGCATTGTATTGTCCAGAAGATGAATTGAGATGTGCAGAGGGCACATGTGGAAGTCAAGTTGACCCTGGTTTCACCAGTGGTCAGAGCTCTGGAGACAATGTGTGAGAACTCCCAATGCAACCCATCTTTTAATCACACTAGCTTTTGTCCTCTGCATATTGAAGTAACTTTTAACACATTACATTTCTACTCAGAAAGCAAATTAAAACAATGTATTGATTAAAGGTACTTACTAATGTGCAGAGTTGTATCTTAAATTTCTGTTTAAGCCATCTAGGACTTTCATGTCTTCTGAAGTCAACTGGAATTCAAAAACCTATTACATAAGTAGAAAATTTATTGCTTTTATATTACACATTTCAAGTCTGGAAAATCTAAGTAAATTCAACATAGCGCAGAGGCAATATTAAAACACAGGAGACATGTTACAAATATCTTGAAGTTATCAAACATAACACTCAAACTATTAAAGAATAATGTGTGGAAAAGAAATAAATCCATGTTCTTATATAAGAGATTGAAGCATACAACTACAAACCAAGGAAAAGTTAAGAAACAGAGATGATGTTATTCAAATATATGCACTTGGAATACTAAAATACTTTTAAAAACTAAATTTTGAACAATAAAGTTTAGTAAAATATATGGACAGAGACTCCTATAGTCCATTAAAAATGAGAAAAGACTTTTATATAGTTTAATTTATAAATTGTCAAATAGATATATCCATGGACTCTATTTGGAGAAGGAAAAATAGGTAAGATCTCCTGAAAAGAAAAGGAGGGAGTGGGATGACAGAGTTCAGGGAAGAACAGAGAGAAAGAGTGAGGACAGAGATACCTTGCTAGAGAGAGCCATTAGGGTTAGGGAGAAACCTGGAAACCATGGCCCCAGCTATGAGTGGATTCCCAAGCAATAGTAGAGAGGACACCTGAACTGATCTTTCCCTATAATCAAATTGTTGACTACCTTAATTATCATCATAGAACCTTCATCCTGAAACCAATGAAAACAAATGCAGAGATCCACAGCTAAGCACTGAGTAGAACTCTCGGTCCAGTTAAAGAGAGGGAGAATGGATTATATGAGCAAAGGGGTCAAGATCATGATTGGGAAACCCACAAAGACAGCTAACCCAAGCTACTTTGGGCTCACTGGCTCTAAATTGACAGATGGGGAACCTACATGGGACCAAATGAGGCCCTCTGAATCAAGGATAGTTGTGTGGCTTGGGAAGTTTTGGGGGCCTCTGGCAGTGGGACTAGAATTTATCCCTAGTGCATAGACTGGCCTTTTGGAGCCCATTCGCTATAGAGGGACACCTTGCTAAACCTTGATACAGGGAGTAGGAGCTTAGTCCTGCCCCAACTTGATATGCCAGACTTTGAGAGGGGAGTGGAATTTGGAGAAGCTGGGGGATAAGCAGGAGGAGGGGAGGAAGGGGGAATTTGTGATAGGTATGTAAAATGAAAAAAAAACTTTCAAATTAAAAAAATAAAATAAAAATGAGACCTGATATTCAAGGTTGTCCTCTGACTTCCAGACAGATGCCATAGATAGCATGTCCATACACAGCGAGAGATTTATATAACTGTATAGATGAAAGGAAATGGGCATTTCTATACTACCTCATCCCCAACAATTGTGATGTGTAATGAAGTACAGCCTAAGCTGGCTAGCAAAAGAATATAGAGAATCCTGTAATAAAGAAGAGCTTAGGCAGTCCTACAGCAGCTCAATCAATAGAGAAGACTCACTGTCCTACAGATGAGAAAACTCAGTCCAGACCAGCAGTGGTCCAGGAAATACAAGTGTTTGTGGCACATGCCTGAAGACCTCAATCCATAAAGTCCACAGTGCAAAGAAAAGATAACTCCTAAAGAACTGTCATCTAATCTCCACATACACATCACAGCACATCTTAAGAGGCTAAAAGTACAAAGATGTTTTGAGAGATTGCAAAAGACTCATGCTAAGAATATGTGATGTCTAGTCTTTTATCAACCTGACAAAAACTAGAGTTATCTGGGTAGAAGGAACTTCAATTGAAAAAACACTTCCATAATATCCAGATGTAATGTATTTTCTTAATTATTGATTTATGGGAAATGTCCAGTCTATGTGGGTAATGCTATCCCAGGGCTGGTAGTCCAAGGTTCTATAAGAAAGCAGGCTGAGCAAGCCTTGAGAAGCAAGCCAGAAAGCAGTGTTTATGCATGGCCTCTGTGTCAGTTGCTCCTCCAGGTTCTTATCGTGTTTGAGTTCCTGGCCTGACTTCCTTTGATGGTGAACTGTGATGTAGAAATGTATGGCAAATAAACCCTTTTCTCCCTAAGCTGCTTTTAGTCATAATGATTCATGACAGCAATAGTAACCCTAAGACAGGATATTTTATAGATGTTCAAGGCCTACAGCCCTATCATCACCTGCATGTTCTCTTTGATACGCTTCTCATTGAAACTCCTGGTCAGAACCACAATTCCACGCTGCAACAGGTAACGAAGGGCAACCAGCGCTGGTGTTTTCTTGTGTTTTTTTGCCATGGCACAAAGAACTGGATCATCTAAGAGAACAGGACTATTTTGGTCTACCCTGGAAGGGAAGGGAAAATCGTCAACTCCAGAAGTTCAAGTTACCTGAATGATAGAAGACTTACAAAACAGGTACTCCAGACTATAGATTAAAACTGTTCTCCTTGAACCAGTGGAGTCAATATCATGTCAGATCTTCCCAGAAATTTAAATATCAGCCTGATATGGAAATGTCTTTCTGTATGCTGAGAATATCAATCTTTACCAGAAACCTCATTGCTACAGATGGCATCCAACGTGGTTGAATATCCACTTAAAGCCTGAGAAAGATTAGAAAGGGTTCTAGATCACAAAACTGAGCCAAGGCAGCTTTCAAATTGTACATTCGAAGCGGGTCATTGTACAGAGAAAGCGTGGCATCTGGATCACATTCAAAATGGCATCGGCAGACTGGCAGCAGGCAGTGTAGGCTGCAATCAGGCCAATTCCTGAAATCTCACAGAAGACTCAGTAGCATGTGATTGATTTAAGGTTTCTGTTTATTTTGAACAAAAAAAAGAAACAAAGATGGTTTCTTAGTAGCAGCATTTTCTTGGGTCTACTCTGTTTGTTGGCCACAAACAGAGACGTGGTTACTTTAAGAGAACTTACTGATTCAGCTTTATCTGCAAAAACTATGCAACTCTTTAAGAGAGTGTATTTTAAAAGCTCTTCTGGTTGAAAGATGATTAAAGATTCACAATAAGACAGATTCAGATGAATAAAAAACCTGTAAACAGGTGACAATGTGTATAAAAGGTACATAGGCTTCAGAGAGAAAAGAGAGAAGGTAGAGGAAGTCTTTAAAAAGAGAAATATAGTAATAAAAATATAAGCCACATAAAGATGGAAAATAGACACAAAATATGGATTTTGGTTATAATTTTCTTTTAACTTTTTAACTGTTAATGAGCTAACTACAGAAAGACAATGGATTGCAAATGCAAAGGCTACTAAGCTAAACAAGAATATATATTTTAAAAGTATTTTGATTTTGAAATTTGTGTATAAGGATTTATTGCTTTGGAAGAGTTCTGCTTTTGTTTCCACAGAAGATGAGAACCTGTGGATTGCTTCCAGGCAAATATGGTTTCATCAACCAAGACCCCCTGAAAAAATCTCTGATGGAAGAGATGGCCGTATCAGCTTCAGGGCTAGAGACTAAGATGATCCAGTCTCAAGAACCCGTGAGATTTTCAATGTCTCATAATCAGCAGGAAGTAGTAATGGAAAACTATGCCCAAATTCTCAAAATATTTTTTATAAATGTATGTTTTCATTATAAATTGTTAATGGTTATAGTTAATCTCTTTCTAAAAATAAAAGGGGGATATGGTATATGAATAATTTTTAAAAAATTAGATTATTGAATTTACTTAGATCAGGAAATCAGCTGTTAATCTCAACATGTTTTACATTGGTATAGATTTTAGTTTATTAATACAAATTTAAGGTCAATTCTCTTATGCTGTATGGATTTTTCCACTCTTGTTTAAGATATGATGCTTACATAACTGATTTAAAAATGTAATGTATAATTAAGAAATGCATGTTAGTCAAATTTTTAGGTATACAAAGATATATTTCAATTAAGTAGATAATCTTCAAATACGTCTAAGACCCACAGAATATGGCATTTAAAATGTTTTAAGAACTTAGACTTTTCTAGACAGTGAGACAGATCTGCTCCTGGAAGCACCAATTTACTTCAAGAGATAAATGGGCATCGAAGAAACTCCATATGGAGATTAGTTTCTTTGTGACATCAGTTAACCACTGGACATGGACCTGTTCTTATATTGACTGCTTGACAGTGTGCTGTTAAAAGTGGACATGCAGGTTCCATAGGAAGGTGACCTCTGAACTTTGGCAGAACAAGCTGAGATGGTCATTCAGGTTCCTGCTTTACAGAGAAAACTGTCAGACATTCTTCAAGACTCAAGGAGAAGCAGATTTCCTGCTTCACTGAAATGAAAAGAGACTCTGGGCCTGTAGGCTGAAGATGAATGCCCCAACTTTTTAAGGAACTTTGGGTGACTGTCCAGGCATATAGGTGTCATCTCTGTCATTTCTAGATTTTGGAAGTTGCTTGCACTTCCAGTTTACTTGGGTAAATATATCCTTCTGTGGTCTTTGATGTAGTTGAAGATTAGATATTTATAGGTATAGTTTTTCTTAGTCATTTGAAAAAGTATATTGGATATGAAACTTTAGATTCATAAGAATAAGGTAGATGATAGAGTATTTTCTTTAGTTTTGCTAAATACAAATAGACTAGATATTGTAACTGTAATTCTTGCTTGATGGTTATTTTGCTATATGTAATTTTGCTATGTTACATTTAAACCTTCCTTTTTTGTTAGACAGGAAGGGGGAGGTGATGTGGGAATGTCTTTCTGTATGCTGAGAATATCAATGTTTAAATAAAGGAGCTGTTTTGTCCATGACAGGCACCATAGAAGAAGTAGGAGGAGAAATCAGAGCATAGGTAGGAAAAGCAGGGCAGAGTCAGGGAGACCAAGCCAGAAGCCCAAAGGAGCAACATGTAAAAAACACAGGTGAGCCACGGGCCACGTGGCAGATAGATTAATGAAAATGGGTTGAGTTAAGATGAAAGAGCAAGCTAGCAATATGCCTGAGCCATTGGCCAAACAGCATAAAGTTAATATAGGTGTCTGAGTCATTTCTGGAGGCCTGAGCAGCGACGGGAGGCTAAAGAGTCTGTGAGTCTGGGCCTCTGGCCACCGGGGACCAAGAAACCCTATTGCAACATCAGCCCCTCTAAGACAATGGAGAGTTAAATCTAGAAAGTGATTATAGAACTAAATATATTTCAACAATGATATTTGAGATTCACTGTTGCCTTTGTTACCTACCATAATGCATCTCGTGAACTTCCCAATGTACAGTAGGCAACCAGAGTGATGTCTTTTGACTTACAATAGTCCAGCATTTTTCTCTGGTTGAGATAAACATGACACTCTACCTAATGTAGAAAACAATTAGATTATATGAAGCTTTGTATTAATACACATTAATATCACAATAAAAGAACCTGAATTGTTAAAAACAAGTATAACATAAAATTTGAAGTGAAAAAATAACATTAAGTAGCAATAACTTTAACAAAATTAACTTAATTCTACTTTCTTGTAGAAAGATTTTTTAAAAAATAAATACCTGAGAAGACATAATTCTATGGACCAGTTCTTGAATGGTAAATAATCTTTTCCACTCCACAAAGGCTTGTCATATTCCATAATAGAAATGGGAAAGTGGTTTTTTGCAAATTCGGATACCAAGTCACAATATAAGCAAGAATTTAGCCAAAGGCTCATGAAGAATTTGTGAAATTAAAAGAACCAGTTTGATAGGATGCATATTAATGTAAAAAAATCTGTAAGCTCATCATAATACAGAGAGAAAAGAGAAAATACACTTGTTCATGCTGATTTTCTCTGTGACACTTCAGTGACAGTCAAAGGCAAACTGTTAATGTTTACATTATATTGTATAAAATAGAGTTTTAAAGGGGCTGGTGAAATGGCTTATCAAGTTAAAACCCTTGTCATAAAGCCTGATGACCTTAATTTAAATCCTATGACCCATAGTAGGAAGACAGAACAAACATTTGCTGGTGTGTGTGTGTGTCTTTGTGTAAACTGTTGATCTGCTGTCAGAAAGCAGGAAGGAGTAGGCGATGATGTATGTTGTCAGGGAAAAGATCAGCTCAAAGTGCTCTGCCCAAAATTCCCCTCATTATTTCACCACAACAAGTAAAATATCTCACAAGTCTGAATAAATCTGATGGCATCCAGTTAATTTCTCTGTAGTTATGAGTGTGGTTAATACACCTAAAATTAAAGATGTTGAGAGCAAGGTCACAACTATATAACATTCACGTTTATACCATCCATCTTCTACTTTGGTTCTATCACTTTTTACTGCTCGCACTGTCGACCCAGGACCTTTATTTCTGTACACAGTTCCCTCTTCAGCATCTTTATTCATCCAATTGCTTCTCATAGATTAAAAAGAAGTGCATCTTCTTTTCAATATCTACACTATGACTTCTGCCTCCTTTGATAGCCTTTCTCTGATCTATTTCTTATATCCAATTAGCCCCAAACTAATCCAAATGTTCCACTATCTTTCTCATAGTTGTACTGAAGAGACTTCTATGTACTCAGAGAGACTCCACTTTTAAAATTTATACCCCATGAAGGTAAAAATGAACATGATTAAACAATAAATAGATATGAAGCAGTGGTACAGAAGAACAAGTTTAGGCATAAAAGGCCAAGTAGTGGAAAGGGCTCACCTGGTTGCATACAGGCTTGTACTTGAGCCCTGGCTTGTTCAGGATCATCTCCAGCTGCCTGCGGTTAAAGTTGGACACCCCGATGGACCTGGCCAGTCCTGCATCTTTACATTTCTCCATGGCCTGTAGTAGGAAAGACAGTGAAAGATAAATTCTACAGTTGTTCCAAGGAGTGGTGTTAAAAGGAATGTTTTCAGGCAACGCTGAGGGAACTATTGGCTTTGTCTAGGGATAGAGAGTTAGTGAAGAAAATAAAAGACAAAGGAAAAAAAGCAAGGGATAATTCCTGTGTCCTTGAGAAATTGATAGCATATTCTTGGTGCATGAACTGGCTTCTTGCAGCCCATTCCCTACAGAGGAACACCTTACTCAGCCTTGATACTGAGGGGAGGGACTCAGACCTACCTCAACTGGATATGCCAGACTGCACTGACCTACCATGAGATTTCTTGCCCTCCCCCGGGAATGGATGGAGGGATGGGATGTCATGAGACAAGGCTGTCTGCTCTCCTCATATCTATTCAAAATAGTTCTTGAAGTTTTGGCTACAGCAATAAGACAACAAAAGGAGATCAAGGGAATACAAATTGAAAATGAAGAAGTCACACTATCATTATTTGCAGATGATATGATAGTATGCATAAATAACCCTGAAAATTCTACCAGGGAGCTCCTACAGCTGATAAGCACCTTCAACAACATACCAGAGTACAAGATTAACAATAGCCTTCCTATACACAAATGATAAAAGGGCTAAAAAAGAAATAAGAGAAACATCACCCTTTATAATAGCACATTCGTACCCCAAGGGCAGTAGCTAAACTATGTTCATAGCAGCATTGTTTGTAATAGCCAGAACATGGAAACAACCGAGACAACCCTCAACTGAGAAATGGATTTTAAAATTTTGGTACATTTATACAGTGGAATACTACTCAGCAGTTAAAAAAATGACATCCTGAAATTTGCAGGCAAATGGTTGGATCTGGAGTATATCATCCTATGTGAGGTAACACAGACACAGAAAGATAGAGGTGGTATGTATTCACTCATAAATGGATTTTAGACACAAAGCAAAAGAATAACCAGGCTGCAAATCACAACGCCTAAACAACTAGGTAACAGGAAGAATTTAAGAAAGACATTCATAGATCCTGCTGTGAAGAGGAAATAGAGAAAATCTCCTGAGTAAATTGGGACCATAAAGGGAAACAAGCAAGAAGTGGGAACAGTTCATGAGAGGAGATAGTTGAGTGGGAGGAGCAACAGGGAGGGAGAACAAAGTAATGAAAAACAGGATTTTCCCTACATCAAATGAATGCCCACCCTAATTGTCATTTTAGAAACTTTATCCAGCAGTTGATAGGGGCAGAAGCAGAGATCTATTGCCAAACACCAGGTCAGCTGAAGAGAGAGAGAAATGAGAGAAAGCATATGAGAAAAGGGATGAGGATAATGAGAGGACACCCACAGAGATGGCTGACCCAGGCTATTAGGAGCTCTCTGAGTCTGAAATGACAGCTGAAGAACCTACATGGAAAGGAACTAAACCTTCCAATCATAGACAACAGTCAAAGTGCTTGGACAGTTTGTGGAGCCTCTTGCAATAGGGTCAGAGTATATTCCTGGTTTATAAACTGACATCTTAGAGCCCATTCCTTACAGAGGAACACCTAACCCAGCCTTAATACTGGGATAAAAGACCCGGACCTATCTCACATGGATATGCCAGTCCAAACTGGTTCACCTTGGGATTCCTTGCCCTCCTTGGGAAATGTATGGGAGATGGGGTGAGGGGAGGCTGAGGGAGGACTGGGAGGAGGGAAGGAAGGGAGAGCCATGGTAGATGTGAAAAAAAGTTTTTAAATAAAAAAATAAGAGAAGCAATATAGTTTTTTTGAAGTTTTAGCTAAAGTAATAAGAGAACAAAAGGAGATTAAGGGAATACAAATTGGAAAAGAAGAAGTCAAACTATATTTTCAGATGATATTATTATATACATAAGTGACCCCAAAATTCTACCAGGGAACTCCTACAGCTGATAAACACTTTCAGAAATGTAGCAGGGTACAAGATTAACTAAAAAAAAGTCAATAGCCCTCCTATACACCAAGGATAAAAGGGCTGAAAAAGAAATAAGGGAAACAACACCCTTTATAAAAGCTGCAAATAGTATCAAATATCTAACTCTAACCAAAGTAACTCTAACCAAAGAAGTAGATCTGTTTGACAAAAACTTAAAGAATTTCAAAAAAAGTGGAAATATCTCCCCCGTGCTCCTGGATAGGTGGGATCAACATAGTAAATTTTACCAAAAGCAATCTACAGATTCAGTGCAATCCACATCAAAATCCCAATACAGTTTTTTACAGATCTTGAAAGAACAATGCTCAACTTCATATGGAATAACAGGAAACCCAGGAATGCCAAAACAATCCTGTTTAATAAAAGAAATTCAGGAGGAATCACTATCCCTGACTTCAAGCTATACTATAGAGCTATAGTAATAAAAACAACCTGGTACTGGCACAAAAACAGACTTGTGGATCAATAGAATTGAATCAGAGATCCCAACTTAACCCACACCTGATTTTTTGACAAAGAAGCCAAAAATATTCAATGGAAAAAAAGAATCTTCGCCAAATGGTGTTGGCATAACTGGATGGTAATATGTAGAAAAATGTAAATACATCCAAACTTATTACCCTGGACACAATTCAAATCCAAGTAGATCAAAGACCTCAACATAAACCCAACTACACTGAACTTGATAGAAAAGAAAGTGGGAAATACCCTCCAACACATTGGCACAAGTGACCACTTCCTAAATATAACAAAATGTAACACAAACACTAAGAACAACAATCAATAAATGGACCTCCTGAAACTGAGAAGCTGTAAGGCAAAGGACAGAGTCAATAAGAAAAAGCAACAGCCTACAGAATGGGAAAAGATCATCAACCCTACATCGGACAGAGGACTGATCTAAAATATAGAGAGAATTCAAGAAAAAACTTAAATAATCCAATTAAAAATGGGATTCAGAGCTAAAAGGGGAATTCTCGACAGAAGAATTACAAATGGCTGAAAGGCACTTTAAAAATTGCTCAACATCTAATCAGAGAAATGCAAATTAAAACAACTTTGAGATACTTCCTTATACCTGTCAGAACGGCTAAGATCAAAAACATAGATAACAACCTATGCTGCAGAGGATGCAGAATAAGGGGAGCACTCCTCCATTGTTGGTGGGAGTGTAAACTTGTACAGCCACTTTGGAAAACAGTATGGCTATTCCTCAGAAAAGTAGTAATCAATCTCGCTAAGGATCCAGCAATACCACTATTGGGTATACATCCAAAGGATGCACATTCATACCCCAAAGGCATTATCTCAACTATATTCATAGCAGCATTATTTTAATAGCAAGAACCTGGAAACAACATAGATTCCCCTCAACTGAAGAATGGATTAACAAACTGTGGTACATCTACACAGTGGAGTACTACTTGGCAGTTAAAAAAAAAAAGGACATCCTAAAATTTTCAAGCAAATGGATGGACTTGGAGAATATCCTCCTGAGCGAGGTATCACAAACCCAGAAAGATAGACATAGAATGTACTCACTCATAAGTGGATTTTAGACAAAAAGCAAAGAATACCCAAGCTGCAAACCGTAACCACTGAACAGTTTGGGATTAGAAGGAATTTAAGAGAGACATCCAGAGATTCTCCTAAGAAGAGAAAATAGAGAAGATCACCTTAGAAAATTGGAGTCATAATGGGTTGCAACCAAAAATAGTTGGCAACAAATCTTGAAAGGAGATGGTTGTGTGAGAGGAGCAAAGAGGGAGGTGGAGGGAAATGGATATCTCGATAGAGGAAGCCAGTGTGGGGTTGGAAAGACACTGAATGCTAGGGAAATGTCGAGGAACTCACAGGATGTCCCTGACCAAGTCTCCAAACAATGGTGGAGGGGGTGCCTAAATGGGACTTTCCATATAATCAAATGAGTAAACACCCCAGGTGTCATCGCAGAACCTACATCCAAAAGGAAATAGAGGTGGAGGCAGAGAACCATAGCTGAGCACCATGAGAACCTTATGAGGAAGGTTCCCATGGTGATGGCTGGCTGGAGCTCTGGGAAGTTCACTGAATCAGGAATTGGCATTGAAGATCCATCTGGAGGGGGAGCTGGGCCATCCAGGAGTGAGGAGCTTTCAATTGCCATTAGTGTGCACCACCATGAAGATCAGACTGTGTTCCTGTTCATGGGCTGGCACCTTGGAGCCCATTCCCTATAGAGGAACACCAGCCCAGCATTGACTTTGGGATGAGTGAATAGGACGGGCCTGGAGTGGATGTGCTGGGCTGGGCTAGCCCACCTTGGTACTTCTAGCCCTTTGGGAGGGAGGAGATTGGTGGAAGGGGAGAGAGGAGGCTGAGGGCTGGCTGAGAGGGACTGGGAGGGAGGAGGGGAGGAGGAACAGGGGGATACATTAATAAAATAAAATAAAAGAGAAACACCAAAAAAAAGGAATCAGACATACCTAAGAGAAGACAGCAAAAAATAATCAGAACTAAAATCAATAAAATTGGAACAAAGAGAACCTTAAAAAGAATTAATAAAACAAAGACTTGGTTCTTTGAGGAAATCAACAAGACAGACCTTTATCCAAACTATCTAACAGACAGAAAACCCAAATTAGCAGAAACAAAATGGAGAACAAAATAAAAGACAGTGAAGAACTCCAAAGGATTTCTCAATTATATTTCAAAAACCTGAACTTCACAAAATTAAAAAATCTAAAAAAAAAGGACAAATTTCTTGATAACATGTATCAAAGTTAAATAAAGATCAGATAAACAGTTTAAGCAGACCTACATTCCGCAAGAAAATACAAACAGTCCTTAAGTCTCCCAACCACAAAAAGCCCAGGGCCAAATGGTATTAGTGCAGAATTCTGATAGACATTCAAAGAATAGCTAATACCAATACTCCTCAAATGATTTCACAAAATCAAAACAAAAAGATAATTGCCAATTCATTTTACAAGGCTATAGTCACCCTGATTCTCAATTCACACAATGATTCAACAAAAAAGGAGAATTACAGACCAATATCCATAATGAACATGCTACAAAAATATTCAATAAGGTACTCACAAACCAAATCCAAGCACATATCAACAAGATCATCTACCATTATGAAGTGGGCTTCATCCCAGATATGCAGAGATGGTTCAATTTACAAAAATCTGTCCATGTAATAAATCACATAAGCCAACTGAAAGGAAAAAAAAAACACAAGATCTTCCCATGAGATACTGAACAAGCCTTTGACAAAATCCAACAACCCTTCATGATAAAAGTCTTGAAGAGATCTGAGATACAAAGGGCATATGTATAATAGTAAAAGCAATAAACAGTAAACCAATATCTAACACTGAATTAAATGGAGAGAAACTCAAAACTATTTCAGTAAAATTAGGAACAAGACAAGGCTGCCCACTCTCTTCATATCTATTCACTATAATACCTGAAGTTCTAGCTGAGGGAGATCAAGGGGATACAAATTGGAAAGGAAGAAGTCATACTTTCACTATTTGCAGATGATCTGATAGGATGCATAAGCAAACCCAAAAATTCTATGAGGGAACTCTTACAGTTGATAAACACATGGATACAAGATTAAGTAAAAAAAAAAAAAAAATCAGTAGCCCTCCAAGATAAAAGCAGTAAATCAGCTGAGAAAGAAATCAGAGTGGGAAACACTCTTCACCATAGCTACAGATAATATAAAGTATCTTGGGTTAATTGAAACCAAACAAGTGAAAGATCGATATGACAAGAACTTAAAATCTTTGAAGAAAGAAATTGAAGAGGATACTGGAAAATATGAAAATATCTCCCATGACATGAATCAGTAGGAGAAACATAATAAAAATGGTAATCTTACCAAAAGCAGTCTACAGATTCAACTCAATCCCCATTAAAATCCCAACACAATTTTTTGCAGACCTTGAAAGAATAATATTCAACTTCATATAGATCAACAGAACACCCAGGACAGTTAAAACAATCCAATAAGAGAACTTCCAGAGTCATGACCATCTCTGATCTCAAGCTCTATACAGAGCTTTAGTAGCAAAACCCCCATGGTATTGACATTAAAACAGACAGAAACAAATCAAAGACCCAGATATAAATCCAAACACCTATGAACACCTGATTTTAAACAAAGTCAAAATTATACAATGGGAAAAAAGCATCTTCAAGAAATGGTGCTGAAATAACTGGCTGTGAGCATGTAGAAGATTGCAAGTAGTACTGTATATAGATAGATGCATACACATCACCATGAACAAATCTCACATACAAATGGATTAAAGCCTCAACATAAATTTAAATACATTGAATCTGATATAAGAGAAAATGGGAAATAGCTTTGAACACAGAGATGTGGGAGTGGCCAGTCAATGACTGGTTCAATCTGAGACCCATACCAGGAGGGTGAGAGTGAATGCACCTCTGACACTGCTTATAACACCAGGACCTAGAGGTTAGATGGCACAGAGACCTAGGATAGAACCAAAAAAAAAAATGTAATGATGCCTAATGATATGCTCTTATACTCATAGATTCGTGCCTAGCCCAACAGTCATCAGAGAGGCCTCATCCAGAAATCTGTGGGAACAGATGCAGAGACCCACAATCAAAGGTTATGCCAGGCTTAGATAAACCTGCTGAAGAGATGGAGGGGGATTGTAGGAGCCAGTTAGAAGGATCAAGAACATCATAAGAAAATAACTCCATCAAAACCCCTCTAGTGAAGGGTGCAGATTTCTAGATTGAGACTCTCAGAGGTGGAGATTATCTCTAACTCATCTTCTCATAGCGTCCTCTTCTGTTTCCCTTCCTCTAAGGACTCACCTCCCATGTGTCACAGAGATCCACTGGGTCTAACAAGAGATTTCCATGTTCATCTTTTGGTAATAAATCATCTCCAGGCTGGAAAAGAACCATTCATTTTAAAGATATTACTGAAATCATGTCACCACATTTGGTCATACCGCCAAGCCCTTTAGAGTCTGAGCTACAAAGCCTTCCCAAGCAAGTAGGACATTATTTATATACTTTGCATTTGGAGTGACACGGGACTGAATTTTAAAGATCAGCATGCCCTAACCTATTATATTTTCCTTATGTTTAAAAAATGTTTTTCTCCAAAGTCCTAATGGCGTCTTGTATGACTTCTGTTATTATTTCAGCCCCTAATTTTACCTATAGGAAACTGCCTCTTTTTGGTAAATCCGCTAATTATTAGGCTTGGTGTCTGACAATAATGGATTATTATTTGAGCAAAATAATTCCTTATCACAGTGGACATACAATTGTATAAGGACATACACAAATAAACTGGACCTTCTTTTCAAGATTATTGTAGGTTAGAAATCCAGAGTAGATGTCAAGTTGTAGCAAACATGAATTTTGAATTGCCACAATACCATATCTTCTACCAATAGCAAATGGCAGCCTCAAACTAAATAAACAGAATGTAGAGATAAGGAATGGAGAAAATATTTTGGAAGCTGATGGCATTCATACCTTTAAATGTAGTCATGGCTTGGACTTCCCACTTATATAATATCATTTTCTTCGCTGCACAAACTAGCTTGGGTTTTTCACATAATTTTATAGCAAGAATTCTGAATAACACATTAGTAATGGCTAAATTCATCTACAAATCTCATCATGATGAAACATCAAGAGAACCTCCACTCGCTAAATCTCCAAGGTTGGTAGTATGGAAACTAGATGTTCTACTTGGCTTTCTGATGATATTATAAGTGCCATGACTCAAAACAACTGGGAGGAAAGAATTGATTTAATATCTTAGACTCCCAGACCACAATTCATCATTGGGGGAACACAGGACAGGGATTCCAGCAGAAAACATGGAAGAAATCCATATTCTTTAAATGTAGTCAGCAGTTAGCTTCCTAGTACAGGCCAGAACCACCTGTGAAGAGTGGCACTTCCCCTCTCACTCAATATGGTCAAGATGATTTCTCAAAAATGTGGCCTCAGGAAAATCTGATCTGAGCAATTTCCCAACTGAGACTCCCTCAGGTGACTCTGGGACAACCAAAATTGACAGGGACATACACACCCAGACTGAGTACCACTAGATACTCAGTAAGAGATGATGTAACCTCATCGTGAAACATATGTTTGGCAGTTTTACCAATCTCCAGAACTGCATGTTAATGCCTGCAAAAGACTAAGGTGGAGCTAAGGAGATGGCCTAGTGGGTAAAGCATTGGACTTGAAAGCCTAAGGAGCTGAGTTTGACCTTCAGAACTTATGTAAAACAGACAGTAAACAAAATGTAAAGTGAGGTGTGGCGGGACATATCTGCAGTCCTAAGGCTGGGAAGGTGTAGACAGGTGGATTCCTGGGGCTAACTGTCTAGTCAGTCCAACCTATTCGGAATCATAGACCAGAGAAAGGCCTGTCTCAAACAAACTGTGGATGGTATCTAAAGAAAAACACCAGTGGCTGTTTTCTGTCCTTCATACGAATAAGTAAACACATGAATGTGCCACCACACACATGTTGCACTTGCATATAAAAGAAAACACATGCACACACATACCAAAAAAAAAAAAAAAACAAAACACCAGGGACAAAAACCAGAACTATATCATGCTCAAAAAATAGTTCTATGACTCTATGAAATGGGTCTTGAGAATTATTGTTTAGGATTTTCATCAAAATAATCCATACGTTCACTCAAGAATGGAAATCTTAAATTGCCACATAACTGTTGGTTATATGGGCATCACTAGTGAAGTAGTTTTCAGCACAGTGATTGCTCACCTGCAAAGCCATTGGAAAATGAATAATGTAAAGATCAACATAGTCCAACTGAGCTTTCTTCAGTGTTGTTTCCAAGCAAGACCGAACCAATCCTGGTCGATGGAAAGTGCTCCAAAGCTGCCAAAGTTAAAGAATAAAACTTGAAACTCGGAGTTCAGCCACTTTTGTTGGGTTACTTCTTCTAACAAGGAGACATTTTCCTACAGTTGGAAACATACCCCCTGCTTTTCTTTCTCTTCATTTGTTTTTCACCTATAAACTTCATGTATGTGCAGTTCAACGCCCTGCCACTGAGCTATGTAACTTGAACACCAGTATACACCTGCTTATTGTCAGTTTATCTACTGAACATGGAATGAAATATTTAAATAGAAAGAGTTGTCTTCTCTAATAATAATGCTGAGTTTACAAAGTAATACACAAGATTGGTCTAAATCACTGATCCATTCAAGCACACATGATGGACTTATTCTATATTCATAGTTGAAAGTTATAGAAAAACCCTTTTGGAGGTACTTGTGTGTGTGCTGAACTTAACTGATACACTTTATCTGTGCCTTTTGTGAACAAGAACTCCCGAAAAGAAGTTGTGTCTGCAGAGACTGACTGGCTGATTAGAACCTCAGTGCTGTGGGAGGTTGGAGTGCTGCAGGTCCAAAGGCTAAATATCTTATCTTGGGCTATCCCTCTGGAACAGCTATTAATTGTTCACCTCTGTGTCAGAACTTATTGAACTACTAGCTTCCACCAATCTAAAAACTAAGAACACCATCAATAGCATGTTAAGTCTATAGAAAATTTCACTCATCTTATGGTACCTGCCTTTCTGGTGTACCCACAGATGTATTTTAAATATGCATTGATTCATGAATATTTTTGTTCTGTAAAATATAAAAACTTCATGAAACTGTTTCCATGTTAGAAAATATAACTTGAGGTAACCTAAGTCAGTGTTCCCAGACGATGGTTGTTCAAAATAGCTCCAGAATAAACTATCTCTTATTTGCTTTAATATTATAGCTATGGCTCTTAAAACCCTATAGCCTGCATATAATAGACTTTTACATACTATTCTGTGTAAACTCTGTCTCCACAACATTATTACTAGCCTGGGACAAATGTCTTCACCTGCCCAAGAAATGTCTCAGGGAAGACATGTCCTCTTTATCCCTCCTCAACAATGAAGCTTAATGTGCTCAAGGGCATTGTACAAACAATCTCTCTTTGTCCATGTCCTTTTGTCTTCTGAGCACATTGGTGATGAGAAATACTCATTGTTTCTCACCTGAATTAACTGGAATAAAAGCTCCACAGAATGCCAGTAGAGGCACTCTAGAGCAGCATAACCTACAGTCTCTGGTTCTGCTGAATCTCAAATTCCACTTCAGTTCCTCAGCCATGGTCACTGTTGAGTCATGGTCAAGCTCTGTCTGATTCTCCATCTCATGATGAACCACACTGCTTTGACCTGAGATTCATACCAGTATGTTTACATTGACTCCCCAGTGATAACAAATCTATATTGATTCTCACTGTAGCCTTAATACATGAATGTGGTGAATAAAATTTATATCAATAAGTAATGAAGTATGAAACAGGATGATGTAAACACATACTGTCCCCTCAGTTAAGTCACATTCAATATGCCCATGTGCAAAATACCTTCGAAGTGTAGAATATTTCTTCTCTCATCACAGTGCCATCTGCGATCTTGCTTCGGATGGCCTGCCCTACTTCCTCTTCTATTTCATACAGATAAGCAGAATCAAAATGGCGGAACCCAGCATCTATAGCTATTTTGGTAGCCTTGATAATTTCATTCTTAGGAACCTAAGGGAGCAGCCAAAAATAGTATCTGTGAGATGAAAGACATTTCAAACACAAACAATGGCTTTCCAGGAAGTCAACCTCTTTTTGGAGTTGTTCTGTTTGTCTACAGATAAGCCCTTCCCAATTTTTCCAGATATCTTCCAATCAGCCCCAGGTGGACATCCCCCAAATGTGTTCAATCCAGAACTATCACTGCATCACTGACACTGGAAATCCTAAAATAAATAAATAAATAAATAAATAAATAAACAAACAAACAAACAAGTAAGTAAGTAAGTAAATAAATAAATAAAATCTCTCAATTCAGTGATTTGATCAAAGGACACGGCATAATTGAGGCAGTATAAAAAAGATAGGAAAACTTATAGGGCTCAGATACAGGAAGAAAAAGGAGCCTCTTGCCCTTAAGCCTGGTTAAAGCCTCTTACCTGCTGAGAATCAAGAATTCCAGTGCAATTAGCGACACATGCTGTGATGAATCTAATATCACAGTACTCCTTTCACATTCAGATACATTGTATTAAAATGGCAATAAACTTGGCTTAAACCCTGGAATATCTATGCCTTGGAGACATTGTTAAGTTTCCCACACATTTTCTGGGCATCTCAAATAAGATTGTTAACTTTGTATATAGTAAAGATATCTTGTTTCATGAATTCCTGTGAAATAGTTTAACTTAATCAATTGCCATCCTACCATGTCCCCTGGGTAAATGGCTCAGTTGTATAATGCTTGTTGCACAAGATGAGGTTTTAAGGTCTATCCCAGAACTCATATAAAAAACCTAGGGTGTGGCTGTATACACTTGTACTCCAGAGATGAGGAAACAGAGGCAAAAAGATTAGGTCAACTCAGTCATCTTACAGATTTAGAGGCCAATGAAAGACTCTGCCTCATAAAAACCTACAATGCACATAACATCAAGAGAACAACACCTAAGGTTAATCTCTGACCTCTTCATGCATGCACCCCCCATGTGCATGCGTGTTCACACATAGACATGCTTATGCACACACACACACGTGTAATGTTAAAAAACAATTTTATATAATAATTTCAGAACTTTTATAACAAAGTTACAAAGGCTAGATAATGTCTTATTGCCCTCCTCTCTCCCTCTCTTTCTGTCTCTCTTTGTCTCCAAGGCAATTATTTTTAACTTTATATAACCTACAAAGGTCATGCTGTGATTACCCCTACATAAACAAGTACCAGTGACCAATGACATTTGATGGAAGTGTATTACATTCTAGCCAACGATGATGATACATTGTTAAGAGGACAGCTGAACAAGCACAAAAGAACCAACTACTCATAAAATTATCACAAAGTGAAGGCATTATCAAGGTATCAACTTGATAATGATGCTTCATGACTTGTGCCTTTACTCAGAAATCTCAAACCTTTGAGTCACGGTCAAAGTTCTTTGTTGATTCAGGGCTGGGTTAAAAAAAAAAAAACGGAGAACAGCATTCTTCCAATGTAATTTAACAGCCTGTTGAAAACCTAAACAAGTACTTTAAAAACAATCTCCTTTCCTGAATGCTGCATCAAGGTACATTTTCACCATTGGTTTCATGATGAAGTGAGGTTAGCAGTCATTTCCAATTTATCTTTTGCATTAGATTGTTAATGGAGTCTAAAACTGAGTTGTGTTAGAACTTAATCACTAGGTTTTTTTCCTTATTGAATTTGCACAGTTTAGCAAAACAAGAATAGCTAGGTACAGACTGATACGGTGTCATATATTAATTTGACCTGCACAAGCATTTGCACAATTTACAGAAGTGATGTTATTTCATTAATACCTCAGTCTGGTTTCCCTTCATCCATGTCAGGTGGCTCACAACTATCTATAACTCCAGGTGCATGAAATACTACACTGTCTTCCATCTTCTGACCTCAAGGTCTTGTGCCTATAACTCCACACATACATACATACATACATACATACATCATACATACATACACTGAAATCAAAATAAATATTTCAAATATCTCAGCAATAATGACATTAATTTAAATGTAAATAAAACTCAAAATGTTGTATTTAATACAAATAAAAGGAAATAATTATGAGTCATTAAAATGGTTACATGAACCCCCAAATGTCACAAAGAAATATCTATTTACATAAGTATTCGCTTTATTCCAATTGTGAGAGAAAATATTCTCAGGAATAAAACACACATCATCTCTATTGAATAAAACTGTTTATAGTATCCTGTGTTTAATGTGGCAGCTGATGCTTTCAACTTCATCTCTTTTTCCTTTAAAAATGAGGTAAGAAAAATTTGATATTTTAGACTGTTCTATATGCATAATTACATGTATGTTCTATAATTTTAAAAATAAATGACTTGTGAAAAATATAATCAAAATGAGTTTGTTTTAATGAAATATGAATCTAATTCATCTAATAAAGAAGGTAATAAGAATGAAGATGAGTTATAAAATTTTTCTTCTTTTTTATTATTTGTGCATGTTTGTTGTGCATGCATGTGTATGCATGTGTGTGAATGTGTGTGTGTGTGTGTGTGTGTGTGTGTGTGTGTGTGTGTGTGTGTGTGTGTGTGTGAATCTGGAGGTCTAAGGAAGACTTTGAAAGTCACTTCTCTTCCCCCACCCTGTGGATCCCAGGGAATCAATTAAACTCTAGTCATCGAAGACCCCACACAATTTTCCATGAATTGTTTTCTCTGATGTAGTCAATCTTCCTAAAATATTGTAATGCTTTTCTGAGACAGTTTTCCATTTAATTTTTTTCCATCTTATATGTGTGATTGGGGTGTGTGCGTGTGCGTGTGCGTGTGCGTGTGCGTGTGCGTGTGTGTGTGTGTGTGTGTCTATGTATCACTTGTCTGGTACCAATAGAGGCAAGAACTAGAGTTATAGACATCTTTCAGCCACCATGTTTGTGCTGGGACTTGAACCCAATTCCTCTGAAAGAGTAGCCAGTACACTTAACCTCTGAGCAATCCTTCCAGCTCCAACAGTTTCCCCTTTGACCTCTCTTGAGTCCAGCCCTGTTCTCTAAGTTGAACTAACTTCTACAAATTTACTGAGACTGCAGCTGTTGTAATAACTTTGTTCTTCACAGGAACAAAGATCAAAATAGCTCTGTGATTACATCTTCTGCATAAGAAAACTGTAACTCAAGCTTTAAGTGACAGTTCTTGCCACTCACTGAATAAGCAGAGGATAAAATCAGAATTGAAACATTTTCCCATGTAAACCTCCTGTAGTATTTTGCCTCCTGTAGTATTTTGATTCAAATGTTATGAATAGAAATATAGACCAAGAATTTAGAGTTGCTTTGTTAAAGTATAGGGCACCCATAAAATTCTATACTTTCTTTTTAGGTAAATATTTCTATAGGCAAAGTAGAAAGCAAATTTTATTTCATCACAGGTCTGAAACTTGTGCTGTGGTGCTAAGTTCCTGCTCCTCAGCAAAACACAATAAGTTCATCATTTTTCATAAGCCACATCTCTAGTAAATTCTTCCAAAACTATTTTATCTGGATCATATCTACCAGAGAGGAGTAATTACTTGAATCACAGGAATAATCCATGTCATTAACCCCTTTGCAATCAAGTTCAAAGCAGTAGCTGCTTTCCATTTACTGTCCAACAGGCTGAAACTAAAGGATAAACAATGCCCAAAATAAATGGTACTGTCCACATCACAAGTCCCCAAGAAACAGTAACAAGACAGCCTTGTCTGTTATATGTGGAAAGCTCTAATCCTGAGACTCTGAGTCTGCTTTAAACAGAAGCAAATCTGAAAATTCCTTTCAGTTTCCACACATCCTTGATTATTTTTTTTTATAAATCCTTAAAGCCAAGACACAATTGTTACCTTATGAGGCACAGTGGTTCCAAAGCCCAGTACAGGGATGAAGTGACCATCATTTAGTGCCACACTCAGAGATAAAGAACTCATAGCTTGCTACTCATGCAACTAAGCAGGTCTTGAGTCTTCTGATTGCACAGGGTACTGGTCAGCAAAATGTGACAGCTCTTTAAATATCTGCTGGAAAGTTAAACAGTGGCATGTGGGAGGAGCTGCTTAAAGCAATAGTCCAAAGAGAGGAGAGCTGGAGGCTGCTCTCGTTTGTGTTAAAGTGAACTCCAATAAATCACTCAGCAGTGAAAATGAAACCATGAATTTCTTGTAGAAGAAAAGATTCAGTTCACTGTTCATGTTTACTTTTTTTAAATCCTGAGAAAGGAAACCCGTAGATAGTAATTGATTTTATGTTACTTAGAAAGTAACTTCCACTCACCCGCAGAGTATCTCTTCTTCTTCACTTTCTAAACAGTAATATTCTCTTTGCGACATTTCCACACAAACATGTTATCTTAATCATACTCGCTTCTCCCATGGCCCCTTTTGTTCCCTCTCTGACCCCTAGATAGTCTCCCTTCCACTTTTGTCTTTTTCAAAAACTATACACTACCTATGGGGAAGACATAGGCTATTTACTTTTCTAAGTTAGAATATTTATGTTTAACAAGCTGATTTTCATCTATCTCCATCCGTTTTGGTACAAATGAGATGATCTTGCTCTTCCTAATATCCATGCATCTACTGATTGGCTAAACTGATTTTATAACTTGGTCATTGTGAAAAGTACCTTTAAAAAGCATGAGTGTGTAGATATATTGACTTTGGGTTTTTTTTCATATGCACCAAGGAGCAGCATGGCTAAATCAAAAGGAAGTCCTGTTTTTTTAGGTTTTTTTTTTTAAAACTCTTCATACTGATTTCTGTACCAGCTGAAGTAACTGAAATTTTCACCAGCACCATTTGTTGGTCTTTGTGTTCCTAAAGTCAGCCATAGATTGGTGTAAGAGAGTGTCTTTACCTTTCATTTGCATTTCCTTGATTGCTGTAAACAGTGAGCATTTTTTATATTCTTATTTGTCATTCTAGAACTGTTAAATATGATCACAATATGTAATATTCATTGTGATATTCTCAAATAACTAATAAAAATATTGTGAGAAAATAGAGCCAGGCATAGTTGCTCTCACCTTTAACCCATCTCTGTGGTAAGTCTGTTTGACATAGTGAGCAGCGAAGGCTTTGTAGAGAGACCCTGTTTCAAAAAGGAAAGGTAGGAAGGGAGGGAGGGAGGGAGGAAGGAAGGAAGGAAGGAAGGAAGGAAGGAAGGAAGGAAGGAAGCAAGGAAGGTAATATCACCTGATATTCCCACTTTACCACAACTATCCATTCTTCCCACTCTTAAATTTTCTCCAAATAACTGCCAAAAATATGGGATGTCTAAGATTTTAATTTTATTTGGAAGCTAATAAACTAGCTTGATATGTTTTGTACATGATGGTTAAAAATTCTGAAACTGGGTTAAGGATACGCAAGAGTGTAGTCAAAGCAAGTTCATTTTTTAATGGGTTCCTGCATTTCTAGTTTCCAGAAGATGAAAAGAAACAATTCAATGACAAATGAACATTTAGTAGGCTGAGTAAAAAAGAAAAACTTTAAGTATTAAAAACCAAGATTATTTGCAATGGACAGTAAGCATGACTGCCTCTTTGACAAGAGAGAGAGAAAGTAAAAGTTGTCTACTTTACTAGATAAGCTTCATATTTTCTTGGAGGAAACTACTGTCACTACATGTCAAAACTGTTCACTATACAAACATCTTGAATAAATGTAGAATGAAGACAATCAGTCCTTATGCTTGTCCCATGTAAAACAACAAAAGAAATCTTAGTAGGTAGAGAGTCATATGGTCCTACCCCCTAGGCATAGAACACATACCAATAGTTAGTGCTAGAAAAGGGTGTGACAGTTTCTTCTAAGTGTGTATCCTTTTATAGCTGACTACACACCCAAGATTATTTTGGCAGCACAAATTGATCTTCAGAGTGTTTTGGCTACTTTTTGTTGTTGTTTGGGTTTTGTTTGGTTGGTTGGTTGGTTGAATCTGGTTGTTTTTTTAGGACATCAAGTTGAATGAGTAGGGAACAGGAGTGGATCTGGGAAAAGCTGAAGATACGTATGAGCACATGTATACAAAATTCTCCTAGAGCTGATTATTTAAATAAAATAAAGAACAAAATAAATAAGTAAATGATAATAAACACAAAAAGAAGAAAAACAAAAATAAGTAAAACCTCAAAAAGTAAAAATTTTAAAGAAAAAACACGTGAGAAACCAGGGAGAGTTATTTTTCAATGGATACCTATTGATTTCTTCTTTTTTTCTTAAGTGTTATTTTTACTTTTTAATTATATGCATGATTGAGGGGTGCACATGAATATATGTGCCCAAAGACGCTAGAAGAGGGGCTCAGATGTCCTGGAGCTAGAGCTACAGGCAATGGTTAGGTGCCAACATGGGTGATGGGAACCAGGTTGCAAGAACAGTACATGCTCATACACTCTGAGCCGCCTCCAGCACATGCCCTACCCATTTCTCATTGAATGCTGCTGGTTTTATTTTGTTAGTAGCCCATTTCTTCCAGTAGACTTTTATACTCAGAAAATGTATATACAAACTTAGCCTAATTTTTCCTAATTTATTACAAAAACAATGCCTCGGGGAAAGGATATTCAAAAAAGTTGTACTAGCCAAAAAAAAAAAAAAAAAAAAAAAAAAAGTGCATACCAATTCCAACTAGTAAAATTAACCAAACCTGTAGTAGTAGGGTTTCTCGGTCCCTGGCGGCCGGAGACCTGGACCCACAGACCTGCCGCCCGAGACTGCTTAGCTGCCCGGGTCCCCAGAAACGACTCAGACGCTTGTATTAACTTCATGCTGTTTAGCCTATGGCTCAGGCACATTGCTAGCTAGCTCTTACACCTTAAATCAACCCATTTCTATTAATCTGTCAGCCACGTGGCCCGTGGCTCACCTGTGTTCCTACATGTTTCTTCTTGGGCGGCTGGCTCGATCTGCCTCTGACTCTGCCCTGCTTCTCCTACCTATGCTTTGATTTCTCCTACTTATTCTATGGTGCCTGCCATGGCCCAAAACAGCTCCTTTATTTAAAGATTGAGATTCACAGCATACATAAATGCATTCCAACATCACAAACCTGCTTTGATGACTAAGATATTAAGTAAGTTAATAAGACTCATTCCTCTACAATCAGAAGGGTTCCCTAAAAGTCTTAAATAATATTCAATAGATTGAACATAATGTACATATTTATTAACTTGAACAAAATACATTTTTAAAGTATACTATCCATGTGTTGAAAATGATTCTAATTTTGTAAATAAAAATACAGACATGAAATTGTGCAAAAATCAAGGAAGCCACATCAAATATTTCCTCTTATTTTATAAGTTTTGTGTAATTTGTGTGTTATTTTTAGTCATCAGGGGAAACAAATGTTCTCAATAGAGATTTATAGTTTTTAACCTTTGACAAACACCTGGATGCAGGAATAATGTTTTTCAACCAGCTACACATTGTCTAGAGGGAAGAAAGCCTTCTTAATGTTTAATAGCTCATGTTCAATATTCTTCCAAATATGGATAGTAAGGGTGATCCATGGCACTGAAAGACAAAAAGAAACATTTGTTTGTTCACAAGAGTCATACTTCTGATAGACAAAGTGAGGACAGTTGTGATCTGAAGAACCAGACAAACGCCAGTGGACCCTGCCTTGCTAAACGCAATCAGTGACTAGTGTTATGAATCAACTGATTCATTATTTTCTTCTTAAAATATTATTATTACTATTATTAGTGTGTGTGTATGTGTGTATGTTTGTGTGTACGTGTGTGTATGTGTATGTGTGGTATGTGTATGTGTGTGTGTGTGTGTGTATATATGCATGCACGCATCAAGACATGCATATGGAGGTCACTGGACATTTCTCTCCTTCCACCTTCCAGAGATTGAACTCAGTTTGTTGAGCTTGCATAAGCTTCTAAAGCCACTGAGCCATCTTGCTAGCACCATTTCATTTCCTGTATTTCATATTAGTAAGACTCTATAGCTAAAGAAATAGTCATGTGATAAGAAAAAAAAGTCAAGGAATTAACATGCTTAGGAAGAATAGATGTAGCTTGGAAAAGGACTGGTTTGAGGCAGATACCAATGGAAGAGAGAGGAAGAAGCTGAAAGATTATTATGTTTTCTCTAGGACTTATTCATATCACCTTTGAGAGTCCATCTTTCACAAAGATTATTTTAAGTATATGTTACACTGCTTTAGTATAAATGAAGTTAGAATAGGCTTGATGCATTAATGTACGTATTATTATTGAATTCACTTTTTATTTTGATTTTAATACACATTAATGAGAAAGCATTTTCATGGGCCTCTTAATATATCATGAGTCGTAGAGAGTCAGCCCTCTGTGTCTAAAGGGCAGGTGAACCCTGAAGACACTTACTTTGGCCAAAGGTCCTAATGCATTTTTTAATATCAGTTCATGGTAACTTTGAAAACAAGGTCACATGTGAACTCACTGTTTAATAGTGGATGACCTTAAACTTCTGATCCTCCTGTTTCCACCTCCCAGGGGCTGAGAATAATAGTATAGGCTACCATGCCTATTTTTATGTGGTGCTTGGGAAATATACAAACTAAGCAACTGTCTCAGCTTGGCCAGTTTTAAAATTGAGTTGGTCTTGAGTCTCACTACATGTCATGAACTTCAGAAGAGATTTCTTCTGAGTCCTATAGGGATACATTTGTTGCAGACCTGTTATAAAAAATCAGATATGTCTTCTGTAATGACATTGTATTGAAAAACTATCATGTGTTGTTTGAGCTCACTGAAAAGCTAGCTCTGGAAGCAGAGTAGCCACTTCCCTCATTTAAGACCCAAAGTATTTTTGTCTCCATATATCCTCTAAGGCTCCTTGTCTAGGGTTGGGATGCCCTCCCCCAGAAAAAAAAATTTCTGACAGGAAAGGAAAAAAGCAGTAAACAATCCAAGTGTGAAAACATCGTGCTTTTGAGAACAGCAAGAGGTTTCCATAATATAAAAGTGCCTCCCACGGGAAAATGAAGCCAGAAGTTTAGCTGTAAGAACTATCCCATCTTCCCCTGTGACCTATATATAATAAACTTTAATATACTGTCCTGTCCTGTGAACTCTGTTCCCACAACACTCCTGTTTACTCTCTTGAGGAGAATGCCTCCACCTTCCAAGGAGTGTCAGGGTAAGATGTGGCCCCTTCCTACTCAACTGAGCAGTTTAGTGTCCTCAAAGACATCATTCAAACAGGCCCTGAAGACAAGAGATATTCTGTCTCCTGAGCACATTAGTGATAAGAGATAGTCTGGATGTTTTCATTATTTCTCTCTCCTTCCTCTGAACTCTGAGCTATCCAGATTAAAGACAGCTTTACAGAATGCCAGTAAAGGCACTCTTGAGCAGCAGGGCCTAGAGACCCCAGGTTCTGTTAAATCTTTGTGGAAATACTTTCAAATAAAATAAAAACAGCCTGAGATACCAGAGAGATCTACTCACAGTCAGTCTAGGAGGATCAGACAGTGGTAACTCATACCTTTAATCCCGACACAGGAAATATCCCAGGAGTGGTGACCTACACCCTTAATCCCAACTGAGTTTGAGGTCATCCTAGTTTACAAAAGGAGTTCCAGGCTCCTAGGCAGGCAGTGGTGGTGCCACGCCTTAAATGAGCAAAGAAAATATTTAAGGCAGATATAGAAAGACAGAGCAGGCAGTAGAAGCCATGGCTTACACTGTTATTTCCAGCACTTGGGAAGCAGAGGCAAGAGAATCTCTGTGAGTTCAAAGCCAGTCTGGTCTTCAAAGCAAGTTCCAGGACAGCCAGGACTATTACACAGAAAACTCTGTCTAGAGGGGCAAAAAAAAAAAAAAAAAAAAAAAACAGAAGGAAGTGACTCTGTCCTTTGATATTTCCGACTTGTTTTTATTAGAGGTATAAGAAACCGGAAAAAAAAAAAAAAAAGACAGGAGGAGGTGGATCTGTCCTCTGATAGCTCCGACTGTTTTATTATATTTGAAAACATCCCCACAAATCTTGAATTTGATTTCAATTCCTCACCACCGGTCACTCCATAATCCCAGCTTTCTGATGGATGCTGTAAGCACCCATTTTGATGTTATCTGTCTTCTGCTGTTTGTTCTAGCTGGAATCTTCACCCTAGGGAGTCACCCTTCTCTGCTGAAGACTATTAGGAACTGTAACTGACTGCCTCAGCTTCTCCAGTTGGTATTTGCTGAATGTTTTTAAGCATCCATTTTAATAATATTACCTTTTTGCTATTAAGTGCCCTTTTACCTAGAAGCTTCACCTGAGTAGACTTAGTAGACTCTGCTTAGGACCCTCTCTACTGAGAACTCAAGATGGTTGTTTAAAGGTGTTTTCTCAGTAAACTTCTGGGTATTTTGAGTGCACAATTTAATCATGTTTGCATCCATCTATCTATCACTACTTATTATTTTACTTTGATTTGCTATATATATATATCATATATATGAGTGTGTATGTATGTGTGTGTGTGTGTAATAAATTCACTCATTCAAAAGAAAAAATTTAGCTACATTGATCGTTCCCTAGATTCTCCAGATCATCTTCATGGCTCACCTGCATGTAACAAAAGCAAACAACCTATAAAGCAATCTAGGCAAGCCACTTACAATGACATTTTAGCATATCGAAAATTTCTGTTGAGGCTGTCAATCATTTTCATGTCCTCTGGGGTCAATTCAAAGTCAAAAACCTAGGAAGAAAGACAGAGTCACAAATAATAAATAAATAAATAAATAAATAAATAAATAAATAAATAAATAAATAAATAAATAAATAAATAAATAAATAAGCCATTGAAGCTGCCTTCTACCTGGGAACATAGGGGAACAGCAAGGGTGGCTTTAAGAGAATTTTTGTCACCATTGGCTTCCAGGTAGTCTGGGTCTCAGAACATTTGGTTCAGTATTGCAGCCCCTCCTTTCCAGTTCCTTTCCTAGTTGACCCACTTCACAAAAGAAAGGACTCATCAATCCCTAGTCTTAAGTAAGTCAGGAAAGAGGAAATCCCAATTTAATTTTCAAATCTAGATGAAATACTAGATTTAGCCTCACCCGAATTTGCTGAACTTTTCTTTCTTTGCTATCCTGGAGTTTGGTGCAGCTTTGAATAGAACCACCCAGTCATAAAATGTAATCTAACTCCTCTTCAAGACTTGAGTGAGTTGAAGAAAAATGGTCCTCTGATCAATTGTTCAACAATCCATTTGATCACCTCATGTTTTCAAACATTATCTATGTCTCTTCTTCTTTATCGAAATAACTTTTCTGATTGATCACTGAGATAATGGACCTATATTAAATGATTTCTCCTATCTGAGTCAGTCTCTTTTATGCAAATCCATCTTCATTTGTATTGATAATATGGAGTTCACAATGGAAAGTGCTTTCATAGAAAAGAATAGAGATCTTTGGTAAAATATGTTGTCCACTACCTCATCAGGAAAAAGTTCATTAAAAATTCAAGATTCTAGGATGCAGACATAACTTAATGGGCAAGAGCACTTGCTGCATGAGCATAGGGACCAGAGTTCAAATCTTCACCCCCCCCTAAAAAGCCCAGATCATAACTGTGCCTCTAACCCAGTATTATAGAGAAGAGGAGACAGCAGGACTGCTGGGGCTTGATGCCATCAGTCTACTCGCCATAATCAATGGGAAAGCCTGTCTCTAGTCAGTAAGACAGGAAGTGAAGAGTATCCAGTAAAGAATGCGCATAACATGTACACCATATACATACACATTACAGAACAAACTTCACCATCCCTTTCATCTGTCTACCTACCTACTACATATAGTAGATGATTTTGCTGATTTGAGACAGAATCTCATGCAGCCCAAACTGGCCTCAAACTTGCTAGATAGCCAAAAATACCTTGAACTTTCTGATACTTTTTTCTTTTCCTTTTTGTGCTTGTTTGGATTTTTAAAGCTTATTTATTTTTATTTATTTTTCATTGAACGTTCTGATATTTTTATGTTATTTATATTTAAATATATTTACATTTAAATGAAAATTAAATATCTAACCATTTGCTATTAAAGGTATTAATGATAGTTAATGTTAATTGTCAGCTCGACAGAATCTAGACTCATCAGTGAGATGGATCATAGATCATGCCTATGTAGGATTACCTTGATTATGTTCATTACTATTAGAGGACTCATCTTAATTGTGGATTAGCAGGGAATCTGCACAAAGACCAAAAGAAGAAGGGCTGAGCATGCATCCAAGCCCCCTCTATTTTTTAACTGCAGCTGCAATGTGACCGGCTCCCTCGGGCTTCTCACTATAATTTTCCTGTGACAGTAGACTGTACCCTTTAAGTGAGATTCAAAAATAACTTTTTCTTCCTGGAGTTGCTCTTATCAAGATATTTCATCATGACAATTGGAGAAGAAAACAAGACATTCTCTGTCCACCAGGAGTCCATTTTTAAAACATATTCTTTTAGTATTATGGCTGTGAGGCAGCCATATATAAACATGAATTTTAAAATAAAATTATTTTTCTGATGATTTAATATTAAAATTTATAATCATGTATCAAATTTATTCATAAGAATAAATTTAACCAACAGATATATTTTTAATAAAATTTTGCTAATGTTACCTTTTATAAATATTATACTCATGATGAAATTTTTAGTTGTCATCTTAAAACTATTCAAATATTTGAGCTTGTGGGGCATATTTCTCAGTAGCAGGTAATGGTCCTTGTTGACACTTTGTTCAACCCCATGGTAGAACGAGAGAAACATCCTACAAGTTATCTTCTGGCCACCCACTGTGTGCTGGTGAGCATCCCCCGCAAACACAAACACATACAGAAGCTAAACAAAGGGCAATTCTTTTAATCTTACGAGATTTTAAACAAAATGAATGAAAAATCACTGATTGGCATGAGAGATTAGCTAACGCACATACAAGAAAGCACTTAAGGAATAACTTTAATCATTGATTTCTTTATAAGGTCAGTCTATAAATTTATCTAGCTCCTTTTCTACCAAAACAATCACCAATAATAAAAGGAGAGATGGACATTTTTAACATCCCCTACTTCAGAAAACAGCCTGGCAAAAAATTAAATAATCATAACTTAATGAAAAACTCTCATAGAGCCAGCCACACCTGGTACTGTGGATTTTTTTTTTTTTATAAAAAAATGTATTGGAATATTTCAATGATTTAACAAACCAACAGTCCTATTTGGATTTAATTTTAATCCAAATTGTTGTCCTTTACATTCTTGTAAAGCAAAGAATGTATTTCAAGTTCTCTGCTATCTGAAAGGACTCCCACAATCAACTAGAGCTGAAATACATATTGATGAAGAACTTGTAAAAGGCAAAGAAAGTCTAGTGTGGAGGAAACCCAGTCTTTTATCCAGTGCTTTCTGTGCTGCCCTTTCAACCTGGTGTCTGTAGCACACAGGGGCAACGAATGGGAGTAAATAGCAAGTGTGCACATTTAAGGGAAATCACACACACACACACACACACACACACACACACACACACAGAGGTCTCATTCTGGAGAAATGCTCTTTGTTCTTTACCTGGAAGTTCTCCTTGATTCTCTTCTCATTGAAGCTCTTAGCCAAAACTACCACACCCCTCTGGAGCTGGTAACGCAGGGCAACCTGGCCTGGAGTTCGGTTGTGTTTCTTGGCAATGGTCTTTAAGATAGGTTCTTCCAGGAGATATGGGCTATCACTGTTGACCCTGAAAAAAAAATTACAAATCATACAGAAATGACAAATCTGGAGTGTGATGACACCTTGCTCATATTCTCAGACCATTAAAAGAAGTAAGTACAATACAAAATAGTCAAAGCAGAATTTTGTGATTATTTATAAAGATTTATTTTTATTGTAGCAATTGTAAACAACTGAGTTGCCCATTGGTAGATGAGAGGATAAACACTGTGTAAGACATGTGTCCATGCAATGGAATAGTTCAGAAATACAGATACTCCCTTTTATCCTCCAAAGATCCTGTTCCTGGAATAGCGCTGATCCCTATGTACTAAATATATATATATATATATATAATATGCTACCTTCTCTGATTTCAATATGTAAATTTTATGTTTGATGGTATACCTTTTTATTCTTGACAATTTCAGGGATAGAAGATTCATTCTTATCATAGATCTTAGAAACCTCAGTGTATAAATTTTCTCTTTCATTAAGCTGAGAACTTTCCCATTTTAATATGAATTAAGTGCTTCTCTTTGCCCTATCCAAATTTCAAACATCACTATTCTCATGCTTCTGAACCTTTATTAAGTAAAATAACAGTTACTCAAATACAAGCCCTGCCACGCTGTGATGGTTGTCCTGATAAACCAGACTACTAACAAGTGACTAGCATCATAAACTAGATTTGGTGAGGATATGCTGCAAAAAGATAATTCTTTTCCTGAGTACCATATGATTTTATCAAGTTACTTAGAATAATATGCAATTTAAAATTAAGAATTTTTTATTTCTATGATTTTTCTTCTGATAATTTCAAGCCACCATTAATTGATCACTAAAAGTATGAGAAGAAAAAAAGAAAGAAAGAAGAAAGAAGGAAGGAAGGAAGTTAGAGAAATTGCTATAAAATTTAATAAACTACCAATAACTGTGATCGTACTAGCCACAAAAGCACGGGTATGTGAATTTCAGATAAGCATGGGAGCTTAAGTCTGTAACTATAGCACTTGGGAGATTGAAGCAAGAGGTTACCCCACACCCATGACTTTGGAGATAGTCTGCTCTACATAACATGACCCTATTTCAACCCATGTCCCTCAACCAAAGCACAGGATTTCTATAGAATAGGCAAAACTTCTCTAAAGCAAAATAACAGTATAAAAAAAGCTTGTTGTCTAAAAGATGATGAAAAACTGTCTCAGAAAAAAATAAAAACTTCAAAAGTCAAATAAGAAGTTATTTCATGATTATTAACTCCCATTTTATTTTGTTTTACTTTAAAAAATCAAGTTCTCATATTATATGTTACACTCTATTAAAAGCATAGGACAAGAGACAATATCTTTGACAGCCATGAAAACAGTCTTCTCACTTAAACTTCATCTTAGTTGCTGTTTCCATTGCTATGATAAAGCACCATGACCAGTCCAGGCCACATCACAGCCCATCAGCAAAGGAATTCACAGCAGGAACTGAGGCAGAGGAATTCTATGGAGAAGTGCTTCTTATGTCCTTGCTCAACTTGCTCTCCTACACTTGCTCTCTGACCACAGTGTGCTCAGCCCTCACATATCAATTATCAATAAGACAATACCACACAGACTGGCCAGTAGGACAATCTTAGGAGCCTTATTACTAATGTCATGACTCCCTCTTACCAGGTAAGTCTAGGCTTGTATCAAGTTACAAAAAAATAAAATCAACCAGTGCATGCATATACAGACCTGCTCTCTCTGCATCTACAAGTATAACTCAGAATCTGCTGATAATGTAAGAGCGGTACTATTTTCCTAAGTCTATGGATTTTTTTTTAACTTATCGATGCTCCTGACTCCAGCTGCATATACTCTTTGAAAACTCTCTAATTACATGTTGGATATCCTGCAAGTCAACATCACCACTTGGAAAGACAGTCATATTTTCTTCTTGGAATTATCTCTTTTTGGCTTCTGCAGAACATTGTCTGATACTATGAGAGAATGTGGTTCTAAACACCCCCTACATTAAAAATTAAATGTAGAAAAAAGAAAGTTTCTAGAAATGATATGAATGTGTTTTTTACATTCTATCCACTTGTCCAAATGGCATAGCTAAGATACATGCAGTCAAATCTCTGGAAGCTATACCTTAAAATCCCTTTTAAAGCAATGTTTATTAGCTCTGGAAACAGACAGACACATAAAACAAGAAGAAAGAATCACTAGTGAGCCTGAAGCTCAACCCTGGTGCACAGGACTGCTGCATTCTTGGGCTTGTTTCTTCACAGTTAAACCTTTCCACAAGATTAAAAGTTAATGGGGTTTTTTGTTTTGTTTTGATTTTACTGTAGCCTTAAAGATGAAGTTTTCCTTGCCTAACATAAGATTTGACCTCTTGTGCTATCACGCTAATTTTCTGTTTGCTAAGAAGGTACTTGTTCACTAACCCCCTCCTGAGCAACACAGGATGTGCTTCCTCCATTGCTTGGCTGGGACTGCATTCCTGATGTAACAACCTGGGTGGGACTGCATTCCTGATGTAGCAACCTGGGTGGGACCACCCAGGAAAGCCCTACCATGAGAACTGTTAACCATGTGCTATTTTGCTGAGGCAGGAACTTGCTGAAGCTTGTACAATGTGCCCATTGTGCCCATTGCTCCAGGAAATGAATATCCTCAGGTGGTCCCTGCTTGCCCAAGACTCCTATTGTTTCACAGGAAATACACCTGCCCTCCTGTCAGCATCCCTAAACTTGTCCTAAACTGACCTTTGGTCCCACTCTGTTGTAACTTTCCTATCCCCTCCCCTACTCAGAGTGCAGTATAAGAATTTTACACTGAAAACATTAGGGGCTCTTGGGTTCCACAGTGCCTCGAGCCCACACATGTGTGTATCAGTATATCATTCATTAAACTCTCTTTTTCTTTAAAGCTAACAGTGGTCATTAGCCATGGTCTTGGGGTGTCTAGGGGCACTAAAGTTAGGGGCGCCCACCCATTACATAGCTACTTTTGATATTATCATGTGATGGCATCATAATTTCTTCCTGTAATTACTTTATCTCTAAAAGTTGTTTCTAAAGCTGAACAGCCTATGAACTTATCACTCTGGATGCAAACAACCTTATGACACCTAGTTAATGTTTTTCAATATGTTGAAACATTGACAAAGGAAATAAAGTCCAATAGTCTCATTACCAGTTTGGATCTCTGTGGGATCCCAGGGCACTGTAGGCAACTAGAACAATGTCTTTAGACTTGCAGAACTCCAGGAGTTTGCTCTGGTTGAGATAGGGGTGACATTCTACCTATAAATTTCCAAAACAAAATAATATCAGAACAGATGAGCCAATAGTGTCATGCAGGTTTAAACATGCTTTAAGAGCAGATCTACTTCTACATTGACTTAGGTACAATATGCTTCAAATTAGTCATTTTTCTCTGAAATCCCTTTTTTTTAATCCTTTTATTACCATTTTAAGATTAAATGCTTATATTTCCAACTTGTGGTTTCCATCAGTTTCTATGGAATGAAGCTAAAGCCCATTCGAGCTCTAGGTGAGAAGAGACTACAAGCTGAGCCTAAACACTGCCCTCCAGAGAGAGGAGATGAAGGTTTGTAAAAGAACCAGAGAGTTGAGTGGTGGGAATGAATGAATAGGAAGAGCGGCCAGACTGGAGCCTGGGTCACGAACTGGCTCCTTGAAGCCCGTGCCTAGGGTTGGGGGGGGGGGGGGAAGACACCTTTCTAGGCCTTGATACTTGGGAAGTGACTCAGCCCTACCTCAACTAGATATGCCAGACCAAATTGACTCAGCTTGGGATTCCTTGCCCTTTTCGGGGAGTGTGGGGAAGAACTGGGAGAAGAAGCAGGAGGAGCAGTGGTGAGTATGGAAAAGAATTAAATAAAACAAGAGAAACAAACAAACAAAAAAAGGAAAAAGAAGAGTGGCTGCCCCGATGGGGAAATGTCATACATTTACCACTCGGCGACTGGGCATCACTTCAACCTTCTGTGATCGAGTCTTTTGCTCTAATCCTCAACATACAAGAAATCAAAAGCAACTTACCAAGCTATCATATGACTACTTTCCCTATTGTGAGGAACTTAAACAGGATAAAATGCTTAATTTCTATCATAAGTGAGTCGAAGGAGAAAGAGTGAGAAGAAAGAACAGGGAGAGGGAAACCACGAGGGTAAGAATAGAAAGGGGGCATGAAAACAAGAAAGAGCATTATATTATGATAATGCATATGCCCACGTGCTGAAGGATGTCAAGGGGGCTCACATAGAGAATCTTTATTATTATGACGAGAGGAAGAAAAGAGAGAAGACAGAGGGGAGAGGGAGGGGGACAGAGGCTGAAGAACACACCCTATTATCGCATGAATAAATGAGACTCAGGGATAGATCTCTGAGAAAGTCGGAGATATTAGAGAGAATAAACACCACAGTCAGATCTTACCCTGCTGTCTTCCAGCTTCCTCAGCCTGGCTTCCTCCTCCTCTATGCCTGCCTTAAGCCTTAAATACTGTCTTGGTAAGTTAAGGCATGGCCCCACCACTGCCTGCCTGGGAGCCTGGAATTCCTTCTGTAATCTAAAATGACCTTGACTCAGTTGGCATTAAGGGTGTAGGTCACCACTCCTAGGATACTCCCTGTGCTTGGATTAAAGGTGTGAATCACCACTCTCTGATTCTCCTAGACTGACTGTGGTTAGGTCTCCAGAACTTCTGGAGCTTTTATTGAATCTCCACACCTTATGGCAAGATGAGGAGAATGAAAGACTAAATGGGAAGGTTGAAGGCAGGAATATTTCTTAAAGGGAGTTGAGCTCAGCTGCAGAACTCAAGGTGGGGCCAGGCTATTGCCACTGGCCAGGTGTGGCTTCCGGGGCTAGGAAAGAATCCTAACAGAGAATCCACTGGTTTGAAGAGAAGTGTAATAGACAATACCACCCAGCTGCAATGTATACACTTTTTCCTTCCTACTTGAACCAATTTGCTGAGGGGAAAAAAATGTGCCACAGCTAGGCATAATGTTGGGAGGCTAAGAGGCAGAAAGGTTTAAAATTTCAAGGCCAACCAGAGCATTCAGAGAAAGCCTAATTCAAAGTAGTTTATAATTTGTTAAAGAACACAGGATATAATTCATTGTTAGAGGTTTGCCTGCTGTGTGTGAGGCCTCTGGCTCAATCCCAACTACCAAGGAAGTCAAAAGATATGATCATACTTTAACTCTGAAGATAATTAGTTTTATCAATCATTGCTAGAAGTGTTGGTGTTCTAACAGAATTCTATCAATGTTAACATTTTTAAACCGTGTATTTTTAAAATATGGGCTAAAATTACATAATACTTGCCTCAAAATTTTTCAATAGTCATAGGCATCTAACAAATTTGTATAGGAGAGAAATTATTGCTTAAGTGTATTATGGGTGTGGGTGAAGGAGGTTGTCACACAGTTCTCAGGGCCTTTTATAGCTTTAAATTCTGAAAAACTTAAAAGCTTCTGAGAGTTATTAAAAAGTATTTTCGATCTAAATTTAGGAAAGAGACCATCACCGATCAGCTAAAGTCCTGCTGGAACAATGCAGCAGCAATGAAGTCTTTCTGTGCTTCATTTCAATCAGTTTTCATGTGTAAGATTTCATATGACTTGAAGTAAAGCACATTGTGTTTCTGAGCAGCCATATTCCATCCAAGAAAAGCAGTGATTTTAGTCAATCAAACTGCCTTTCCCCTGTCTTCTTCTTCCCACTCTGCTCAGCCTGAAACATCTCTAATGTTTCCTATCCCAGTGGAAATAGGTGTAACCTAAGAACTGGTTCAAGACAGGAACTTGGGGAGTATAAAGTAAGGAAAAAGTTTGTGAAAAACAGAAGGTAAGGAAAGGACAGCCAAGCTGGGATAAGAGCTCACCTGATTGCAAGTGGGCTTGTATTTTAGCCCTGGTTTGTTCAGAATCAATTCCAGCTGTTTGTGGTTAAAATTGGACACCCCTATGGACTTGGTTAAACCTGAATCTTTACACTTCTCCAGTACCTGGAGAGGAAAAAAAAATCTGATTAATCCTTATTGTATTCTCTCCAGTAGAGTTCCTTTGACTTTTTTGAACACTTACATAACTATTTCATTTATTTACATAATGATTTTGGTTACAATTTCAAAACAATGTTGTCACTTGAACACAATGTTGTGTAAAATGTACTTACCTGCAGTGAACACATATTTGTCTTCCCATTCTTGACTACATGCCCATTGAGAACAACAAATACACATAATTTCCTCTTTACCTTTCACACCCTCTTCAGTGGCATTTGTTTTAATGCCAGGCACACATGGTTCTCTAATAAATTCCATCATAGTCAAAGACAAAGAATTCTTGGATCTTGTGCCAGTTATGAGTGTATATAAAAAACTATATACAAAATAGAGTATATGTTTAAAGGAAGAAAGCAAAGTGTTCTTATGTGCACATTGTATGATTTTTATACATAAAAAGACCCCAAATATTTCACCAGAAAAATTATATAGGAAATAAATATATTCAGCAAAGTAGCAGGGTACAAAGTTAGGACGGAAGCCTGGAAGCCTTCCAATGAGACAGACAGGGAGAAGGAGGGAAGGAAGCATCACCATTCACAACAGCCTCAAGATATCTTGGAGAAAATCTAACCCAGGAACGTAAGGATGTGTACAATATAAACTTTAAGACGCTGATAAAAATAATTAAGAAAATAACTGTTATGGGAATCCCACAAAGAAAGGACAGGAGCAATTTTGTGAAAATGGCCATCTTACCAAAAGCAATCTACAGATTTGACACAATCCCCATCGAAATTCCAATGTAGTTCTCCACCAAAATTGAAAAGGCAGTCTTAAATTTTTCATGGAAATATAAAAGATCTAGGATTGCCAAAATGATGATAAGCAGAAACAACAGAAAACTACTGGTAATATCACCACACCAGATCTCAAGTTATAACACAGTTGATAGCAGGAAAAATAGCATGGGGCTGACATAAGACAGACTCATTCATGAATGGAATAGAATCAAAGGCCCACATACAAACACACAGCTACCTAGATTTGAACAGAAGGCCAACTAAACACATTGGAGAAAAAAATGGTGCTGGACAAAGCAGACAGATATTTAGAGAAGAATGAAAAGACTCTTAAATTTTTTTACTCATTTTACACACCAACCACAGATCGCCCTCTCACCCCTCCCTTCCCACGCCTCTGCCCATCCCTTCTCCCAAAAGGGGATGAGGGCATTGGCATGTTTCATTCTCAGCTATAGCTTGCCCTGTGCTGAAACTTCTCAAAGTGTGTTTAACTGTCCTGGAATAGCACTGTAACCCTTCTTGAGTTTCATTATGCTGATCCCCTTTATATGGCTTTTACTGGTGATTGAATCTATGAGGCAAAGAGATGTCTATCCAAATCATAGTTGAGATTAAGAATTAATCCTCATCCTCTCAACTCTGACTCTACAGATGAGATTCAGAAATACGAGGACTTGTTGTTGTTGCTGCTGCTGTTTATTCTCTCATACATTATATCCCAACCACAGTTCCCCCTCCCTCCAGTCCTCTCAGTTACAC
Source organism: Phyllotis vaccarum (assembly GCA_033318265.1). Classification (NCBI taxonomy): domain Eukaryota; kingdom Metazoa; phylum Chordata; class Mammalia; order Rodentia; family Cricetidae; genus Phyllotis; species Phyllotis vaccarum. The sequence continues at coordinate 11,372,543 of JARWLC010000011.1, read as the reverse complement.
CTCCCACACCTCCCCTCTCCTCCAGATCCACTCCTCTTATGTTCTACAGAAATGAGAAGGCCTCCCAGGAACATCAACTGTACTCGCCATAGTAAATTACAAGAATGAGCATTATGATATGTCTCAGACTTCTCAATTAAGGAAACAAAACCTATCTCTTCTAATTCTTTATTAATTGCTTCCTATCTTGTCACACAGCACCTTACGATATCCGCAGTAGTACGTACAAACCTCCCATGTGTCACGAATATCCACTATTTCTAAGATAATTTTTCCACTGGCATCCTTTGGCAGAAGTTCCTCTCCAGGCTAGAATGCAGAGAAAAGTAAAGTTAACAAATTTCTCTAATAGTCAATGTCTAGGGCCTAATCAACTTACTCATTCAACATTCAGTGTGTGTGCACATGTATGTAAGACCATGTGTCTTTAAAGGGAGACTTGGTAAAAGGAAAATTGAAATTATCTAAGAGATTATATATCTTTTAAAGAGATTTTATCTTTTCCCTTTGCCTCCATTTTCCTTCCCCCCATATACACCCCCTCCATGAAGCCCTAAATTTCACCAATTATGAGGGTTTTTTTCATTGAAATTTATTTCATATCCCAATAACAGAAAAGTGTAAAGGATAGAACTTTCACTATTAATCATGAGCTTTTGCTGTACTTTATTACGAGTCAATTCTGAGTTAATGTGATCAACAGATATGTTTCATGATTTAAAAAATGAACCCACAAGTGTGAAAGGAGCCCAAGCCCAAATGTCCTTTACCCAAATTCAGATCCCTATGTCCTTGTGTGAGAGAACAAGGTGGAGACTCCCCCTGGAGACTCAGAAGTCTCTACAATCAGGGGCACTCTGATCGATAACAGGCAACAAAATCTTTGAACTTTAACCCTTCTGAAGATTGGAGGATGAGCATTTTAAATCTTGCCTCTGGGGTCTCTCAGCTATCATAGAGAGTAATCATTTAGCCATTCTATTTATCACAGGTAGGTGTGTCTCTCTTAGCCCAGAAAAATTTCATTGACCTGACACAATATAATAGTCTAGGGCATAAAAATCCAGAACTGACCTTCATAGCAATCGGCATATGGATAATGCAGAGATCAACATAATCCAGCCCAAGTTTCCTCAGTGATCTCTCCAGGCACTGGCGAACCAACTCTGGTCTAAGGAAAGTAGTCCAAATCTACAGTTTCCAAACAAAATTACAAACTGTGGTGAAAGAACTGAAACCCACTACAGTGGTCTCAGCTAAGCTAAGAACATCTGGGGCTAAGTTTTTTATAGCTTTCTGTTTTGTTAATTTTTTTTTCATACAATGTAATTTGATCATGATTTTTCCTCTTGCCCAACCTTTCCAAGATCCTCCCTATAACCCGACCCAAATGTATGCTGCTCCCTATAGATCCCATTCTCAACAGAAGACTGAGATTTGTTTGAGTAATGACAATATGAGTAAAAGAAGCAGAACTTAGAAAACTGCCCAATTTCAGTGTTTCAAGAATTAGAAGTTATGGTCTCAAAAAAAAAAAAAAAAAAAAAAAAACAAGAAATGACGGACTTGGAATGGGAGCAAATAGAGAAAAGCAGCAGATATACAGCAAAACATTAAACTGAGGGCTGAAAAACATCTAGTAGAAACTAACTGTGAAAGCCCTGTTGAGGTAGCAAGATGGAATTTCTCAGTTAAAAGTCTATCCTGGGCAGAGTGAAGTATCCTCTTGGGTGAGGCTTCCAAGTAACTGAACAAATAGCAGCAGATAGAGTAGACAAATGATTTACTCTTAGCAAACCCAGAAGCAATTCTAATAGATCCAGTCTAAAAACAAGTTGTTGTCAGTATACACGTAAGTGGGAATCCTCAGCTCAGATTGCATCACACGGGAGCCTGCCTTTCCCACCTGAGAAAACATTTCAAATTTCAGTCCATTCAGTGCTGACTTGAGAAAAGAACTTTCTCTTTTGTGAACAATATTCTCAAACTCACTTGGTAATCTATTGAAAAAATAATAATTACTCAGGGCCCAGAAAAGCCAAGTTCTCCAAGAGAACTGTTTCCTTATTTTATGTTTAGACAATGTCTGATATTCAGAGACATTGAGCTATATCCCACATTTAATGCACTTTGGAACAAAACAACCCTTTTCTTTTTAATTTTTTTTAATTTATTGGGGTGCCTGTGTGTGCCCATCAATGCATGTGCATGAGTACCACACGTGTAGAGGTAATATATCAGGAATGATTTCTCTTCTACCATGTACATCCCAGGGATAAAAGGTTACCAGGCACGGCAGCTTACATCTTTTCCCACTAATTCATCTGTGTCCCTGTTTTCTATGTTTCTATAATATGTCTTGCAATAAAGACATAATTCAAACTAAGACCAGAGGGGTGGTGTCTCCCTCAGTAACATATCTGAATGGGCAGTGATTTCCAGCCATTGTGGCCTCAAGTGTTTACCTTGGTGGTGTAGAATATATCCCCCCTCTTCACAGTTCCATCAGCCATCTTGTCTCGAAGGGCCTGTCCAACTTCTTCCTCATTTTGATAGAGGTACGCTGCATCTATGTGACGGAAGCCTACATCGATGGCTACTTTGGTGGCCTCGGTAGCCTTGCTCTTTGGAGTCTATGAAACAGGAGTAGGAAAATTGGGGTATATGACTGACTCAGAAAAAAAATTCATTTATTTCTTCATAGTATTTTCACTGAGTTGCTACCAGCCCAATGGTTGATTGTATTTAATGATGCAGTTTTGATAATAGATTTACAATCTGTCTAGAGACAGAAATGACAAAAAAGACTAACTTCTAAACCTTGACTGAATAAATTAGTGATATGGGATTCATATGAAGCTTTGAAATGCAAGCTTCATTCTATAAAGATTAGTTGTAAGGAACTAGTTAGGAAAGCTGCATTTTGGTAGAAAAATTCTAAGGACAAACACACATAGGAAGTGGGGTGACAACTAAAAATTAGCTCCTATTACCCATCATTCTCAATTTCCACTCAAATGGACGCTTCAGTTCTCTCAAGGTTTTTTTATTCCTTTCATTTACCAGGTCCTTGCATTCAGCATTTATGCATAAGCATTTACTGAGTGCCTTCTATTTACCCAACATATGTTAGGCACTGGAGTACTATAAATTTTTCCATATACAAAAGGATTGGCTCCCCTTCTTTTATGAGATTTCTAAGAAGTGAGGGAGACAGTTGTTATATGGAAAATATAAAAAGTAGATGGGGTAGCTCACATCTATACATTTAACACTTGAGAGATGGAAAGGCAAGAAAACCAGAAGGTCAAGATCATCCTTATCTATACAGTGAGTCCAAGGCCAGTCTGGAATACACAAGAACTTGTTTTTATCATCACCATCATCACCATCATCATCTTAGCAGCTCTCTGTTTTGTTGTGAAAGCCACACAGAAGTGGACCTTTAGCTTTTGCAGACTTCTACAATTGCCAGGTTGGATTTTAATGCCAATTAAAAGCTTGAACAAGAACATTGACTTGGTTACTTATCAATTAGTAGTTATATAATTTACCAGGATCACTTTAATAGGCATACACATAAATCTGTATTATACATTATGTTTGTAAATTGTCATAGACTGCTAATGCTAGTTGAGAAGCTGGATCAGAAAGCAGATTTTCTTTTCTACAAACGTCATACCCAAGCATGTTATGTCAATTGTCCCCTAAAACTCTCTGCTCTGGGTCAAGTTGACCCTCTGGCTTTGTACCGAGGAGAGAAAAATCTCAAACAGCTAATGGTATTTGGAAACATGTGTCTTGAAAACAGCTAGAATATAAATCATTCCCAACAGAGATCATTGTTGTTTATCACATGTTATGAAATGGCTACAGCACAAAGAAGGAGAAGATGAAAAGGTGGAGGAAGGTGGAAAGAAAGATGAGGAGAAGTAGTCATTCCATAGGCAGTTTACTCACAGAGAGAGAAAGCTAATAAGGAACTTACTACCTCAGCTTCCCCAGTTCATTCCTGCTCGATGCTGTGAGCATTCAGTTTGATGATGTCAACTCTATCTGCTGCTATTTGTTCAGTTACTTGGAACCTCGCCCAAAAGGATACCTCACTCTTCCCAGAATGAACTTCTAACTGGGAAGTTTCATCTTGCTACCTCAGCGGGGCTTTCACAGTTAGTTTCTACTAGATGTTTTTCAGCCCTTGATTTAATGTTTTGTTATATATCTGCTGCTTCTCTCTACTTGGCCCTCATAATTTATTTTTTTATTTTTATTGCATATACTTAATAATAAATCACTCATTCAAAACTAAAAATACAGCCACCATAGATGATATTTCATACCAGTAAAATATGTATTTTTAGTTTAAGCATAGTTTATTTATTCTAATATTTGTCTTTACTAATAAAAATTGATCAACTAATTTTACATGCAGGAAATTTACATGAGTCCGTTCCTTGGTCATCAGAACTGGGAAGACTGAAGGATAGAATTCTAAATTCATATCCAGAAAAGACACAGTGAAAATATCTAAATATAGTAGATGCTCAGAGAGCTGACAACCACTCGCCTGACCAGCTACTGTTACCAGGACAAGGACCACACCTCACTAAGCTGCTGTTGGGGAAGAAAGTCAGGATAATAATATTTACAAAATGTCCTCAAATTTCAATCAGTGTATAGTTTAATGATTTAATCTGATATCCTGTGTTTGTGTTTGCTTCCAGAAAACTTGCCTAGACAAAGTCACAAGGCATACAACTGAGCAGGCTTTTGTTCCAGTAATGACCCCATAGGGAGGTCATTGGTGGAGTAAGAGTCACTTCAGGATAAAAGCTTCTACTAGATTGTAAAGGAAGATTCTGTTTGTTTGTTTCTATTTCTCAAAGACATGTATGCCTTTTATTTTATAAATTAAAGCATTATGGAATACTTTTGGTCAGTTCTCTACAGTGAGCTGTTAGGGGGATCCTTAAGATGTTTGGTAAGAAGAGTGATCCCATCTCTATTGTTACAGTATATCTTGTAAGTCTTTGAGGCTAACCTGTGAACGGAGTGATGGTGGATTCTCATAGATTTTTTTTAAAGTTTAATTTGAATTCTAAATACTTATCTTTATGACCATAGATTAGTGCATCTCAATATTCATCAAATAAGCTTCTTTTTGTCATAGACAATGGCAATACCAGGACACATAACCATTTAAGTCCAGATAATAGTAATCCATGTTATGCTCACCCATAAGTGGGACTTGTATATTATACCCTTTCTTCAAGAGGCTCAAGAAACATCATGGAAGAGGAGGGAGAAACAGAGATCTCAGAAAACTGCTGCATAACAATGTCTTCTGGATGCCACAGAACTACTTGCATTTATAAGCTGAGAGATGCTATGGTTGTCTGTACAAAATCTGCACAATATCTATCCAGTAAACACTGAAGCATGGGCAGAGGATGGGATGACAAGGCTTCACCCCAGCTAAACTACTACTGATAGTTAATGTCTTCTGGAGAAAAGAGAATGAACTTTCTTCAGGCACCTGGCCCCAGATAGGTTTGCCATGTTCTAGTGGATGGCCTCATACTTAGTGGACACAGAGGGTCATTTTAAAAAGATAAAGAGAAAGAAATTAAGTTGAGAAAGTGGTGTGAGAGTGTCTGAAAGAGTTAGAGATATGGAATGAGTGGTAGACATGGTTAAAATATGTTGCATACATGTATGAATTTTTAAAAACTTGTTTAAATAATTGAAATTCTCTAACAAACACTTCTTCTTCCAAAAAGCTCATTGCAAAGCTGCTATCCAATGTTCCTACTGTTAGCCATTTTCTCCCATAGGAGAAAATGTCCATAGGAATTTCTAACCAAGAGTAGAATACAGGAGAAGCTTAAACTTTATGTGAGTAAGAATGTAAAAATTAGTAAGAATGCTTACATTAAGGATTCATTACACTCATATATGTATTTAAAATACATAGAAAGTGTTGAGATTTTTCAGGAAGCAATGTTAATAACAATAATGACAGATAATCCACCTACAATATCATTAACCTCCAAATCTCTAGAGCTAAAATCTTTGTATCTCACCAAATACCAATAAGGATCTCCAAGCATGAAGAGAAGTAAGTTGTAGACAGTGAAAGGAAAGCCCAGATGGATCAACCACTGGGTACAGCTCTCCTGCCTTCTGAAAGCACCTTCAGGATAGTTGCTTCTAATTCTTTCATTCCCAAGAGGTCCACTTACATCTTCCGAAGCAAACGTGCCAAATCCAAGCATTGGCATAAAGTTTCCATCATTCAGTCTCACCGAATGACTGTGTTTGAGATCCATGATGTCCACAGCCCAACACGTCTGACTCTTGTCTTTCCTTCCTCACTAACCTGAGCTGAATAAATGGCAGAGCTCCAGCATTCTTTATTTCTATCAAGATAGGTGGGGCCAAGATTACAAAAGTTCTAAAACAAAGCTGGAGTTCATTCTCTGGCTTTCTTGTAACCCCTTCATGTCTCTACAAGAAGATCTTACAGGAAACACACATAAAAAGTTTATGTATTAGAAGACATTGGATTTTCAGCTCCTAAACTGAAAAGCTTGCTGTGGTAATCTGCCCCTGATAGTTACACCGGACTTACTTTATAAGATCTAAAACTATTAGTATGTTCATTTCTAAACATGAATTCTACAACAAAACCTTTATTACTTTCTTCACCCTCTACTTGTTTTATAAATCCCATCAAAAAATACTTTATAGAATTTCTCAAGCAAAGCTTGATCCCTGGGCTCAAGAACACAGACAACAAAATTTCTTTGGAATATTAACCATTAATTTATCTAATAATTTTTTTTCCTGTGTTGAGGCTTTATTCAAAATTCAGATTCTATTTTGCTTCTTTAATCATTTTCATTTAAGAAAAAAACTAGATTGATGTCACAGATAAACCTCTGGATTGTTGCCTTTGTTTAAATAGTTCTCTATTTCCACACTAGCCTGCTCTCCTCCAGCTCAGCCACTACCAAGACTAGGAACATGTGCTGGAGATCCTATAGCCTCATCCAATAAGACCCATCATGCTTTCTGTGTACCTTACAATGTTCTCAGATCTATTAATGCAACTCAAAAAAAAAAAAAGAATCATGTTGGCAAATTATACTCTAAGTTAATTCAGAAAGTCAGTTAGAATCAAAAATCCCTAAGTAGCACTTTGTTAAAGATCACAATTATATCATACTTCCTCATCTTGAAATTCTACAACTGTTATTCCAATAGCACTATACTTTATCTTACTATTTACAGACCATCCCCCATCTCTTTGCAGGGTCAGAATTTTGCCTGATTTTATTAATCTTTTTATTGTTTATTATCCTAACATTTTATTAGATATAAATTTAATGAATACACACTTTGTCTTTTCTTTGGTTGAGCTGTTAAACAAAACAGAAATAAAGTTACATTCCATGAAAAGGGTTGACCTGTGTCCAGTTTGTCACATAGGGAAAGAAAGAATACTAATCAGAAATCTTTAATGAAGTTTTAGAAAGGATTAAGTCACTGACTCCAACTGACCCAGATAACATACAGTACTCAAACACCACTGCTTGCCAATCAAAGTCTATACTTTAGGTTCAACATTTATGGTTGATATTTATTTTATGATTGCTTTCAACCTCCATTTTTTGTTGTTTCCAGAAAATAATTATCAGAACATATATGAATTACTCTATAGAAGAGGCATGGGAAAGTACAAAATTTAAGATTATAGATAAACATTAGCTTAGGTTGTAAAATAAAAGTTGATTAACTGAGAAATCTAAGTAAGGTTGGTCCTTACATTGTTCTCTTAAAGGCAGGGTAAACTAACAGGATTAAGTACACAGGAGTAGCAATCTTAAGTCTTAAGTGACCTCAAGATTTGTTATTAACTTTAGTTAATAGTAAATTACCAAATAAGGTACAGAAAAACTTCCAGTCTCTTAGAATTTAAGATATAGTTTCATAATATCGCACTGACACAGTTGATTATCTCAGAGACAAATACTGTATGTATTCTTTCACTTGTGCTTCTAGACTTTACATACATATATTAAACTATTTACATATGTGTGTGTCTGTCACTCTGTCTGTCTATCTGTGGCAAGAAAATAGAAGTAAAATGTCCAGGGAGACAAAAGAGACTTATGGCAGAGAAGAATGAAAAAACAAGAGAGGGAGTTTGAGAAAATATTCTCAATATAAAATACATGCATGTAGAAAATCATAATTAAAAATAACTTTAAGAGCAAATATACTAAAAGAAGCAGCTTTCCCTTAGGCAAGCAAAACCCTGAGTATCCAGTTCTTTCCCTGCTCAGTATGTCTCCCTGCCCTGTAAAGTGTGTCTTCCATCTATATACTCTATTAAAAGTGCACCTTCCTGTCCTCCTTCTCCCTCTTCTTCTCCTAACAAGTGCTGAGTTCTCCAGTCTAGTTATCCTGTTGTTTAATTTAACTCCAATAAAACCATCTTCAAATTCTCCCCTTTGTGGTCTCATAAATTCCTTCATCAGCAAGATGATGAACCTACGAAACTGTGTTCTCTTTCCTGGGGATAACAATAACAGTGACAGAGGCATATTATTGTCTCGTGTTCAGACTCCCCAAACCACTGGAGTTTGTCCTAAGCCTGTAGTCATCTTGTTTTTCAGGAGCCGAAGGCCAGACCTGTAAACACCTTTTTGACAAAGGGTTAAGCTTGACACCAAGTACTGGCCAGCATCACTGGATTAGCTTCCTCCAAATGAGGGCAGTCATCTGTGATTGTATCTAACTGTAGATCCGAAATAACCATAAGAAACAGTTTTCAACAAGTGTTGACAATAATTCCTTCAAAAGCCTTGCTGAACCAGAACTAATGTAATAATCTAACAACCACACTTTGATCAAGATCTACTAAGCAATAGAGCTACCTCTCACCACCTGCCACAGCTCTTCCTCTACTTAAACCTAAAGCTCATGTCAATACCCAGAAACCAGATTTTTGGAGTCATTAGACCATTTATCTGTTGATCTCCTCAATGTAATGATGGTTGGTAAATCTACATCCTTTGCTTTGTGCTATTGTAACGGGTGGGCACCCCTAATTTTAGTGCCCCTAGACACCCCAAGACCACAGCTAATGACCACTGTTAACTTTAAAGAAAAAGAGAGTTTAATGAATGATATACTGGTACATACATGTGTGGGCTTGAGGCACTGTGGAAGCCAAGAGCCCCGAATGCTTAAGTAGAATTCTTATTCTGCACTCTGGGTAGGGGAGGGGATACATCTGGACTTGGCGTGCTAGGAAAGTTGCAACAGGGCAGGGCCAAAGGTCAGCTTAGGACAGAGTTTAGGAATGTGACAGGCAGTTCCTGTGAAACGTTTTGAGTCTTGGGCAAGCAGGGGACCCTCAAGCGGGGGACCACCTGAGGATATTCATTTCCTGGAGCAATGGTCACAATGGGCACATTGTGCAAGCTTCAGAAAGTTCCTGCCTCAGCAAAACAACACATGGTTAACAGTTCTTATGGTAGGGCTTTCCTGGTGGTCCCACCAAGCTTGCTACATCAGGAATGCAGTCCCAGCCAAGCAATAGAGGAAGCACATCCTTATCTTGGGTGGTCTCACTCAGAGTGATTAGTGTCCAGAAGGTCAAGCTGAGAACCTGAGTTCTGAGCAAGCTGCCACTTAACAATGGAACCAAAACTCTGTCAACTTTGACTAGTTTCAGGGACCTCAGGAAGGGGGTCAAGGGGAAAGAATCAAACAGGATTTTTCTATCTTCTGCATATCTCTAATCTTAGAGAGTTGAATCTCTTTGTATCTTTTCATAGTGCTGCTTCAGTAGGTATAGGCTGGGGATCTCGTATCTGAGGCCTGCCCTGATCGACTAGCACTTTGTTGGGTCCCTGTGGGGATTCAATAAAAGTTTCAGAAGTTTTGGAGATATCAGAGGGAATCTACCCACAGTCTATGTGGGGGATTAGTAAAAGCTCCAGAAGTCCCAAGCTTTAGCCACAATCAGTCTAGGAAAATCAGAGAGTGGTGATTCAAACCTTTAATCTCACTCAGCACAGGGAGTATCCTAGGAGTTGTGACCTACACCCTTAATCCCAATTTAGTCAAGGTCACTTCAGATTATAGGAGGAATTCCAGGCTCCCAAGCAGGTGTGGTGGGGCCACACTTTAACTGCCAAAAGAGTACTTAAGACAGGATAGAAACACAGAGAAAGCCATTCCAAGGGAAGCAAGGCTGAGGAAGCTGGAAGACAGCTGGGTAAGATTTGACTGTGGTGTTTATTCTCTCTAGTATCTCCAACTTCTTCAGAGATCTATCCCTGAGTCTCATTCATTTGTGCAACAGGCCCCACAGGCTCTCTCTTCTTAGGGTCAACGTGGAGTCTAAGCCTGAATGTGAGGCCATCATTATATCTTCCTTTATACAGTCTTAAACCCCACTGTCTGCCTTTCAGCCATTCTTGATTGGCTTTTTTCCCTTAGTAGTGAAAGTGATGTTAAAATCTGTGCAGGGCCCATTACCTATCCACTTCCCCTGATGGCAAATCGAGTTGGTGGTGTCAACTCGATGGGAAGCCCTTACTACACTTATTAGGTCCCTGTTGTCTCACATCTCTAGGCTTGGCAGTAAAATGATTCTACCCCTTCCATACTTATAAGCTGTTGCCCTATCTCTGCCATCACAGGGGCACACATAAAAGGGTAGCCACTGCAAGACCTGCTTATTCCAGGGAGCCTCGTATCCTGGACTGCTATGTGAGGGCTTCTGTTCTTGGATCCCTTCAGGGGCACAAGGGGGCAGATAGGCAGGGTCAATGGTGGGTATATCTCAGGATTTTAATCCTGCAGCCAATTGACAGAGGTCCGGATACAGGCTAGGCCACTATGTTCATTGAGGATGTCAGGAAGAGGATGTCTTCCATATTACATCCCAGTCCCAGATATCACCTGCCGTGTCTGCTGGATTGGTTGATGAGGGTTGTCACTCCATGCTCCGAGGGTAAACTCAAATCTTGAGGGGATGGTCAGCTCTCTCCATAGTCCACTGGTCATCAGGAGCAAGTGCAGGCTTAAGATGTGAAGCATGGATCTAAGCAGCAATGCCATCTACCTTGACTGTAGTTTGTGTGGTCAGAAGGACTTGGTAGGGTTCTCTAGTGGGGTTCAAGAGTCTGATGTTGGTGTTGCCAGGAGTAGACAAGGTCTCCCACCTGGTAGTGATGTGGGGTCCCATCTCCCTCAGGCTGGTAAAAATCTGAGAGCTGCTTCCACAAAGAATGTTGTACTTTAGCCAGGGCCTGCAACCTAGCAGACAAGGGGTTATTTGGAAGGTTTACACCAGAGGTGGTCCCCAGATTCAAAAAGTATCTTAATGGGGGTTAGATTAGTTATAGCGGAAGGAGTATTGTGAGCTCGGAAAAAGGCATAGGGCAGAGCATCACCCAATCTCTATGGCCAGTCTCCATGGTCAATTTGGTTAAGGTCTCCTTAATGGTTTTATTTATTCTCTCTACCTGTCCTGAACTTTGGGGTACAATGAAATTTCCAATCAATCCCTAATATCTTGGCTACCCCCTGACTTACCTGGGCCATGAACGCCAGTCCATTGTGGGACCCTGTCTTTCACCAGGAGTCCAAACCGAGGAAAGATTTGCAACTATGGTCAACTTTTGACCCAAGGTTTTACCAGCGTCTTTCACCAGGAGTGAAACACTATTAGGAAGGGCCAGAGCCAGGACTGAGAGCAAGGCCTTCTTGATCTGGTCAAAAGCCTCTTGCTGTTCTTTCCCCCATCTATAGGGGGGTATAGAGGGACCGCCTAGGCTGCGAAGCCCAGAATCCAGAGCCTACAGATTCTAGCAGTTTCCAGAAACTCTCTCAGGCTCTTCTGGCTGACAGTTTTCTTTCTGGCCTCTGTCAGAAATCTCTTACCTCTACGAAGAGTATATCTGAAGAACACTACCTCAGGCCAGCATATCTGGACCTCTTAGCAGAGGCCCGATGTTGTGATTTGGTCAGTTTAACGAGCAGTTTCTCAGTCCCTTCTCGGCACTGTTCCACCGTGGAGGCTGCAAGCAATAAGTCATCAACATGCAATAGAGTTACCTCAGGGTTAGTTGTCTGGAATAGTCCTAAATCCTGATGCAGAGCCTCATCGAAGATGGTGCGGGAGTTCTTGAAGCCCTGAGGCAGTCCAGTCCAGGTGAGCCATTTTGAGAACCAGTTCTTCAGGTCTGTCCACTCAAAGGCAAACAGAGGCTGGCTGGACTCATGGAGACAGAAGGAGGCACCTTTCAGGTCCAAGACAGTGTGAATGTCTACCACCCAGCTGTTGACTTCCCTCAGGTCTCAGACTGGCCTATAGTCTCCCATCCCAGGCTTATTAATGGACAGCAATGGAGTTTTCTATTCTGACTGACATGGTTTCAGGATTCCCTGCTGCAACAGCCTCTGAGTGTGGGGTTTGATCTCTTCCCTGCCTTTTTTGCTCATATATCACTGTCTGACCCACATAGGGATGGCTGAAGGTTTCAAATTTTACCACCAAAGGGGGCCGCTGGATCGCCAGCCCTGGTCCAGCCATTTACAGTAGGCTGGCTAACTAGAGGGTTAGTGAATTCCACCTCGAGCCCCTGGGGGTTAAAGGTGATCTTTGCTCCCAATTTGGTAAGCAAGTCTCTCCCTAGCAGTGGGGCCTGGAACTCTGGAATCACTAGGAAAGAGTGCTACACTTTTCCTTTTCCTAAGTCCATTGTTTGGTGTTTTTTTTTTTTTTTTTTTTTTTTTTAGTCATCCACACCCTATGATGGCACCATTGACATCCTGGACTAATGATTTCTTGTTGGAGAGGGGACCTAAGGGGGTCTGTAAGGCCAAATAGACTGCTCCTGTGTCCACTTCAAAGTCAATTGGGGTCCCCTTCACATTGAAGGTTACCCTGAGTTCAGAGGGAATTCGAATCCTGACGTCCCTAATCCAGGGCAAGGAGACTGGCTGTACTAGACGCAGGTTTTGGCTTCTTTTTCCTGGGGCAGTCTTTAGCCCAGTGCTCTTCTAAGCTTCTGGCGCAGGCCCAGGTTCCTATTTCTACTCTGTCTCCCTTGTCTGTCGACTGCGGCAGCCAAGATTTTAGTTAATTCTCTATTCCTTTGTTTATTTCTCAGCTTTTCTTCTCTCTCTCTCTCTCTCTCTCTCTCTCTCTCTCTCTCTCTCTCTCTCTCTCTCGAACACTTTCTCAGCCTCTCTAACAAGTCTCTCAAGGCCATATCTTGTAAGCCATCTATTCTCTGCAACTTTCTGTGAATATCCATCGCTGATTGTCCTATAAAGGCCATTGCTACCACCCCCCCTCTGTTCTTCCGAGTCTGGATCAAACGGTGTATATCTCCGATAAGCCTCTATTAGCCTCTCTAAAAATCTAGAGAGGGGACTCATCAGACCCCTACATCATTTTTCTTACCTTGGCCAGATTAGTTAGGCGTCGTACTACAGCCCAGAAAGCCACCATTAAAAGTCTGGTGACAGAGTAATAGGTGTCTCCTACCTTCAGAAGTATTCGGATCCCAATGAGGATGTCTAGGTTAGGCAACTGCATGTAATGGGCAGCCGTCTGAGCTGGGGACTAGTTTCTGAGCTTCTAATAGGATCCAATCCCTTTCCTCAGAGGTAAAGAGAGTTCCTAGGAGTTGTCAATCATCTCAAGTGGGCTGATGAGAGAACATAAAGGACTTCAAACGGCCATTTAATTTAACGGGATCTTCCAAGAAAGGTGCCCATCATCCACCATCGGCCCATGAGGGCAAAGAGGGAGAGTGACAGCAATGCCCTCAGGTGGCTGGGCTCTCCAGCTCCCTTGTGCAGGTCTCACTCTCTATGAGATTGCCAATGCCCCCATTCAGCAGGAAGTAGTTTAGAGAATGATGCCCACATTCCCAAAACATGGATTATGGATGTTTGTGTTTATTTACAGTGTTGTTTATAAGTTGTTATAGATAAGGGGGGAAAGAATATTAGATTTGGAATTCTTTTTGTTTTAAAAGAGAAAAGGGGATATGTGGGAGATTATGTTGTTACATTGTAAATAATTGTCCCACCCACTGGTTTAATAAAAAGCACTGATTGGCCAAAGGCAGTCAGGAAGTATGGGCGGGGCTACCAGACTAGAAGACTCTAGGAACAAGTGGAACAAAGAAGAACATCAGAGAGAATACAGAAGAAGCAGAGGACAACATGCTGCTCTGAGAAAAGGTACCGAGCTGCACGGCTGAACAGGATGAAAGTCATGGGTTAGATTAAGGGTAAAGAGTCAGCAAGTTATATGCCTGGGCCTTAGGCTGATCAGCCTAAAACTATTGAAAGCATCTGTGTGTCTCTGTGGGTCTGCAGCCTAAGTCCAGGCGAAAAAACCTCCTACTACAATGGAGAAACCCACAGAGATAGTTGACCCCAGGTATTGAGAGCTCACTGACTCTAAACTGACAGCTGGGGAACCTGCACAGGACCAAACTAGGCCCTCTGAATGTGGATGACAGTTGTGTGGCTAGGGCAGTTTGTGGGGCCTCTGGAAGTGGGACCAGGATTTATCCCTAGTTCATAAATTGGCTTTTAAAAGCTCATTCTCTACAGAGGAATACCTTCTCAGCCTTGATACAGGAAGGAGGGGCTTGGTCCTGCCTCAACTTGATATGCCAGACTTTGTTGACTCCGCATGCAAGGATTCTCTGATGAGTGATGGGGTAGAGAAGGAAGCTGAGGAGTGAGTGGGAGGAAAGAAGGGAAGGAGAAGTGTAGTTGGTATGTAAAATGAAAAGAAATCTTAAATAAAAAGAAAATAGGAAAAAAAAGAAGAAAGTTAGTTCTGCTCTCATTAAATGAGACCTAAATAAACCAACTGCAAGCTGCTACTTAAAAATTATAGAGGCTGTTTGGGCTACTGTTGTTACTACCCAACAATACCCTACATTCTACCAAAAGAGAAACATACCCAACAATCCAGTTATGAGCCCTCCTAGTCTACAATAGTCTCCTGCCTACAAGATAACACAGGTGCCATGGTGGAAAAAAAAAGTTGTGGTAGCAACCAATGAACATCTGATTTGATTTAAGGACTACTCCATAAGATACAACCCATACCCTAGGTAAATAACCTGAGACTGGATAACACAGGGGTCCAGGTTAAAACCAAATACTACTATTCTTCTGAAAGAACATAGCAATAACATGACTCTTAATGACATTTTGCCATACCAGTAGCTCAGTCTTTTGGTCATCTATCACTAAAGAAGCCTCCGCCTGCAATGGTTGGAAACAAATACAAAGACCTAGAGTGAGCTATCTCAGAACACTCAGCTCTAAAAAAAGATATCTCCATCAAATCCCTTCCCTCGGGGAACCCTGCAGAGGAGGAGGCTGAAAGAGTGTAAAAGGCATTTGTGAGAACACCCAAGAAATAAGGCCTTTTTTATATACATAGCGTAACCTTCACACATATTAACTCACCAAGACTGTGGCAACATTCACAGGGCCTGTATGTGTCTGCACTAGATTTGGTCCTAGAGATAAAAGACGGAGATACAAACCCCTCTGTAGGCAGAAGTTTCTGTCTCATAAACTGCTTCCAAATAACCACACAAAGACTTAATGCTCAATATAAATACTCGGTCAATTGCTCATATTACTATATAACTCTTAATTTTCAATTAGCCCATATTTTTTTAATCCTCATCCCATGCTTTGGAATCTTTTCTCAGTACAGTATGCCTATCTTGCTTCTCTTTGCCTCTGCTCAAGATTCCTGTCTCCACCCTTCTTCTTCCCAGCATTCTCTTTTTGACTCTCCCCCTTATTTTATCCTTGCCAGTCAGCTTCTATATTAAACCAATTCCACCTACATATATTCATACAGTATAAAGAAATATTCTACACCCATTCCTAACATGGAAGCTATCTCCAATTGGTAACCACTTGCAAATGAAAACTTAGTTTCTTCCAAGTGAGTCCCACTTTGGAAATAAACTACATGGGGGGTGGGTTGGTTTTTCAAGACAGGGTTTCTCCATGCATCCCTGTATATCCTGGAACTTACTCTGTAGATCAGGCTGACCTTGAACTCAGAGATCAGGCTACTTCTGCCTCCCAGGGGCTGGAATTAAAGGTGCACGAAACCACCACATAGCTGAAACAAACCACTCTTAAGGATAGATTACATGACCCGCAGTAGATGGTCAACAAAAAGCAAGCTCAACAGCATTTTTGGATATTCTGTATCTCATAATGTCATGTCAGGGCTTTTGTCACATGTTTCCTGTGCCCTTCAGGGGATCTTTTCCTTTTGTTTGTTGGTTGGTTTTGATTTATTATTACCCCTTAGATGCTTGTTTTCTAGAGACAGAAAGGGGTTGAGGGATGGAAGGGAAGGGGGGGACCATAAGGGGTAAAGGGAAAGAAAATAATATCAGGATATTTTGTGAGAAAAAAAATATTTTCATTAAAAGGAAAAAAACTACAGGGCTGACAAAAGAGTTCTGGTGCTTGCTGCCACCTCCAAAGACCTGATTTCATCCCTGGAATTTACATGGTGAGAGGGGACAACTAAATCTGAAAGTTACCCCTGACCTCAGCATGTCAGCACCAATCAAATGTTCCTGTGATGAGAAGTAAGTAAAATAAAAACTAATAAATAAGTAGCACAAATAAGTAAATTTAAGAAACTAATTCCAAAATTACAAAGAGAAAGAGACAAGGACCCCTTTATACTTTCAGATACAGTCCTCACACATGTATTGTCAGGATAGATGGCAACTGGTTTTCACACGAGACTCCACCAGCACCACTTCTGATACAGTTTTTCAGAGTTCACATCTCAATATTCTGTTCTTTTGCTTGCTAATCATCTTATAACCCGAAAGAAAAAGAACACCTCTGTGCAAGCAGCAAATACACAGAAGCAGTTACAGCTTAGATCTACCCCCTTCCTTTGCTTTGATGATAATGAACAGTTAACAGTTGGATCTGGAAGAGGAGGCAGCTTCTAATATAGAGCAGCCCTCTTTAATGTATAATAAAAAACAATTTCCAGCCACCCTTTTAGACTCCTTTCTGCGGTCCTGCTTTAGAGATGCCAAATGCCCTATCCAAAGTAACACCCCCTGGAACAGGAGGACAATCTTACAGGAGAGTAAATCGTAGATTTCTTGAGAAGCTTAAATCTAATGTACTGTGGAAAGCAGACTTTATGGAAAATTGCAGGGAAATTGCTCAGAGGAACACAGAGAAACCCTCTTCAAGGACATGGTCCTTGAAAAAACTCCTGGACAGCCCGCCATTTGATAAGAACAAAATATAGAGTCAGTGTGCTCCCAGACTCCTGGCACAGATCCAGAATGCTGAACTCCATGCTACCTCAGAAAGGCTCAGTAACAACATCCTTGAAAAAAATCAGGCAAAGAGCCTTGCAATGACTTTATCTGGCTGCTTAGTCTTGCTGCAGAGAGGCTTCTGGGGCCAGGTAAAACTGAAAGTACCATTCTTAAGCTCCTTGCCCTTGACTTCCCCCAGTTTGAGAGGAACAGCCTCTCTTGGCTCCTCTGATGCTTATTGAGTTCAACCCATTACAAAAAATAGACCATTACTGACACGTGTTATAAAGGTCTAAGAGAATGTGGTAGATACAAAAATGAGTTAGACATGACCTCTGCTTCCAAAGCTGACTGTCTAGGAGTTAAATAGTCTCTCTCTCTCTCTCTCTCTCTCTCTCTCTCTCTCTCTCTCTCTCTCTCTCTCTCTCTCTCTCTCTGTGTGTGTGTGTGTGTGTGTGTGTGTGTATAAAATCTATCTATTCAAGATATGAAGTTGCAGACTTGTGAGTCTGGGGATAAATGAATGTTAGATTAGACCTCAGAGTGGGGCAGATTGGATTTTATGTAGAAGATAAAAGAAGCATTTAAAAGTACTGAGGATGTGACACATAGAAAGAAATAAAAATATAAATAAAACCTTTGTGGCACATTTTTTAAATAAATACTTTGATTGATACACTGAAGTCTTATAGAAAATGTGCCAAGAGCTACATTAAAAGCAAGTGGTGATAGTCCACCAATAAAGCAAAAAAAAAAAAAAAAAGGTTAAGGTTAAACATTAAAGACAAGAGAAGAAGTCAGAGCACATCAGAGCACAGCTTCAGTATCAATTATTACAGCTTCATCAGACAGGACAGGCAGAAACAAAAGAAAACAAAATCTGAAGACCTCTGTGAAAGAGGCTTACAAAGTGAAGTCCATTTTCAAGAACTTGTAAAAGTGACAGCCAACTGCTAAGGAGTTAAACAGGAAAAGAATAGAGAACTGGAAGAAGAAATCAATGCTGGAAGCTAAGAGGAAGAGGGGTGTGCAGCACAAAATATCAAACCCAATCAGAAAAATAAGAAGAAAAAAAGATTTGTGTACTATAAATAAAATTATGAAACTCATGGGAGCCCTGCAACCTAGCATCCCCACACATGTGGCAATTCCCCATGGATACCACAAAATGGTTATAGATTTAAAAGAATGTTTCTTTACCATTCCCCTGCACCCTGAGGATAGAGCTTACTTGCCTTTAGCCTACCCTGCATTAATCTTCAAAGGTCAATGCACAGGTTCCAATAGAAAATTTTACCACAAGGAGTGGCCAATAGTTTTACCCTCTGTCAAAAGTTTGTGGCTCAGGCTGTGGACCCCATCTGGAGTCGCTGGCCACAGATTTATATTCTGCATTAAATCGATGATTTGCTACTGGCTCCACAAGAGAATTGAGACCTCAAAGATTTCTTCTTGGATGTCACCAGGGCCCTTACAGGTCAGGGCCTTAAGATTGCCCCAGATAAGGTACAGATACAGGATCCTTATCTAGGCCTGGAGTTGCACCAAGATCAAGTCTTAACTCCACACATTCAACTGCGATCCAGCCACCTCCATACACTCAATGACTTTCAGAAACTGCTTGGAGACATTCAATGGCTCAGGCCCTACCTAAAATCACCCACTGATGTGCTCCTGCCCTTTAATGAGGTCCTGAAGGGGGACCCAGATCCCTCCCCCTCACACGCTCACCCCTGATGCTCAAGGTGCCTTGACCCAAATAGCTGAGGCCATTAGCCAGCAGTCTGTTTCTCAGATTTCATAACCCTTCCTTTGGTATTTGTTGTCCTTGCCACCCCTCATACACCCACTGGAGTCTTCTGGCAGAAATCCACATGTCCTAAAAGAAAAGGGCATTGTTTGCTTTGGGTCATCTCCCTACATCCTCCACTAAAGTAATCTCTGTTTATCCTGCCCAGGCAGCCTCCCTTATCATCAAGAGAGGCATGACCTCTCGCCAATATTTTGGCAAGGATCCTGATACCATTCTAGTTCCCTATACAAAAGAACAAACGCAATTTCTGTTACAGACTTGGGATGAGTGGGGTGTTGCCTTGTCAGGATTTTTGGGAATGTTGGATAATCATCTACCTGATGACCCTATTCTGTAGTTGGCCTGACTTCACTCATTTATTTTTCCCCGAGTTACCAGTGAAAACCATCCCTCAGGCCTTCACTGTGGATCACCTAATGGTGTTGCTGCTTTTGTAGCTGAAGGACACCCTACCACTTTTAAAACCCCCTACCTGTCAGCTCAGCTTGTTGAGTTGTTTGCAATTTTGCAGGTTTTTGTTGCACTTCCTGATAGACCCCTTAACATATACACAGATAATGCCTATATTGCTCATTCAATTCCTATATTAGAAATTTCCCCTGCCATAAAGCCTGCCTTGAATGCAGCCCCCTGTTTGCCCAAATTCAACAGTTTATTTTAACCTTCCAAAAGCCCTTTTTTTCTTGGCCATATTAGGGCTCATACTGACCTTCCAGGACTACTCTCAGAAGGAAATGCCCAAACAGATTCTGCCACCTGCTCTATATTTCCTGTATTAATTGGGTCCATGCAGAAAGCCCGAGAGCTCCATAAATTACATCATCTGAATGCTCAGACCCTTTGCTTACTTTGCAAGATTACTTGCCAACAGGCCCACGAAATAATAAAAGAATGTCCCTCATGTGACTTCACACCCTGTACAGCATTTTGGAGTAAATCCATGTGACCTCCTTCCTAATCAAATATGGAAAATGGATATTACTCATTTTCCAGAGTTTGGAAGGCAGAGGTACCTCCATGTCTCAGTAGACACCTTTAGTGGATTTATTTTTGCTTCTACCCACTCAGGAGAGGCTGTCTAGGATGCTATTTCCCACCTCATTTTAGCCTTCTCCATATTAGGAAAGCCTATCAAAATTAAAACAGATAATGATTCTGCATATACCAGCTCCAAATTCAAGCAGTTCTGTGAAGCCCTCCAGATTTGCCATGTTAACTGGCATCCCTTATAACCCACAGGGCCAAGGCATAGTAGAAAGAGCTCATCACACCCTGAAAATATGGCTCACTTGTCTCAAGTCCTCTGTTCTCCCCTTTGCCTCCCCACCCCCTCCCCAAGATCATTTGAGACATGCCCTGTTTGTCCTGAATTTCCTTACTCTGGACACTGATGATCATTCAGCTGCAGACAGACATTGTCACACTCCCTCTGGTACTAGTCACCCGCTGGCTATGTGGTGTGACCCCCTCACAGGGACATGGAAGGAACCAGATCCTGTGTGCTCATTTGGAGACAAGGTTCAGCTTGCATCTTGGATCAAACCCAATCAGCCCCAAGATGGCTGCCAGAGCAATTGGCCAGGCAAATAAACTGCTCACTTGTACCCAGGGCAATTCACTTCCTCTTGAGGATGATCTCTCTTTATCAACAGATGCTGCTTCTCTGGCCAAAGAGGATGCTGAGATTCCTGAGGCTTCTCCTCCTGATGTCACCCTTCAAGACAGTGAGGATTCAATGCCCTCCTAACCCCCATCAGCCCCTCAATCATACCTGGCAGATCATCACGGGGAAAAGGGACATAATTTGGTCTATATCTAAAGTCACCCATTAAGGATGGTGGCCAGACTTTATCCTAACCTATGTGGCTTTGTGCTGCCCTTAAGGAAGAGTGTTGTTTTTATACAGACAATACAGTAATTACCAGAGATAGCATGACCGAAGTTAGAGAAAGCCTAGAGAAAAGGAAAAGAGAAAAGGAAGTTGGATGGTTTAAAACCTGGTTCTCCACACACACACCCCCAATGACCATCTTGCTCCCCTAAATCCTAGGGCCCCTTGTAGGACTATTAATTTTGATTTCATTTGGTCCTTGGATTATTAACAAACTGACCAGCTTCATTAAACAGCATATTGACTCTCTGGCATCTAAACCTATTCAGGTCCAGTATCATCACCTTGAACTGGCAGACCAAGGCGCTGAAGAGCCTGGAAATGATGGGCTCTCTACAGGGACTATGTCACAACCCAAACTGACACACACCTGCCTCTGGAAGGTGTAGACACCATTTATAGTGGTGCAGTTGGAACTGCAGAGAGAGGACCAAGTATTCTGTGTTTGGGTCTCTCGAGAAGCATGCCCAAGAGCATAGAGGTTCAGTATGCATCAGTCCTCTCCCTGGCAAAATATAACAGCTGGCCCTGATGGTACAGGCTGCGATTAGCCTCAGCCTGAGCAGCATGAATCACCTTCTGTAGCATCCTTATAAGATAAGAAAAGGGCTTGGGACCTCTGCTTCCCCTCTAGGGTTAACGTCCTCAAGTTCACTTGAGTTTTGTCCATCTTTTAGTATAAATAAAGGGAGGAATATGTCAGGAGCCGGTTCACTAGCCAAGAGTCAACTAAAGAATTCCCTTCTTCATCATTCTTCAAATAGAACAGCATTCTTTAGATCAAGACAGTCATTGGAAAAGCCACAAGGGAACACACTGACTCATAATGGCCTAACACACTGACCTTGGCTCATGATTACTCACTGGCCACTGCTCATAATGGCCTAACACACTGAGGTTGGCCCACATCCCACAGTCTCACCCCCTCACTAGCCCTCCCTTCTCCCTGCAACTTATAGCCCTGAAAAAGCATATATACACAGCCTGGAAATAATAAAGATAGACCACTTGATCGGATAGACTTGTGGTCCTTCTTCTGTGCCTCCCCCACCTCATTCTCTCTCTACAGGTGACAGGGACCCCGTTGAAGTCCTGCAGGTTGGGAAATAAGGCAAGGCAGCCAGGGAACCAAAAAACTTTAATGTTTACATTTTAAAGCTCTTACACCTTAAAGAAAACAAGTGTGGGTTGTAATTATTCTATCAAAGGGTCTATCTTTTTTCTTTAGTTCTCTGCTGTTGTCTTGGTTTCCATTGTGTTATATTTGAGAAGTGCAGGGAATTGAACCCAGACATGTTAGGCCAAGGATCAGCTACTAAACTATACTCTCAGCTTTTTAACTCCTTCTTTGGGAAGTTCTACACACATATAAAACGGACTGAGAACAGCTGTACAAACACAAATTTTATCCAGAGAGGCTCTAAGGACAGGGAGGTAAAAGGCTAAAGTTCACTTTCACTTGCTTGCTGCAGAGGACTTGTTTGGTTGTTGTTTTAATTTTGCTTTGTTTTTTGTTTTGTTTTGTTGGTGGTTGTGGTTAGTGTATTGGCAACTTTCCTATTGTTGTGATAAAACACCATGACCAACTTAGAGAAGAAAGGGATTTATTTGAGCTTATGGTTCCAGAGGGTTAAAGTCCATGATGGCCACAAAATCAGGAAGCTAAAGGCTCACAGTTGGGAGGCTCTGCTGGTCAGAGGTTACAGCTTACCATGGCCTGGCAACTTTCTCCAAGCTCAGAAACAGGAAGGACTCCCTTCCCAGTGAGGCTTCCTACTCCCTAACTGCTCCTATTTGGAGGATATCTTTGGGCCCAGATGCCTGACTTTTCTCAAAAGTAACCCTTGATGAAGTTCTAGAAACCCTGCTGAACATGTTCTAGCTATTTCCACAGGGCCATGGTGCCACTAACCCAACTTTATGATAGTATCATGCTGTTTAATGCAAATTGAGTGATTCCCCAGTTATTGTCCCCAACCCTTTATATTTCCCATGCTCTAGAATAAATCTGAATTGTCTCACTGAAGTCATCTCCCAGAGGGATATCTCTGTTGTATCTACAGCTGACTGAACCTTATGTCCCCCACTTCTGGTCCCTCTGTCTTCATGGACTGGTGGCCAATGATTCCTAAAGATGAAGGAGATCCACAGTTCACCTTTTGAACTACATGTAGAACTACAACAAAGTAGGAACGGCCTTGAAATCTCACAGGCCATCTCTAGTATTCTACCTCCTTAGAAAGGCAACAGCTCCTAGACCTCCTCCAAACAATTCCTCTAATTAAGAAACAAGTGTTTAAATGCCAGAGCCTATAGAAGACATTCTCAGTCAAACCTCACAGTTTACTGGTAGATTTTGTTTTTTGTTTTATTCAGCTTTTGTATTTGACAGCATCATGCCAAAAAAAAAAAAAACCAAAAAAACAAAACAAAACTTTAGTAACATTTTGAACAGAGGTTAAACTATTATTAATTTGCAATTTCTAAACTATAACTATGGCATAATATTATACATCAATCTAATGCTATCAGTGACCACTGGGAATTGCAGGCTGAAAAATTATTAAGTACTCTTAAAATGGAGAACAAAGTAAAGGTTTTACTCTTTGTGTTGTCATAAGAAAGAGTATATTTATATTCTTACTTGTCTGAAAAGTGAATCTTCTGCTGCCTAGAGGGTCAAGAAGGGTACACTCCTTACCTGAATCTTGGTCTTCACACTCTCAATGAAGGTGTCAAATTGTTCAGTCTCTAGTCAAATGTTCCCAAAGATTTGTATTTTAATCTGTGAAGAAATATGACAAAATCACAATTGTCCATCATGTTAAGTACCTAGATATCATCAATACACTTTTCTTTAGGAAAATACCCAATTAAACACATTAGGAGTCTCAGACAGACATAGCTCAGTTGTGCAGAAAGTGTGCCTCATCCATACAAAGCCCTGGATTTTGTCTGGAGCACCACATAAATAGGATATGATAGTGTACACATATAACCTCAGCACTTAAGAGGTAGAGGTAGAATAATCAGAAGTTCAAGGACATCATCATCCATAAATTAAGTTAAAGGCCAGCTTAGGATACATGAGATTGTGTGTGTTTGTGTGTATGGGGGGAGTGTAAACTTTGAATAAATAAATTTTGGATATAAAAAGTTTGACAATTAGGATTTATCATTACACATGTTATATATCATGTATTGCTACACCTATATTCACTATATATAACTATAAAATATTAAGAAAGAAATTCCCTGGTATAGGTTTAATGTGTCCCTCAATGTGGTATATTAGAAACTCAATCTCCCATGCAATTGTGTCATAAAATAGAACCTCTTAGAAAGAACTTACACCTGCTCTGCTCACATGTATGGATCTATGTTGCTCCATGATGAGCCATCAGCAGTAAGTTCTCTGGTTTGTTCTACCACCAAGTGACAGTGTTACCCACCTCTAAGGGATGCCAGGTACAAGACACAATCTTGGAAGTGCAGAGGTTAGGCCCTAACTAGACATTGACCCTGCCAACACCTTCATCCTGGACTTCCTGGCCTCTAAATATGAAACACCCACTTTAGCTCATTATAAATGACTCAAAAGGTAATGTTCTTTCCAGCAGTATATGATTGACTAAACCACTCCACCAGATGGTAAAGGCTTCTATCCCTGGTGAGTTGTAGTGGGGTTCAGCTGTTATTTGGGAAGCTTAGAGGCATATCTCTGTGGTACTGGGAACCTGAATGGAGCATAGCCAGACCCCACTGAGACATGGAGCATACTGACCTTCCTTCCTGTTTGTTCCTGTGTTCTTGGGAAGCAGATCAACAATCCGGCATGGGACAACTCCGTTCTCCAAGACTTGTCTTAAGGTTCAATTTGTATCATAAGTGTTTATGTACCCCTCAATAAATATTATTCTTTTATATGATATATTGCAAATGAATAATTCTGTAATGGTGTGTAGCAAGAATGTGGATATAATGGAAGCATTTTCTTTGGAGTATTGTTTTTGTTTAATATGTCAGGACAAATGTTACACGCATACACACACATACACACTGGAGATGATCATATGTCTCAAAATATTCTACAGCCATGATCTCAGAGATCTCTAGGGAAAGCTATTTACCATCTTCAGCCTAGTATTTCAGGAGGGGAAATGAGGTTCAGAGCTCAGTCCAGAACTTCCTAGACTCTGGCAGCCAGAAAGTAACAGAGGTACATTGAGGTCCTGACCTTCCAGCTCCTAGTTGCACATTTCATCCTGAAATTGATAACTTTAACAATTTTTGTCCTTCTTCCTATGATCTCCATTTCCTTCAGATTTGCATAAGAAGAGAGAGGATATTTTACAACATGGTCAGCTTCCATCCATGTGTTGTGTAACTTTTCCTGTGCTTTCATTCATTTATAGCTATTGAATAACTGCCATGAGCTGCCTAAGGGCACTGTGGTTGATTGCTTTTGTTGTTATCACAATTTATAAGATGATTAGTGGCTTATAAAAATTTTGTGAGCAGAGGTGTGACATCCTGTCATGGGTATCACCAGAGCCACCCTCCCTCTGGAGCCCAAAGAGAGAACATTTCTTTATTTATTCTGGTTTCAAGTAGCTCCATGCTTTCTTTCCATTGTAACTGAAACCCACAGATTTCTGCCTAAGTCTTTGCTTGTTTTCTATGTCAAATCTGAAGCACCTTTAAAAGACACTGTGATTATACTCAGGAACCACCTAGATAAGCTAAAATGTTTCCCCCATCTCTAGACCCTTAATTGTAAGCACATCTTTAAACCCTGTAAGCTACTGTCACAAATTCTGGAGATTAGGTCTAGATATTTTTGAAGATAATTACTTAGCCAATTGCAAACAACCAAATACCAAGAAGTCCAAGATAAACTTTATAGATAATTTTTCTTTGTTGTCCTACAGAATTAGACAAAAGGATTATAGAAAGTCCAAATGGACTATATTTTAAATCCTGAGTGTTGAAAAGAAGTCAGAGAATGCATATATTCTAAAACTAATAGTTTACAGATGAAAAGCATAAATGAAATATTTTTAAATTTCACATTATAT
Source organism: Phyllotis vaccarum (assembly GCA_033318265.1). Classification (NCBI taxonomy): domain Eukaryota; kingdom Metazoa; phylum Chordata; class Mammalia; order Rodentia; family Cricetidae; genus Phyllotis; species Phyllotis vaccarum. The sequence goes on along the minus strand of JARWLC010000011.1, from coordinate 11,346,371 downwards.
GTATTTTGTTAGCATTATAATGCAGTAATAATAAAAGCAGCTTCATTACTATCATTGTTGGAATGCAAAAGAATAAAATTATATCCAGGATCTTTTGTGCACTTCAATCATCTTGAGTTTCTACAAATGCTATACTGTTCATATTATCATAATTGTGTAGTAGTGGGGTTTCTTGGTCCTGGGCTGCCAGAGGCCCAGACCCTGCTGTGCCAGACCCCTGAGCCACCCACCACTGCTCAGGCCCCAAAAATGACTCAGACGCTTATATTATCTTTATTCTGTTTGGCCTATGGCTCAAGCACATTGCTAGCTTACTCTTATATCTTAACTCAACCTATTTCTATTAATCTGTCTGCCACGTGGCCCGTGGCTCACCTGTGTTCTTTACATGTTTTTTCTTGGGCTGCTGGTACATCTGTCTCACTCTGCCCTGCTTCTCCTACCTTTGCTTTGATTTCTCCTCCTACGTTTCTATGGTGCCTGTCATGGGCCAAAACAGCTCCTTTATTTAAAGATTGATAATCACAGCATACAGAAAGACATTCCCGCATCATAATTGTTACCAGGCCAGGATATTAAAATGACTTTCTCATCCCAAGTTAAACAGTAAAACAGCCAGAACTAAGTCTTCTGAATTCCCAGTGCAGTATATTTTCCCACATAACAAAGTGTCCCTCAGACCAGAATCACAGAACATGACATTTTGTTCGGACAAATCTCTATACTCACTTTCTGTCATTAGGGTGATCCTTAGAGGCACCTTACTTTCCTACCTACCTCTTTGGCTGAATGCATAATCACCACCATTCTAGGTAATTTGCTTTCCAAAAAAACTCAACTAATTATTACTAATTACGACTGATTCAATAACACTAATCATATTCTGGTAACTTTTCTAAGGGTTAGATGCATGTGAGCATAGCCTTAAATGTACATAAATATGTAAATATGCATGCATAAACACGCAAACACATCCATGGATATATAAACAACTAATGTTTTTATCTAATCCTGACTACAAGAGTACAAAGAAAGAGATATTTAAGTTTGGCTTGAAGAATTGAGGTAGGATTTACAAAGTAACTGGAGTTAAGAGAAAAATGAAAATTAACTATTGAAGGAGGGGATTCCAATGAGAGGAGTTGTGGATGTGATTAAAGGTAAGTCTGTAGGAGCAGCCACCATGAGCCGACCTGTTAGAGCTGGTTTGGCAAAGGCACACTACTGCTTGTGAAAAGGCAGAAAATACTCTTTTTATTGATAGATGTTTTTTATGCATATATGTCTGCACAACACCTTCATTCCTGGTACCTACAGAGACCAGAAAAGGACTTTAGATTCCCTGGAGGTAGAGGTCAGATGGTTGTGAGCCACCACATAGGTGCTGCGATTTAAACCTAGAACCTCTGGAACAGCAGCCAGTATTCTTATCCACCAAGCTATTCTCTCCAACCCCCAGAAAAAAAATGCTCTTACACTGCAGGTCCTCTGATGGAAAAAAAATCCTCCATAATATTTTAGACATCCTTCTTTGTACCCACTAAAAGTTTGCCTCTGACTCCAGTCTCTGGAATGTAAGTTTCTAGCAACCCTGACTCACTGATCCCTACCCAGAAATATACATCTGTAATGATCTGCTTTATAATAATATGACTTCTTTTGGGGGTTTTTTTGGGAGGGTTCTTTTTTGGCTTCTCTGACTTGCTTATGCAGACATTCAAGGAATATTTTTGAGGTCTCCCTAACTCCCTAACCTTGGCAGAGCTTGTGAAGCTACTCTGTGACCCGCCTTGCTCATTCCATATGAACTGTCACTGAGGTGGGATTTGGACCTCAAGATCTGGACAGTGAGGAGCTAAAAGATTAGCAAAGACAGTACCAGAAGAGTCTGAAACACATTGGAAACCTGCCTGAGGAGGCATAATCTCAACAGCTAGACAAAGTTCCTCATGCATAAATCAGGAAGGAATCTGCAGGGGAGGTGTGGCCTTTGGACCTTGAGGCCTCGGTGTACAGGACAAGATCAGGCCAGTTTAAAATGGGTACACGGCAGCTCTTTCCTGCTCTTGGAAAAAGAACTGACTGCTTTCACCTTGTGGACCAGTCCAGCTCTCCAGAAATCATCCAACTTTTCAATCTCTTGTATCAGTGAATGTTTCATATAAGCCCCTTAATAAATATTAGTCTTTTAATCAGCTTTTAGCCATTACTACCAACTATATCTAGTATCCAACATGGCTTGCAGGCCTGACCCGGCAGAAGGGAGATAACAGGGAAGCTTCAGCGTTAGCTCTAGGATACTGAAAGCTTTGTCAGTATCCTTGGCAAAGGCCAAGGAGCGGCTTCTCTCCAGATGCCATGTGGTTCTGAGTGACTTTGGTCTTAGAGTCTAGAGGAGCTACAGCAGATCAAAATCCAACCCACAGCTGCTTTTAAAAGGAGATTTTTCTGTCTGGTAGAGTAGGCTACCAGTAACTCTGTGGCTGCTGTCTCCTTGACACACGCTTACATCAAAACCCAACAACAGCCCTTCCCATTGCTAACCAAGCCACAAAGCCTGCTTGTGAAGAAAGGGCAAGCAGCTTCTCTCAGTGTGTTGTTTTATTGATTTGAGGTAATCTGTTCTGATTTTGTGAGAGTTTGCCTTTGGTTAGACTATATTCACAGTAGGCCAAGCCTGAAAACCTGAGTCACTGAATACTGACTGGTTGGTGTGACAACTCTGATGTCTGCTAGCCAAACATCACCATTACATCTGGAAATTATCTGAACTGAAGCCATCAAACTCCACAGACATGCCTCCAAGCTTTGCAGCTAATACCTGAATTCTACTACAAGATCCAGAAGATAAGAAACAACTAATTGACTTTTGATAATGCTAATTTAAAATGCAAAAAGATACTTATGCTTCTAAAGATCAAATCAATGTCTCTATGGATTCAAAATACAATCAATGCTGAGTCTCTCAATTATGATGAGCCTTGGGTAGGCAAGCAATGTCTAATGGCATGAAAAGAAATCAAGATATCAAACGTTTAAATTGTGGTAAACCAGGCCAATGAGAAGGAACTTTATACAGGGCACTTTTAAAACTAATATTTCTTCTAGGACTATCCCCTAGAGAAGACTCCTACCTTCTGAATTATATAGAATATAATTATATAGAATATGTGGCAAAGGCTGACATTGAACCAACAAATGTAAATCTAGGCAACCCTTTGCCATTAAGAAATGCTTCTTGGGGCCTCTCATGAGAGGTCCCCAAATTACAGGTCTCAAAACTCAAACATAGTCCAATTATTCCCAGTCACTGTGGAGGAAACTCCTCCACAGGACAATTAGAAGATCAGTACTTAACATAAGAAACCATAGTGCACTGGATGATAGAATAACTAACTTTAAAGGAAGAATCAAAATTTCTAAGAAAAACTATCAAACAAATAATCTGGCAGACCTCTATAAACAAATAAAAGCCAAAATTAAAAGTACAAATGGATAATAATATCATACAGGGTTAGACTGGAGCTGATGTATCAATAATAACACCATAACCATAGCATCCAAAATGGCCTAAAGGAGGTATATGTTCAATTTCTAAGGATTAGAACTATATCTCAGTTAAAACAAAGTGTGAGATGGTTTGAATACATAGGGCAAGAAGGACAAAGGGAGGCTGAAGCCACACATGGCTAATATAGCAGAGAATCTATGGGGTAATGATCTTCTACAGCAATGAAATACCCAGGTTAAAATTTCTCCAGGCTCATACCTGAACTGTAGACCCATTCATATTTCTGAAAATAACTTTAAAATGTATTATTTAAAACAGACACCAACCATTCCTTTTGTATGTAAACAGGGCAAAACAGAAGTACCAACAGCCATAACTTTAAAATGACTAACTGGCAAACCAGTAAGGGGTTGAACAATGGTCTATGGCTAAAGAGAAGCTAAAGGTCTTAGAACAGCTAGTTCAGGAGCAGTTAAATGCAAAACATATTAAAACAAGCCCTTGGAGTTCTTCTGTATTTGTTATTAAAAAGGAAATCTGGAAAATGAAGAATGCTGAAAGATCTGAGAGCCATAAAGTAATTCAGCTGATGTGAATTTGCCATAACAGTATTCTTAACTAGTTAAGAGATATCAATAGAAAGTTCTCCCACAGAGAATGTTAAAGAGCCCACTTCTGTGCTAATATTTTGCACAAAAACCATTGAAAATCGTTTTACATAATTTCCAGAATCTATAGTCTACCATTAAATAGATGACATCTTATTAACAGATTCAAAGTTGGATACTTTAGGAAGCATGTTTCTAGAAGTAAAGAAAGTTTTGCCTCTCTGGGGATTATAAACTGCCCCTAAGAAGATATAAATAGAAGATTCTATTATTTATCTAGGCTATAAAATAGAGCTACAAAAAATTAGGCCACAGAATGTACAACTCATGAAAGACAAATTGTAAGCTATTAATGACATTCAGAAATCTTTAGGTAACATCATTAATTTACTGCTCATTATTAGGGTAAAAAAAGATGAACTTAATACATTTTGCTAGTACCCTAGAAGTGGACAAGGACTAAATAGGCCTAGAAAATTACCAGCTGAAGCTGAGGAAGAATTGGTTTATGTGGAAAAAGAAATTGCAGAGAGCATCTGTGGATCACGTAAAAAGCAAAGCTTAACTGCATTGTGGCTACATCACCCTCTAGATTATCCCAACAGGTCTCACGATGCAGAGGAAAGATATTATAATAGAATAAATATTTCTGCCATGTAGGCCAAGTAAAAAACACTAAAAAAAAAATGTGAAAAAGATTTCTGACTTGACTTTGAAAGGAAAATTAATGCTTCATCAATTAACAGAAATAGATCTAGCAGAAACTTTAACTAATGAGGAAATGTTCTCCCTATGGAAGGATAAGGAATATTGTCAGAGACTTTGCAGTAATTTTTTGGAAGGTATTAATAACCATTATCCCAAAATCAACAAAATAAAATTTCTAAAAAGAACAAATTGGATCATTCTTCACATTGTACAACAAAAAACAGTCTTTGGAGTCCATACATTCTATACCGATGCAAATCAATCGGGAATGGCAGAATATAAATCAGAAGACTTAAGTAAGTGGTTCAAAGCCCTAACAAATCTGTACAAAAGTTATAATTATATTCTATTATATTGGTACTAATGTATTTCACAGGACCCCTCAACATAGTTACTGGCTCTCAATATGCAGAAAGAGTTGTGACTGCTGGCTTTATCCCTGATAAAACAGAATTAACTTCATTATTTATACAATTACAGAAAATTATTAGAAATAGAGATCATCCTATATAAATAACATACATAAGATCCCATATAGATCTGCCAAGTTCTCTAGCATAAGGTAATAAATAATGAGATTAATCAGTTGTTAATAGGAAACATGCTGAAGGCCTCAGAATTTTATAAGAAACACCATGTTAATAGTACCATTACCTGAAGGAAGCAGTCATAAAGGTGTGCAAAGAAATAAAATTTGGCAGATGGATGTGTTTCATTTTATAGAATTTTGAAAATTAAAATACGCACACCATACCATTGATAATTATTCAGAATTTCTATGCACAACAGCTCTGAGCTCTGAAAGGGAAGATTCTATAATTGCATATATTTTGAAAGTCATGGCCATTATGGGCATACCTGCACAAATTAAGACTAACAAGTCTCCAGCATATGTTTCCCAAAAGATAAAAGTTTTTTAATATTATAATATAAAGCACATTACAGGTATACTACTCAATCCTACAAGACAAGCAGCTATTGAAAGATATAATTGCACCTTGAAAGAGATTTTTCATAAACAGAAAGAACAAAAACACCCAGAGATAGATTTCATAATGCCTTACTAACCTTGAATTTTCTAAATGCTGATAAGAAAGGAACAACAGCTGTGGAGAGAACTGGATAACAGAAAAAATTTCTGAGCTAAACCAAACTGTTTACTTCAAGGACGTGCTGATCTCAGAATGGAAATCAGGGGAGACACTTTGCTTTTGTTTCTGCAGGAGATAAAAAAAAATATGTGTGCTAACAAAATTAATAAAGATTTAGTAAGAAAAGGAGATTTCCCTTAAAGAAAATGACTCATCCACCAATTAGACAATATAAGTGGTAAGGAAGACACACTTAACAAAGGTTGTGGCAGGGTTTTTATAAAAAGAGAAAAAAGTCTTCAAGAAGTTAAGGAAAACAAAAAATGAACATCTAGATGTCTAAAGCTTAAAGAAAATCAATTCTGAAAAGGTTTACAAGCAAAGGAATAGCAGGCCTATTGGTATTCAGGGTAAATTCTCACTGCCTAGCATCTATATCTCTTTACCTTTTAAAAAATTGTGATCCCAGTATAATTACAAATAAAGCTGGCTTTGTAGTTAGAGTAAGTAGTTTTCTCCTTCTCTAAACCCAAGCACATTGATAAAAGAAAAATTAAGATATTCTGTCTCATATCAAAAAAGCCACCTTGTGTGGGACAGAAGACAGAAAATATATAGGTACTATTGTTATGTTATCATAACTTTATTTCTAATTCTATTTCTCCCTGTACTTATTCTTGACAATTTAAAACATTTCTTTGTATACTATTTTCTCCAAAAATGTAAATTTTCCATGTTGAGATCAATGTTTAAGTTTTCCACAATGAATAACAAATTCTCTCTAAATTGTCTAGAAAGAAGATTGGGCCCCACAACAATGATTATACCTAGTTTGTTGTGATATTTTTTTAAGCTACTCAGTGACTGGTTCTGAACTACAGACTGTTCAGGACAGTTGCAAGATGGCTTACTATAACTATCTATCATATTATACCACTATCCAGAAATTCAGATAGCCTTGCCACATACTCTAAGACTGGCTACAAATATTACAGTCAGTTCATTGAGACTTAACCACTGTCTTAGTTTTTTACAGGACCCCACAGAGATATCATCACCTCCAGAAAACAGGAAGCGATTCTAAGAAAAACTATGTCCCCTCTCCTGATAAGTTTTATCTTTTAAAGAATATAGGTAATTACCATTGTGTTAGGGTGTTTCTAAGTTATATTTAGGTTGAGGGTGAAAAAATAAAGTTAGACTCAGGAATCCCTTTTGAAGAAGAAAGAAGGGGAGTAGATAGGCAGATATAGGTAGATTATTGTATCTACCTGTAAACAAATTTAGCCAAATATTAGCCATAGACAATCTGCACCAGTATGAAGATTTGTATATTGATACAAATGTGAAATTATTTTAGATGTCCGTTTTAAGAGAATTTGTATATTAATACAAATTCAAATCTGTAATAGTTATATTGTGCATGTTCTCCTGCCTCTGTTAAAGATTTTGTACATTAATGTATATTAAGCATATTTGTACTATGAAATTTCTACCTCTGTTTAATTATATTTTTCATACTATATACATGTATGTTATATATATTCTACCTCTGTTAAGATATTTGCATAATAATGCATATTAAGAATATTGTTGTCATTTTGCACTATACATTTCTACTTCTCCTTAAAATGTTTCTATGATTGTCATACTTGAAGTCTTTGTCCCAAAATTGTAAATCTGTGTATAGATTGTCTACCTTTATAATATAAGTCTTAGTTTTTAGGTTATGTAGATTGATATTACAAGTCATAGTTACCTATGTTTGTCATATAATAGTCATATTAATTAGGTCTTCCACATATATACTAGAATTGTCAAATGAACAGGTAGTCTTCAAATACTTCATAGACCTAGAGAATATGTCATTTGAATGTTCAGCTACAAGAGACATGATTGCTCCTTGTGGCACGGTTCCTTTCCCAAGATGATATTGGGCATCAAAGATACTCCACTTGGAATTTGTCTTTCCTGATGGATAATGGCCTGTTGGGCAAAGAATTGTTCTTGCCTTGACTATTGACAGTAAGCATGCTGTTCAATCCAGATGAACAAGACAAATGATAAAGACTTCTGAAATTTGTCAAGACAGGATACGGCAGTCTCTCAAAATACCCTGCTTATGAAGAGATCTGTCAGATATCCTAGGCCTTTAGCCAAAAAAACTGGATGTTCAATGTTGCAGAAAAGTTGTGGGTCACTGTTGATGTCTTCTCTTACTAAATTTCAAAGGTTGCTTGCTTGTACTTCCAGCTTACTCAGCTAATATTTTTTTTTCCTTCTCAGGTCTTTGATGGGGTTGAAAACTAGATATTTAAGATTACGATCATCTTATATCTTAGCCAAGAGCATTTAGGTACTAGATTCTTATTATTCAAGATATATAGCTTTGGAGCAATCTCTGTACATTGCCACTTAAATTCTGGACATTTAATATATGTTTCATGTTTCTTGTTCTTGTTAGTTGTAATTTGACCTTGTTTATCTTATTTGCATTTTCTCTCTCTTGGCCATTACCCTATAATTGTTTCTATAGTATATAGTGTTATGTGTAGGTTTAGAACGTTTTTATTTATACAAAAAGGGGGAGATGTATTAGAAATCAGGCACTATCACCTTGACCTACAGGCATAGCCGTTGGGCCTTTAGGCCCCAGTGTATGAGGCATGAATAGGCCAGTTTAAGACTGGGTGCATACCAGCTCTCTTCCTGTTTGCTCTCTCTTGCTCTTGGAGAAAGGAAGGAACTTCTTTCACCATATGAAAGTTTTCCAGGAGTTACTCAACTGTTAAATCTTTTTTATCAGTGAGTGTTTTATAAAAACCCCTTAATAAATAAAAACTCCTTAATCATCTGCTAGTGATTTTTACCAACTATAAGACTCCCTTAAAGAAACTAATTTTTCATTTTCAAGAAGCTATTGAGGGATTGGGGTATCTTAGTTAGGGTTGCCATAACCACAGCAACTCTTATAAAGGAAAACATATAATTGAGGTGGCTCACTTACAGTTCTGAGATCTAATCCATTATCATGGTAACCTGCAGCCAGACATGGTGCTGGAATAGCACCTGAGATTCCTGAATCTTAACAGGCAACAGGAAATTGATTGACATCATCACTCCCTTTATTTTATTTCTCAACTAGGCTGTTTTGAGATTTCTTCTGCCAAGGGAATTAATCCAAAACTCTCCACTTTAGTCTCAGGCAGACTCTTTGGACAAGGGCAAAAGGTAACCACTTCCTTCATTAAAAAAAAAAAAAAAAGTATCACAAGATTTCTAGGCAACATACCAAAATTCTTCTCCTCTGAAACATCTTGAGTGCTCACAGTTCAAATAACTCTTAGTACCTCTGTGTCTTGTGTGTGCTCCTATTAGTATGGTCCAGTAAGCAGTGCTTAAAACATTCCACTGCTTTCATAACCCAAAGTACTAAAGTCCAAAATTCTCATGACAAAAACATAATATGGCCTATCACAGAAATACCTGTCTCAAAAACCAGCTTGTCAAACTCCAAATTCTGCATCTCTAAATATGATATCAAAATGATTTTCAGATCTCGAGCTCTATTTCACACACTTTTTTCTCTTGGGCTGGTTCCACTCTTCATTAGAAGCTCTCCTTGGTAGGTATTCCATGATTGCATAATCTCTAAGATCTTGGGCTCTTAGAGGCAATTAAGGCTTCAACTTCACAACTTTGCACAAAGCCTCTCTATTAAGCCACCATTCAGGGACACCCCTAACACATGCCTAGCATCAGCAGCACTCTTTAGGCATGGAGGCAAATTCCATAAACCACTTCTATCTTTCACTCAAACTCCAGAACCATTTTGCCTAAACTGCCAAGTTCTTCTGCTTACTGAGGGTGGAATGTGACCTCTTCATCCAATTACATCTTCACCAGATTTCTTCCCTTCACTATATAAGCTTGGATGTCTTGAAACTGGATCTCTATATCAGGCTGTCCTCAAACTCAGAGATCCACCAAGCTCTGCCTTACCAGCTGGAATTAAAGGTGTGCCCCACCACATCTGTCTCTAAGATTTTCTTTAGTTCCTTTTTATAAATTAGAAATTTAGCTGGGTGGGATATTGCCCTTTACTCCATTTCTGAATCCATTTATCTCCTTGAACACAGGATTAAGCTCCATTTCACTTTCTGGTATTCTTTTATTTTTGTAAATTATTTTGCTTAGGTTGTTTCTTTTCATGACAAATCTTCATTAGAGTTACCACTAATAACCACATTGCAAAGTCTATAGTAGGCTTTTTTGAAATTTCTTCTGCCAAGGGAATTAATCTAAAACTTTTACTTTAGCCTTAGGCAGACTCTTTGGACTAGGGCAAAAGACAGCCACTTTCTTCATCAAAATATCATAAGATCTCTAAGCAACATAGCATAAGTCTTCTCCTCAGAAACCTCTTGAGTAAGCAAAGAGTTCAAATAACTATTAGTACCTCTGCTTTTTTAATGTTCCTACTAGTATGGTCCAGTAAGCAGGGCTTAAAGCACCTCACTGCTTTCATAACCCAAAGTACCAAAGTCCAAATTCCTCTAAATAATTGACTTATTATAGCAATATTCCAGTCCCTGGTACCAACTTTTTGGTGTTGCTGTGAAAAGACACCATTACCACATCAACTCTTATAAAGAAAAACATTAATTGAGGTAGCTTACTTACCTTTTGTATCAAAATAAAAAAGGTTATAACTAACATAAGAAAAGCCATATACAGTAGGTACAATAATTGTATGCAATATATACAAACAATAATTACATGAATAATGTCCAGTCCATTAGCAATTGAAAATTCAAAGAAAATATTCCATTGTTTATTCTATTTTTGTGAGTCCAAATGATTGTACTTAATTCACTTTCTATCTAATTTGTATTGCTAACTAAAAAATATCTTTTGATGTCTCCCAAACTTATACACTTTAACCTCTAAGTGACTTTCTTTTTTATAACTGTCACTAGAAAACTATAACCATCTCATCTTCAACTCCCTCAGAGACCCAAAAAGGAAATAATATTAACTAAGTAAACAGGATATGCAAGCAACAACTTTTAAAATATGCACGAAATGAAACAGCTGGATGCCTGGAAGGTCACCTGGAGTTCTTCTGTATAGCTGAAGCATTCCTCTTTGGCCTACAGGAAAAGCATATTTGACAGACTTCTTTGTGAAGTAGGATATTCTCAAAGACCTCCCTACCTTTTCTTGGCAAAGTTCAGCAGTTCCTTTTTGTATGTGTCCTATTTGTTCATTTTGAAAATCATACTGCCAGCAGTCAAGGCAAGAGCACTTTCTTGCCCTGTGGCTAACTTTTGCCACAAGGAAGGTCAACTCTATATGGAGTTTCTTTGCCATAGATAATCTCTGCAGTAGACTGGTGTTGCCAGGAGCAGATGTCTCATTGTCATAAAAATAAAAACATATGCTATTAAAATATCTTTAATGCAATATTTTGTGGATCTCTGCAGTGTTTGAAGAAGACCTGCTCATCTAAAATATATCTGTTTGACCATGAAAACAAACCTAATATGAATATAAGTTTGATTGTAATGTCTAACTACTAACTTGCATTTCTTTATATCTTAATTAGTTAATAATAATAAATTGCATGGACTAACATTTTGTATTACATTGTTACATAAAATAAGTATATAAGTATAATACCTTGTGTACAATATAGAAAAATCCAATCCAATATAAAATATTTAAAGCTAGTAATTTTTTAAAAGTAGATTTAATAATCTACCTTTATACCCTTATACCTGTATTCCCTTTTTTCTTTCTTTCTTTCTTTTTTAAACAAGAATCCTGAGTCTAGTCTCTCTTGTTTAGCTTTTTTCTTAACCATAACCAATAATGATTTGTAACCAATTACCCTAAACAATGACAATCATCCATAACTCACTGAAATACTAAAACCACCCACCCCACCTCTTAGGAATGTGGGTGTCTAGTTCTTAAATTTACTTCCTACTGTCTGGGGGATGAAGACATCCTCAGGAGATCCTAAAAAGAAGTTTGTTAATTGTCAAGCCCTGAAATAAGTAGTTGTATCATTTGTTGTCCAATCTCTGTATAACAGGAAAGTGCAGGTCTTGTCTCAAGTACTAGCTAGAGTTGTCTGTGGAGCTGGTTCATCTCAGATAGCTACCTCAAAACTGTCCTGAGCAGTCTGTAGTCCAAATCCAATCTTTGGTTGGTGTTTGTCAGCCTAGTGGCTTTGTCATAGTCCATGTGAAATCACCATTGTGGGACCCCCATCTTTCTTTTGGATACTTCAAGTTTATGATTAGGCATTTTCATGGTTCACAAAACTGATAAAAGGCTAAAATCCAATAAAATATATAGAAAGCTAAATAAAGCCTTTTTTATAGAATTAATTAGTACTCTATATGAACATCAATATCATGACAAAAAGTTTAATTTATATAATTTTATAAGTTCTGATATAAATATTTACTCAGCATAGAATTAGTAACAATAGAATAGTCCCTTATTTTTAGTTTTTCCTATGTCCCATATCAGATGGCTCTTCTGATATGATACAGAGGTTTTTGCATTTTCTTTTAACAAGCATGCTTGGGTTTAGAGAAGTAGAGGACAACACTCTAACTCTAAAGCCAGCTTTAAATTATAATTAAACTGGGACTTCAACTTCTCCTAAAACTAAAGATATATAGATGTTAAGCAATGAGATTTTACCCTAGTAGAATATACTTGTAACAATAAGTTCAATATTCCTTTGCTTATAAATTTTTCTGGATACCTTTCTTTTCTGCTTTAGACATCTAGATATCCAAGGTCTTTTAACTTCTTGAAGATGAATATTTATAGTTTTCTGTAAAAACAAAAACAAAAACCTGCCTCAACCCTTTTTCTTACAACTTAAAGAATTGGCAGATATGTGGATGAGCCATTATTTCTCATTTTCATGAAGTTTCTCCAGTTCAAATCGAGTCTTTATTAATTTTGATGGTATCCATAGCTTCTTTTTGCCTGTGACAGCAAAGCAAAACCCCTTCCCCAACATAGCACATATCCTGGCTTCCATTCTGAGGTCAGTACATCTTTGAAATAAACAGGCTGCTTTAGCTCAGTCATTTTTTTCTACAGTCCAATGCCTTTCTGCAGCTGCTGTTCCTTTCTCATTAACACTGAGAAAATTCAAAGTTAACAAAGCATCATGTGGTCTATTTCTGGAAGTCTTTGTTATTCCTTTCTGTTTATTTAGCATGTCCTAAAAATCTAAAGAGTTTGATTTGATCTCTCTATGACTGCCTGTCCTGTAGGACCATGTGGTATGCCTATAATATGCTTTATATTGTAATAAGCAAAAATTTGTTTTATTTTACTAGAGACATATGCTGGAGCATTATCAGCCTTATTTGAACAAGTGTTCCCATGATGGCCATAACTTCTAGCAATGTATGATTACAGAATCATCCTTTTCTGAACACAAAGAAGTTGCCCATTGAAATCCTGAAAATATATCTATTGTGTGATGTATATATCTTAATTTTCCAAATTCTGTAAAATGAAACATATCTATCTGCCAAATTTCATTTCTATGTATACCTTTAGGATTATTTCCTGCTGGTAATGGAGTTTGGTTATAGAAGGAACAGGTGGGACATCTTTTTACAATTTCTTTGGCTTGTTGCCAAGTGATAGAGAAATCTTTTTTAATCCTTTGATAATGGCATAATGTTTTTTATGAAACTCTGAGGCCTCTAGCACATTTCCAATTAATAATTTATTGATTTCATTATTATCTTGTGCTAGAGGACCTGGCAAACCCGTATGGGATTAGATGTGTATTATATAGAAGGGATGATTCCTATTCCTGATTATTTCTTGTAAAAGAATAAATAATGAAGTTAATTCTGACTCATCATTATTAAAATCAGCAGTTTTAATATGCAAAACAACTATTTCTGCATACTGAGAGTCAATGACTACGTTAAGAGGTTCTGTAAAATAAATTAATACCATCATGATAGCAAATGATTCTGACTTTTAAACAGAATTATAAGGGCTTTGAGACACTTTACTTACATTGTCTAATTTGTAACTTGCCTTTCCTGATTTGTGTGCAGCAGTATAAAATGTAAAGATTCCAGAAATTTGCTTATCTTGTACAACATGAAGAAGAATACAGTTACTTTTCTTTATAAGTTCAATTCTTCTGCTTTGAGAATATCTGTTGTTAATCTCTTATTGTATTGTTTCTAGCTTGTCTGGCCTGTGGTCCCACAGTCATACAGAAGTGCTTATATTAATGTTATGCTAATCAGCCTATGTCTCTGGCATATTTTAGCAAGCTCTTACTCTTAGACTAACCCATGATTCTTATCCTGTTCAACCATGAGGCTTGGTACATTTTCTTAGCGCAGCATAGGTATCTTCTGCATCTGCAAGATTCTCTGGGATCTCTGTGGCATCTCTGTTCTGTTCTTCCTGTTCCCAGAATTTTCTTAGTCTGGTAGCCCCATCTATACTTCCTGTCTGCCTTCAGCCAATCAGCATTTTTATTAAACCAGTAGGCAGGACAATTATTTACAGCGGAACAACATAATCCCACAACATCTTGCTTTTTTTCCTCTATAAAGCAAGAAAAACCCCAAATATAATATTCTTACATTTCCATTATCTATAAAAACTTATAACCAACACTGTAAACTAAGATAAACATCCATAATCCAGTTTTAGGGAATGTGAGCATAGTTCTCCAGGATACTTCCTGCTAAATGGGAGTGTTGGCAATCTCATGGAGACCCAAAGAGAAATTTAGGATTATGGACCAGTCTTTAATGGCGTAGTCTGTAAGACTGGGTCATCTCAGCCAGTATCCTTGAAGTTGTTTTGGATGCAGAGCTCAGAAGAAATTACAACAAATATGCTTTGAAGTGCTGAACCATTTGGGACATCTATTTCCACTGGAAAATTTTCAGAGGATCTTCCTCGATCAACATTTATTTTATTTAACCAGTAATGAATCCACAGCCTCTCATTTTCTGTAGAAATCAAATTAAAAACTTTTGTCCAAAGTAGCATATCTTTTGATTTCAATTTTAAAGTTAACTCACTTACAAAATATATAATTTGGATTAATCCAGCAGCATTTATGATCAAATGTCTTTTAGCAGCTTTTACTATTTCATTTTCAGCCAAAAAACTTACAAACAAAACAAATAAAATACAATATTTAGACACTATATTTTCCATTTTTACACGGTTTAATACTATTTCTTTTTACTCTTTCTTTTTTAAGGACTTTATCCTTTTTCTTTTCTCTCTCAAGCATACATATATTTTTTTTAACATACTCTAAACTATTTAGAGGTTTTTTTAATCTGTCTTTACTGTATATCACTTATTTCTTATCTTATTCTGTTTTTGACCACACCTTTGCTTGGTTAGGATTGCTGACTCCACCAAGATCCCTTTATTTCTTTCTGTTTGTGTCCACACCTTTAATATTTCAAGGAGTAGCCTAAGTATTATAGACTTGGCTAGGGTGGCTGACTCCACCAAGCTTCCTCTATTTTTTTCTGTTTCTGACCATACCTTTAAACTGCCAAGGTGAGCCTAAGAATTAAAGGCTTAGCTAGGAAGGCTGGCTGGCTCCACCCAGCTTCTAGTTTAGCTTCATAGAATTTAGCTTTTTAGCCAAGGTACTGGGAGGACCCACAATTACCACTCAGGGGAATTTTAGGGTCCATGTAATCACCAAGTAAAGCACTGACAGCTGCTGCTCTTGAATTCCATTTAAGTATTTGGCAGCAGAGCCTCTTAAGACACTCACAAGTGTTTTGCCTCTAAGACTGAATCAGGAAGCTTCCCTTTAAAAACCCCATGCCTTTTCTTGCCTCCAGCAAACAGAGCTGATCCAAGAAAACACCACCACTAAGGAGCCATCTTTGACTCGGCTCCCTTTTTGTCCTTATTAACAGAAACCTTAAATCCACCATATACAGCTCCTTGCTTACATTGAGGCTCAGGAACTGGCCTTGTTCAGTTTAAGTTGCATGCAGCAAACATGATTTTATAATTTAATCCCATACACCACTCAGTCTCTTTACCATGGCCTACTTGAGAGACACAACTCAGAAGCTGCTTTTGGCTCTGTTTCTGTGCTCTAGACTATTTTTAAGCTTTCTATGACTTTAGGTGGGTATATTTTACCCATGTTGGACACTATTTGTTGTATGAGTTTTCTGGCCCAGACTTTCCAGCCTAGCCTCGAGGTTCGGACCCACAGACATGCAGACCCACAGAGACACAGATGCTTACATTAATTTTATGCTGATATAACTTGCTAACTCACTACTCTTTAACTAATCCATGATGCTTATCCTGTTCAGCTGTGAGATTCTGTAGCTTTTCTTAGAGCAGCGCAGTTGTCCTCTGCATCTGATGGCTTCTCTGGCATCTCTGTGGCATCTCTGCTCTGTTCTTTCTGTTCCCAGAGTTTTCTTATTCTGGTAGTCTCACCCACACTTCCTATCCGCCTTCAGCCAATCAGCATTTTTATTAAACCCGTAGGCAGGACAGTTATTTACAATGAAACAACATAAACCCATTAAAATCTCTCCCAAAAAATTACTGCAGGCTCTTTGCCAACATTCGCTTTCTGCCCATAATTGGTCAATATCTTCATTAGTTAAAGGTACAACAATGTCTGCTGGGTCCATTCCTGTCAACTGATGAAGTCTTAATTTTCCTTTAAAAATCAAACCAGAAATCTTGTCTTCATATGTCTTTCATTTCTTACTCGTTTTATATGATAGAAATATTCATCCCAATACAATATTTCCCCTTTGCATTAAGATCCCCATAGGAAAATTCTTGGAGGGTAAAATAACTAGAATGGAAGTAATGTCTGGATCCACACGATCCACATGTGCATCCTGGAATTTCTTTTCCGCCAAAGCCAATTCTTTCTCAGCTTCAAGTAACAATTCTCAGACTATATAAGTCCTTGTCACCATTTAAGATTTTGAACAAATTATCTAATTCATCATTTTTTATCCCAATAGTGGGTTCATAAATTGAAAATGTCTCCTAGAAGTCTTGGGAAAGCATTAAGTGTCCTCAATCTATCTCTTCTGATTTGTACCTTTATCCTAAGTAATTAATGGAATCTCCTTTTTGTATTTTTTGGGAGCAATTTATAATCCCCAAAAAGACTTTTTTTTTTACTTCTTCAAACATTCTTTCTATATTTCGATGTATTCTATCTATATTTGAATCAGGCAACAAGGTATCATCCATGTAATGGTAAATGATAGAGAGTGGGAATTTGTTACATATCACTTCTAATAGCTTTTGTACAAAATATCAGTATTGAATGGGGCTATTTAGCATTCCCTGAGGGAGAAGTCTTCATTGATATCTCTCTAAAGACCAAGAATTATTATAAGTAAGCACTATGAAGGCAAATTTTTCTTTGTCTTGTTCTTGTAGAGGTATTGTAAAGAAACAGTCTTTTAAATCAATAACTATAATAGACCATTCTTTAGGTAACAGTGAAGGCAAAGGAATTCCAGGTTATGGATAGCCCATTGACTGGATTACCTTGGTTACTGCTCTTTTTTTGTGTGTTCATTTTATTATTTTTTATTATAAAATAATGTCTTTTATCCATGTATCCCCCTACTCCCCCTCCCTTTCCTCCTTACAAACTCTCCCAGTCAGTCTTCAGCTTCCCCACTTCCCATTCCCACATCTCCTACCCAAAAAGAGCAAGAAGTTCCAAGGTAGGTCAGCTCAGCATGGCACATCCACTCTAGGCGAGTCTAATTTCCTCATCTCAAAATCAAGACTGGGTTAGGTGTTCCTCTGCAAGGAATGGGCTCCAAGGTGCCAGCCCACATACAGGAAAATAGTCTTATCCCACCCCTCAAAGCTCCACATGCTACCCATGCCAACCGACAATTGCCTACCCTTAGAGGGCCTAGCTCATTTTTCCCAATGGTTCCCCAGTGGCTGTTCTTGATTCAGTGAGTAAAGTAAGCACTATGAAGGCAAATTTTTCTTTGTCTTGTTCTTGTAGTGGTATTGTAAAGAAACAGTCTTTTAAATCAATAACTATAATAGACCATTATTTAGGTAACAGTGAAGGCAAAGGAATTCCAGGTTATGGATAGCCCATTGGGAATTTTCCTCATAATCTCTGACCCCTTGCTCATACAGTCTCACCTTCCCTACTCTCAGCTGGAGCAGGAGCTCAGCCAGTGCTCAGCCATGTATCTTTGCCTCCACCTCCATTCATTGTTGAATGAAGGCTCTGTTATGACATTTAGGGTGATTATCCAATTGATTACAGGGGAAGTCCTATTTAAGCACCACCTCCACTACTGGTTGGAGACCTAGCCAGGGACATCCGGTGAGTTCTTGGAGATATCCCCAGCAGCCAGTCTCTTTCAAATTTGCTATCAAAATATCTATTGCTTTTTTTTCTCCCTCTTTGTTGATCCTCTCAGACAGCCATGTCCTTCTCTCATGATTTGTTCCCACCTCTTCTTGGTTGCAACCTGTTATGATCCCAATGTGCTAAGGTAATCTCTATTTTCTCTTACTAGGGGAGTCTCTCTGTATATCTCTTTTAAGTTCCTTCTAATCACAAGCTGTTCAGGGGTTGTAGTTTGCAGCTTGGGCATTCTTTGCTTTTTGTCTAAAATCCACTTATGTTTGAGTACATCACCTGCCTCTCTTTCTGGGTTTGTGATACCTTGCTCAGGAGGATATTCTCCAACTCCATCCATTTACTTGAAATTTTTAGGATGTCATTTTTTTTTTTACTGCTGAGTAGTACTCCACTATATAAATGTACCACAGTTTGTTAATCCATTCTTCAGTTGAGGGGCATCTAGGTTGTTTCCAGGTTCTTGCTATTATGAATAACACTGCTATGAACATAGTTGAGATAATGCCTTTGGGGTATGCCCGATAGTGGCATTGCTGGATCCTTAAGGAGACTGATTTCCAGTTTTCTGAAGAATAGCTGTTCCAGAGTGCAAACAAAAACAAAAACAATCCACTGAGATGACATTTCAGTTATTAATATTTATGCCCCAAACACAAAGGAATCTACTTTTGAAAAAGGAACTGAACTCTAGCTTAAATCACCTACAGCCTTCCCACACTGATAGTGGGAGACTTCAGTACCCCATTCTTATCAATAGGCAGCTCAACTAGAAAAAACTAAGCAGAGAAATGTTTGAGATAACAGACATTTATAAACCAAATGTACCTAACAGATACTTATAGAACATTTTATCCACACAAATGAATATAACTTTTTCTCTGTACATCATGGAGCTTACTCCACAATTGACCACATAGAAACTCCCTTCATCCTATCAGACCCCATGAATTAAATCTGGATATCAACAACAGGAATAGCAGAGAGCTTACAAACTCATGGAAATTTAACAACACTTTACTGAATAAAAAATATATCCAGACAGAAATAAAATATTAAAGACTGTAAAATGAATACATGATGTACTCAACCTTATAAAATACAATGAACATGGTTATAAGAGGCAAGTACATAGCACTAAGTTTTTACATAAGAAAACTGATGAGATCACATACAAACACATCCAGATGCTCCAGAACAAAAAGAAATCCCACCCGAAAGGAATAAACTTCAAGAAATTGCCAAACTCAGGGCTAAAATCAATAAACTAGAAGCAAAGAAAACAATACAAAAAAGAATTGATCAACTAATCAAATAGTTTGTTCTTTGAGAAAATTAATAAAATCAAGAACCTCTGTCAAAATCAACTAGAATGCAAAAAGAGAATATCCCAAATTTTGAAAATCAGGAATTAAAGAGGGACAAAGCAAAAAACAACAGAAAATCCAGAGTATAAGGAAAAATGTAAAAAACTATACTCTACTGGAGCATTATTCTAGTTATTCTAAGTAACAAGGAGGAACCTAAGAGAGACATTCATGGATCCCTTTGGAAAGGAGAAAAAGAAAAGATCTCTTGAGTAAATTAGAAGCATGGGAGAGGCATTAAGAGGAGTTGGGAAGAGAATTTGAGGGAATGGGATGGTTGATATGGGGAAGGAACAGAGAGGGAGAACAATAAAATAGATACTTTACAGAGGGAACCATTTTGTGATTACAGAGAAGCCTAGTGCTAGAGCAATACCCAAGTACCCACAAACATGACTCCAGCTAAAGCATCAAGCATCAGTGGAGAGGGGCCTGAACTGGACCACAAATTGGACCACATTAACAGTCACCATAGAACCTTCATCCAGCAAGTGATGGGAGCAGATGCTAAGACATCCACAGCTAAGCACTGCACTGAGCCCTCAGTCAGGATGAAGAGAGAAAGGTGAGATTGTGCTGCTGGGAGCTCAGCGACTCTGGACTGACAGCTGGGACCTGCATGAAACTGAACTAGACCCTCTGAATGTGGATGACAGTTGTGTGGCTTGGGGAGTTTGTGGGGCCTCTAGCAGTGGGACCAAGATTTATCCCTGATGCTTGAACTGGCTTTTTTGAGCCCCATTCCCTATAAATTGCTGAGTCTTGATACAGGGGGAAGAGACTTGGTCCTACCTGCAACTTTATATGCCAGATTTGTTGACTCCCAATAGGAGGCCTTACTCTTTCTGAGAAGTGAATGGGGGAGGAGTGGGTGGAATCTAGTGGGGGTGAGTGGGAGGAGAAAAGGGAGGATTAACTGTGGTTGGTATGTAAAATAAACAAAAAACTTTTCAATATTTTTAATTGGAATATCATATTGGTGGAAGTTTCATTTTATGAGGGTGAAGTGTCCCTCTTCATCTTTTGATCAATTTTGGTTTGAAGTTTATTTTGTTTGCTATTAGAATAGCTACACATCTTGCTTCTTAGGTCCATTTTCTTTGAAAAATATTTTTCTAACCCTCTACTCTGAGGTAATACCTGTCTTTATTAACTGAGTGGGTTTTGTATGCAACATAAGATTGGATATGATTTTCTTATCTATTCTATAATTCTGTGCCATTTTACTGGAAAATTGAATCTGTTAATTTCTCATACTGTTCTGTGTCTCTAAAGCATTGGCTGTTCTTCCTGATAATAAACCTAATGTGACTGCAGTGGCCACAGAATGTCCAAAGGCAATCCCTGCTGCTGCCCCCACCCACAATGGCAGTAACAACAGCTGCAGTGATCTCTCTTAGTACAAAGCAGGAAGAACTGATCAAACACCAACATGAGTGTTTCATTTTACAGCAGACAGTCAGGAGACTGCTCCTATACCAACTTTTCTAAAGCCTGCAATTTTTGTTAAAGGACATTGATAAACCCACATAGGCTTATCTGTTAACCATTTTACTGTGTAACCATAGTACTGTGGGTGCCTTGGAAAGATCTGTTGTGTCTTAATTTTTGTACAAGCTGAATGGTTGGTAACTGTTTCTCATAATATTTTATAATATTTTTCTCATAAACATATGTTAGTTTATGATTTATTTCTGTGTATGAAGGAATGTTAATCTAAGTATTCTGTTGTTGTAGTAAGTCTCATCCCCAGAAATTCATAGCTATGTTAGACAAGTATGGCTTTAATTTTACTCTCTGTCCTTCTGGCCCTATACATTCAAGCCACCTTGCACTCTATTTTTCCTGGGATAACATCCCAGTTCCCAACATTTACCCCCTGAAGGGGCCAATTTGGATGCCAAGAATCTGATGAAATTATTGTTACATCTACTCCTGTGTTCACTTTCAATAACAAAATCATTTATTTGTACTTTTAACTTTGATTTTGCTATGGAAGCTTGCCAAAATATTCACTTTATGGTTTTTCCTGAGTTTATTGTTCTCTTTTCTATATATTTTCTATTTTCAGAACAGTATTTTTTTTTAGACTAAGCTTTAGTTTAATTGCTCTGGGAAGGTGTTTCCTCCATCATGGCAAGGTAAGACTAAACTGGATTTTATATGGGGGCTTTCAAAAGCCCTCTTGAGGCATTTTCTAAAGGTAGAAAATTATCTCCCCACAAAGTTGATCTTAGGAGATTTCTATGCCTCTATCTCTGCTTTTTTTGTTCTATTGTTTTAGCCTCCTCCTTCCACCATGTCTTTCACTGTAAAAGTGGTCCAGCCTCCAAAACAGCAGTAACCATACCTAACTAGTTCTTAGAAATAATTTGGTTACGTGTTGACCAGAAATTTTACATTTGTTTTACAAATGGTGAGTGCATATCTTGACTCTCCTTAATTATAACATTTGTACTGGAGTCCAACTAATTTCTGTACAACTTTTATTATTTTGTAATTTCTCTAAAGTTACTGGCTATGTTAATGTTGGCTGTTTGATAACCTCAGGCTATTTTTGTGTAATCTTATAAGATAATGTTGAGATTGGTTCTTTATATTCCTATGTTTGGGTTTGAATATCTTTGTGTTCTCTCTTAACAGGATTTTTTTAAAGACTTTCTTCCTGGCATTCATATTAACTGACTTTTTAAATAATAAAACAAAAATAATGAAACCAATAATATATGTAATAAATAATATTATGATAATCCTGCCTACTTTAGTTATCTTTTTCTTTACAATTTCAAATCATCTAGAGTAATATCAAAGAAAGGCCACATACCTTCCTTTACCTTAAACAAATTCCCTTTTTTAAGAATATCCAATTTACCCATCAAACTTGTTGTCAGTAGCAATTCAGATGACTGTGAAGTATGGCAGCTACATAGCATGGTAGCAGCCCAAGGAAGGGTCCAAAAAGAGAAACACACACACACCACCACCAGAAGAAAGAGGCCACTGTCTGAAAAATGTACTCAGATGAAAATGAAGAAGAAACACATGTGGCCAGCTCTGCCTAGGTCTGGAGGTAAACTCAGAACAGAAAACCTAGCCAGCCAGTAAGTACTTCTTTGGTCATGTGTTACTCTGGCCAACAAGTGGTTTTTTTTTTGAGGAATCTGTGCCCCAAAAGTTACCACTTTGCTATTCCTGTGCTGGCATTAAAGGAGTGAGTTACCTACCATTCTCTGATCCTCAACGCTTGACTGTCAGTGATTCTGTCTTCTGATATTCCAGACTAATTTTATTAAATATAAAATATATCACCCCACAGCTTACCTTAAAATTTTTTTCCTTCATGTATGTGTGCGTGTATGTATGTTTGCACATGCATGCAATTGTGGAAGTCAAAAGACAATTTTGTTGGTTATAGGGATTGAACTGTGTATTTATTCCAACACAAAATAATGCTGACCATGGAGTCTAAAAGTACTTGTATTTTTTTAATAGCTCTCAGTAGATCTTAGCTAACACTCCCATCTTGTGATTTGACTCAATATTACAGCACTACAAAATTTTGATGGTTTAAGAATTTGAGTAGCCCTTACTCCTACCAGCCTAACTCACAGACAGAAAAGCCAAAAAACCCAAAGCCATGTGTTTTGTTCAAGGTTGCCCAGTCAGTGACTATGGAGATAATCAGAATGTCTTCCACCACTGACTGCCTTGTCACTTATCAGATGCAGGGCAGGCTGTGAGAAAAACAGAGCTTTATTGAACTGTTTACTCTCTAAGACTTTTAAAACTAGAAAGAGCTGTCTGTTGCTTGCCCTCAGAACCTGTCATCTAGAAAAGAAGAGAGGAACCTACTGTGACTCAGCTCAACAGCAGCTCATTTCATATAAACAAGGACCCTTTCATGAGTGATAAACAACACAGTGTTTGTCTTGTGGGGTTTGTTGGAGATAGGTTGGTTGGTTGGTTTTCATATAGAATAGAATCTCAAACAACCCTCAAAACTCAGTCTATAGCAGAGGAAGACCTCAAATTCCTGACCATCCTGCCTTTACCTTCCAAGTACTAGGATTGCAGATGTACACCACCATTATGCCAGGTTTATGTGGTTGTGAAGATTGAACTTGGGGCTTCATGTGTGCTTATCTAGCACATATGACAGAGCTATATCCCAACATGAAACTGCTGGGTTTTAAATAGTGTCTGACTCAACAACATAAAAGGAGGCATTTGCTTATCACATGGCAGTTGTAACAAGAATACTGAGTACTCCTAACCTCATCACTTTATTAGAACTGCAGAACTAGGCCAATGAGATAGCTCAACAGGTAAAGGATCTTGCCACCCAATCTGAAGATCTAAATTTGATTCCTGAAACCCACATGATATAAGAAAGAATACATGCAGTTCATAAAAGAATAGGGTGTAGGGTCCTGGGAAATGCTGGAGAAGAAATTCCGAGATGAATACTACCTGGAAATGTTGCATACAAGTGGGAAATTACCAAAGACTATATTTTTATTATGTTTCTGGCCTGGACTTTCCAGCCTAGTCTCAAGTCCCATGGGCCCACAGATCAACAGACTCCCAGACCCATAGAACCGCAGACCTGCAGACCTGCAGTCCTGCAGTCCCACAGAGACACATAGATGCTTATATTAATTTTATGCTGATTGGCCTAGGGCGTAGGCATATAACTTGCTAACTCTTTACCCTTAAACTAACCTATGATTCTTGGGAACATCTTGTTCAACCATGTGGCTTGGTACCTTTTTTCAGAGCAGTATAGTTGTCCTCTGCATCTGCTGGCTTCTATGACATCTCTGTGGCATCTCTTCCTGTTCCCAGAGTTTTCCTAGTCTGGAAGCCCCACCCACATCCTGTCTGCCTTCAGCAAATCAGCATTTTTATTAAACCAGTAGGTGGGACAATTACTTACAATGGAACAGAACATAATCCTACTACAAATAAGTAATTTTTAAAAAGAATAACAGGGCAGAGCAAGTTGGCTGACAGTATATTCACACTTCTCCTTCTGCTCCTCCAGATCCACTCCCCCAGTCTCAGTTCTGTAGCAGAAGACCTGCTATGATTTCTCTTCCTTCTCTGAACTCACCTTCAGTGGGTCAAAAAGATCTTCTTCTTCAACCTTCCTTCCTCTAACTAATCCCTTTGTGTTAGCCTCCTAACAGCAGCAGGCATTTTCTGGGAACATACCAGCTGAACAGGCTAGGAAACAGCTCCACAGATGTTTCCTATGAGGCAGAACACAGTCAACATACTCTCATAAAGTCCAAGAAGGAAAAAGAAAGCAAGGAACAAACCCTCAACCAACAAAGACAAAACTGGATCTCATCACCCAGTCCCCAATTCCAGAGGTCTAGACATCAATATAAAACACAGTAACAACAAGGACAATATGTCTCCCTTGGAGCCCAGAAACCCTACCACAGCAGGCACTGATTATTCCAGCAAAACTGAATCCTAAAAAATAGTTTATATGAAGATGATAGAGGCCCCTAAGGAGATAATAAATAAGTCTCTTTAGGAAAATACAAACAAAAAATGTGAAGAAATAAATACATCCCTTAAAGAAATCCAGGAAAACACAAATAGTACAAGAAAATGGATTTTTTAAAAACTATTCAAGATATGAATGTAGAAATAGAATCAATGAAAAAAGCAAAAAACTGATGGAATGCTAGAAACAAAAAAAATGAAGAATTGAACAACAACTACACATGCAAACTTCATCAACAAAATGCAAAAAATGAAAAAATCTCAGGTGTTAAAAATATGATTGAAAAGATGAATATCTTGGTCAAAGAAAATGTTAAATCTAAAAGTTTCATGACAAAAAAATGTGCAGGAAATCAAGGTCACTATGAAATCTAAGAATAATAGAAAAGGAGGAGGAGGAAGTAGATGAAAAAGAAGGAAGAAGAAGAAAAAACCCATCTCAAAGGCCCAGAAAATGTTTTTAACAAAATCACAGAAATTTTTCATAACCCAAAGAAGGAGATACCTATAAAAGTATAAGAAGCATATAGAACTCTAAGTAGATTGGACCAGAAAAGAAAGTTCCCTCACCACATAATAATCAAAACACTAAATGTACAGAACAAATAAAGAAAATTTAGAACTGCGAGAAAGAAAAATCAGGTAATACATAAAGGCAAACCTATTGGAATTACACCTAACTTCTCAATGTAGACTCTAAAAACCATAAAGTCCTGGACAGTTGTCCTGCAGACTCTAAGAGATCATAGATACCAGCCCAGACCACTATACTTATCAAAATTCTTAATTACCATAGATGAAACAATAAGGTATTCCAGGATTAAAACCAAATTTAAGCAATAATTTTCTACAAATGTAGCCCTAAAGAAGGTACTAGAAGAACTCCAACATCAGGAGGTTAACTATACCCTTAAAACACAGGGAATAAATAATCCTAGATCATGAAAGTCAAAAGAATACAAATACATGCAAACCCATGAGCATGCTCATGCACACACACACATACATTCAACAACATGACAAAACAACAGAAATCAACAGTTATTTGTCATTGATATCTCTCAATATCAATTGTCTCCATTGTCAAATTAAATAAAACACAGACTAACAAAGTGGATGCAAGAGGAAAAAAGAGAGGGAGGACCTCTCTCTTGCTGCATCCAAGAAACACACAACAACAAAGATAGACATTCTCTCAGCATAAAGGCTTGGAAAATGATATTCCAAGCAAATTGACCTAAAAATCAAGCTTGTGTAGCCATTCTAATATCTAAGAAAGTAGACCAAACCAAAACTAATCAAAAGAGATAGGAAAATAAACCATTACTCATCAAAGAAAAAAATCCACCAAGATGGCATTTAAGTTCTTAAATCTAAGTCCCAAACACAAGGACACACAGTTTGCAAGAAAAAAAAAAAACACTATCTACAGAACACCTCACTCAAAAATAACATAAAAGAATCAATATACTTCTCATACACGATGTGACTTTCTTCAAAGCTGACCACACGCATTCATAAAGCAAGTCTCAACAGATAGGACAAAATTGAGATAACTCCCTGCACTCTATCAGATCACCACAGATTAAAGATGGCTATCAACAACAGAAAGTTCACAGACTCACAGAAATTGAACAGCTCTTCAATGGATAAAAAAGGGGTCAACACAGAAATAAAAATATTATAGACTTTCTAGAACTAAGTTAAGTGAATATACATCATACCCAAAATTATGGGCCACAATGACAGTGCTTCATAACATTAACTGCCTAAATGTTAAAAAACAGAGTTCTCATACTTAATAGCACATCTATTAAAAACTCTAGAGCAAAAAGAAGAAATCAAACCCTAAAGGAGTAAACAACAAGAAATAATCAAACACAGGGCTCAAATCAACAAAATAGAAACAAAGAGAACAATATAAAGAATCAATGGAAAAAAGAGTTGGGTCTTTGGGGGAAAGAATAGATAATATCTGAAAACCCATACCCAAGTTAATTAAAAGAGGAAGAAAAAATATCCAAATTAACAAAATCAGAAATGAAAGGGTGACATAACAACAGACACCAAGGAAATCCAGAGAATCACAAAGACGTACTTCAAAAACCTATATTCTGAGTCCACCACACACCACAGCATGGGTGGTGGGTAGTGACTACCACTATGATGAGCAAGTGTGGTGGCTTGAATAGAAATGGCCTCCATAGACTCATATATTTGATTGCTTGACCCATAGGAAGTGGTGTTATCATGAGGCATAGCCTTATTGGAGGAAGTGTGTCATTAAGGGAGCAGGCTTTTAGGTTTCATATGCTCACACTATGCACAGTGTGGACACAGTCTCCTTCTACTGCCTATGGATCAGGATATAGAACTCTCAACATCTTTTTCAGCACCATGTCTGCCTGCATGCCACCATGCTTCTCACCACGACAATAATGGATTAGACAGCTCTGAATCTGTAAGTCAGTGACACTTAAGTGTTTTCCTTTATAAGAATTGCTGTGGTCATGATGTCTCTCAATAAAAACCTAAGTAATACAGCAAGTATGTGGTGTAGAGATGGGAAAGATAGAGAAGTGGGGCCGTTTCTGTGATATGAAGAGAGGGGAAACTGTAGACCCAATGGTAGTTGAGGATCAGGCTGTTATGAGTGGCCTGTGCTGCCATCTGGACCCACGGTGACATCTGAACCCACTGAGGGCCATATCTAGATCCATGGTCCCACTGCAGCTGTGGTCTCTGTACAGTCCACAGCACTATAGCCTGTGTTGTCACCGGGGGCCATGCAAACGTCTGTGGTCTGGGCTGCCACTTGAGGCCATGATGTCTGTTGTCAGACTACCTCAGAGGGCCTTTGCTGCTGCCAGGGACCATATTCATGGCCTACGCTATCACCAGAAAACATAGAAGCCCATGACCCATGCTCCTGATTACTGAAAAGAGCAAAGAATCTACTTTTGCAGTGAGATCAATGAATGTAAGTGCATAGTTGAGAAAAAGGGACACAGAAGGCTTCTGTGACAACCTTATCCCACCCCCAAAAAAGTGGCAGCCCAAACAGGAAGCCATCAAAAAGAATTCTTAAAAGCTCTGATAAGAATGCTGAAGTTAGCTCTCCATAATTAATGGCTTTTGGGTGATGTGTGGGAGGGGAAGGATTCAGTTCTTTTTAAAGGCCAGACCACTAAGAGTTTCACCATGCTCCAGTAAGTATACGGAAAACACAAACTGGGCTTGTTTTATTCTTTTTTATTTTAATTTTTACTTTTTAGGGGGTGGATATCACCAGGGTGGGAGGAGTAAAGACTGGGAAATGCATTGATCAGGGTGTATGATATGAAATTCCCAAATAATCAATATTTTTTTAAACCTGTATTCCATAAAATTGGAAAAATCTAAAAGAAATGGAAATTTTCTCCACCATTTACCAAAATTAAGTCAACATCAGATAAATAATTTAAACAGACTTATAAAGGTTAATGAATTGGAAGAGATCATTAGAAGTCTCTCAACAACAACAACAACAAAGCTCGGGGCCAGATGGTTTTAGGGCAGAATTCTGTCAGACTTTTAAAGAAGAATTAATGCTAATAGTCCTCAAATTATCCAACAATAATAAAATAATAATAACAGAAAGAACATTGCCCAATTCAGTTCATTCTATAAAGTCACATTTACCCTGATACCAAAACCACACAAAGAAAATTACAGACCATTTTTCTTATGAATATAGATACAAAAATACTCAATAAAATATTTGCAAACCAAATCCTAGAACACATCAAAAATATCATGCACCATGATCAAGTAGGCTTAATGCCAGAAATGCAGGAATAGTTTAATATATGAAAATCGGTAAATTTGATCCACTATATAAACAAACTGAAAGAAAAAAAAAACACACATGGTCATCTCTTCCTGCATTAGATGTAGAAAAAGCCGTTGACAAAATCTTACATGCCCCATGATAAAAGTCCTGGAGAGATAAGGCATATAAGTGACATACTTAATGTATAAAGGTAGTTTACAATAAGCCCATAGCCAACACTAACTTCTATAAAGAGAAACTCAAAGCAATTCCACTAAAATCAGGAACAAGACAAAGTTGTCCACTCTCTTCATACCTATTCGAAGTAGTGCTTGAGTCTTAGCCAAGGCAATAAGACAACTGAAGGAGACCAAGAGAATGCAAATTGGAAAGGAAGAAGTCAAAGTATTGATGTGGGGATATCTTTCTGTATGCTGTGAAGTAAAGAGACTGTTATGGCCTATGTCGGGCATCTTAGAAGTATGTGGAGAAATTGGAGCATAGATAGGAGAAAGAGGGTGGAGTCAGAAGAGATGCCATCCAGCTGTCCAGAATCAACATGTAAGGTAACACAGGTGAGCCACAGGCCACATGACAAAACAGATTAATGGAAATGGGTTGAATTAAAATGAAAGAGCAAGCTAGCAATGTGCCTGAGCCATAAGCCAAACAGCATGAAATTTATATATAAGCATCTGTATGTTTCTTTAGGACTTTGGGATTGCTGGTCCAGATAAGCAAGGGTGGGCAGGTCCAAACTGTGGGGCTAGGCCGGGCCAGAAACCTCATTCTACAAAGAATCTTTATTTGCAGGTGATATAATAGTATACATAAATGAACCTAAAAATTCTACCAGGAACCTCTGACAACTTTGAACACTTTCAGCAAAATAGCTGGATACAAATTAACCCAAAAAAATCAGTAACCCTCCTATATACAAACTATAAACAAACTGATGATAAAATCAGGGAAACAACAGCTTTTACAACTGCCTCAAATACTATAAAATATCATGTGATATCTCTAACCAAGTGTCTTAGGGTTTCTATTGCTGTGAAGACATACCATGAGCACAGAAATTCTTACAGAGGAAAACATTTAATTGAGGTGGCTTACTGTTCAGAGGTTTAGTCCATTATCACCATGGCAAGATACTGGAGAGATAGCTGAGACTTTTGCATTCTGATTGGCAGGCAACAGGAGGGAGATACTAGGCCTGGTTTGAGCATCTGAGACCTCAAAGCCTACCCTCAGTGACATACTTCCTTCAACAAAGCTACACCTGTTCCAACAAGGCCATACCTCCTAATATTTACACTTCTTATGGGCGTATAGGAACCATTTTTGCCCTTATTCTTTTTATTTATTTAAAAAGATTTTTTTCCATATCTACCACTCCCTTTCCTCTTCCCAGTCCTCCCTCAGGCTCTTCCCCCATCCCTTTCCCAAGGAGGGCAATGAGTACCAAGGTGAGTCAGTTCAGTCTGGCATATCCAGTTGAGCTAGGTCCGAATACTTCATTCCAGTATTAAGACTGAGCTAGGTGTTCCTCTGTAGGGAATGGGCTCCAAGATGTCAGCTCATGCACCAGGTATATACCATAATCCTACTGCAAGAGGCTCCCCAAACTGCCCACACCATTTGACAGTCATCTATCTACCTTTGGAGGGTTTAGTTCCTTTCCATAAAGGTTCCTCAGATGTTGTTTCAGTCAGTGAGTTCCCAATAGCTCAGACTAGCCATCTCTGTGGGTCTCCTCCTCATGATCCTGATCCCTTTCTCATATACTCTTTTCTCCCTCTTTAGCTAGACTTGGTGCTTAGCTATGGATCTCTGTTTCCTCCTCTATTCATTGCCGGATGTAGCTTCTATAATGACAGTTAGGGTAGTCATTCCTTTGGTTACTGGGGGAAGTCCTGTTTATTATCTTCTCTACTATTGCTTTGGGTCCTAGCCAGGGACATCTTGTAGGTTCTTGGAGGTTTCCTTAGCACTAGGTTTCTTTCTAACCCCACAGTGGCTGGGGGGGGGGGCGGCATTTTTATTCAAACTACAACACCAAGTAAATGAAAGACTTATGGGATATGTTTCAAATTTAATAAAAACAGTCTGAGATATCAGAGGGATCTACCCACAGTCAGTCTAGGAGGATCAGACAGTGGTAACTCACACCTTTAATCCCAGCACAGGGAATATTTGGAAGTGGTGACCTACACCCTTAATCCAATCAAATCAGAGTTTGAGGTCATCTTAGTTTACAGAAGGAGTTCTAGGCTCCCAGGCAGGCAGTGGTGGTGCCAGGCCTTTAATCTTAACCTGGAAGTAAAACAACTGAGCAAAGAAGGTGTTAAACACAGCGCAGGCAGAAGAAGCAATGAGGTGCGAGGGGCTGAGGAAGCTGGAAGACAGCTGGGTGAGATTTCACTGTGGTGTTTACTCTCTGATATCTCAGCCTTTCCCAGAGATCTGGCTCTGAGTTTCCTTTATTTGTACAATATAAGTCATTGAAGAAAGAAATTTAAAAAGTTATCAGAAAATATAAAGATCTCTCATGCTCGTGGATTGGTAAAATTAAGATAGTAAAAATACTATACCAAAATACAAAAAAAAATCTATAATTTTGTCACAATCCTCACCAAAATTTCAATACAACTCTTTTCAGAACTTGAAAGGACAATTCTCAACTTCATTTGGGAAAAAAAAAACAAAAAAAAACCACAGGATAGTTAAAACAATCCTTTAACAATAAAAGAACTGAGGAAGGTCTCATCAGTCTTGACCTCCAATTATACTACAGAGCTACAGTAATAAAAATTGAATGGTGTTGCCATAGAAACAGACATGTTGATCAGTGGAATGGAATTGAAGACTCATACATAAACCCACATACTTATGGGCAGTTGATTTTTGATAAAGAATCCAAAAATACACCCTGGAAAAAAGAAAGCATTTTCAACAAATGGTGCTTATCAGATTGGATATCTGCATGTAGGAGAATGCAAATAGATCCACACCTATCTAACACCCTGCACAAAACTCAATTCCAAATGGATCAAAGACCTCAGCATAAAACCAGATACACTGAACCTGATAGAAGTAGAGAATAGCCTTGAATGCTTTGTCACAGGAGATAACTTCTTGAACAGAACACCAACAGCACAGAAAAATAAATATGAAATGTATTCACTTATATCTGGATATTAGCAGTTAAATAAATGATAACAAAACTACAATCCATAGACCCAGAGAGGTTAGGGTTGAGGAAGAGAACAGAAGAATCAATAGAAAAGAGTAAGGGGTAGGATTGGGGGAAGAAACCAGGGGAGAGACAGCTAGAATTAAATGGCATTGAGGGGCATCATGGACACCTAGTACAGTGGCAATGTCCTACAACATATGAAGGTTATCCTAATGAAGTCTTCAAATAATGAGGAAGATGGAACCCCAAGTGCCCATCCCTTGTCACAGAGTAAAGTTTCCAGCACCAGGACTGGAATGAGTTGTTTGATGAAGGGGTCTATGGAAACTCCCCAATAACCGAAGCTGTTGCCAAGCAACAGCTTTCTTTCCACAATCTAGCAACAAAGCTCCATTGCTGAAGAAAACACCCATGTAACCCACTGAACATGGAAAAATCAAGCTAATGTCTACATAGAAACTTCACCCCTGTGCTCTAGTGTCTGTGCCATGGAAAGGTACTCTGCCTGCTACCAAAAGAGGAAAATAAACACCATCCCAACCACAAGATATTTGATTTACAATCTGTCTTGCCTGTAAAAGATGGTAGGACAATGATGACACAAAGCTTGTAAAGTAACAAATGTCTTAAAAGACAGCAACTTATAATGCAGAATGCTTGCTTGTTAGTACTGTCAAACACCAGAAAGAGTCACCAAAATACCTATCATTAGCAGACAGACCTAACACTAAGGAGACAGAAGCAGCAGAATCTCAGATTCAGGACCGTCCCATGATATGTATTGAGACACTGCCTTCAAAGAAAACCAACAAGTAACTGTCTTGACCTTGAAGGATATGATAGATGATACCAATGCTGTGCTTGTATTCAATAACACAAAAGAGAATAATACATCCAAACCCTCTTTCTGGTGCTTGCTGGAATTGGAAAGGACCTTTGAAGAACTGTATCTAAAGAAACACATTTCAAGAGCTCGAACAAGTCAAAAACCACTGGCTATCCTTTACCCCAAAGGCATTAAAGTTCTCCTTATGGCCAGAAACTCCTTCCCAAACATCAGTGTTCTAAGAGAGAAGTGAAACCAATATGGTTTCTGGAATTGTATAGCTAGAAAGAACCGATCAGGCTACACAAGCAAAAACCCTTGGTTCCAGGTAACTAGGTCTTGGGCAATGCCTCTGAGCTCATTCTTTCCAGAAAAGTTTATTCCACCAGAGGGCACACTACCTAATTCAAGAGCCAGCCATGCAGTTCATCCGATGTATTGCCATGGCAACTTTCTTAACCTTGTCCTGTCTTAATCTGCAATAAAATGGACAAACTTCATGTTCCTCGTTGTTTGCATCTACCTCTACAAAACAAAAGCAATAGTAACATCCCTTAGCCATGATTTCAGCATAAAATCTTTAAACAAGTTGAGATGTATTTAGTTCATCATATGAGCTGCTCTTGGCACCACTTTGTGATTATTGTTTCTCAGAGAGATTTGAGTCCAGGAGTTAAGCAATGGTTCCACCTGAGAAAGCACTGCTAGAATCTTGTTCTGGCCTCCCCTTGGCACCCCAATGATATAGTAAATGAATTCAGATGAGACACACGCTGTACAGTGAAGACAAACCAGGTTTATCACAGCATCCTTGGAACTGCACAGTACATTTCACACAATCATCCTTGAAGAACAAGCGATAGTAAATCAAGGATGAAGAAAGGGCAGTGCAGAGCCCCCTGGAAAATCCAGTCACTGATCATCACTCAAGAGGGCACTGAGGTGAAGCCATTGCATCTAAGTCAGGCTGGTGATACTGACAGATCTTAGGCACTTAGGAGGGCGAGAATGGAACAGACATAACTCAGCCAAGATCTGATCTCAGTATCCCTCTGAGTCTGGGTCTCATTGCTTCTGGATCTAGAATGGATTCCTAGGAAAGAAACTATTAAAATATGGACAGTGTGGGTGAGAGATCCCCGGGCCTTGGTTCTCACTATCTAGCTCTCAAATCTAAGTCCTTTAGCTGAAACGACACTAAACACATCAGTTTTATGAAAATTATCTCATTATATTCTTCAACATAACTTTCAATATCATCTCAGCAGTTGCCTTAAGATGAACCTTTCTGAAACTCATTTCTTCCCTCCTGCTTTACTCCTAGCTTGGAACAAAGTTCAACAAGGCACAAAATGACTCTAACATTCCCCATCTTGTTTGCCCAGAGTTGTCTTCATCTATCCATCCATTCATTTAGTGCAAAACTCATTTCATATCAGATACTACAATAGTAAAGTTTAGCATCAGGGTGTGGTGCCTTTAATCCCAAAACTTGAAAGCAGAAGGGTGAGTCTCTGTGAATTTAAACCAGTCTGGTCTAGATAGCAAGATCCAAGCAAGCCCTGTATCAAAAAAAGGAAAGAAGCGGGGGGGGGGGGGGGGGGGGGGGGGGGCAGGGGGGGTTGCTGGGAAAAATCTATAAGAAAGCACAAAGACAAAAATTTGAGAAGAAACTGACCCACTATGCAGCTGCCGCTGTTCGAACTATGGAAAACTCCAGACTGAAGTAGAGTTGTTCTAAACTGAGAAAAGGACTGCATTTTCAGATGTATGCAGCTATCATCAGTGACCCACACCCTAGCTTTGTGGTCAGTTTTGGCTGGCTGTTTGCTTCTTGCAGGACCAGTATTGCACAAAGCTGAGAATCACCCAAGCATTCTAGGAATTCCTAAAAATCACTGTAGTCTTCTCCTTTTATGGGGCTTGAAGGGCATACAGTTCCTATAAGGCAAGTCATTTCTCCTACTTTCTGAGTAAATTCAAATGACAAAGGGAAAGTTTTTCTATTAGCTAATCCCTGCAGGCAATCTGGAGCCTAGAGACCATCTGAGCTGCCTCACCAAGGGTGTAATTAAACTGAAGAGCATCAGTTGCCTCATTATCCCTCTACCTGTGGCCATTAGCAAGAAGAAAAACAAATGCAGCAGCTAAGCACAGCCTCACTGTTTGCTAAGGTTTCGGAAAGAGGCCTTGTTGCAGGTGGAGTTACCTGGACAGCAGTTTGAGCACGCCAAAGTGAGCATGGTTGATGGGCTCTCTGCTCCGTGGAGCTGGATGCAGCATATCCAGAGGCAGCAGACTGACACTTCATTAAGGTTCTTTGTTTCTGCAGAAACTCTGGTTTTGGTGTTACTGAGGAATCAGGGTTTTGGTTTTTGGTTTTTGGATTTTTATTGATGTTGGTTAGTTTGGTAGTTGTTATTGTTTTGTTTTATTTTTCTTCAATTGAAAGTGGATTTGATTCATACAATATATTCTGATTACATTCCTGCCCAAAAACTCCTCTCAGGTCTACCCAAACCCGTACCCTTTCTCTCTATCATTAGACTAAAAACAAGCACCTAAAAACTAATAGTAATCTTTAATTTAATATTTAATTTAATAATCTTCAATTTCAACATGTGGGAGAGGGAGGCAGGTAGATCTCTACAAGTTTGAAGCCACTCTGGTCAACAGAAGGAGTTTTAAGAAAGCCAAGGCTATACAGACAAACGCTATCTTGAAAAAACAAATAATAACTATAAAAAATAGGACAAAACAAATAAACAGAAGAAAAAGAGCTCCCCTCCCCTCCAAAGCACAGGAAATACAGATGCAGAGATACACACATTTGAACACACAGAAATCCTGTAAAAACATAATATATGCCCAAAGGACCTGAAAAGTTAAAAAAAAAAAAAAAAAAAAAAAGTCTTGATAAACATTCTTGAGGCCAAGAACCTCCAAAAAACACCACTGAGTTCATTTTGTGCTGGTTATCTACTGCTGGGCTGCCCTCCATTGCAGTTATTTACTGAGACTACATTGGAGAGAAAACTAAGTTTTCTTGTGAGTGGTTATCAGTTGGAGATAACCTCTGGGTTAGAGATAAGGGCCAGTGTCCACTTCTCCTCACAGCACTGGGACTCCATCTGGTGCAGGCCCAGCGCATGCTACCCTTGTCTCTTGAGAGTCTATATGCTCACCGGTCCTGATGCAGCTGTTTTCCTGGTGTCCTCCATCCCCTCTGGATCTTAAATCTTTCCTCATCCTTTTCAGCAGAGGCTCCTGAGCTCTGAGAGGATAACTTTGGTGGATCTTCTATTTTAGGACCAAGTGTTCCAAGGTTTCTCCTTCTCTGCACATTGTTTACCTGTGAGGACTGCACAATTTCTACTTGATAAAACCCAGAACCAGATATTGGGGGAAAGCCAAAAAATCAGAGAGACAAGGAAATGAGCCACAGCCACTTCTGACCTAGCCAGTCATCATGAATCCTCAGTCCTCAGCCAAAGGGAGTGAGGTCCCAGGCAAACCCTTTCTCAGCCCAGCTATCTCACTTCCTCCTTCAACGTTCCTAGAGCTAGGATTAAAGGTATGGGCTGCCACATTCCGGCTCTCTTTGACCTTGAACTCACCTCACCGAGATCCAGAGTATTTCTGTCTCCAGAGTGCTGGGATTAAAGATGTTGGTCAGCATGCCCAGACCTTCAAGGCTAAATGTGATTTGGCTCCATCTTCTGATTTCCATGAAAATTTTATTAAATACACAATATATGACCACATGTGAGTCTCTGTATTTGTTCCCATCTGCTGTAGGAGGAAGCTCCTCTGATGATGGCTGAACAAGACATTGATCTATGAGAACATTAGGACTCATTGTATTGCTACATTTCTTCAGCAGAATAATAGTATTTGATTTTCCCCTGGATCCCTGGACTATCTAGTCTCAGGTTCTTGGCTATCTGAGCAGTGTCAGAGATGGGTTCATCTCATGGGTTGGGTCTTTAGCCATATCAGACATTGCCTGGTTACTCCCACAATCTTTGTGCCCCTATTTTCAGTAACACATCTTCCATGCAGGTCACCATTGAAGATTACAGGGTTTGTAGCTGGGGTCATGCTTTCCTTCTCCTAAGGTAGTCTTCAGAGTACCTTCCCAGTGCCATGAACACTGGTGAAGGAGTGAAGACTCTAGGTAGGCACCAGTTCACATCTTCATGTTTGGTAAGTTGTGTGGGTGTTGTCTTCAGCAATAGGGCCTTACTGTCATTTGTAAAGAGCCACCAACAGTCTTGGCAATAGCCCAAGTTGTTCCCATAAAGTCCCCTTAGCCAACAACTTGATTAGATGTAACATATGCCCAGTATGTGAAATTGCATTTGGTAGTAATATATGTCCAGCTGGGACTGTCTCCCCATTATTTGGCAGTTTCACTTAGGTATCTTTCATACACACACACTCACACACACACACACACACACACACACACACACACACACACACACACACACACATATATATATTGGAAAGCCTCTACTATATTGGGTTTCCATACAACTCAGCAATCCCTTTTGTGGGCTCTTAATATCTTTAATAAAAAAAAAAAAACATTAAAGTTGATTCAGAAGCTTCAAGATAATTTTATTAGAATTTTAAAAAGAAATCACATGGCAGACAAGCTGTGAGTCATGTTAGTTGATATGGAAGGCTGTAGAGAAAAAGAGAATCACTCCTGAAATGTGATCCTAATTAAGTTTTATTAACAAAAACCTGTAGTCAGATATTGAGGGTGAAAGCTGAAAGATCAGAGGAGCAGAGCAGCCACAGTCACTTCCTACCTTTATGAATCTTCATCCTATCTCTACCCGCCTTATATTCCTGTCTCCACCTCCCCAGCACTAGTATCAAAGGCATGAACCTCCCAAGTGCTGGGATCAAAGGCAAGAGCCACCACAACCCAGCTTTATTTCTCATTTAGACGAGTTCAATTTTGTGTGGCCCAGGGTGGCCTTGATTCCTGATCTTCCTGCTTCCTCCTCCCAAGTGCTTCAGTTAAAGGTATGAGCCATCACTGCTAACGAGTGGCTGTCTCTGCTCTCTGATCTCCAGGCAAGTTTATTTGTCAGAACACAAACAAAATATAATTTAATACGTTCCAGTTGAGTTGCGGACCACAAAATTAGCAACAGTACTGGGTGATACTTCAAACATAGACGAAACAAACACGGGGAAAAGAAAAGGCTCTGCAATTTGAGTTAAAATTCAGAAAGCTGAATTTAATTTTAAAATTCTGAGTTGTGTAAGTAATTGTATCATTAAGGAGATAATTATTCCGTGCATCTTTTTAGCATGTCTTGAGTTGGATCAGTTTTCCCAATAAGTGGTCTCCTCATCAGGTTACTGACCGGCTCAGATGGATTAGTAATAAAGGGAAAAAACAATAGTATATAATATTTTGGGCCACTTATAAAGCCATGTTGTGACCTAGGGCTAGAGGAGGAGTTCAGATTCTATTAATTTGACCAGGAAAAATATTTTTATGTGAATCAACCAATCCACTGGCACTACCATCTTATTATATGCTACTTGAAATTTCAAATAGCGACAAGGCCGGTATTTCCCTCTCCAATCCTACCAAGGGAAACAGAAGATGGAGGTCCAGAGCATACTGTGACTGAGGCATCCATTCTCCACAGCCTCCAAGTACTTGTCTACCTAACTAGCATGTTGGTGCCAGGCCACATCTGGATAACAGGACCTTAGTGTGCAGCTGAGTGGAGGAAGGAGAATTGGAAGAATTACAGATGTAAATTGCCAAATAAAGCTCTACAAGATAGGAGACAACCAAATTAAAAGCTTTCATACCAACAAAGTTCAGAGGTTATAAGGGAAGTGAGTATTTGTCAATTCCCACCACCAAAAAAAGCCCTAGCAGTCAGATAGAAAAAGTAGATAAACAATAGCCAATGCCATGCAACCAACTCACCACAGAATTCAAAATGAAGTTTGGAGTTTTCCAGTTTCCATTCTGTCCACCTCCCAAGGCAAAAATGTAGGAAACCTAAAAAGTGGGGTGACCAAGGAGATGAATTAGAAATAAAGGGGTAAGGAAAAAAGAAAGGAATGGAAGATTAACCTAGAGAAAAAATGGGAAAGAGCAAGGAAAAGCAATCATCAAAAAGTGATGGCGTTGGAGAGATGTTTCAAGGGTCAAGAGCACCGGCTGCTCTTCCAGAGGACCCAGCTCAATTCTCAGCACCCACATTGCAGCTAACAACTGTCTATAATTCCAGTTCCAAGCGGGAATCCAAAGCCCTCTTCTGGTCTCTGAGGACACTTCATTATGAAAATGCTGTGCAGATAGGTACAAAGGCAAAACACCCACACACATTAAAAATTAATTTTAATTAATTAATTAATGGTACTGCCCAGCCTGGCAGTGCCTGTCTGTACTCAAAGTATATGGGAGGCTGAGTCAGGAGAAGTTTGACAAAATTCCCGACAAATCTTATTAAGGAAGGAAGGGCTTATCTTGGCTTTCAGTTTAAGGGCACAGTCCGCCATGGTACAGAAGTCAGGGCAGCAGGAACATGGAGCAGTTGATCACATTACAGTCTCCATTCGGAAGCAGAAAGAGATGAAGGCTGGGCTAAGCATCTTTCTCCTCCTCATTTAATCCAGGACTCTGGTGGATTAATGCTGCCCACATTTAGCCTGGTCTTCCCACTTCAATTGACCAAGCACAGACACACCCAAAGGTTTGTCTCCCATCTAGATTCTACAAAGTTGACAGTCAACATCAACCAGCAAACATGAGCTACAGGGCAAGACTCTGTCTCAAAAAGAATCACATCAATTCTAAACTCATAGACACAAAAGTGTTTAAGGAAAGTTTGGAAAAGAACAAGACAAAATTGACAAAAATCCCTACTATGCTTTAAACTGTGCTGTTGAGACCAAGACAGTATATTAATAAAAAGTAGTCACATACATAAAGGTGACAGATCACGAAGCCCATGAAAGAATAGAGTATGCATGGAATTCACTGTGTGGTGAAGACATCAATTCAGTCCCAGGAAGGGTGGCTAGTCACACCAAGTGACTACAAACACCTACAAGCCCAGCAGGAGGGAGGCTGTAGAAAGAGAATAAAGCCAACCTTTGCTCTGTAGTGAGACCTTGTCTCAAAAAACAAATAAATGACATATAGCTGAACATGTGAAGAAATTATTATTATTTAAATCATTACTTCACACCATTTTTTTAAAAAAAAAGCTGAGGAGCTGGAGAGATGTCCCAGAAATGGTCCAAAGGTTTAGAGTATATGCTGCTATTACAGAGGACAAAGTGATGCTGTCTGGTGGTGCTGAAATGGGTTTGTTTTCCTCTGCCA
This sequence comes from Phyllotis vaccarum, assembly GCA_033318265.1. Lineage (NCBI taxonomy): Eukaryota > Metazoa > Chordata > Mammalia > Rodentia > Cricetidae > Phyllotis > Phyllotis vaccarum. Next base: position 11,305,913 of record JARWLC010000011.1, on the reverse strand, counting down.
ATTAAAGAATTAGAAGCCAGGGAAGAAGAGTTACTGGAAATCTTGGGGAGTCCCAGCAGGCAGTTCTTGCTTTCATTAATAAAAAAAAAAAAGAAAAAGAAAAAGAACAGACACAAACAGAAGATTAAGGATACAGGATGTACTCAGATGGAAGCTTAAGGACAATTTCTTAGAGTTTCAAAAAGAAATCCCAGGCCAGGCAAGCTGTAACTCTTGAAACTGCTGGAAGGGAGGCGGCAAATAGAGAAAAAAGCTATACTGCTTGAGATAAAGCTGCACAGAGTTCAGCTTACTAGACAGGGGAACTTTAGAAAAAGATGGAGAAGGTTCAAAGCATTAGTTAGAAGTTTAAAAGTGTGTTTATACACAGGACTGCATTCAAAAGATAAAGAAGGAAATTTTTTTTAAAAAAAGCTATTTTTTTCTGAATCATACTTCAGGAAGAAAGGAGGCAGATTCAACAGAACTTTGTGTCAGCTTGACTTACAGGAACTGCAGTAGGGGTAGGTTATAGTAATAGGTTTCTGGGCTGGACTTTCCAGTCTAGCCCAGAGGTTCAAACCCACTTAACCTCAAATAATCACACAAAGGCTTATATTAATTTTATGCTGATTGACCTATGGCCCAAGCATATAACTTACTAACTCTTTACTCTTAAACTAACCTGTGACTCTTACCTTGTTCAACCATGCAGCTCGGTACTTTTCTCAAGGCAGCATTTCAACTTCTTTTCTCTGTTTCCGCTGGTGTCTCATCATGGTATCTCCGTGGTTTCTCTCTGGCATCTCTCTCTGTTCTTCCTGTTTCCAGAGTTTTCCCAGTCTGGTAGCTCTACCACACTTCCTGTCTATCTTCAGCAAATCAGCATTTTTATTAAACTAGTAGGAGGGACAATTATTTACAATGCAATAACATAATCCCACTACAGTGGGTATTCTGAAAAGGAAAACATATTAACTTAAGGTTAAGCCACCTTGGGGACAGGATACCCTAGTCAGATTCCTTACCTGTGCCATTGCACTTATGGCATGTAAGCAGCACACTTTCTTTACTAAGTTCAGTTCCTAGCACCTGTGTCAGACCCCCTACAATTGCCTTTAATTCCAGCTCCATGTTTCTGTCCTCTTGTGCACTAGCACTCAGGTACTCAAATGCATCTATTCCCACATATGTCCACACATCCACACAATTCAAAATAAATCATTTGAAAACCTGAGAAATGGCTTCAATTTAAAATGTCAGTAATGGATAATGTTTCTTTAACTATTAGAAGAAAAGATAAAAGGGTATCTGTAAGATGTTAAAAAGCACCACAAAAGAAAACTTACAGGAAAAAGATTGATCCATTTATCTCTTTAGGATGTAAAACTTCTGTTTTAGAAAGAGATGATTAGTAAAGCTATAAGTTGCAGGATAGATCTGGATAAATATTAAATATCCAGATAAAGACTTATTGTCATATAAGATAAAGAATTCCTGTAAGAAGATAAAAATAAAAAAGCAGCAAAAGAATATGACAAGCAGTTCAGAGAAGAGGAAATAAAAATGTCCCATTAACATAAGAAAAGGTGAAGCTCATTGTAATCAAGGAAATACTAATTAAAATAAATTTTAAAAAACAACCTTTAAGATCAGCCTGCCAAGAATATTAATAAATATTCAAAGACAACTAGGCATATGAAACTTATTCATCCATCCCTAGGTAGTAGATGTCAAAACAGACACAGTCGTATTGAAGGACAAATGAGTTAAATTTCCAAGTTCTGCTTTCCTGCATAAGAAAATGAACAAAGTAATTGTTATTCTTGTGATAACAATATGACCTAAAACTATAGTAATTAGATACTATACTTAGAGCCTAAAAAGGAAAAGATATTAAAATCTATTTGTATCTCAGCCCATTGCTTCAGCCAGATGAGTCTATAATCAAAGTTATCTATACCCCACATACCCACTCCACCTCTCTCTGAGGGGTTGATGTCACTAACTGGCTCCCAGGCTAGGATGATAGCATCACTGCTAGGTTATCTTATTTCCCAAACCTCAGTGATGAATCTATTTCATGTTGGCAAGTGAAGTAATTAAATTCCTTTAGTAGCTGGGTCATTGAGTGCTAAATGAAAAAGTTGACTCATCCAGTAAGAGAGACACATATCATTAATCATGGAGGGCCCTCCCCTTTTCCACTGTTGAGTTTCTCATTGACCTCACTTCATTTATCTGACTTATTCTTCATCTTATTTTCTTTATAGAATTTCAGAGAAGGGTGTCTGGGGAGACTAGGAAAGGAGGAAAATTATTTAGGTGTTGGTGACCCAGGACTAAAATCTTGCTGTACCCTAGCATATAAGGAGTGAATTGATTTTCTGTAATGTCTAGATCTTAAAAGCACTGGTGAAATGGTTTCATTATGTGGGGAGCTTTTAAATCTGAAAACATAGACATTAACTAGCAAAGCAGAGAAGTTAGAGAGAGCATGGGGTCCCTACAACTACCACAGCTAACAAAGTACAGTCCACACAAAAGGCAAGAAGGCAATTCAATTCAACACAACTCAGTAGCTGGTGTTGATTCAAACTTTGGGAGTATGACCCCATATATTTATTTTAGGCATATTTAAGCACAGCACAATTTGGTGGGAACTTCCCTAGTGGTAATTAATTCAATCCTGTGTGTACAATAAAGCCTAAGATGTGACTACATCAAAATTCTTTGTAAAGTACATGTGATGTCCTCCATAAAGATGGGTTCTATAGATTGACTACATGAGACATCATCCATAAAAATATGTTCTAAAGATTGACAAGCTCATGATAAGGGTCTGGGGGAGGATCCTCTGTAGTTTTGGAGACATAGATAACACAAACTTCACCAAGCTACTAACTGTGTCCAGCCTTCTGGGGGAGCGGTGAATAACAAGTTATTATTAAATCCCTCCTTTGAGGACAACACTGTAGGTTTTATATTCCTGGTTCCCCTAGTGTTTAGTTGTGTGCATAAGGACTTCTGTGCCTCCCACAAGGGTGAACTGGCCATAATAACCAAAGCTTTGGACGATTGTCTCTGATAAGGAGGTTTCTACCTCCCTGTGTTATTCCAGCCTTAAATTTTGAAGCCCAGTACTTCTTTATGATGTCTGACTCTAACCCTTGCCCCTCTTGACTTACCAACTTGACCCTGACTCTGTGTGCAACCATTTGAATCTAAAATATTCCCCATGGACTTGTGTTTGAACCCTTGTTCACTAGATGGTGGCAATATTTTAGGAGCTTGTGCAGCTTTCAGAATGTGGAAGCTGGTTAGTGAGAGTAGTGAGCCACTTTAGGGTTTAGCCTCTCAGAGGTTATACCCACCCCTTGTCCCACGCTTTCCCATGGAAACAGTCACAACACACTCTCCAGCCACCATGCCTTCCCCACCCTTAGGAGCTGAACTCTTTCTGAAACTATGAGCCAAGATAAATCTTTCTTCCTTTAATTCTTTCCATCTGGTATCCCAGTCACAGCTAGGCTGTGTAAGATACAGTGTTCTTAACCCCTGCTTTCTGTTTGTGTTCTCAGATTATCCTCCATTCCTGATCTAGTTACAGCAAGAGCTGTCACTCAGTGACACTAATACAGTGCTAAGCACTTTACATAAATTGTCCTAATACACTATGCATCTCAGACTTGTTGGGATAATTAACCAAAGATCCCAGGCTTTGTGTCCACTGGACAGCTCTGACTGTTGTACCATCTTACCTAAGGTGTGTGCTCTAGAATCCTCAGAAGACTTTGTCAAACTACCTGAGTGTTATGGTTTGGGCATAAAACACTATGTGTTGGAGACCTGATCCCTAGCTGGTAGCTAGAAGTGATTGTCGTGAGAAGTGAGAAGTGATTGTCGTGATTGTTAATCTTCATTGTCAGCATGACTGGGTTTAGAATCAACTGAGAGACACTTGTCTCTATATGTCTTTGAGGACTTTGGAACAGGTCTCATACAGTACACTGATGGAAGCACTTATGTTCACGATTAGATCACCTTGGATGGGACAGTATAGGCCCATTTACTCAGCAGAGGGACTTAAGCACAAAGGGGTGATCCTCTGACATTAACTCAGGCACTTCACTGAAGAAAGGATGAAAATATTACTCATTGTACACATGAATGTCTATATGCATTTGCCAAGGTCCATGTTCATTAGACCCTCTATATAGAGGGGGGCTCTGTGGGGATATAATAAAAGATTCAAAAGTTTTGGAGATATCAGAGGGATCTACCCACAGTCAGTCTAGGAGGATCAGACAGTGGTGATTCACACCTTTAATCCCAGCACAGGGAGTATCCCAGGAGTGGTGACCTATGCCTTTAATCCAATCAGAGTTAGAGGTCATATTAGTTTACAGAAGTTCCAGGCTCCCAGGCAGGCAGTGGTGGTGCCACACCTTAACTGAGCAAAGAAGGTATTTAAGGCCAGCATAGAAAGACAGAGCAGGCAGAAGAAGCCATGGCTCACACTGTTCATCCCAGCACTTGGGAAGAGGCAAGAGAATCTCTGTGAGTTCAAAGCCAGCCTGGTCTTCAAAGGAAGTTCCAGGACAGCCAGGACTGTTACAGAGAAAACTCTGTCTAGGGGGGGAAAAGGCAGGAGGAGGTGGATCTGTCCTCTGATATCTCAGACTGTTTTTATTATATTTGAAAATATCCCCACAGCATTCAAAAGGCAAATATAATGTGGACTGGGGACTAAACTGTGGTGATATATACTTAATAAAAAATAATCCAAAATATCAGAGTTAACCACAGAACCAAACCTGGTCAGGGAGGGACAACCCACACTTTTAATTCTTAGGAGTATAGGAGGAAGTCATGAGAGCTGGGCAGAGCAAGAGAAGACGGCTTTTCAGCTTTTCCAGGGACTTTCCTTTCCTTTCTGCTGAAGACTCAGAGGCCTTCAGTTGGAGGATTCCTGGAGACAGGCCTGAGGAGTTAGGTGTGTGGCTGTGGTTTGTTTCTGATATTCCAGCTTTTCCCCCACCCAATATCTGGCTCCTGATTTTCATTATATGCTAACTAGAGTTCATGCGATGCTTGGTGTCCTCACCACAATAAGCATTTGTTTGGACAATGCCTACCTCTTCTTTCCCTCTTAGAGTATGCTTGGAAATTCCTTTGGCACCTGAATCTCAAAGAGATGCTTTGAGCATGCCATGCCTATCATGCAATGATCTTCAAAATAAAAATGCTAATGAAAACTAGAAATAGGTTGTTCTACCCCCAGATCTCATGGTAATAAGGAAACAGCCTGTGAATCAGCTAATACAAAGGGCAAGGGGTAGGAAAGGTTAAAGAAAAAGGAAATGCTGAATCCATCACCTGATTCTATACCCAGCCCACCAGCCTACTTAATTACACACTGAATATGTGAGGAATTAAAAATAATAATAGTCACTGGGCTATTGTGCTGAGAAGAATGGGTAGGACATGAAGATCAGGTGACCTTGACCTTGTATACTAAGAAAATGTGAAGGGTTCTTCTAAATATGGTAACTACCCACTGCACAATGTGTTAAGGAGCAACAAGGGAAGGGCACATGACCCGTTCCTGTCCATAGGGGAGGCAGATGATGGGCAGTGAAGCATAGAGGTTATGTACAATCACTGGTTTCAAAGATATACTAAATTAAATTCCCAGTTTCTCTACCTCCTACCTTTATGAGTCCACATAAACATACTGCTTCTTCATCTGCCAGCGAGAATAATCATCATAACTCCATCACGAGGTATGCGTAGTTTGTAGTAACCAGTTAATTTAGTGTCACAAGACACTATGATGAAAATCATATGACTAAAATGTTAATCTCAGTGCCTAGCTGCAGGTAAAGAGCCAACAGATGGTTGATAATCACTACTACAGCGTAGATGTCCTGTCTGTGTCTCCATTTCCAGTACATTGACAAATGTTCAGCAGGGCCTTCATATTCAGAGTCTCAGCCATACTTACCTCTTACTCCAATTCTGGGGTCTTTATTTTACCAAAAGAGTTAATGTGTAAGGAAATTTCTAAAAAGAAAGATGCTGATCAAATATAAAGGCTGCATTTTAGAGCTTCTTAAATATTACAATTTCTGATTTGTTCTTTCTTCTAGCAAGGAGGTATGAAACCCAGTGAACCCACAGAAAGAAGAAATAGTATAGGAAAAGGGTCCAGAGTCCAGAGATGAGAGAGCACACAAAGATAGTGAAGATATTGAGAATACATGATTAGTAGACTATGAAGAAAAATGAATACCTACCAAAGGAAAGAAAAAGACTCAGGAGTTTGGTTTGCGTGGGGTTTTTTCCCCTTTTGTACTTTCTCTCCTTAATTTTTATTTTCATTTTAAATTTTTTTTTGTTTCAGTCATATCTCATGTCTCCAAGATTGGCCTAGAAAGTTGTCATTAGTCCAGGAGAATAACCTTGAACTTCTGACTGGTCCTCCTGCTGTATTTTAATGTGGTACAAGGTGATAATTCACTACATGTAAAGGGTAATAATCACATAATATAATTAATTTTCATATTATCATTTTTATGTGTATTTGGAGGTTTCAAATTCATTTATTTAAATTTATAAAAGTTTGAGCTAGTCAAGAAAGCATATGCCTATAATCTCAGTACTTGGAAAACAGACTGGAGGGTTACCATGAGTTCAAGGCCAATCTAGATACAAAGTGAAAAGAAACTACCAATACCACACACATGCACATACAATCAATTTATATATATATATATATATATATATATATCACATATTTTCACACATGTACATGTGTATATATTATTGCCCCAGCACTTAGGAACTAAAGACAGGAAAAATCAGAAGTTTAGGCCATCTTTACCTACATAGTGAGTTCAAAGCCAGCTTGAGCCATAAGAGATCCTGCATCAAACAAAATAACAAAGATAGTGTGTGGGGTTATAATAAAATATTCTGAGATATCAGAGGGATCTACCCACAGTGGTCTAGGAGGATCAGACAGTGGTGATTCACACCTTTAATTCCAGCACAGGGAGTATCCCGGGAATGGTGACCTACGCCCTTAATCCAAACTGAGTTGGAGGTCATTTTAGTTTACAGAAGGAGTTCCAGGCTCCCATACAGGCAGTGGTGGGGCCAGGGCTTAATTGAGTGAAGAGAGTATTTAAGGCAGACGTAGAAAGACAGAGAGGCAGAAGCCGTGGCTCACACTGTTAGTTGCAGCACTTGGGAAACAGAGGCAAGAGAATCTCTGTTATTATATCCCCACAATGATGGTGCCTGTTACACCTGTTACATCTATAAACCTGTTACAACAATGCAAGTCCAAAACACTGACAATAAATATTGATGACAAAAATGCTGGGCAACAGGATCTCTTGTTGCTAAAGAGATACAGAATGGTACAGCTACTTTAGAAGGCATTTCATTACCTTCTTATTAAAGTAAACACATTCTATTCAATTCATTGTGAACACTTCTGATGAACTGAAAGCTTATGTCCACACAAAATCTGTAAGCAAGGAATTAGAGAGATATCTCAAGGGTTAAGAACACACGCCACGCTCTTGCAGAGGACCTTTTGGTTCCTAGCATGTATGTGGGGTGGTTCACAACAGCTCCAGGAGAATCAAATGCCCAAGTTTGGCCTCCACCAGAGCTGAACTCATGTGCACTTAACTAGACACACACATAATTAAAAATAATATAAATATTTTTAAAATTCCTAACATAGGTATTTAAATCAGCTTCATTAACAATTATCAAAACTTTAAAAGCAGCCATCTTTCAGTAAATGAACAAACTATGGTACATACAACCACATATGATACAGTACTAACTAATACATAATACAGCACTCAAAGGTGGTCTATAAAACTACAAATTGTCATGGAGGAAAGTTAAATGCCCTAGACTAAGTAAAAGAAGTCAATCTGAAAAGGCTCCATACTGTACAAATCTACTATTTGATATTCTGAAAAAGAGAAAAGTGGTGCTTGCCCAGAGCCAGTGGGGAGACAGAGAAGAGAGAACGAATACACAGAGGTTTCGGGTGCCTAGCCTGTGTAAACATGGTGAATACATGTCATTGCACATTGATCTAAACCCAGGGAAGGGACAATGCAAAAGAACCTTAATAGGAAGTGAGTCCTAATGAACTTAGGTACATGTCAATGTAGGTTTGTAACTAACTCACCCTCTAATGAGGATATTGGTAGCCTAGGAGTCTATACATGTGGGAAATCAGGAGGTATGTGGAATATCTTTGTATTTTCCATGTACTTTCTTATAAACTAAAAATAATCTCAAAAATTAAAATTTTTTAACATTCTTGCAAGTGGTAGGTAAATCCTCTTGAATTGTACAAATGAATCACTAACTTCCACCAATCCGAAGGCTGAGCCTCATAAATAGCATTTGAGGCTTATAGCAAAAACTCCCCCACTTTGCTGTAACCACCTAACAATAGTTCCACAAATGCATTGTTAAATTTCTGTGATTTATAACTTTCTTTTTTTCTGTTACTATGAAACTGTTATTCTATTGGAACATATTTGGAGTAACTGGAATCTCTGTTCCTGTGTGTCATTTGGATTTGGCTACAGAATAAACTGTCTCGTAACTCTTTAAATTGAGTACTGTATTTCTGTATTTTAAACGGAAATGCAGGGAGCTTGCCCATTACAAATCAATCAAAGTAACATAGACAGACAGACACACAGATAGATATTTTGAAACTGACCTGGTTGGTCATAGGTTGACTGTTGGCATCCCTTTTTTTCTGTTACACACACCACCCTCGTCACCATATGGTTTATTCTTTTACCTATTGTTTGACTCTGAAACACCTCCTGCCTGTGCTGAAAGAGTTCTCCCTGCATAGCACTGGGTCAAAGTATGGATTTCTCTTGTTGGGGAGCATAAGAGAAAAGCAAAGGTATATCCAGGAACCAACCATGTCAGCATTGTTTGTGACCCCAGCATTTCCTCATTGTTCTATTTAGTTAATCTTCTTTCCTAAGCCTTACCTGCCATCCCCCTTCCTTCAGGAACTAAAGCTTATGACTGAAATGCCTCTTTCTGATCCTCCATAATTTAATTTGACTCTGATCTGATTTCAAATACAGAGAAGACAGATCTATGGCCATGCTGGGCTTTAAGACAATTAGCATCTTTGTCCCCTGGACATGTTCTCAGAGGAGAGAAGTGGGAGTAAAGGATAAACCAGTGGAGTGGAAAACAAATACTTCAAACATCAGCCTAGATCATCCCAAAGTGGATCAGAAATAATCTTCCTTCCTGCCTTCAATTGAGAAGAAATCCCCACAGGGAGACTGAATCATGCCTTCCTTGGTGACACAAGGGTAAACTGATGAGGGAAAAGCCACAGTTTGGAGAAAGGTAAAAAAGGATGTCTGACTGCTTAAAACTTGATTGTGCAAACTTGAGTGTTTAAGCCAAAGCCAAGTTATCTTGGACTGTCTTTATTTCATTATAATAATCACTCATTGCCCATCTATGTCTGATCCTTTCAATGATTAGGCAAAATAAGTTAAATTGGACCCCAAAATAAATCAGATTAAATTTTGTTGGACCCTGGCAACAAAAAAGCTTAAAAAGTGACAGCATTAGGAAAGTTGAGAATGACTGAGCTAAAGGAATAGCAGAATACAGGTGATAGGGAAGAAAGGGCATAAAATGCTGGCATTTAAAGAATTAATTGGGAAGAGGTATGATGGGTGGGTTAACGAAAACTAAGGAAGTACGTTAAAGCCTCGTGGAAACCACGAGTTAGTAGGTTGATTTCAAAGCATGACATTTTGAAAATGGAGTTTGAATGAAATATTCTGCCCCCAGAAAACAAGGGTAATTAATTAAAAATGCAATTCAGGGCAAGAGATACCTCACTCTGAGTTATTGATCAGGGAGGCCCTAGAGGTCTCCAAAATAACACAAATTACTGCCGTGGCGAGTAGTTATCCACTGTAACTACATGATAGGATACCGTTAATGAGATATTATACACTTTGACTGCAGAACGTAGAGAAATCGACCTCAGATGAACAAAGAAGCTTCCTCCCTGCTGTCTAGCTTTCATAGTGCTAGAAGGTGCTATAATCTGTAGCCCAAGGTTGCATAAAAAGGACAAAGAATTGACCAATTTAAGCTGAACACTCTGTCTCTTATTCTTAGCATGTTGGCCCTATCCACTGCTCTGCATTGACTACTACCCAATGCAAAAAGAAGTGTATCTGACCAGCACTGAGGGCAGCCAAGGTTTATGGGTTTAGTTAGAGGGCATCTTGATAACATGACCATTAGGTAAAATAACAAGAGACGCCATACTGTGAGATACATGCCTTCCCAGTCTTGGGCTTTTAACCAAGATTATAGTACCAGGAATGGTGTTCATTCAAATGAAGCAGGCTTCAAATACAGTTAGAGAGCAGTTAGTTACCCTGTAACAATGATGCCACTATTACAAATGTGGACATATTTTGCCTTGTAGGACAGGATTGTAGCATTCTGAATAAGATCATTGATGCCTTTTTTCCTTCTAGAAGTCTGCATAGCACCTTTTCCCCTCCCGTATAGATCCACTCCCCTTCTTTTTTTCATTGGAAAGCAAATGAGCTTCTAGTAAATAATAAAAAAAAAAATAAAAAATAACGAGATAAAATAAAAACTAACACAATAATTGGACAAAACAGACAAACAAAAAAGGAGCCCAAGAGAAGGTACAAGAAATGGAGACTCATTTGTCTGCACACTCAGGAATCCTATAAAAATACTAAACTGGAGGCCACAATATAAACGCACAAAAACACCCTCTATGGTTAAAAGATGGAAGGAAAGTGTATGTAAATAAAATAAAAAATAAGCTAATGTTTTTAAAGGGGGGAAAGCCCTGTAATAACATTATGAGATAAGGAACCTCCAAAAATGCCATTGAGTTTGTTTTCTGTTGCTATCTACTGTGGGACATGTAGCCCACAGCAGATTATGTTGATTTAGAATTCTTGATTTCTTGGCATCCTCCATCCCAAGGACTCTTCCGCTTTTTCCACCTCCTCTTCCTCCTTCTGAGAGGAAGAAGTTGGTAGAGATAGCTTGCTTAGGGATGAGTGTTCCAAGGTTTCTCACTCTCTGCATAACATCTGTAATTAGGCCACTATATTTTCCTCCTCTGCTGCAGGAGCAAATGTTTCTGATGGTGCCTGAGCAAAGCACTGATCTATGAGTATCACAGAATGTCATTAGGAGTCATTTAGTTGCTACATTTTTTTAGAACAGTAGTATTTAGTTTTACCCAAGGTTACTGGGCTAACTTGTCTCAAGTGTGGTTCACCCAAGTAATGTTGGGTATGAGTTCCATTTCATCAAGTGGACCTTCAGTGAAATCGGATACTGATTGGATATTTCCACAAACTTTCTGCCACTATTGTACTAGCATATCTTACAACCCAGCTTTGTGGCTGGGTTGGTGTTTGTGTTTTTCTTTTGGTAGAGAGCAAAGTATCTTTCTTTATCAAAGATCCTAGATTGTGGGGATGAAGGCTCTATGTAGACCTCAGTGCTATGGGATGTCTTTCTGTATGCTGTGGATTACCATTGGATAATAAAGGAAATATTTTGACCTATGGCAAAGCAGTTTATATGCAGGCAGGAAATCCAAGCATAGATAAAGGAGAAGGGTAGATTCAAGCAGACTCTGTGAGCTGCCACTGAAAGAGCAAGATGTAAAAGTACAGGTAGGCCATGAACCATATGGCAAAACATGGATTAATAGAAATGGGTTAATATGCAAGAGCCAGCTAGCAATAAGCCTGATCCATAGGCCAAGCAGTTTGTAATTAATATAAGCCTTAATATAAGCAGCTGCAGGAGATCTGCACCTGAAGGATAGACCAGGCCAGAAACTTCTGACTACACCTTTTGACTACTTGACTTTTCTGTGTTCAAAGAGTTGTGTAGGTGTTGTCTTCAGCAATCGGGGACTTGTCATCAGTTTGTGGAAAGCAATTTATAGCTTTGGCAACTACCTGGAGTATTTGGGAGTTTCCATCAGACCCTTTTGCCCAAACATATATATCTGCATAAGAGTAACTTTCTATTCTGCTGAGGGGCAAAGAGGTTTCTTGTCAATGAAACATACCTAGGAAAAGTCATAAAAATCATGGAGTTGGGAGAATAACTAAATACATTACAATAGAAAAGAAACTGACTGATTCAAGAAAAATAAATGTCATTACTTTATCATTTGTGTAGTTTTTTTATATTAAAACCTTTGTTTAAATTGGGGACCATACTGGCCCATTGTCCACTGGCTGGCATGAGTGAGCTCTCGTCTATCTATATTTTGTGGTGTTTTATCATATCTTTTGTGGTGATTGACAACAAAGATACAAGAGAGCCAATCCTTAAAGTTAAGAGTTTATAAACAACAGAAAGATTCCATTTTTTTATACTGTCCATTATGCATCCAAATCTAACAGTCACTTATTATAGAAACAATGATTTGAAATGTATAAGTTATAAGGGACAAATATACTTCTTTAGCATTTAGCAAGAATCCTCCAGTACATTCACAATTGCCCTGGAGTTTTATGTTCAATATAATTTCAATTTTTATTCCTAACTGAAATTTTTAATGAGTTCCTGACAAGATTATGCCTTAACTCATACATCCTCTCTCTGATCATCCTATCCATGACTAACGTGTGACCTTTTATGACTGAAGTATTGAACGCCATTAATAGTCTCCTTGCTTCTGATTGCCAACATTTGCAGACTGTGCTATGGCATTTATCAATTGCTTGTTAGTCTGGGCAAGGATCATTCCCAGCATTGGTTTAATTTTCACAAATTAATTTTCCTTAATTATAAGCATCTCAACTCTTACAGTCCTAATAAACTACTAATGGATTTGCCATGAAGCCCACAGTAAAATGAAGTGAAAAACAGTTGATTCTTAGTAAAGTTAAATAGTAGTGAACCCTCAGAAATTGAATTCACTTTTCTATAGCTCTGACAATATCTGAGACTCTTTTACTGGAAGGCTGGGAAATATTGCTCCAGGTAATTTGTTCCTATGAAAATAAAGTGAGAGTAAAAAAAAATGATCTAACACTCCAGATTTAATATTCTCCTTCCTGTAACTTTACCTCACTTCCTGAAAAACACAAAGCTTACTTCTCTTTTTGTATTTTAGTATCGAAAATATGATACAATTACATTTTCCTTTCTCTTTTCTCCCTTCCAAGCTTCCCAAATCCACCTTCCTGTTCTCCTTCAAATTATAGTCTCTTATTTTACTAATTGTTACTACACACACACACACACACACATACACACAAACACATACACACACATACACACACATACACACACACACACATACACACACATATACACACACATACACACAAACACACACATACACACACATACACACACACATACACACATACACACACATACACACACACACATACACACACACATACACACACACATACACACACACATACACACACATACACACACATACACACACATACACACACATACATACACACATACACACACTTACACACATACACACACACATACACACACATACACATACACACATACACACACACATACACACACATACACACACATACACACACCACACACACATACACACAAACACATACACACACATACACACGCACATACACATACACACATACACACACACATACACACATACACACACCACACACACATACACACATACACACAAACATACACACACATACACACACACATACATACACATACACATACACACATACACACACATACACATACACACATACACATACACACACTCATACACACACACATACACACACTCATACACACACACATACACACATACACACACGTAAATATGAGTTGAGTAGACATTTGCTCACATCTCCTTTGGAAATAGTGTCATACATAGTATTCTCTCTCCTTTTTCTTTCTTTCACCTAAAGCTTCTCTATCCACCATCTTTCTGTCCAAACCCAAGAGGACCTTGAACCTGGATCTAATCACCAAATCCATTAGTCTTTCAGAAATGGAGGAATTTGACTATTTACCTGAAAACAATGCTATCTACCCCCAATATATCTGAACGCTTTCAGCTACTGTGAGAAGAAGCTGTAGATCTTCGTGGTCTGATAATGGTACTGGAATTATGACAACTATGAGGTAAAATCTACTGGAAACATGATCATGGAGGAGATCAGGCAGAATTCAAAACTTATTCTCAGAAGCAATTATACAGTTTTATAATTTTTCTTGTTCTGAAATCAAATTGGATCCCAGATTTAATTAAGAGGTTGATGATGGCCTAAGCCCATATAGTTAGTAAAAACCCATATTTTCTAAGGGTACGTTTTTACCTTCCTGGAATCTTATGAGGCTATTTGAGAAGCACTTAATGAAATAAGCTTCATGGGTGTGCTCTTTATGGAGGGCAAAAGAGGCAAATATGAAAGAAAGGGGAATATGGGTAAAATAATAATAAGGATGTCTGGAAGAGCCACAAGAAATTATACTATAGTAATACATGTAATTCCATAGTCCATTTTACAGTTTTAATAAATTCTCCTCATGTTGGCTGATATTGCCTTCTCCAAGCACTAAGGACCACTTAACAAAATTCTAGTATCAGACATGAACAAGTTCTCTTCTGAGTTGCTAGCCAGGGTCATCCAAGAGACTTCCAAAACATACAGCTTGTTGCCATTGCCCTTGGTAACCTTCTAGAAGTGGAAGGTATGTCCCTACTGCTGAAGACAGAGTCCAGAGACCCCTTAGCTGGAACTGGCCTGAATGCTTCCTTTCTAAGGACTAAATTTCATGGTACCAGAAGGCATCATGCAAATTTTCAAAGGGGAGAGGCAACCAACTGTCCCAGATATGACATCCTATGCACCACACTAATGACTACAGCATGTCATGATAACCCTGGGAGTGCAATAGTGGAATGCCTTGGTGGAAATCAATGTCTGTTTAATTGAACATAAGATCTATTCCACAAGAGGGAAACCAAGCCTGGTACTGGCAACCCAGCGAAGTACTCAGTGCTAGAGAAGTCATGGCTATTGAAGAAGAATATATAACCACAAATTTACTAAACCAGCATAATCTTTAATAACAATCTCTGAATATTTGTCCTTATACCCTCAGATAAATATAGTCTTCACCCTTCATAAAGGAAAATTCTCTTTGCAGTGGATAGAGACCACTACAGAAAAACCACAGCCAATCAGTATGTAGAGTTGTGGAGCCCAGTCCCAACTGATATATCTACAAAACACTTTCACCACTAGTGCTCAGGGCATATTGTAAAAGAGGAAATGGGAAGAGAATCAGGAAGTTTGCTGTGAGAGTGTGTCTCCTAGTAGCATCATAAGCAATATCACCAGCATGCTTACATAAATGTGAGCTGAACAAGATTGACAGCAATGGAAATTCCAAATTAGACTTGGAAGAGCCCACAGGGTCTTAACCCTACACAAAGAACTATAGACAATGGAGGAAAGCTGGGAGAAGAAGAGAAGGTCTTCCCCAGGGAAAAGCACCCAATTTGTTGTCCAGTACCAAATGGTCACCCCTCAAACACAAAGTAACCGTTTATAGACTGAACTGACTGTCTTTGGAAATATATAAGTCCAATGACTGACCAAAGATAGATATCACTTAAGTCCAACTTATGAACCAGCTGGGATTACTTACAGGAACATATGTGAGGCGTTTCCTTCAGAAACAGAAATCACTCAAAGAGAGCCTCAAAAAGCCTGCCCCAGCATGGGTGACAGCCCACAAAAGCTGGAAGCCTGTAACACACGCCACAGTCAGAAGGCCAATCTGCAGGAAAGAATCTTTTCCAGGCCACTCAGAGGGTCCTCACCTCTTGTAAATAGTTCATCTGGTCTAAACCACTTCAGGCAGCTCAGTTGGTCTCTTCCTCTGGGAAGCCTGCCTGGTTTTCCTCTTCTAGGCAGTTCAGTTCAACTGGCCCCAAGCCTCCTTTAGACAGCTCATCCCCATCCTCCTACTCTCCACCCCCACTCCTCACCTCCCCCCCACACACACACTCAACAGTGTCTCTAGACACTCTAGTTCTCATATAAGTTTGAGAAGGAGGAGCCTATTGAATCTGGCTAGTTTCAGAGACTTCCTGAAACATTTGAGACTTTTACTTCCTGAGTTTTCTGGAGCTTTCCTGAGAGATGGAATGTCTCACCTCCCCTTTGAACATCCCTGAATTTTAATGAGCTTTAATGTGTTTCCTTGTGGAAGAAATTGCCTTATAACAAGTGTGTAAGTGCTGTGGACTCTTCCAGTTTCCTGGCCTGGTGCTGTCACTCAGTTTAATTCCTCTTATCATTACCGAAGTTGTTTTAAAGACGCTGTGGTTCCTTTGATGTGTGTCCATTCTCATTCAGTCAGCATTTACAGAGAGCTTCTCTATTCTTAGGAAATTCATTACTAACAGGAGAGTCACTTAGGATATTGAAATCATGTATAGCCCTAAGTCTCAGCTCTTATTCTTTGAGAATCTTGAGAATTGTCTGGGTAATTAAGTTGACAGACATTATCCATAAATTCTTTCACAAGATAGCACATAAAAAGTTTTGAGTGACCCAAGCATGACAATGCTTCCAACTCATTTTTTCAAGAGGGTAAGCTTTATGTCAACAGGCATAAAAATAATTTTAGCTGGAGATAAGGTCTTCACTCCCATTTTTTGACAACATAAAGACTTTCCAGATTTCTTTGTAAACTGCCAGAAAGATAGAATCACTCTTTACCATCAAGACAGTTCTTTGATCTGTGTCATGGCTGGTGTGTGTGTGTGGTGGGGGGAATATGTTGTAATGTCTCTGTTTTAGTATATTGTGGTTTATGTACTATGGTGTATTGCCATGTGTGTGCTGTGTGTGTGCTTGTATGTGGCATCTTCTATAGTTACTCATTTTACTAAAATAACACATTAGTTCTAAACAGAGATCTCTGTCAAAGCTTTCATTCCGTGTTTGGAGTAATGAAAAGTGTCTCATCAGTGCTCTGTGACCCTTTAATCTACTCCAGTTTTTTTGTTTGTTTGTTTTAATTTTTTTTTCATTTTATTCTTCTGTCTAAAACACAGACAGGGCTGGTCACAAGAATACCTGAAAACTGGGGGCTCATCGCGGCCAGAAAGAGTAGGTTTTTTTTTTTTCGTTTTTAAGCCAAAGACTTTGGGAGGGAGGAGCAAATGACTATAAGTCAGCTTAGTTTCCTGACCTTCCTTTTTAGCACATTGCCTAGCCTCACAGGAGGCCAGCAGAGCCTCTTACAAAAGCATTTGGAAGTATTAAAGTCCTAAGGTACTGAAGTTGTAGGTCAGCAGCAGAGTAGGAAAACGACTCAGTCCATAAGAACCTGAGTAATGTCTGTGCACTTTGAGTGAGCTGTTCAAACAGTGTTGAGGCTGAGGGAAAGCTTTCCCTCGGTGACAGCAATTGACTCAAAGTACAAAATGAGAACAGTTGGTAAGTGAACGGAATCCATCCAAGGGTTTTCCTCTTCCCTATCTTCAAGATTTATTTAATATAAAATTACCTACTTAACTTACACTCTTCCCATAAGACCTATGTCTTTAGTGCCAAAAACAACCTTCCAATGTTGAGAAGAACTGAAATATATAGAAATATTAAATAATTAGTTGATATTATTGTGTATTATTTTACCATTATCATGGTGATAATTTCAGCATCTCCCTAGCATTTGGGAAGCTGAGGCAAGTGGATTAAAATTTAGGACATCTGCTTGAGCTACATAGCAAGACTCTGTCTCAAACAAACAAACAGACTAAACAAACTATGAATAAACCAGAAACATACTGTTTAATTCAGGCCTCAAAGGTTTGCTGTGACGGAACATCTAAGGCTTGTCAGAAATTTAGCTGATTTCAGGTAAAGGGAGGCATATTCAATCCTAGGACTTGGGAGGCAGAAGCAGTAGGGGCTCTGTGAGTTTGAGGCCAGCCTGGTTTACAGAGTGAGCTAAATGGCTTAAAATTAAAGTATAAATTATCTAGATAAGAAAGATGGCTTTAATGTGGGGACTTGTATGTCCCCATTATAATAGCCTATAATTCTCAAACCATGAGCCAAGATCAACTCCTCCCCCTTTTAAGCTGCATTTTGTTGGATATTTGGTTACAGCAATGGAAGCAGACAGAACCACCATGCCCTGCTGCAAATGGTTGTATTTTGAAGTCTGCATTATTAGATGTGGCCCACATATATATATATATATTTCTTAGAGTCCTTCTAGTCCACTTGAATGTTTGAATATGAACCCATATTAACATGATTCTTGAACTTCTGGTTGTAAAATCACCCACAAGACTTTTATTTTTCCCCCACCCAGATATTAGACAGAACTGAGATATTTTTATCTCTCTGTAAAGGGGGAGAAGTATTTTTCCCATCTTGATCATTCACTTAAAAAGAAAGCACTTTCTTAATAAATGCTTTCCTTATGATGGGGTTTCCCTTAGGCAATGGCCTCTGATGGATAGTTTAATATCTTCTTCTAGCATCTACCTCTGACATATTGACTAGTGGAACAGAGATTTGTAAACACCAAAGTAAAAAGATTGCTTTTAAATGTGCTCTGTTGAATCATAATGCAAATCTTAATGCAATCCTGAGGTCTCTGGGACATTCAGATAGTTTGCCTCTAATTGATATGCGCAGAAATAAACCTGAGCCAACTGTCCTGAGGGTGCTCATGCAATGAAAAGAGTGAGCTGAGAAAGAACCTGTCAAACCTCAGATGAGTCCCTGGATGCTTCCAAGCCTGGTCTAGGGTCTAGTGCTTCTTACATAATCACACACACACACACACACACACACACACACACGCACACGCACACGCACACGCACACGCACACGCACACGCACATGCAGAGAGAGATAGAGAGAGAGGGAGGGAGGGAATTTAAATGAGGAGACATTTTATTTTTATTTTTTTATTTTTTATAATTTTTATTTAGTGTGTGTGCAACATAATTTTGTACCTCTCCCTCTAAACATTTTCATTTCTTTCTAACCCCCCTTTTTTGATTTTGTATTGCTTACCGAATCTCAGAAGTAAGTAATATTTTTGTTGGATTATGAGACAAGGTTTCTCAGCCCTGGCTGTCTTGGAACTTGCTCTGAAGGACAAGCTGGCATTTTACTCAGAGATTCTCCTGCCTATGCCTTATAAGTGCTGGGATTAAAGGCATGCACTACCACCTCCCAGCTAGAAATAAATAATCTTATTAACATTTTTTAATAGACAAAATAGCACCTAGTTGCGTAAACTGGCTTGGGTCAAGAGGTCTTGTCTAAATCACCTTCAAAGTAAATGGGGTCTTATACCAAAGCAATAGAGTAACTCTGTCACCTGAAACTCATGCTTGTGATTTTGACATTCTGTCTAGAAACCTCGAAGTATTTTTCTAAATAAAGATAGTTTCTTCCAAAGAGAAGTCCCAAAATCAGCTAGTGAAGAGATTTTTTTTTCCATCCAAAATCCTTGGCTCACATTTTAGCCCTACTATTTTGCCCCTAGAACCTCTTTAAAGATAATGGCTTCAAAACCCATTCATGGCTATTGTAAAGAGAAAAAAAAAAAAAACGTGATTTGAGAAAATATATAATAGACTCAGTTTTAGAAACTCTGAACTTGACCTGCTTCTAGAACATAGTCATAGCTAGATGGTGTTGAATGTGCAGTCTGAGGCTTTAGGGCAAAAAATCCTGAGCAGCAGAAGAAGCTACAACTTAGTCAGAATCCTCCCAGGAAGATGCAAATAATAAGACAACTGGAATGTGAGTATGTAAATTCTGTGCAAGCTGAGGAGGTGGTTGTGAATTTAAAAACACATACTGCTTCCTCAAAGGACGAGAAGTCAGCTTCCAGCACTTAGACCAGAAGGCTCACAGCCACTTATAACTTCAACTCCAGGGCATCTGATGCCGTCTTCTGGCTTCTACAGGCACCTGCACTCAAATGCACATAACCGCATACAAATACACACAATTAAAAATAAAGCAAATCTCTAAGAAACAAACAAAAATAACCCATGAAGAATAATGAATTTTAAGATGCCAGAAAAAAATTGAGAATCACCTGAGAGTAGCGGCCTAGATCCAAGGGATTATTTTAAGGAGGAAGTAATAAGTGACAGAGATTAAATAAAGACTTACAGGAAGCTGTTGGGGATCTTTCATTATTCCATATATTTAAGATATGCTTGCTATATTTTACCCTGTAGGGCTGTTGAGAGTAGTAAATTGATATGTGGAAAATACACAGGACAAATTAGCCTAAGGTCACATGGTAGTCTATCTATGGCTAGAGCCCAGTTGTCCTTTCCCTGCATTCTAATTTTTCATTTCCCCCACAATAAAATAGCTACAAAAAAGCATGATTCATTTTGTTAATGCTAATTATTAAGTTTTTGTTATTTTGTATACATTGATACATAGATTAATCTCTTTCTCTGGTTTTTAACTCACGAGTTGAGCTGAGAGGGAAGATTTGCCTGATTCAATGGGATTCCATAAGAGTTGTTCTTGAAGACCTTTCAGGAAAAGTTAGAGTTTAGTATACCGCAGCTTGAGTCCTTGACCCAAAAATGGATCACTAAATAGGCTAAGGTACAGACTCTTTTGTGTCTTTTACCAGAAGCCTTGTGCACCAACAAAAGCAAATCGCCATCTGTAGCTTTGCTCCCAAATCTCAAATGTTTTATTCCCCTGCGCTGCCGCTGTTACAAATAACCCCTGACTCTTGCTTAAGAAGGTAACCCCAGGGAAGTGCAACAGATCACAAAAAGCACGGCATGAAAGTCAGAGGAAATATTGGGGAAAAGATGGGATTGGTGGGAAGGGGAAAGATACGGAAAGGGAATTGTTGGACTTTCACTGAAGAGTGTTAATGCACGTGTGAAATTACAGCACACTGTGTGAGGACATGAGCAATCAGGTTGGATGGTCGGAGAGGACCGAAAGTGACCACTGAAAAGGAGGGGGCATTTCGCAGTGAGATAAAAACCCTGTGCAAGGGAATCTCCCAGGAAGGGCAAAAATGACCCCAGCTAAGACTCCCAGAAATAGCGGATATGTAGTCTGAACCGGCCATCTCCTGTGACCAGATTGGTGCCTAGCTCAGATGATGATTGGAGGCATCATCCAGCAAGTGATGGAAACAGATGCAGACTCACCGACAAACATTATGGAGTTCGGGAATCCTGCAGAAGAGGGGAAAAAGACTGTAGGAATCAGAGGATACCACAAGAAAACTCAGAGAATCCACTAACCTGGGCTCACAGAGGCTCACAGAGCCTGAACTGACAACCAGGGAGTCTGCCTGGGACAGACTTCTGCATAAATGTCACAGTTGTGTAATTTGGTGCTCTTGTGAGCCTCCTAACCGTGGGGACAGGGGCCGTCTGCGGCTCTTGCTGGCTTTTGGAACCCTACTCCTCATACTTGATCGCCTTGCCCGGCCTTAAAACATGGAAAGGTGCTTATTCTTATTTCAATTTAATAGACCATGTTTTGTTGATAGTCATGGGGGACTTGCCTTCCTAAACAGAGACGGAGGAGGAGGAAATTGCCCGGCAGAAACGTAGGGGACGTAGTGGAGGAAAAGAAACTGGGAGGAGAGGGGGAAGGGGAAACTACTGCCAGGATACAAAATAAATGAATGTATTTTTAAAAATTGATTAATTAATTAATTAAAAATAAAGAAAATAGACTGTCTCAAAAATGTATGTGTGCTTGTTCATGTGCCTGTGTCTGTCTGTGTCTCTCAAGTCTGATGAATTCCAGGAGGTCATATTTTCTATTACAGTACACACTTTCACATAACACAAAACCATGCAGATATCCTATGCTTAGTTAGAAGCTGGATAATGTTAGTTCTTATGTATTAGCTCATGGTCCATTTTGAGTTATTTTTTTCTGTATGACATGAGGTAGGGATTGAGGCTTATTTTCTCCAAACATTTATCCCATTACCCAAGTATTATGTGCTGAAGATGTATTCTTTCCCATTGAATCAGCTTTATGACTTCAAAAAATCAATTGACAATATATATATAATATTGTATATTATACATCACATATTACACCTCTATTCCTATTTTCCCAATTTTTAAATTATTTAGTATAGCATTTCCATGCAATTATACATTATTCTATTTTTGCTATGACATTAGTCCAAACACATAGTATTATAGCTTTCTATTAAGTCTTAAACTCAGACAGTGTAAATCCTTAAACATTGGAACCACTTTTCAAGATTGTTTCAGCTATGCTAGATCCTTTTGTTTCAAGAATAATTTTAACATCAACTTGTTAATGTTTTCAAAGCACTTATTGGAATTTTGGGGTTTTTTTTAGCGTTTCACACATGGGTATCATAGATATCACTCTCCCCATCCTCCCCACTCCAGCTCCTCCCAGCCCCTTCTTAAGTTCATGACATTTTTGTTATTTTACATAGATGTGATAGCTATTCTTGTTTGTCAACTTGACTACATCTGGAATTGATTAACATCCAAAAATGAAGAGCACACTTTTTGAGGTATTTTTGCTTAGTTTGAAGTAAGAAGATCCAATTCTAATCGGGATCTTTAATATAGGAAGACAAGCCTTTAATCCAGATCCTTCGAGCTGGGAAAAATACTATAACCTGGATCTTAGATGTTCAGACATACCTTTAATCTGGCCAATACCTTCTGCTTGAATCCTATATAAAGACATGGAAGAAGGAAACTTTTGCTCTTTGCCTGCTTGCTCTCATCTTTACGGCAAATCCATTCCTTCACTGGCATGATAGCCAACCTTTTGAGAACTTTAGTGTACACTGAGGACCACCTGAGGCATTCAGCCTCATGTCCTTCACTGGCATGACAGCCAACATTTTGAGAACTTTAGTGTACACTGAGGACCACCTGAGGCATTCAGCCTCATGTCCTTCACTGGCATGACAGCCAACCTTTTGAGAACTTTAGTGTACACTGAGGACCACCTGAGACATTCAGCCTCTTGGACTGAGCAACTGACAGATTCTTGGACTTTGCATTTATAGCCAGCCATTATTGGATAAGCTGGGCCACAGCTTGTCAATCATTCTAATAAATCACTTATATGGGCTGTGTATATATATATTTCACACACACACACACACACACACACACACACATATATATATATATATATATATATAGAGAGAGAGAGAGAGAGAGAGAGAGAGAGAGAGATTCATTCTAAAGGTTCTGTTACTCTAGAGAACCTCAACTAATATAGATTTTGTTACCTGAAGTGGTTCTAGAGCAGCTGAAGTATAAGGTTAAAACTTGTAAATATCTGGAAAAGGCCTTCCTATTTGCCAACAGCTGCAGTGATTGAAGCCTCTCCAGAAGGCCTCTCCCAAGAGCTCAGAGAGTAATGAAAGCCCATGGTGTGAACACTTTACAAACATAAAGAGATAAATGCATTTGATTATCCTGATTCACCAATTGTGAGCAGCAACAAATTTAGTGACTCTGTATATGAAACCTTTGGTAGTTTGTGGAAAGATAACGGAAAGGATGATGCTAATTGGCTGCTCTTAGCACCTTCGAATAAATTGACAAAGGATATGAATGAGCTCCGTGGTAAAATTAACCAACTTCTTGCATTTCAGAATAGAGCAAAGGAAGAAGTGAACTTAGTGATAAAATTGACCTGCTCCAGATACACATAAAGGCTTCTAAGTGTATCCTGGAAGAGAATCTTCTCTCCATCAGCCATGTTGTAGAAAATTAAACCAAGGCCCTCATTGTTAAGTTTGGTTGAATTACGACAAAAATTCAAATCCTAGCCTCAGAGCATGTTGGCAGTTAACTTGGGATGGAGATGTGTGGGAGGAGCCTACTGAAAATGAGAACTTTCAGCCCTCAGATTCCCAAGGGTTTATCTCACCTGAGGAAGTAGTCTCTCCACCTTCAGCAGGTGTACTCACATCCCAGCCCTTGAAATATGGCCTTTTTCATTGTGACTTAATAAATCTTTCATTTGCTCCTAAACTAGCAGTTCCCTTCTCTGAAGAAAGTGCTAAGAGAATACCTCAGGAACTACCAAGAGTCCTCGACCTATAACCCAGATTTAAGGCAAAGCAGATCCCTGCAGAGGAGAGGTAGACCGTGTAGATCATAAGGGGGTATGCTATACTACTAAAGAGCTTAAAGAGATTACTAATTCATTTGAACAAAAGTCTGGGGAATATGTGTGGGAATGGATTTTAAGAATGTGGGATAATGGTGAAAGGAACATAAAACTGGGTCAAGCTGAGTTTATCCATATGGGCCCTCAGAGTGGAGATTCTGGGTTTAATATGGAAGCTCACACAGTTTAAGAAAAAGTAGGGTGTCAAAACTTTGTTGGCTGAAGCATTTGTCTAAAGATTGACTACTGAAAAGGAGTTGGAAATGTCTGGTATTCCTGGGCTTAGTACTGATGAAGGCTTTTTAAAGCTGAGGAAATTGCAACACAATATACATACAAATATATGTATATGTATGTGTGTACATTCTACTGAGCCCATTTACTGTTACTTGTAAAAAAATATTTTAAGGAGAAAATCGTAACAAAGACCACATAAGATACATTTGGAATTGTTAGAGAATTTTTTAATTATAATAATGAAGAATAGACTCACTTTTAAAAAAATCTGACCCCATTGTGATTGGAACAGATACAAAGAGGCAGATGAGAGAAACAAATATTTAAGGTTCTTCTCTGCAGAATGCTGGCCAATAAACACAGGAATCATATGAATAGAAAATGACAAATATAACCCAGATTTATCTGGATATAACTGCCCCTGTATTCTCCATTTTGAAAGAGAATCATATTGACAGTATTGGTTCAGGAAGATCACAATGTGGCTCATCTTACTCTTCTCTCTACTGTTCTAAAAATCAGGAAATTCAAAATAAAAGTTTGAAGGTAAAAGCATCCTGAGCAGGGAGTTATTTGGTCAACTCTCTTATTGACAAACAGATCACTGGCAGATACTTCTGTTTTCAAAGTGAACTTTGGATGTATGAAAAACAAGCCTTGGAACAAAGGAGGAGCAAGTGAAGAGCAGGCAGTGAGTAATCACTCGGGGAAATTTCATTTTCACTTCTGAGCTGCCCAGAGACTGCAGTGGAGTTCTCATTAGCAGCTCAGCTCTGCCCAGATTGCTCTGCATTCCATACAGGGATGATGCCAGCAGACCTTCTAAAAACACTACAACCAACCAGCATACCTGCTGCTTGCCAGGGCTGGGTGTTTCTTCTTTTTCAGCAAGAAATTCAACTCAAGGATTCCATGGACTCGGTGTGAGCCACCCAACTGACCTACAGAGTGTGAAACAAGTATGGGAAGGTGATTGAAAAAATAAAACTCAAATAGACAAAAAGAAAAGCAAGTTTTAAAATTTTTCCATTCTTGTTATACTGTGTGTGTGTGTGTGTGTGTGTGTGTGTGTGTGTGTGTGTGTGTGTGTGTGTGTGTGTGTATAGCAACAATTAAAGAAAAAGAGGCCATAAATTTGATAGAAAGTCATGGGGTACATAGGAAGTGGGTAATATAAAGAAAGGATAAAAATGGTAATTCAAAAAAATTTTAAAAATGTTTCCATTGTACATGGTACTATCATATAACCAAGTGTGTGTGTGGGGGGTTAATACATGGGTGTGTACTGTTTAAGTACAAGAATATTTTGGGATGCTTATGTAGAGACCAACAGTTGTCAGTGTTTTTCATCACTCTCATCCTTGTGCAGAATGTAGCCAATAATACATATATAGAGATGTAAACAAATGCACTTGTGAGCACCATATGACATTAAAGTGAACAAGAAAGGCAAAATACAAGGGGATGAGGAGGGGCTCAACACACATAATGGACACGAATTATGAAAGTGAATCTAAAGCTAACTGTTTTTATAGTTCTAATTCAGTCACAAATTTTTTTAGTGATGTGGTTAAGTGTATAACATAACCCATATTGGAAGTCTAAGATTTAATACCACAGTTAAGTACCACAGTTTAAGTACCACAGTTTCTACTCAGAATGCCTACTCTACTGTATAGAAGCTCATTGAGTTGTATAGGCTTAGGGGCTGGTGAATTTGGGTGTGAGATATTTTTGTTTATTTGCAAATTTTTAGTAATAAAATGTATCATCTTTATTATAATAAAAATATTTTTGAATGTGGTGAGTTCAGTAGAACATGAAGAGGATTTTCTTAATCCAGTAGCATCTCAGCTTTGGGAAGGACATCTGTGGAATCGTGGTATATTACTCAGAAGTGGAATAAAAACCACTGCTTAGTAGTTCATATTAGATGACCAGGAATAGGATTTTGGGCTTTGGACAGCATAATATCAGAAATCCTATGTGCCTAGGAACATGAGCAGCACAGATAGGTAGCTTGGAGAAATATAAGTTACATGTGATTGTAGCCATAGCACACAGATACTATGTTGTATAATGCTTTTTATTTTGCTTCTCATTAATTTTTTTTAGTATTCGAAAGCCATGCAGGGTCTGGAGAAATAGCTCAGCATGTAAGAACACTGACTACTCTTCCAATGGCCCCAGGTTTGGTTCCCAGTATGCAGCACCCAGCACCCACATGGCCGCTGCTGACAACCATCTATAACTACAGTCCCAGGAGATCTGATGCTCTCTTCTGGTCTTCATAAATACTGCGTCCATATGATACACAGACATACATGCAGGCAAAACATGGATTAAATGGAAAAATAAAATGGAAAAATGAGATGTAATTCTGGGTCTTGTGACATGGCTCATTTGGTAAAGTAAATTCAGAAGTGTACATACCTTAGATCTGATCTTCAAAGCCCACATAGAAAAACTAGACACAGTGGAAAGCACCCATAAGCACAGCCCTATGGCAGTCAAAGCAGGAAACCTAAGACTTGGAATCCAACCCATCAAGTTGAACTGATGAGCTCCAGGTTTGGTGAGAGATCTTGTCTCAAAAATAAAAGGGAGAATGATTGAAGAACCCAACAGGCATCAACATCTGTCCCTACACAAACTCATGCACTCATATACACATGCACACTTGCAAACGAAATCAATTTTGCATAGTTTTCCACTATCAAAAGCAAACTCTTAGTGTTACTGTTTTCTTACCTAGCACCGGATTCTCACAGAGTAAAATACACCTCCTACACTCTTCCTGGATTGTTAGAGATAAAATATAATCACAATGCCATCTGACTCCCCACACTTGTCTTTCTGAATAAATATCTAATAATCTCTACTCTTTACCTTATTTCAATAATATTAACTTCAATTATAGGCTCCATGGCTAAAACAATAACTCACTCTCAAGGCAAGACTCAATTCCTCCCTCACAGTCAGATAAGCCAAGTCAGGACTGCTGCAAAAGACAAAGTTAACAGACATGATTGTGTCCATGGCCTGAGATCTAACACAGCCATGTGTGACCCTAAATTATTTAATACACCTGGCCCTCAGGTTCCTATTTTGAAAAAAATTGAATTAGATTTTGAGGCTAAATGTTCAATGATTCTAGAGACATTTATTCAAAGTTCAGAAACACTAAAAACCCCTGGAGAATATCTATCTGTTCAGGTAGAGAATGTGGTTACAGTGAACATGTAATTTTGTTAGTCTTATGCCAGCCCATATATCACACAGATTCAAATGAACTGCTTCCTTTCCTTTTTGGTGATAAAAACCCAGTGTGAGAGCCAAGTAAGGTCTCTCTCTCTCTCTCTCTCTCTCTCTCTCTCTCTCTCTCTCTCTCTCTCTCTCTCTCTCTCTCTCTCTCTCTCACACACACACACACACACACACACACACACACACACACACACACACACATACACACACAGGGGGGCATACACACATGCACAAACATACACACACGTACACACAGAAATACATACACAGACATACATACAAATAAACATACACAATCACCCCAAGCACCAAATTTTCTCTGCATTGCTCCAATCTTATCTAAACAATGGTATTTTCAAAATTGTGGCTGGAAGAGTTGTTTATTTTGGTTTGGCTTGGGCTTATTTCATTCAATTTAATTTAGTAATCAAGATTGTATCCCAAACACAATTTTGTATAAAATTGTATCATACAAAACAGAGAAAAGCAGGAATCCTATGGACTGCATGGAAAGCAGCCTGAAACTCTGTCCCCTCTGACTTCTGAGTCTACACCAAACAGCATCTCAACCCATCCTCTCCTAGAAACATTTCACAGAAGCCTGACACTTCCATCTCCCTGGCTGTTGTTCATTTCCAGGAATAGGAAATGGAGAAGAGGTAAATATAATTGGGTCAAAACTAAAAATTCTATTTCTTGGTGATTCTTTTTAATTAAAACAATTTCTATGTAAAGTGGACCATAAACACAGAAGCCTGAGGCAGAAAGACTGTAGGTTCAAAGCCTGCCTGGGCTGCAGTGTGAGGTCAAGGCCAGCCTAAGCAACTTAGTGAGGCTCTGTTTCAAATTAGAAGAACAATGGATTGAGGCTAAACCTCACTAATAGAGTTAATATAGTATTTGCTAGGTATGCTTGAGACCTAGGTTCCATCCCAGTGCTTTATTAATGTGTGTGTGTGAGTGTGTGTGTGTGTGTGTGTGTGTGTGTGTGTGTGTGTGAGAGAGAGAGAGAGAGAGAGAGAGAGAGAGAGAGAGAGAGAGAGAGAAATATAGATGTGTGGGCATATGTCATGCCCTACATGTTGATGTCAGAAAAAAATTCATGAGAGTTAGCTCTATCCCTTCCACTATGTGAGTCTGGGGACCAGTCTCAATCGTCAGTCCTGGCAGTGGTACTTTATTCACTATAAGCCATCTTACCACTACCAAAAACAGTTTTTCAAAAAAAAAATATTTCTATCAACTGGGATCACATTGTTTTAAAAGTCTACTTCTGCTTTCTGCAAACAAAAATATTCTTAATTTTTATTTTGGATGACCAGCCCTCCATTGTCTTAGCCACATCAAGCCAAGCTCAAGTTTATTGACATTGAGCAGCTTGCCTGACCAGGCCCACAGCATATTCTGAGTAACAGGTACCTAGCTAACATGCTGAAACCAAAAGTTTTGCATTTTTCATTATCTTGTTGTCTGAAACTTTTTACTCTAAACAAAACCTCCAGAATTTGATGCACTTGTGATAGAAAAACTTAGCAAAGGAAAGGACTGTGTCTGTTGAGGACACCATTGAAAACAAGAATCTCTGCCGGAATTCCCCATATGCCTTCAGTCACTGCAGAAGTAGGTTTGTGAACTCAATTTAGAATTCCCATAGGTGGGGAGAACATCTTCCGAAGGGCTGGTGCATTAGTAGTACTATTGGAATTATTCATCTATATTTGTAAGTTTTTTTTCTGTGTATGTGTATGCCTGCTTACTGTATGTTTATAATGTGTGTGCCATCTCCATGGTGGCCAGAAGAGGAAGCTTAGTCTCTGGGAACTGGAGTCACACGTGTTTATGAGCTGCCTGATTCGGGTGCTGGGAACCAAAGTCTAGTCCCTGGCAAAAGTAACCAATGTTCTTAACAACTGAACTATCTCTTCAGCCACTAATTTAAATAGTTCTAGAGAGTAAGGTTCAGGATGTCTCAGAAAAATCATTCTGCTTCCATAGTGAAATTAGTCTCCATATTGTTGCCACTCCAGTGATCAAATTGATCAATACACTTTTATATGAATAACACTTCATTTTCTTTATCACAGTTATAAAATAAGGCAATTAATTACCCCACAGCCATATGGTATTCCTGCTTGAGAGATAGTTTACTGAGCAAAGGTCTGATCCTTTGCATTCATAGAAAGCCTTTTTATGTTATTAAAGCAGGTGTGTCATTTCCCTCATAATAGCACAGACCTATTCATTTTAGGAACAGGGTTTACTATGTAGCCCAGGATAGTCCAAAACTTGTACTCTTTCTCCAAAGATCACATTCCAAAGTGATGAGATTACAGAATGTACCACCACATCACCACACTGGACAAGTTTTATGATCATCATCTCCCATCTGATAGATTAACCTGGTCTATTAGCAAGTTACTCATGAGATACATGAGACATTCAGATAAACCAACATTTTCCTAACTTCAGCTTTTAAATCCTCAAGAATTAAAGGGAGCCCAGGAGTAAAACAAGGGTTTGATAAAGTCACAGTGTGGACACAAGAGGCTTCCCTTACATAGCAAACTAACAACATTCATTGGGTGAAAAGCAGGTAGAAAGAAGAAGCTTCATGAAGGGAGAAGGCTTAGCCTCGTGGCCCAGACTTTCTGGTCTAGTCTCATGGCCTGGACTTTCACAGCCACAGTCTCATAGTCCCACTGAAAGACACAGACACTTGTATTAATTGTACGCTGATTGACATGGGGCCCAGGCATATAACTTGCTGGCTCTTGCTCTTAAACTAGCCCATGATTCTTCTCTTGTTTAGCCATGAGGCTCGGTACTTTTTCTCAGAGCAGCATTTCAACTTCTTTCCTCTGCATCTGCTGGTGTCTCATTGTGGTGTCTCCGTGGCTTCACTGTGGCATTTCTGCTCTGTTCTTCTTGTTCCCAGAGTTTTCTTAGTCTGGTAGCCCTGCCCACACTTCTGTCTGCCTTCATCCAACCAGCATTTTTATTAAACTAATAGGCGGGACAATTATTTCCAATGTAACAACACATAATCCCACTACAGTGCCCATTATAGCAAAAAGCCACCAGTGTCCCAGCCTCATATCAAGCCCCAACTCTATTCCTCAAGACCACACAACTGCCATCAGTCTCTTACTTCCTGGGTTTACTTCCAAGTAACTGTGGAGCTGTGGGTATAGCTCAATTATAGAGCACTTGACTAGCACTAAAAATAAATTAATAAATCACATCTTTAAAAGCCACTTTAATTTTTACCAGCTTGAGGGGGAGGGTCCATGTGGGTGAGGTGCACACATATTGTAGATGTGGGAGCCCAAGGAAGCATCATCTTTTCTCAGTCACGTCCACATTTTTTAAACCAGAGAACAGGTGGGTGATTCTATTCAATTGAAGACAAAATGGGACATACCTCTCTAAAAGAAGTGGCCATGTAGACAAGAGTTGTCTTTTTTGAGAGCATTTCTCAGTGGCCTGCAACTGACCAAGTAGGGTAGCTAACAAAATAGCCACACAACTCACCTTTCTCTGCTTCCCCAGCATTGGGATTACAAATTACTGTACCCTACCTCAGTTTCCATGGTTGTTTGTTGGTTGTTTATGTGGGTTCTGAAGACTGACCTCAGGTCTAATTGCTTGCAAGGCAAACCCTTTACCAACTGGGCTGTCTCTCCAGTTCCTGGATTGACCAATTTTAACCATAATCTTTAACACAAAGATTTTCAAGCACAGCCCAGATTACTCAACATTTATTTTGATTTTTAAAATAAATTCAGAGAATAAAAACTATTAGAAAAAATATTAAACAAGCTTTTCTAAACTTTAATGAAATTATTTCATAAATCTTTTTCTCTGCTGCCAAGACTGTCTGAAAATTGCCCACATCTTTAATTCAAAGAAATGTAAATAAGAACAACAGCAAAAGTCATGCTCTCTTATGTTCAAAGCCAGCAAAGGCATAAAGAGTGGAGTTCTCTTGTACATTGGGACTCTGTTTGGTTTAATTGATGGACTTTTTAATTTTAGTTGCCAAAAGGGAAGAAGGAAATAGACCCCTCCTGGGTGAGATCCTGTGCTAGGTCATAACACATATCATCTCCTTTAACTCTTACAAGAACAGAACCCACTGGGTGTAGTGGTTTTCACTTTCACTCCTGAATAGAGTCTAAGACATAGAGAATCCAAGTAACTGGCAAAAGATCATCCACATTAAACTACCATAGGGCTTGTTGAAACAGTCAGCCTGTTTGATTTCAAAGCATAGTGTCTATGACAGTTTTATGACCACCCCAAATATACTATTTATCTTAAAAAAAAAAATCACTGCCCAAAAGAAATTACAGGCGGCAATGCAATTTTAAGTGGCCACATTTTGACAAGTAAAAATGAAACTATTGATGATAGATCAGATAAACAGATTGATAGGTAGATAGATAGGTAGGAATCATTGATAGATGATAGATAAGTGGGTGGATGGATGGATGGATGGATGGATGGACGGACGGACGGACGGACGGACAGACAGACAGACAGACAGACAGAAAAGAAGGATGTAGAGAGACTTCAACATTCAAAATGTGTTTGTTGGGATGGTTTCCCAGTGTTCTCAAATCATCATGGTTTTTGTACCACTTTTCCCTGAAAGAACATCCTTCAGTTCCCCCTCCTCTTGATTACTAGAGAACCATGGAAAAGTCAACACACAAGAATACAGTTTGTGCACAGCTGAAGATATGGTGATTTCACAGCATCTGGAGAACTTCAAATCCACAAAAAAGGAACTGGGGCTCTGCACTATATGCTTCTTGTGTTTCCTCATCTTTTTAGGAGAAAGATGAATGAGATCCTTTTAAACAGGCATGTTCTCATGGGAAGGTTATCACCATCAGAAAAGATTTTGTTTTGTTTTATTTCTGGTTTTTGAGACAGAGTCTCACATGTAGCCCAAGATAACCTGGAATACACTATACCATGTATAAGGTGCTGAACTTGATACTCAGCATCAAAAAAAATTAGTCAAATCAAACTTGAAGAAAAAGAGTATTCAAGTGAGTCGTGATGGACACACTTACAGTTTTAGTACTCTGGGGATAGAGTCCCAAGGACTGAATGTTCAAGGGAAGACTAAGCTATAATAGTGAGACCCTGGCCCAAGAGAAGAGTGGGGAAGCTAAAAAGGGAAAGAAAAAGGGAAGTGGGGATGTTACCAAAGATAAAGAAAATTTTATAATGGCAAAATGTCAATTGAGAAGAATAGGTAAGGGGCATGTGTACATAATGGAGCCTCAAAATGTCATGAAACAAAAATTAGCCACATGCAAATAAGAGAGGAGTAGAGAGATTTGGAGAGCCTCTTAATTGCCTTTAATTCTACATAATTTTTATGCTAAAATATTATGTCTTGATCTAGAAAGAGGCATAAATGGAAGCTTCACTATCCTGGCTTCAATGTAAAATCTTGTGTATCACTGAAACTTTCTTGTAGTTCCCTAATGTCTTGTTCCTTTTTTCTCTACTGACAAGCTCAGATTTTAATAGTTACATTGTTAATGTAAGCATTTTGAACACACTGGAAATGAACTTTATAAACCATTTCTACTCATGTGTGAGGGTAGGTAGCTTTTTCTTTTCACCCCAGCCCTCCACATATTCTCAACAGAGTGTTCACATACTTAAACAGCATTCTAAATATTGTTATTGAACTCATAAAAGGTCCTAACAGCTCACAGAGGTCAGACAGATGTGCAAGATCAACAGAAAACCTCGCTAAGGCTTCAGCAGAGGGTGGAAAAGAAACCACTGCCTCCTCACTTCTAAGTGACACCTGGGGAGTTTTCCTCACTAATCATCTTTGTGTTGTCCAGGACCATCCTTCAAGCTGTAAAACAAATAATTACTTTCTGAGGTTTTCATCCTTAACAGAAGTACCTGGACTACACCTGCCATGCTACCCAGGTGTTGTGGCTTAAAAGAAAATAGCCCCCAAAAGGAGTAGCATCTATTAATAGATAGATGCATGGATGGATGGGTGGAGGGAGGAAGGGAGAGAGATGATTGATAGATATTTCCTTCTTGGGTCTTAGAAAAAGCATGTCTGTGGAGCTGTGGAGCATGAAGGTAGCTCAATTATAAAGCTCTTAGCTAGCATGCATAAGGAAGTGTGTCTCTGTGGGGGCAGGGTTTGAGGCCCCTTTTGCTCCAGCTTCCCTCAGTGTGACTGTCAGTTGACTTCCTGTTGCCTCTGAGTCAAGATATAGAACTCTCAGCTCCAGTACCATGTCTGCCTGCACGCCACCATGCTCCCCATTATGAAGACAATGTACTGAACCTCTGAATGTCTGTAAGCAAGAACCCCTAAATTAAAGGTATTCCTCTATAAGAGTTGGTGTGGTCATGGTGTCTTTTCATGGCAATAAAAACCCAAACTAAGACATCAAGCCCCTGTGCCATTAGCTACAGAACTGTTAGTGGTGGATTTGAAAGCCAGCTCCCATCAGCCAACAGAAATTGTTGTGTTTGCTCTCTATAGCAAGGGAGCCTGGGTTTTAGAGACAGACACAGACACAAAGTTGCCTGAGTCCCCACAGAGGTCTGGTCTCAAGGGAGGAGGGTTTCTGGGAAGTCCAGAGGAAGCAGGACAGAACCATAAGAAAAGAATCCAAGGTTTAGTGTTTTGTCTCCTAGTACTATTTTGGTTAGAACAGATAGAAATCCAGTTGAATATCCTACAGGGCTCTGTAAGGACCACTACGTCGGGGATTATGTGACTCAAATATCAGTAAAACCAAGGTTGAAAAATTCTGCTCTGCATGTGCCCATGTTTTTGACCTTCACAAATCTTCCTCATAAAAGAAGTAAGTCAACTCCATGTTTCCAGCCACCTACTCTGTCCCGCGCCCACTCCTCGCCAGCAAGGAAAAACGCGGTACACACATAGGATCCTTCTGCAGTACAGCTTTAATGGGTCTTGGGGGAGAGCATTTAGCTTACGGAAAATGGAGGGGAGGGCAGAGAGAGGAGAGAGAGCGAGGGAGATGGGGGCCGCGCGGCGACAGGCCCCGGCAGGGAAAGAGAAAGCGAAAGGGAGAGAGCTAGGCCCAGGCGTGGCCAGGGCCGAGCCGCCCGCCGCGCGGCCTAGAGCCCGCGCCCGGGAGCCGGGCCGGCGTCCGTGCGCACGGCGGGGCGGAGAGAGAGCGAAAAAGGGCCACGAGGTAGGAAGCACCGGGTTTTATGTCGACCAAACGGCCCCTGCTTTAGGCGTATCATCTTCCTATAGGTTGCAGTCCAGTATCCCACATGACGCCACGGAAGAGGCTGAGAAACCAGTCTCGCGAGAGCACGCATGCGTTCTCTACTGACTCAGGCGGGTTGGCCAGCACCAGATAATAGCGCCACCTTGAGGAGCTGGAGCCAGCGGCCTCCAACACTACTCTCCATCTACATGAGTCCCAGTACTGCCTAATATCTCAAATGAGAAAAAATAAACTTCTCCTAGATTGAGCTATACTAATAAATTAATTAATTAATGACAGAACTAGTGGATTTGAATCAAACACAAATCAAGTTGCATCTAACCTCTAACCTCCAGAGAATCCCAGCCCAGACATCTCTGGGGAAAGGACTTGGAAACAGAGTTCAATTTCATACCTCTCTGGAACTTGTGCCGGTCAGTAGGACCCAGGGCCTGCTCAAGCACTGAGATACACTCCGGTCTTCAATTTCACATCTCTATAAAGAGGGTTAGAATGTAAGCAGAGATTAAGTGCCTTGAAATCCTCTACTCTTCTCTTCAAATATTTGTGGACACTGAAGAGTCTTGATCGTCTAAGACCACCTAGATCTTCATCTAGAGCAGCGGTTTTCAAATTTCTTTCACAGGGACCACCTAAGGCCACGAGAAAAAAAGACATAGCAAAATTACAGTTCCATAGCAGCAACAAAAAACGATCTTACAATTGGGGCCACCACAACATAAACAAACACCTTAAACTGTGTTTGAGGTCTGCAGCAAAAGGAAGGTTGAAAGCCACTGACCTAGAAGAATTTTATTTGAGGAACAGTCATCTGGGTCTTGGTTTCTGGTTTTGCCTGACAACCATGGAGACCCAACCAGTCACATGCCTTCTTAAAAATCTACTTAACAAAGTTCTAAGGTGGATTATAAAAAGCATTGTGCCTAGTGTGAGGGTAGTTCTCATCCTAGTCTGTGAAGCAGAGCCTATGTGCTAGCAGCATTTCTCATGGCCTCATCTATGAAATAAAGGTCACCTGTCTGAATGCCACCCCTTCACATCTCCTAGAACATATTAAGGGACATTTATTCTTCAAACATGTCTCCAAAGTACTTCTTAGTGTGGACCAGCTCCTTGCTTCCTTCTGGCTGGCTCCTTTCCAGCTGACTCCCTCCCTTAGTTCAGTCCACAACAGACTGCAGCCCTACTGTGTGAACACTTTTGCTTTTCTCATACTGAGCACAGGGAATGCTAAAGTGGGCAGGACTGCTACTTTCTGAATTATGGCATTTGCTGCCTGATAATCGAGTTCTGTTTTCATCTGTCTCTCTCTAAATCAAGTGCTTTCCTAGACTAGCCTCAGCTCGCTTAGCACTGAATTCTCCAGAGTCTGAAAAATACCTGGAACACAGTAGGTGTTCAGAAAATACTGGGTGCATAAACTAGTGAAATTTAAGTGGTTTCCTATTAAAGTGCTCTGGACACGGGAATATTTGACCAACACAAACAATGATAATGAGCTGTGTGTGTAGCAGGTTAACAGTGCTGTTAGAATTCACAAAAGGACAGGGCAACAGATGAACTCCAAAGCACCTTCTCTGCTTGCAAAGCAGTTTCTGGCCCCAGATTTCCTATGAGAAGGTTAGCGGAAGTGAGGGAGAAATAGGAAAAGCTGAAATCAGCCTGAATTAATATCAGCAATGAAACTCTATCCAAAGACACTGTTTCTCGGCTTACCTGTAGTTTGGATTCTGTTGCTATTTGTCTTCTTCTTTTTTTAATGAAGCAAGTTACCAAGACAGGAGAGGAAGAAGGAGGTGACTAGAGGGAGAGGCAGGAGGGGTTCCAGTCTCCCGAGTACCTGTCATCTCTGTGACGTGGACAGCTGGCTCTAGTTGTATTTTAAATGAAATCGCACCCTAATGTAGATACCACGTCTGGGATCTTGAGCCACCCTGTGATCTGTCACTTTTATATATACATGCACAGGGGAGTGGAGCGGTTTCCATAGAGAGGAAATATCAGAGCCCACTTACAACATCAGAGAAGGCAAAGCTGTGACCCCGAGCAGTCAGAAGTTGAGAGGACCTGCCTGGAGCAGCCCTGCCAGCCTGATCATTTCCACTCCAGAGAAAGTCCACTTACAGGTAAGGCTGTTCTTAGGGACTGACTTATGAAGTGTAAATGTATTTTCTCTCAACAAGGGCTGGGTGCTAGACAGCTGACACAGAGATGCTACCTGCTCTCGGTGGGAGCTCATGGGAAGGGAGTGCTGGCCTCCATGGCCAGGCTTGTTTTAAATCAGCAGAAATTGGTACCAAAAACACCAAGGAGAAGTTATTCGGGGGACAAAAATGAACATTCCTTTGTTAGAATACAGAAACTTGCTTTGAAGGAGTGGCAGATCCAATGCAGTTTGTTCAAATCTCCCCCGCCCCTCTCTCTCTCTCTCACACACACACATACACAAACACACATGCCCCTCTTGTTTCTGAATACAATCCATCTATGAACATAAAAAGTAGTCTTTGGTGACAGCTTATAACTAGATGGGGATACAATGATCAGATCAGAAATTAGAGTCCCATATTCCACACTGTGTCAAAGCAGCAAGGATGTATGGATCTGTTGTTCACTTATACAAGCTTCTTTCCTGTGGTATCTTCTTCCCTTCCTGACATGCTGGGATGGGGAAGTTACTAAACAACCCCTAGAGTTTAAGAGACTACTCCAATACAACATGAAAGGTGAAGAGTTCTCCCAGCCCAGAATCCTTTCCATCTTGCAATGCTGGGAAAATGGGGGCAGTTAGGGATTGGGGGGCAAGTGAGAAAGGAAGCTTATAGAGGAGCTGCAGTCTACCTTTTATGTTCAAGTTTCCTGAGAATTCCATTTGCTTTTCCTTTTCTAAGCACATGTAAGTGGGGGAGCCTCATCTAGGAATGGAATAGTTAACCCATGGCCAATCTATAATGTGAGAATTGTCTCCTCCATCTTTGAAGAAGAGCATCATTTTTCATGTTCAGGAGAGTTGCTTATGTCTAAATCTAGGTTGGAGATTATTCCACACAAACTATTCCGAAAGTAAAATATTTCACAAAGCTCCATCCTACATTATTTGAAATGTTGAGTGTTCCCTAAGTTCTGCAACATGGGTCACAAAAGTTTTTAGTTGGTTCATTTCTTAGTTGAGTTTCTTACCTGTGTT
The DNA here is from genome assembly GCA_033318265.1 of Phyllotis vaccarum. Lineage (NCBI taxonomy): Eukaryota > Metazoa > Chordata > Mammalia > Rodentia > Cricetidae > Phyllotis > Phyllotis vaccarum. Next base: position 11,267,652 of record JARWLC010000011.1, on the reverse strand, counting down.
TGTAGACACTCTGGGCCCCGAGGTCCAGGTGTCTTTGTTGCTATACTTGAGAGACTGTGCAGTTCATGTTTCCTTGCCCTGCTTTTTCCTGGGTCTGGCCAGGTCCATCATTGCTTCATATTTAAGCTTGATTCTGTTACAGTTGTCTAAAGTGATTGCATCTCTTTAGAGGTTCCATAGGGAAGTACTGCTTAAATAATCACAAAGAGCTTTAGACATCTAAAGATTTAAAAAAAATGTGTACAAATTTATCCCCTAAATCTTAACTAACTGGGGCTTGATGTTTCCATAGAAAAGGACAGGCATCTTAAAACTTCATGTTGTTTCAGTTAAGGTAAATGGTCCTGAAGAATTTAACAGGAGAAATTTGCCCAAAAACTATGCTTCACGTAGGGAGCAACAGGCGCCTTTTTGTAGCTTTGCTTTATTTTGATTAGTTATTTGCTTATTTCATCTTTTCAAAAAAAGCCACACATAATCTTGGGTTGCCTACTACTCTCTATATAGCCAAGTATGACTTTAAACTCTGATAACCCTGTCTATACTTTCCAGTACTGTTACAGGCATATGCCACTATACCTGACAAAGAGTATTTTCTTTTGAATCTATAAACCTCTGGAGAAATATGACTCTATCTCCCAAGTCCTAGCCATTATTTACAGGCAAAAATATCCAGAATGGTAAAGAATTCTTATATTTCAGATAATACTAGAGTTGGGGCTTCTCTGTGTACAATGTTCTGGATAACTGTCATTGCAACAACTCTTCATCAGTGTCAAGGCTGACATTTCTTTGTCACCCAAAACTCCCACAGTCTCATACACATACTAGGTCTGCAAATGAAGACCTATACAGGATATTTGCTCGCAGACACATTTTATGCATCATTCCAATAGCTTTGGCCTCTTCTCTATAATTTTCTTCTCTAACGGAAACACTGGGTTTAAAGAAATTTTTTTAAATAACATTTTTAGAAAATTGCTCCCCCCCCCCTCTCTCTCTCTCTCTCTCACACACACACACACACACACACACACACACACACACACACACACACAAGGATGTAGATAAAAAGGAATCTCACTTCTCACCCCCAGGGTCAATTATTTGTGTAACTGAGATAAGCAGGACACAAATCCATAGCAGGGGCTCCATGGAAACCAGGCTACAGCAAGAAAAATGTTTTACGTTTTTCGTGGGAAAACTGTAGACAGTAATTTTGACAGAACTTTTCTCTTGTAAACACACACACATGTGGTTTCAAAATAAAAACAACAAAACTTCTGTGTCCCTGTACCCCTCTGCCTCATAAAGTATTTTTTCCTCAGTAATACATAATAGCATATATCTGCACAGAGAAAATACATACAAAGGGAAAATTAATTTCATTAAGTGTCTGAATGCTGATCTGCATGTCAGTTTATATAACAAATATTTGTTGATCATATGATTTAATATAAGGCTTTGTTGATCCCATCAGCAGCTACCAAGGATCTCAAGAGCCCCAATAAACCACACAGGCAAAAATTCTCTGCATCACAAAAAAAAAAAAAAAAAAAAAAGCTGACAGGTCACAGAAGAACTCTCGAAACGCTAAAGAAATACAGTCGAAAGGTGCTGGTTTGTAAACTCAGGGGACAGTTCACACTGAAGGAGCAGCCAGTATCAGCTGATTCAGTCCCAAGATGGACTTGGACACAAAACACATTGAGTTTTCAGCAATATTTGTGATTCTTGTATAAAAATCTAAGCTAGTCCCTGCTGCTATTCTGTAACAGTTTTATGCAAGAGCAGGTGGAGCCATGTGATTTAGAAAGGGTTCAGACCGTATCAAGGCTGTGTTGACTTGGCAACCCCTCATCAGCACATATACTCAACCAGGGTCTGACAAACTCTAAACTGATGTGAGTCCCCTTATCTTCTGAATCCTCTTTGGAGGAAGACCTCAAGAGACCCTCAGACTCAGTCCTCTGACTTCACAGGTGAAAACGGAGTTCTTGGGCATTTAGACAAGAGCTCACTTGCAATCTCTGAAAGGAATCAGTGAGCAAAGCCTTTCCACCAGCATTAACACCTTCTGAACTGTTGTCTGATTTGCTTTATAATTTCTTTCAGGGTTAAGAGGTCACTTATACTCTCAAGTTTTAAGGTGTCTTCAAGGCATCAGACAGCAAGCATTCACATTTCCATGCAGGACTAGCTGGATCCTCAGTACATAGTAAAGCCAACAGTCTGGCTATTGAACGCAATGTGTCTTTGTTCACACAAAACAATAATACAGCTCTGTACAATATTCCCCAGGAACTTCCACAAGCTTCTTCTTGTTGCTGTTGTTTGAATCAAGCTCTTGAGAGGTAGTCCAGGCTAGCCTCAAATTCACAAGCTTCCTGCTTCAGGCACTTGTGTGCTGAACAAGTGTATGCCACCAGCACAGCCAGCTCTAGATTCTGATGATCACAAAAAGAAATTGAACTGAATAGAAGAGAGATAGGCTCACAACATCAGCAGCACCTACAGATGCAAGTTCTCAGTCTCAGTACCAGGGTCCACACTGTATGATTAAGTGATCTTCTCATGGCTTCAGATGCACGCTAACTCAGAGCAATGTACTTACCTGAGCTAAGTGTTAGGCAAGCCTGGGTAGACTGTGGTGTAAAGAGCACTATACAGGCAAGAGCTATAAGCCAGAGATGGACTACAGCAAATATATTAGTCCAGAGGATCAAATTATTGACTCAAACTATCCAGCATTCTTCTGTGTGAAAGGGGCATGACTGGAAGGGCCGTAGAGATTACTTACATGGGAACAGGCACAAAGCAGCCCAGTGAGTGTTGTTAGAGCCCACATTCTCACACACTGACATTTTAACTTTAATTCATTCCTCAAATTTTGTGAGGTAGTTATTGTCACACATTTGTCAAATGAGGAAATTGAATCTCCCAGAGACTAAGATCCAATCAAGCCTCCAGCTAAAGGACCAGATGGAATCTGAGCCAATTTCTGTCTTAATGCCAAAATGTGTGCTTGTCACTTTATATCTGGTCTGTGTATATTTAGATTATTTAAGGCAAAGTTCATGTATTTTGTCATGAAATATTGTAAAAAATTGATAAAATGCTTCTGATACTTAAAAAAGGAGCAAATAAATAAATCACTTTAAAAAGAAAGAAAGGCGGCAGTTACAATGTACACCTAGGAAAGGAGCAACTTTTACAGGAAACTGCAGTGAGTATGGGGATATTATATGTATGTATTACATAGATGCACACATGCATGTGTTATATAGATGTGTGTGTGTGTGTGTGTGTGTGTGTGTGTGTGTGTGTGTGTGTGTGTGTGTGTGATGAATATGTGTGAGACTTTTAGGTTTCTTCAAAGACCTTGACTCAAGCATAAATGCAGTCTGAACTGGGGGGTAGGAGTGACATGTACATATTATCTCAGTACTTGAGAGTCTGAAGCAGGAGTCTGGGTTACCATGGGCTACATACTCAGTTTCAGACCAGCCTGAGCTAAAGAGTAAGATTCATTTTTACAGCCTAAAAAAATTTGAAGTAGGTCATTTCCTACTCATCAACTGGGAAAGGATATGGCCAAGGTCATATTGATATTAAGGTTATTTAGAGCACAGGCCTTTGATTACATGTCCCCTGCCACTGTACACCATAACTACAGTCTAGCAAAACAATCTTTCTCACTGCTGAGCGCTTATCAGAATCCTTGTGTTTATCCACTTACAGAACATCCTTGCATTTTTAAATACTGGCATTAGAAAATAATTATACAGGTTTCAAAGTTAACCCAAAGTAAAGTTGTAAAGTTCAGGAGCACACTCGCAAGCAAGTAGTTGAAACTGGCACTGTATGTGCATGGCACACACTCAGGGGTCAGTGTGTTCTGATGGTAGGTTAAGAACACAGCATGTCAAGGTCTGCAAAACAGAAGTCATGGTACTCTGTGAGGTGTTTAGATGAACCCCAGCCACTGAAAGCCCCAGCCATTTCTACTTCCATTTTTCTTATGAATAATGGAGGGCTATAATGAAGTTAATTAAGTCCATGTCTTTATTTCTGGGTAGGAGAGAATGTACATCCACAGCCCAGGCAAAGAGGGCCAGGGTGGAAATGGAACGGGCTCTTGTAGACAGGAGACAACTTCTGCCCACTTTCTAACTGTTCTAGAGAACAAGAAGCACAGACGCCTAATTCTGAAGCCCAAGAAGGCAGACACATGCTTAGTACATTTGATACTCACTTTTGGGGCCGTGGCAAACTGAGGTAAACAACTCAGAAACACCAGACTGGCAAATTCTCTGATTGTAGAGATCATCAGAACTACCCAAGTGAATTGTTCTGACTTGAGCCACTGAGGGGAAGAAGGATTTCTTTTGGTTCACAGTCCCAGATATTTAAGCCCATCTTGGCATAACCAAGAAGCTTCCTTCATGACACAGAGGATTCAGGCAGTGAGACAGAAACAACCAGGCCCTACAGGGACCTACTTCCTTCTCCTTCTCAGTTTCCAGAACTTCCCCCAAAATTATCTCAATCAGGAGACAAAGCATTCAGATCCACAAGCCTCCAGAACATAGTACACATCCAGACTGTGCTAAAACACAGATGGTAGGGCTCTTTATTATGGTTCCCTGGTTCTAGGGAAGAACCTGAGAATTATTTGCAGTTGTAGTAAATTTCCAGATGATGTTGCTGGTCTGGGATCAACTTAGAGAAACCTCTCAGGAGAACCATAGAAATGCTCTGTTGGACCTCATTCAATGTCCTTCTCAGACCTGTTTCCACATCCTTCTTTCCTACTGCAGGGAGCAATGTTGATGCCCACTCACTTCTCACTGCTCCTGCTGCTGCTTCTGGGGGTCCCCGGGACAAGCCTCTCCCACAAATTCTACAACCCTGGACCAGTCTTCAGCTGCCTCAACACAGCCCTGTCTGAGGTCAAGAAGAACAAACTGGAGGATGTGCCCTTGCTGAGCAGGAAGAGCTTTGACCACCTGCCCCCACAAGACCCTTTGGGAGAAGAGGAAGCGCAGAAGCATGGCAAGAACAAAAGAACTTTCTCAAGCGCTGTGAGTGGGAGTGGAGCTGGAAGTGCCCGCTTCAGATACCAGTCCCGAGCACAGCACAAGGGGAAGCTGTTCCAGGACAAGGCCAAAAGCGACCGGGGCACCAAGTTCACTCTGTCCCTTGATGTTCCCACTAACATCATGAACATCCTCTTCAACATCGACAAGGCCAAGAATTTGCGAGCCAAGGCAGCTGCCAATGCTCAGCTGATGGCACAGATAGGGAAGAAGTAAAACAGGCCAGGTGAGAGGGCCGCATAAGAGCCCCTGAGCGGAGGATGAAGGCAACTGAGGGCATGCCCTGGAATCTCAAGGGAATGCTGTGCCCCTCTGGTTCTCTTTTGCTTCCAGCCTGGCTTCCCTCCTCCTCTGTACATAAACACTTTTAAGTGCAGTATTGTTCAGCCTGTGCAGAAGATGGAGGTTAGTGTTTCTCCCTGTATCCCGTGTCTGCTTTCTGGTTCACTGTGGCAACAGGCTAATTTCCCGCAGTGCCCCTCCTCTCCAAGCTCCTCCCCGTTCCAGAAAAGGCAAGGAGAAGCACCCACAGCTTACCCTCTTGCCACAAAGTACGTCCCCCTGTATCCCCATCTGGATTAAAGCGGGTGGCTTGTTGAACTTATGTTTGTCTCTGCTTTTCTTCTTTCCAACTGATCTTAGAACAGAAATTGCTTCCGAGGAATGTTGACGAGGGGTCAATTGCCCATCCCTCAGGAGCAGCATCTGCTAAAGAGTAAAATAAAGCTTAAGAGTCATTCAGCCTTTACAGCTCCATCTCAAGCCATCTCTGTAAGCTGGTCCCCACAAAAGTTGCATACTTTGGAATTTGTTACAGTGTGGGCATCAGGGCTGTGGAAGAGCAGGAAGCTATAACATTCAGAATTGCTCCATAGCTCACTGGAGCATAGAGCCACTAACTTCTTAATTTCTTGTTTGATTTTATGTGTATGTGTGTGGTATGCATGTATGTGTGTAAGCATCATAGCATTGTGGGAGTACCTGTATATTGGTAGGTGCACCTGCATGTGTATATGCATGGTGAAGGTACAGGTTGATGTAGTTGTCTTCCTGGATAACTCTCCACCTTATATACTGAGGCAGGATCTCTTATTTTAATCCAGAGCTCACTAACTCAGATAGTGTAGTTATCCAACTTGTTCTGGGGATCCTGTCTCCACCTTCTGGAATCTGGGGTAATAGAAATGCCACCACACCCACCTAGCATTTTTATATAGATACTATCTAAGCTCTTGTCCTTAAGCTTACATGCTGTCTTAGTCCAATTGCTGTGATAAGACACTATGACCATAGCAACTTATAAAAGAAAGCGTTAATTTGGCACTTACAGTTTCAGAGGGTTGGGGGTCATAGTGGGGAGCATGCCAGCAGGCAAGCAGGCATGACACTGAAGTAGTATCAGAAAGTACACATCTTGATAGAGGACCAGGAGGCAGAGAGAGAGAATGGCAAAATGTGTTTTCAAACCTGAAAGCTTGCCCCAATATGCTTTTCCCAATAAGGCCACACCTCCTAATCCTTCCCAACCAGTTCCACTAACTTGGAAGCAACTGTTCAAACATATGAGCATATGAGCCATTCTAATCCCAGCCACCACACTTGGCAAGTCTTTTACCCACTGAGTCACTTTCCTGTCTCCTTCACAGAACTCTCAGTAGAACCACATTCCTTCCCAGTCCTGGGCAGGACACTGTGGCAGATTTTGATGCTTCTGTGATGCAAAGGGAGGATGCTGTCTGAAGCCAAGAGATTAAGTGAATGAAAAGAAGCAAATTTGGAAAGAAGATAGTGTTACCCCAATGTTACAAATGATGAACTTGAGAGTGAGAGCAGTTATGTAAAATTACATACATGTTCACCAATTTATATGAAGAATTCAAAGGTGAGAATATTTAAACGAACAAAATTTTCCTGAAACTGGACCACACTAAAAGCTGTGGCCTCCTCGCAGCAAGATTCAAGGGCCAGATTCTCAGAAAAGAGACCATTGTCCTACTGACTTCCACACACCGACAAATTATTAATATATAAAGTGAACTTCTGCTTGACAAAACATAGCACAGTGCACAGAGAGAGAGAGAATGAACTTCAGCAATAAAAATGAAGCTAGAGTTGTAATTCAGTGGTAAATGTTCGCCTAGTTATGTGTGAGACCCTTGATTAGTTGTCCATGCACAGAGAAAAAGACAAAGACAGGTCAGTCTTGTGAGCCCAGGGCTGCAGGATCTCCAGAACATAGGGCAGCAATGGGATGTCCAGGAAGCGTCCCAGAGAGGGCTCAGCATCAATGACACAGTAGAGACCAGGAAACTCTAACCAGACCAATGATTCTTTTTGATAAACATCTGCATGTTGCATGAATTCTGGTTGTTATTAAATGAAACTCAGAACCAGATATCGGGGGAAAGCTGGAATATCATAGAGAGAGAAGCAGACCACAGTCAAATCTCACCAGCCAAGCTATCTTCCAGCTTCCTCAGCCTCACTCCTTGTTGCTTCTATAGAATAATCTCTGTCTTCCTACACCTGCCTTAAATACTTTCTTCTCCCAGTTGTTTCACATCCAGGTTAAGATTAAAGGTGTGAGCTACTACTATTTGGTAGTAAGACCTTGAGCTCACAGAAGCACAGAAAGATCTGTCTCTGGAGTAAAGGGATTAAAAGCATAGGTCACCACTTCCAGTCTTTCCCCATGCTGGGATTAAAGGCATGAGTTACCATTCTCTGACCCCCCCTGGATTGACTGTGGGTGAATCTGTTTTTGAGACTGGTTTTATTAAATATATAACATATCACCCCACCTGCATGTAAAAATATATGGATAAAGGAGTCTAGTGTGTGGCTCACTGTGGCACACTGCAGCTTCCATGATGAGATTTCACCTTTCTTCCCTTTTTTTTTTCTTTCTTTGTCTCCCTTTTTCTCTTAAATCTTATTTTTATTTGTATCCAGGGCAGGTAATGAGTTGGAATGTAAAAGACAAAAAAGAATATAAATAAATAAATGAGCTTAGAAATGTGACTAAGTGATTTAGGCAGGGCACACTGTACAGTCTCTTTGAGGTCTCAGTGCATAGAATTTTATCAAATTTTTAGGCTTTCAACGTATTCTCACTCTAATTGTTGAGTTTAACTGTGATTCTTATTTGCCCTATTGACATTATGAACCCCTGATCCCTACCTCCTCAATCAGTACAGATGTAATTACTTAAAACGAAATCATACAGGAGTAGCATAAGCCCTGCTGCAATATGACCAGTGTCCTGAGAGGAGTTTTGGTCATAGAGGCACACAGTATAAAAAACAATTTGAAAACTGAAGTTATGCTGCAAGCCAAGACATGACCACAACTAGGAGGGCGTTCTGGAGGAGAGCGTCCTAAGCACCTAGACAGGGGACTGGGGCTTTTGGCTCACTGACTCTGATGTTTAACTTTCAGAGCTGTGATGCAATGGATCTCTCTTTAGCCACCCAGTTAGCTGCCCTTTGTTGCCGCAACACTAGAAAAAAAATATGTTATTTTAACTGTAGTGATTGAGGTGGAATTTTATAACCACTGAATCATGTTTTGACTCTTATGAGAATCTTTCAGTGTAGATAATAGTGTCTTATCTGTACAAATTAGTAAACTAAACTGAATCTCAAAATAATCAAATGACAGAAGAAGACAACAGAGAGATGGAAAGACAATCAGAGAGATGGAGAGACAAACAGAGAGATGGAGAGACAAACAGAGAGATGGAGAGACAATCAGAGAGATGGAGAGACAACCAGAGATATGGAGAGACAATCAGAGAGATGGAGAGACAACCAGAGAGATGGAGAGACAACCAGAGAGATGGAGAGACAATCAGAGAGATGGAGAGACATACAGAGAGATGGAGAGACAATCAGAGAGATGGAGAGACATACAGAGAGATGGAGAGATAACCAGAGAGATGGAGAGACAATCAGAGATGGAGAGACAGCCAGAGAGATGGAGAGACAAACAGAGAGATGGAGAGACAACCAGAGAGATGGAGAGACAAACAGAGAGATGGAGAGACAAACAGAGAGGTGGAGAGACAATCAGAGAGATGGAGAGACAAACAGAGAGATGGAGAGACATACAGAGAGATGGAGAGACAATCAGAGAGATGGAGACACAATCAGAGAGATGGAGAGACAACCAGAGAGATGGAGAGACAATCAGAGAGATGGAGAGACAACCAGAGAGATGGAGAAACAATCAGAGAGAGCGATAACAAATGTGGAAAACATTTGTCACTCATGTAAAAGGCACACATTAACACACATACATGTGCAAATACAAATGAGCTTTAACCCTATGAAAAGGCATTCAGCTTCATAACATCAACTCTAGCATCACCACCATATATAACTTCTCATCTGCCATATTGGTGAATGTCTGTTAAGTTTCACAGTACATTACTACATTGGTGGTACCAGCATCCACTGTCCTCCATTACTCCCCATGTCCTTCAAGTCAGGGGGAGACAATTTGGCAATACTTAGTGAAATTACAAAATTTTACATCCTCTGATTTAACAATCATTCTCTTACAAGCATTACTGGAAAATTTAAACGTTAGATCAATACTCCAATCACAGAGAATATTTTTCTGAACATTATTTGTTTATGAGCAAATCTTTTAAGTTCCTTGATTACTGTAGTGTTCCTGAAACCATTATAAGTATCTATGAATATTATCTTACTTAATTCTTATCAGCATATTCCAAGGGGTGTGTGTGTGTGTGTCTTTGTATTTCAGATTTGAAGACAGTGATTGAAGACCAGGGAAGTTATAATGATAACCAAGCTCTCCTGATGTGGGAATGTGATGTGGGAATGTCTTTCTATGCTGTGAATATTCTGTGAATAGCAATCTTTAAATAAAGGAGCTGTTTCGGCCCATGACAGGCACCATAGAAAAAGTACGAGGGGAAATCAGAGCATAGGTAGGAGAAGCAGGGGGGAGTCAGGGAGATCAAGCCTGAAGCCCAAAGGAGCAACATATAAGGAACACAGGTGAGCCATGGGCCACGTGGCAGACAGATTAATGAGAATGGGTTGAGTTAAGATGTAAGAGCAAGCTAGCAATGTGCCTGAGCCATAGGCCAAACAGCATGAACTTAATATAAGCGTCTGAGTCATTTCTGGGGGCCTGAGCAGCAGCTGCGGATGGCTAAGGGGTCTGGGGCTACAGGTCTGTGGGTCTGGGCCTCTGGCTGCCCAGGACCAAGAAACCGCATTGTAACAGGAATGTCTTTCTGTATGCTGTAAATATCAATCTTTAAATAAAGGAGCTGTTTTGGCCCATGACAGGCACCATAGAAAAAGTACGAGGAGAAATCAGAGCATAGGTAGGAGAAGCAGGGCAGAGTCAGGCAGACCAAGCCTGAAGCCCAAAGGAGCAACATGTAAGGAACACAGGTGAGCCATGGGCCACGTGGCAGACAGACTAATGAGAATGGGTTGAGTTAAGATGTAAGAGCTAGCTAGCAATGTGCCTGAGCCATAGGCCAAACAGCATGAAGTTAATATAAGCATCTAAGTCATTTCTGGGGGCCTGATCAGCTGAGGGCAGCTCAGGGGTCTGTGGCTGCAGGTCTGTGGGTCTGGGCCTCTGCCTGCCCAGGACCAAGAAACCTCATTGCCATACTCTCCCATTTGTGAAGTGGTATAGACATATCCATTTGCTCATGAACTTTCTCTTAATCAGTATCGCAAGCATTAGAAATACCAGTCATCCCACCCACCACCTCACAGAGCTATCATGAGACTCTAAAGAGCTTCAAATGTAGAGACATCAAAAAGGGCCCCACATAGGTACTGGGGGTTAATAGTATGTCCCCATCATGTGAGTTTACAGATGATGAAAATGTGCAGATAATTCATGAACTTGGAGGGTTGTCCAAATCTGAAATTCATCACCGAGAGTAGATAAAACAGAAGTTTCCTTTTGGTGGGCTCCCATTCCAGAGGTCAGTCTATCTGCACACTCAAACCCCAAGTTGAGATTAAATAATGCTTCTAAGCATGTCAATAATAATGCCTCAAATGCAAGGAGGGTAGAACTGATCATTATCCACAGACCACTGTCACTTTTATTAGGTCAGACTTCACTTTTGTGCTGGGTAACTTTGGAGGACAGGCATCAATCATTGTCTTAACATGAAGAAGTCCCCTGGTTCTCCTGCTTTCTCCCCAGTTAGAGAACAAATTTACAAGTGAAGAATAGCCTTGCCATCTTTAAAAACATAGCAATTGAACTCAATGGTAAGCTGTTTTGACTAAAGAACATTTAAGTACTCTAAGAGCCCTGGTAATCAGTAAACTGCAAAGGGAGCTTTGAGTGCACAAGAATTAAACTCTGTTCTTGGAACTTTCATGAGCTCTTGACAGATAATAATTTGCCATTTTCCTAAGACACGATTTTTGAATTATTCTCCATAACAGATGTGCATAAACAATTATCTGCTGAGGGAGCCCCACAAATTACCCAGTGTCTGTATCCCTTCAGAGATGGGTCGCTCTCTAATAATGGTCATGCAGCCTCTTATGATTAATGGTTCAAAGAGGGTTACTTAGGTTTTCTTTGATCAAGCAGAAGGAAATTACTGATCAATGTAGAAATCCACAGGTTTCAGACCTCCCCAATAGGAATAGGTTTTGGTTGATCATGCTTTAAGGGAATGTTAGACAACCATGCCTGGTTCAAAACCCTGTAAGTGTAACATGGATATGTGAGAAAGTGCTAAGAGGGAGTGGCATGTAATTCATTCATTATGCTATATAACACACTTTTAAGTTACATTTTATTTATTGTGTGCATGTGCACACACAAGCATACTATTCCACAGCACATATGTGGACATCAGAGAGAAACTCACAAGGGTCATTCTGTTCTTCCACTATGTAGTTCTCATGGATGGAACTCGGGTCATTGGGCTTGACAGCAAGTACCTTAACCAGCTGAGCCATCTCTCCGGCCTTCTAACAGACTTTTAAATTTCATTTATTACATTCACTCTCCCCTTTCACTTCCATCTATTCTCCATGTGAACAAATACTGTGCTGTTGCCCTTCGGTGTTGTGTCCACAGTAACTATGCTAAAGACAAGCATATGGCATATAAGTGATCATGTCTCAAAGTTTTGTGGTGAAGAAGTTGTAAATGCTTAACTTTAAACTATAATGTGTGGGAGATTGTGTTGTTTCATTGTAAATAATTATCCCACCCACTGGTTTAATAAAAAGTGCTGATTGGCCAAAGGCAAGCAGGAAGTATGGGTGGGGCTACCAGACTAAGAGAACTCTGAGAACAGGAAGCAGAGAGCAGAATGAGAGAGAGAAGCGGGAAGAAGCAGAGGACAACCATGCTGCTGTGAGAAAAGGTACCGAGCCCCATGGCTGAATAGATTAAGAGTCATGGGTTAGATTAAGGGTTAGCAAGTTATATGCCTGGGCCTTAGGCCAATCAGCCTAAAACTATTGTAGGCATCTGTGTGTCTCTGCAGGTCTGTGGGTCTGTGAGCCTAAACCTTGAGGTTAGGCCCGAAAGTCCGGGCCAGAAACCTCATACTACAATAATGTTCACAACATTTAAGAGTATCCAGCTTGTAAGACACACATTAAGCCCTTTAACTCCTACCTTAAATATGAACATTTTATAAATAACTTAAAGCTTATAAAGTTAAGTAATAATTTTTCTAGTTGAAAAACACTCTTGGGACAGTTAAGGGTACTTACCATATTTATAGTTTAAATCTTTAAATTTAAAAGATTTACTAAGAGTTTGTGGGAGTTTGACATACTACTACAGCCCTTAAGGGAAAAAATGGAATATATTAAACTCATAGCCAATCTCAAATATTTAGCACCATTTAAAACTATTAAAATGATACCAAAAATGTATGTGGATTCTTTTTGAAATCAAGTATATAAAAGCTTGCATCACTTAAATGCTAGACAAGTGTAGCAGCTGCCTGTACTCATAAAATAAATCCCAGCACTTAAAAAATAAAGGCAGGGATTGCAAAGCAAGCTGAATAGCACACCAGCTGAATCAGCAAGCTCCATGTTCATCTAAGAGACCTTGCCTGGGTAAATAATGGAGAGAGTGATTAAAGAATCATGTACTGAGTCTGTGCTCCATACGCTTGGGCACACATGGGAACATCAGTGCAAACACGTTTTTCCACATATGAGTGTACATGCCCATATAAGCACACACACCATACCCAAACGCAAAAGAAAAGACAAACCAGACTTACAAAGAGTCGAATCCACAAGGTTTATTTAAAAACTTAAGAAACAGTGTTAGTTTGAATATTGTGATGTTAAATTTTAAAACAAAATAAAATCTACAAATGTTCTTCGTTGCGGGAGAGGAAAGGAGGAAGGGATGAAAGGAGGGAGGGAAGAGAGAGAGAATGTATTTCACTAGTGCCCTCCAGTGGCTAAAGAAAAAAGCTAACAGGTTCATTAGAGAAAAACATTGTATCAGAACTGTAAAGCACTGTTTATGTATAGTATATGCAAAAGGAAAAATCATCAGCTATTACTTAATACAATATTTTAATATGGAGATAAATTCCATAGCATAGCTCAGCTGTCCCTGAATCCTAGGCGGCAGTGAATGGAAGCTCTAGATGCTCTGGTTATTCAAAGAGAACTCAAGACCAAGGTTTCCTGGAGCAAATGACCTTTAAATTGTATTCTAAGCTGGGAGTTACATCACTGGCCGTAGGACAAGTACATATAGGAAAATGGAGACTATCTTGGTTGAAACTTATGAGACCATTGTGACAGATGGGGATGGAGACGTAATTAGTATGAGTTGGGAAAGGATACCTGCCATGTGCAGAAGTTTATACCTATGTATAAGAAATGATGAGTCATTAAATCCTCAGTAAGGGGGGCAAGATCATGCAAGCTGTGCTTCAGAATGCTCAGTCATGGGGCAATAGGAGAAGGGTTAGGAAGACAAGATGAAAGCCAGAAAGGCTGTTAAGAGCAGGGGATTTAATGACTCAAAAAGGAAGAGGTAGACTCTCAAACTTACAGAAGCAGAATCAAAAGTAGCTGGTTCAATACGAAACATAAGAAATCAGGGAAGGTAGTAAAAAATAACTGTTATTTTAGAATCTGCTTCAGTGGGAAGATAATGGCACAAACAGCCACAGAGACCACTAAAGGGTAAACATAATTCAGCAAATAGTACATATTTAGGAAGAAAGTATTTGAGTGTATGCAAAGCATCTTGAAGAATGTGTTAGAAATTAGAAAGTTCATAGACTTAAGAGAGAAAACTTAGAGATAAGAGTCTGGACAGTCACATTTCACATCATGTGTCTGTGAGATCAATAACAACAGAAAGCCAAAAATATCTTCCCTGGGAAAGAGGAGCCTGATGGAACACTCAGTTCTACACATTTATACCATCCCCTCTAAGGCACAGGGAGCAAGCACCTCAGATGAGTGAGCAGGAAAAATGAGGAAAAGTTCTGCAGACTGCTATCTTCTAGGCATAACATATATGAATTGCAATTGCTTTCCCTAGGTGACACTTTATCACCTTACGCCATGAGCCAAAACAAACCATTCTTTAAGCTGTTTTGTCAAATATGTCCTCATAGAAACAATAGAAGGAACTAATAAAGCCTTCTGGGTTTGGCAAGATGGTTCCGTGGATAAAGGGCTTGCTGAACAAGTATGAGGAACAGAGTTCAGATCTTCACATAAATGCAAAGCGGGCAGGGGGTTGCCTACCTGTAAACCCAGTGTCTGAGAGCAAAGACAGAGCTAGACTAGCTAAATCAGTCAGCTCCTGGTTCATGGAGAGACGCTACCTTAGTAAATAAAATGGAGAGAAATGGAGAAAGACTCAAGATCAGCTTCTGGCTGCCACATGAACATGCCCACATACCCATACTCCTTTCAGACACACACACACACATATACACACATACACACACACATGCACACACACATGCACGTGCACACACACACACACACACACACACACACACACACGCACGCTCGCACACATGCACACACATGCACACACACAAATACCCAAGCAAAGCAAATACAAACCCCATCCTGGACAGGGCGACTGAAGAGAGGAATACATGCTTTCTTAGCTACAGAAAACTCACCCAAATTCTAAAAATGCTCAGCAGTATTCTTGTTTTTCGTGTTTTGTTCGTTTGTTTGTTTGAAAAGGAAACTAAAGAGTTAAAACTCACACTTAGGAAAAAGAAATGTCCTAAAAGCATTTGTGATTTAATTGATGTGTAATACATAGATAATAGAGAAATAACACTTATAATCTTTGTGGTTTTTACCTTAGATACAGGAACTGAAAAGCAGAGATATTAAGGTTCCATACTTGGTTGGTGTTTTGTTGTTTTGTTTTTTAGGGTGGAGGGGAGAAGAATAAAGTAAGCTTTTACTGTGACATAGAACTTATGTAAAATAGCTCTACCTAGAAGAGGCCTCGTAGTTCAAATGACTGTAATCCTCAGAAGGTTCTTAATTAGTAGAGCCAAATTCTACTGCTGCACACAAGAAAATATGACTGTATTGTTGATATTGTTATATTTAATTAAATGCAGAATCTGGGATCTCGCGGATTCGATTTTTGCTTTTCTTTTATTCATTAGGTATATAATAGCTTGAAACAAAGCGTGACATTTCAGCTCAGCATTCATTTGCGTGGTCATCAAAAGCTCAGCCCCACTTCCTCATAATCTTTTTCCAGAGCAGCCAGATCTTCCCTGGCCTCTATAAACTCCCCTTGTTCCATGCCTTCTGTGATGTACCAGTGCAGAAATGCTTTCTTGGCATACATGAGGTCAAATTTGTGGTCCAGGCGAGCCCAGGCTTCCACAATTGCTGTGGTATTGCTCAACATACATACAGCCCGCTGAACCCTGGCTAGATCCCCTCCTGGCATCACTGTAGGTGGTTGACAATTGATGCCTACCTTAAAACCAGTTGGACACCAATCAACAAACTGAACAGAGGTTCTTGACTTCATGGCTGCAATTGCTGCATTCACATCCTTAGGGACCACATCTCCTCTGTACAGAAGGCAGCAAGCCATGTACTTCCCAAGCCGAGGATCACACTTGACCAACTGGTTGGAGAACTCAAAGCAAGCAGCAGTGATGTCAGGCACAGAGAGCTGCTCTTGGTAGGCCTTGTCAGCAGAGATGATGGGGGCAAAGGTTGTGATGGGGAAATGTATTCTGGGATAAGGTACTAGGTTGGTCTGGAATTCGATTAAGTCCACATTCAAAGGCCCTTCAAAGCGGAGTGAAGCAGTAATGGAAGATAACACCTGAGCTACCAACCTATTGATACTAGCATAGGAAGGACGTTCAACACCAAGTTTGTGATGACAGATGTCATAGACAGCCTCGTTGTCCACCATGAAGGTACAGTCTGAGTGTTCTATGGTAGAATGAGTGGTAAGGATGGCGTTGTAAGGCTCCACTACAGCAGTGGAGATTCTAGGAGATGGATAGATAGAGAACTCCAATTTTGTCTTTCTGTAATACTCTACCGAGAGCTGCTCCATCAAGAGAGATGTAAATCCTGACCCTGTGCCTCCTCCAAAGCTTCGGTAAATCAAAAATCCCTGAAGTCCACTGCATTGTTCTGCCTGTGGAAAGAATATGCAATGTGAAAATTCCACCAGATCTACCCAGAGTTAGTGAACTAGATGGTAATGGTAGAATGAGTTCCCAGGAACAAACTATTCCAGGAGGAGACTGAGGAAATGGCTCCATCAGCAAAGTGCTTGCCTTATAAGCATGCAGGTCTGAGTCTGATCCTCAGCAGCTATGTTGTAAAAAAAAGAAAAGCTGGTCATGGTGCCTCGGAGTTATCATCCTGCACTGGAAAGGTAGAGGCAGACAGATTGCCAGGGCTTGATGACTATCTGTCTTATTCTGGTTGGCCAGGACCAGATTATATGAGATCCTGTCTCAAACAAATAGCAAAGCAGATGGAATCCAAGGAATAACAATCAAGGGGCCCTCTGGTCCCCACATGCACCTGTGTACACAAATACACACAGAAATACACACTTTAATGATTTAAAATGATTCTGAATGACCTCTTTTGCCACTGTCAGCAAACATATCTACTTTGAAATATACCTGAATGATCCTTCTGGAGTTGGATCTTGAGCAATTCTAATCTCAAATTTCAAAATACTCCAAAATCCTCTTTTTCTTTCTTTTTTCTTTTTTCTTTTTTTGAGTACTTACATGATGCCACTAATGGAAAGTCCATATCTGAGCTCATAGCAGTGGGTAGCAGTCAACACACAGGCACACTAAAAGTACTGCATAAAATGTCTGAAGCCTATGACTATAAGGGTTATTTGAAGTTTAAATGAATTTTACATTTGACTTGTTGGATGTCCTAAAATTCGTGTGTGTGTGTGTGTGTGTGTGTGTGTGTGTGTGTGTGTGTGTGTGTGTGTGTGTGTTGTGTTATGTATGCAAATATACCTAAACCTGGAGAAAAATATTCATCCAAGAAATTCAGGTCCCAGTCACTCAGATTCAGATAAGGGAGGGCTTGGTCTATAGAAGTAATTGACTCCTTTCATGGTCCATTGTTTTCATTTATCTACATATGATCTGAAGGCTTTGCAAGTAATAAAGGAAAAAATAAGCAAAATACAGAAACAAAATAAAGTTCCCTCTACAGAAGAAAAAGCATCTCTTAAGCTACACACGATATCCAAGATAGTGTATGAAAGGCACTACAGAACTATGAGAAAGAGCAGTAAGTATTCTTCACAAAAGGTCTGCCCCTTGTCATCTTCACAAGTAGGGGGTGAATATTGGAAAATAATACATTTTAGAGAGCTTTGGAAGTGTCTGCTAATACACAGACTGGAGAGGAGCCACTTGCCAGCTTACGGATCCTTTCTAGCACAAGCTCGATGACCTCTGAGCCCACGGAGTAGCGACCTCGTGCATAGTTATTTGCAGCATCCTCCTTTCCACTCACAAGCTGTTCTGGATGGAAGAGTGAATGATACTTTCCCACACGGATCCCATCTGCAGAGAGGGAGGTGTGGTCAGTGCTTGCATTCACTTTAACTGCTGGTTCCTTTCTTACCCTCACAGGACTTTGGTCCCTGTCCTTTTCCCATGTTGTGGCAAAGAAATGGAATTTATTCTTTTCTTAGTCTAGAAAAACAAAGGAGTCTTCTTGCTGGTCTCATTAGGCAACGTACCATGTTTTCCAGAAGAGTTTAAACTTTTCATCCTCCTGCCTCCACTTCCTGAGAGCTGGAATTACAGGTTGCACCACCATATCTGCTTTAATGTTGAGTTTAGGGACTGATTCCTACATGTTAGCAGCTGAACTACATCCCCAAAGATTACTTGGTTTTTATTTGTTCCTAACACTAGAAGAGCAATACTTAGCCTATATATAAGCAACTTTGGCCTTACTCTATTTTACTTTATCCATTTAAATAAAAGTTTTAATATTTGTACTATAGTAACATTTATTGGTATCAATCCACTTTGCCCCATCAATTTGTTATGTATTCTAACTCTATTCTAATGAGGAAATCAACTCTAATCTAGTATAGACAGGTTGCATTTTTCTAGTAGGGCAGACTATTTTCCAAAGATGATTGCAAACACACATCCTATTACACTTTGCTTCTAGAAACCTGTTATTCTTGCATTAAAAGATGTAGTGGGCTTATATTCATTTCCTTGTGTCTTCATAACTATCTTGACCCATCGAGAACAGGTCAAATGTCACTATGTGACTTACAGGGCTGGGTGAAATAATGCCATGAGCATCTACCTTGCACTCATGAGATAGTTGGTCTTGGCACCTAACCACCATGCTATGATGAGGTCAAAGCATCCATGTGAAGAGGACTCAAAGCCCCAGCAGCATCCATGGCTCAGGACTCAGAACACCAACTTGACAGCTAGGTGAGTGATCCACTATCCAAGTGAGTCTCCTGGCCCTCACCTGAATCTCTGAATCATGTGGAACAGTGAAAACTTATATTTTATGAGCCACACACAGACTACAAATTCATGAACAAAATAATGGTTGATACTGTCTTATACCACTGCATCTGAAGACTTTTTTTGTGTAGGAATAGATAGCCAATGTACATCAGATCCGAACCTACCCTCCTCTCCAGCTATTGTCTTAAGACAATGTCCCCTTTATACCTCCAATATGTCTCTAACTGCATTTTATAAGTTTTAAAACAGGATATTTCAAAGTCTGCCCTTGTTAATTATAAAATAGCATTTGGGCTATCAAGATGGTAAAGTAAGTAAGTAAGTAAGTAAGTAAGTAAGTAAGTAAGTAAGTAATAATAATAATAATAATAATAATAATAATAATAATAACTTGTTACCAAGCCTGATAACCTGAGCTTGGCCCCTGGGATCTGCATGGTAGAAGGAGAGAAAATAGTCTTTCAATTTGTTTCTATGGAATAATTATCAAATACTCTACTCTTTTGTAGAAGATAATGACAAATTTTTAGGGTTTTTGCCAATAGCTTCTAGCTTTGCTCTCAGATCAGAAATAAGACTTGATGTTCTGCTGACACATGTGGGTGAATATATTAGGAGCTTTACTTAGCTCATCCCACAGGAAAGAAGGCTAACATTCATTTGGATATGTTCATCACGGCACAAGCTGAGGTTAAGAGAGGTTTACATGATCCTTTCCATATAGATGAGCACAATCTTGTAATCTCACCTGCCTGGTTTGTCTGAGTTGGGCCTTGGTTAGAGGATTAGCAAGTCAAACTTCGGTTACCTATAACAGTTGGTTCTAGGTCCACAAAAAGCGCTCTGGGCACATGCTTTCCAGCACTTGTCTCTTGAAAGAAAGTATCTGAAGATACATTCCTATGTTCCATTTTTACATTTTCCGAATGGTCACATTGACTGTCCAGAATGAAGCCATCTGGCTGGATTCCATGTTCCAGGCAATACAGTTCCCAGCACGCATCCCCGATCTGGACACCAGCTTGACCAATGTGAATGGAGAGACACTCCCTCTGGAATAAGCCACAGTGGGTTAGAGTAGAGTAGAAACCCAGATAACATAAGCACTACTGATTATAAACAACAAAGACCAAACTAGCTTAGAAGTCACAAAGGAAATCCATTGTAATCTAAAGCAGCGGTTCTCAGTCTTCTTAAAGCTGTTACCCTTTAACACAATTCTTCATGTTGTAGTGACCCCCCAACCACAAAATTATTTTTGTTACTTCGTAACTGTAATTTTGCTGCTGTTAGGAATTATAACATAAATGTCTGTGTTTTCAATAGTTTTAGGCAACCCCCGTGAAAGAGTCATTCACCTCCCACAGGGGTCATGACCCACATGTTGAGAATCACTATTCTAAAGTGTTTTACAAAGGGGTCCAGCTAGGCATCTTAGCAGATAAAAGCAATTGCCAGTCACGTAGGCCTGACACTCTGAATACAGTCCCTAGAACAAACATACAAGTGAATAAAGAGCCATCTTTACAAAAGTGTTCCATAAAGACAAATTCTAAGGAGCAGCCACATTTCATGGAAAATGGAACCAAGGACTAAAATAGGACTTAAATTATCTCATGTTGGTAAGTCATCTTGGAGAATAAAATAGTTTGCCTTGAAAGCCAGGTGACCTGAGTTGGATTCCCAGAACCCAGGTAAAGACAGAAGGAGAGAACAGACTCCACACGTGGCTGGTGACATGCACATCCTCATATAGTTACATCATATACACACATGCATGCACACACACAATCATAATAAACAAATTAAAAATGTCTTATAAGTTTTTCTATCCTAAAAATAAAGAGCCTTCTACTGTGTGCTGGATGAAGAACTGAGTTAAGACTATATGTATAGTCTTATATAACCTACACATAGCTATAATTAAGGGTAAATTATGGGCCTGGTAAATGAGTGTTTACATCTGGTTAACTTACCCAGAAAAATGTTATTATAAAAGAGCAAATTTTAAACTGACCAGCTTTGTCAAATAATAGATAGAATTCATTGCCAATAAATTAAAGATGTTATCTCTTCATGCCTTGAAATTTTGTTATTTATATGTGCTCTCTACAGAAAGAATATTCTAAATTTAAAACTATTAGAAACTTTTGGTTTTTTTCAAAACAAACATGTCATTGTGCATTAAAAATTAGAGGCCAGGGAGGTAGCTGAGTAGGCAAAGGTGCTTGTCACCAAGCCTGAAGAGCAGGATTTGATCCCTGGATCCATATGGTGGAAAGAATTAATCAAAACCAAGTTGCCCTCTGACTCCTCATCACATAATAAACAAAATAAATGTAATAACTTAAAGAAAACCCTATTATACACATAATTATATAAAAATATTTTGTCAAGTAATTTTTAAAATACTTAGTCTTTATTATCTTACAACTCTATGTGCAGAGGAGTCTAGATCCCCACCCCACACAACTGCTGTGTGGGCAAAGCAACTGTCCTATAATTCTAGCCTGGGAAGGCAGAGATAGAAGATCCATAAAAGCAGCCTAGGAGCAAGGGTAGCCAAATTTCTGACTGAGAGAACTGAAGACAATTCCTAATATCTACCTTCATATCCATGTGCATATTCCCTCATACACATGTGAATACACACATACTCATACACACACACTCACACATACATGCATGCACACACACACTCATACACACACACATGCATACACACATATGCACACACACTTATACACACATGCATACACACATATGCACACACACACTCATACACACACACATGCATGCACACACGCACACACGGAAAAAAGTGAAGATATTAACACTTAAACTAGTTATTTCTGAAAAATAGATATTTTTCTTATGACAAGTTTACTCTTTGCATCTGCTCTCATCAGCATTCATCATTTTTCTTAAAGTGAAACAGCTTTTTAAGTAGTTGAGACAGACCATGTGTCTTAGGGCTTCTGTTGCTGACAAAACACTAGGACCAAAAAGCAAGCTGAGGAGGAGAGGGTTAATTTGGCTTATACTCAGCTTGGCTGTTCACTGAAGGAAGTCAGGAAAGGAACTCAAACAGGACAGGACACCAGAGGCAGGAGCTGAAGCAGAGGCCATGGAAGAATGCTGCTTACTGGCTTGCTTCCCATGGCTTGCTTGGCTGGCTTTCTTATAGAACCCAGAGCCACAGGACCATCTGCCCATCTTGGGCTGGGCCCTCCCCCACAGACCACTAAATGAAAAAATGCCTTACAGCTAAACCTCAAGGAAACATTTCCTAGGCTCCTTCCCGAGGCTTTGTGGAATAATGCTCTTGTGCACTGTAAAGACTTGTCACTTAAATTGGTTTAATTTTAATGCTGATTGGTCAGTAGCCAGGCAGGAAGTATAGGCAGAGCAATCAGACTAGGGGAATTCTGGGAAGAGGGAGTGCATAGTCAGGAGTTATCAGCCAGACTCAGAGGAAGCAAGATGAGAATTCCTTACTGAGAAAAGGTACCAAGCCACATGGCTAAACATAAATAGAAATATGGGTTAACTTAAAGTGTAAGAGTTAGCTAGTAAAAAGCCTGAGCTAATGGCTGCATACTTATAAGTGATATTAAGTCTCAGAGTCAATTATTTGGGAAGTGGCTGCTGGGAGTTAAAGGTGGAACAGAAATTTCCACCTATAAGGCTCCTTCTTTTGATAACTCTAGTTTGTGTCAAGTTGCCACAAAAAGTCACCAGAACACCACATTAACTGCTTTTTAACGAAGAGAAAGAAAAGGTTAAATCCTAGAAACCTACAGCAATATCTGACATTAAGAGGCTGCATTTTGATTGCCAGTCATCCTGGATCAAGGCTACCCTGGCCTGCACTGCTTTCTGCATCCTCAAGTCCTACAAGCTGCTTGGCCTTGTAAGATGAGAGGCAACCACAGATGCACTGTCTCAAAGTCTGAACTCAAGTACAGATCTCAGACCTCTCACCAATCGCTGGCCAGGCCTGTGAGATCAAGAAAGCAGAGGATGAGATAAAGAGCTCTGACCTGCCACACCCCTGCAATCTGCTCTGGACTCTGCTCTGCTCAGCAGCATCCAAACCTTGTACTTTGTCTCCATTGACATGGCATACCACAGACTTCTTTGCTTTGTGAAAATTTCAAATTCAGTACTTAGAACTTCATTTTGTTCCTTGTGCAACTCTCAGTTGCTGGTGACAATGGTTGTGAACTTAGCTTCAACATCACTTAGAACAAACTAATAGACCTACATCTATTGGCATGTGAAAATCGTAACAGTACATTCCATTATAAACAAGCTTAGTCAATCCTTATCTACAAAGGAACAATTTCATTCCCCTCCCCTCCTCTTGGACTTTAAAAGCTGTAAACACGTCAACCAAATCAGACCTTTGTCCTCTAAGTTTAAGATCCATTTCAAAAGAAGGGTTATTCATTGTGTCTGTACCCAAAAGAAACTTAATCTACAAAATTCACAGACAGACAGCTCCCAGTAACTCCCTTCTCCAGCTGTCAGTCGCCACACCAGGAACTCTATTGAAAGATCCATTCGTTGACAGTAAGTCACAGTAAAAACAGTTACCAACAGAAATAAATTGCTGCCCTCCCTGTGCTCAGACAACAAGTAAGTAGTACTATTCTTTCTCAACACGGTGGGGCTCTCAACACATATAGCTTGGCCAGACAAGCCCCATTCTTGGCTGGAGAATCACCCGACTTCACAAAGCCCTGCATCTGAGGGTATAGAGGACTAATTTGCCTTTTTCTTCTCTTAACCTCTGCCATCTTTCAAATCACTCTCTTAGAACATTAGTCATATTATTAAATGGCCTAAGAATGTGAACTAGTCACTAAATAACATCAGTAAGTCCCAGAACACTAACAAATGCCATTCCAAACCTGATTTGAGTTACTGAGAAAGGGTCATCTTCAATTAAGCTCTTAATGTGAAGATAGTTGTAGATTCATATACAATTCTAAGAAATAAGCAAAAGACCTTTTATATCTTTTACTCATTTGCTCTCAGGGGAAACGTCTTGCAAGACCATATTTCATTCAGAATGCTGACATTGATCTGCACAGTAGAACATTCTAGTACAACTATCATTCATGTTGGAAGCCATGATTCTTAGGGTGAAAATAATGTAAGCAACCTTAATGCTGGAGAGAAAGTCCACTGTGACATGACAAAGAAGAAAAAGCAGTTTGAAAGGTTGCTTCCACTGAAGGACTCAAAATTCTAAGATACTGAAAACTACTGTGATTTCCAAAAGGGAAAAACAATTAAAGGGGAAGTGGTTCTCTAAAGGCAGTCCCAAAACAGGACGACTAGCAGAACTATATTCCTTCTCACACAGAACTAAAGACAGAGTAAAGAAAATGATGTGCCCTTTATCCTCACATTTGTGATTCATTAAGGATTTAAAGTGGAGGAAAATGCCTAAATACAATCTATAAGATCTGCCACCATCCCAAATCAAGACTATTAATTGTGTACTGTGCCCACTTACCATGCTGGTCTGAAGGTATCCCTACGGCCCTGTGGTAATGATTGAGGAGCACTCATCTCTAGCTCAGCCTTATCACTGGGCCCGGAAATGACTCCACCTGAGGAGTGAAAGAATTCTTTACTTAAAGCAACACACCCAATTTTTAACTTTTCAGTTCTTTCATGGCAACATAGCTATATTGAACAAGCCATGCTAAAGCCTGTGCCAACTATAGCTTAGTGATTGATAGCTCACCCACAACTGTTTCTAAACCATATGTATGTTGAATATGATAATTACTGTATGTGCACATGTGTGTTCGTGTGGATGTACATTCATGTGCATTGTACATGTGTGGAGGGCAGAGGACAGCCTCAGGTGTGGATCTTCAGGATCTGCCCACTTTGGTTTTGTTATAGGGACTTTCAGTGGCCTGGCATTTGCTGATTAGACTCATTGGCTAGTGAGCCCTAGGGATCCTCCATATTTCCATCACTTGTCTTAGTTCCTGGTATTGCTGTGAAGAGATACCATGACCAAGGCAAGTCTTATAAAAGAAAGTATTTAACTGGGGCTTGCTAATTGTTTCAGAGGTTCAGACCATTGTCACAATGGGAAGAATGGCACGTGAAGGCAGACATGGTGCTAGAGAAGTAGCCACCAGTTCTACATCCAGATCCACAGGCAGCAGGAAGAGAGAAACCCGAGCCTTGGAATGAGCTGTCTAAAACCTCAAAGCCCACCTCCAGCAATACACTTCCTCCAACAAGGCCATACCCCCTAATCCTCTCAAATAGTGTCACTCTCTGGTGACCAAGTATTCAATCTCTGAGCCTCTGATTTGAATATTCTTATTCAGATCACCACACTGATCTAACTCAGGCCCTCATGCTTGTACAGCAAGCGCTTTCCTTATTATCTTCCCAGCCCTTGCAACGTCTTCCAAAGTTTTTCCTCAATATTAAGAACTGGGTCAACCCTGATGGAGAAAAGGAAAGCATGTAAGTAGCTCTTACTGCAATATCAATCAGCCTAAAGGATGTTGGAAGCCAAATTTTGAACCTCTACAAGAGAAACCCTGAACCACTGAGCCATCTATCCAGCCCCGAATTACCCCTTACTATTTCATATGGGTTTCACAAGTATCTTCTCCTTGAATAAGCTTCAAACCATTTTAAAACAGACAAAACCAGACACATTCAATGTGGTATGGACATAGATCAGTCCTTAATACTCAGGGAAAACAAAGAAAGTATCATTTTGTTTTGTTCTTTCTCTCTCTCTCAATGGGATCTTACTATGTAGACCATCTTAAGTGCTGAGATTAAAGCCATGTGTCAAAATGCTTGATCAGATGCATCCTTTTTCCCCATCACCTCCCATGTACTCCCAGACATGAGGGAATTTTCTAGACTTCTGCTATTATTTTGTTAATATAGTTTTTTTATATTTATTGGGGGGGAGCAAGTTCAGATTCATAAAGCTTTATGGGGTATTTCTCATACAAACTATTGAAATCCCCCTGGTGTACTTTTCTTATGCAATTAGTTGCAAGACCATAAGACCAAAACTGAGGCTCTCCAAAGGAGATAAAAACAGAATTCTGCTGTGGGTGACAGCATCAATGTCTAGCTCCTAATTCTAGCCTGCAGGCCAGCTACTCATGGCACATCTCACAGACTCAACAATTATGCAAAAGAAGATCTTGAAAGAAATAATGTATCCATACCATATTGGTTTGGACATACTTGGTAGCTATGCTTAGGTCCTGGAAGACTGGAAAAAAATAAACTGATAAAAAGCCTGGTGCTTACTGTTAGAATTTCCTTCTTTTCCCATTCCTTTCGTAAATAGTTTTCAATAAATGGCCTTGGGTTTGTTTTTGTTCTTAAGATTTACTCTTACTTTATTTGTATGGGTGGATGTGGGTGTGTTCCTTATGTGTGTGAGTGTTCATGTAGGTAAGAGAAGGGCATTGGATTAGGCTGGAGCTGGAGTTACAGGCAGTTGTGAGATGTCCAATGTGGGTACTGAGATCCAAACTTGTGTCTTCTACAAGATCAACAAGTATTCTTAAATATTCTTAAATAATGAGCTATCTCCCCAGCCCTGATTTTGTTCATGTTTTTGTTTGTTTGCTTGGGTTTTTTTTGTTCTGCTTTCTCCAACATAATATTTTTATTGATTATTTGGGAGTTTCACATAATGCCCTCTGATCATACTCATTTCCCTGTCGTCCCAGGCATCCACCCACTTCACCGTTGAGGCTTCCCCCAAAGAAAAGAAAATACTATTTTCTTTAAAGGGTTGGATTTTTGATACAACATTGGTGACAAAAGGGTTTATTTTTTGCTTCTACACATCACCAAAAGAAGGCAGGACACAATCTTAAGCAAGGCAGGAACCTAAGGGCAGGAGCTGATGCAGACACCCATGAAGAAGTGCCATTGTTTACTGGCTTATTTATGTCTTTCTCAGCCTGCTTTCTTGTATAACTCAGGTCCACTATCCCAGGGATGGCTCCACCTACAATGAGCCGGGCCCTCCCCCATCAATCACTAATAAGAAAATGCCCTACAAGCTTGCCCATAGTGCTATCTTATAGAGGTATTTTCTCCCTTGAGGTTTCCTGATGTGAGAATGCCTTTCTGTATGCTGTGAATCTCAATCTTTAAATAAAGGAGCTGTTTTGGGCCATGACAGGCACCATAGAAGAAGTAGGAGGAGGAATCAGAATAGGTAGGAAAGGAAGGGTGGAGTCAGAGGCAGATCAAGCTGAAGCCGCCCAAGAAGAAACATGTAGGAGCACAGGTGAGCCACGGGCCACGTGGCAGACAGATTAATAAAAATGGGTTAATTTAAGATGTAAGAGCAAGCTAGCAATGTGCCTGAGCCATAGGCCAAACAGCATATAAGCGTCTGAGTCATTTCTGGGGGCCTGAGCGGCAGCGGTGGACAGCTAAGGGGTCTGGCGGGGCAGGTCTGTGGGTCTGGGCCTCTGGCCGCCCGGGACCAAGAAACCCCACTTCTACAGTTTCCTTCTTCCTGATGACTGGTGGTGTCAAGTTGGCATAAAACTGTGCAGCACCAGCCTTTTCCTAGGTTTGTATAACCAACTTTCAGTATGTAGTTATGATGGTTTGAATGATAAATGTCCCTCATAGGCTCAAGTTTTCAAACACCTGGTCCCCATTGGTGGTACCCTTTGAGGATGTTTATGTGGTGGAAGACTATGCCACTGGGGGCTGACTTTAGGAGACTGTAGCTTCATTCCACTTCCAGGTTGCCTTCTCTACCTCATATTTGCAGCCAAAGATGTGATCTCTCAGCTTCTTGCTCCTGACACCATGCCTGCAGCTTATTGCCACGTCTCCCAACCATGACCAATTCTTCTCCCTCTCAAATCATAAGCCCAAACAAACCCTTCCTTCTGTAAGTATATTTAGTCATGGTGTTTTATCACAACAGAACAGCAACTAATAGTCCAGTTTTCCTCCATTAGCTTCAATGTGCTACAGCAGTTCTCTGATTAAAATGTGCTTTCAGTTCCCTTTCTTGTGCTAAATCCCAGCCAAAGACTTAATATCCAATACATATGTGTGAGTAGTTAAATAAAATAACAACTTCCCAAGTGAATGAACAATGAGTTATCTTGCACAACTCCCACACAGTCTGTCCCCACATCAGTATCCTGGAGTATCTATCACTTTGACAGCAATTGTTACAAGTTCTCCAAGGACTGACAACCTGTGGTGACAACATCAAAACCAGCTTCAGTATCTGCAGAGTTAGAGATAGACTGAATTGCAAGAATCTGACTTGCTACTATGGGTAAAAATGTGGTTCTACTGAAATATCTGCATTCTATGCAACTTCTGGGTAGAAACCAACAGTCTTGATGATATTTCTGTGCTTAATTCATACTTGCTACGAAACCAATATTTTCTACTTTAATATTTTGAGAGGAATAGAATAAAATGAAATAGGGGGAGGTTATTAATGAGGAAATTTTACTGCCTAATTTTATGTCATTTTAAAAGTTGAAACTTTTCCTTATAAATGAAATGCAAACTCAATAACTCACTCTTTTAGGAAATTATTAAATCGAGAAAATAAAAACAAAATGTATTTAAGTGCCAAAAGCTTTACTTCCTAGAGAAAACAATGTATTAATTTCCTGCTTTTCTTAAGCATAATTATAGAGAGTGATTTATAATTGATTATAGTTCTTGTTTTCTGTGATGAGACACCATGACCAAAAGCAACTTGGGAGGAAAGGGTTCATTTCACTCACACTTTCATATAATCACCACTTTTTTAGTTAGGGTGTCTATTGTTGTGATGAAATGCATAACCAAGAGCACTGGGGAGAAAAGAGTTTATCAGCTACACTTTCACATCACAGTCCACCACCAAAGGAAGTCAGGATAGGAGCTCAAGCAGAGCTGAACCTGCCGGCAGGAGCTGATGCAGGGGCCAGGAGAGAGCTGCTTACTGCCTTGCTTCTCATGTCTTGCACAGCCTGCTTTGTTATAGAATCCAGGGCCACCAGCTATGGGATGGGACCACCCAAGATAGGCAAGACCCTCCTCCACCAATCAGTAATTAAGAAAATGCTCTACAGGCTTGCCTACAGCCCCCATATGCTAGCCGCATTTTCTCAGTTGAGGGTCCCTCATCTCAGATGACAATCACTTGTGTCAAGTTGACACAAAACTAGCCAGAGCAGTTCTATATGTTATGTATTTACTTAAAATTACAACGTTTGATTTTGTTACATCCCCTTTTCCCCCTCAAGACAAAATTTCTCTGTGTGGCCCTGGCACTTCCAAAACTCACTCTGTAGACTAGGCTGGCTATGCACTCACAGAGATCTGCCTGCCTCTGCCTCCTGAGAGCTGGGATTAAAGGCACGTGACACCATCACTTGGTGTATATCTTTTATTTTTTGAGTTATAATATAATCACATCATTCCTCCCTTTCCTTTCTTCTCTCCTAATGCTCCCTTATATACCTTCTTGCTCTTTTTTAAATTCAGGCCTCTTTTTTTTTTGTTAACTGTTGTTACATACACACACACACACACACACACACACACACACACGTGTGTGTATATATATCCATATATATGTATATATACATACATATATATATTCCCCAATACATAAATACAGCCTGCTTAGTCTGATGATGTTTCTTGTATATGTTTTCAGGGGTGACCACTTGGTGTTGGGTAGCCAATTTGTGTGTTCTTCCCTGGAGAAGACTATTTCATTATGGGCTGATGAGGATAGCCTCTCCAGTCAATGAGTTGTATTTAGACATCCCCCAATCATTCATTTGAATTGCTTTTAATTTTTCTATTATGTACAAAGTCATTAACATCTTCCTTTATATATGGTGTTATTGTTTAAGATGACCTCCCACAAAAAGAAGAGACTACATTTAAGGCTATTTGCAATATTTAAAATCAAAGAACATTTTCATTTACCAATCTTTATAAAAAATAACCCAAGAATTACATTTATTTTATGTTATACATTTGCAGTCTTGCAAGCAGAGAAAACCCTGGAAGACAGGAGGACAAAATTGGATTTCACTGGTTATCTGGAGACATCCCTGAGAACACAGGTATTGTTTCTGGCAATTGGGCATGTATCCTACACGAATAATTGTTTATATGCCCAACTGCGCCTTGGTTTGGAGTCATTACTTTCAACTTGCCTAATGCAAAGCAACATCAAATGGTAAACAGCTTCCTATCCGTTTTCCTGGCCTGCAGCAGAAGTTCTAAAGAATAGAGAATGTCTTTGAGAGACGCAGGAAAGGAGTTCGAATAAACTCCCAAACCCCTAACTTCTACCTACCCTGCTACTACTATCCCGGTTTCCCCTGGGCTTTCTAAAGTGTGCTGTGAGGGCTTCTGGAGTGGGGCGGGATTCCACATAACCTAGCAACCGGTACTCGCTCTCCGATTGGCTGACCGCTGGGCCGCCGCCATTTTCAAATCCCCGGATGATAGCCGTAGCAGCTCTGTGCTAGAAGGCAACCTACGGCTTCGCAAAAGCTGGCGGGCACTGTGCCCGCCACGTTCGGTCACCCGGGCACTGGGCCACCGCCCCACCCCCCTTCCCTGGCCATGGAGCCAGAGCGGGCGGCTCAGAAGCAGCCCCGGCCGCGGAGGAGAAGCCGCAGGGCCTCGGTGCTCTGCGAGGACCAAACGGCAGGGCCTCCGGCCGACACTCCCGGGCCTGCGGCGGACGGGAGGTGAGTGAGGCTGGAGGTGGGTGGGGAGAGCCGGGGACAGTTCCTGGACCCGGGAAGTGGGTGGGTGGAGAGCACCGGGATGGAGTCCAGAGACTCTGGAGGGGGGTGGACGGGAGAGCCGGGAGGTCACCGCAGACTGGGAATGGAGCAGAGGAGGCAGGGGAAGGCCGGGCAGAAATGCGGGAACCCACGGGAGGAGAGTGCTGGCCGGGCCGGAGGCTCGCAGGGCCAGCCTTGAGCAGAGGCCCGACACAGCGACTGCTCCGCCCTGCCTAGAAGGGGCGGACTCACTCGTTGACAGTCTTCTTTAACCTCTTCCTGGGGAACCGTACTTTTCTTTTATGGAAGTCTAGCTGTGGACCACGGGTGCTTAGACTCAAACTGTCGTGGAAAACCTGTAGTGAAGGGATAATTGTCACCTGAGCAGGCAGGCACCAGCCAGCCTTTAAACCCAAAATCGGTTGTTGAAATGAAACGTTTTTTTGCAGACCAAAATAGACCCGGTTCCCCAAAGGAAGAAATCAGAGAAAGACACTCGCTGGCTTTTCGATTATTAGCACATTTCATATTCTGTTGTGTCTTCATTTCTGTATGTCTGGAAAAAACGGACACTAGATTGAGTTCAGAAATCTGGGTCTAGAAGAGAGGCTGTGGAAATCAAAAGGTAAAATTGGAATGGCATTTGTCTGTAGTGCTCTGTAATTCTTTTGGCCTGTGAAATATGAAAAATTGTTTTAAAATACTGGGTACAGTGGTTCCCATCATAATGTTGGATTCTGTTGAAGTTACAAGTCATCTAACCTTGTTTGAGTTCTGTGTCTGTGCAGTGAGTATATGATAGGTTCTACTTCATTTAAGGCATTGTGAATTTCGGTGCTTAGCACAGACAGACCTATGCAAAGAACCCGCCACATAAACCTAGTCTGTCTGTTTTTATCTGTAAAAGTAACAATTCTGTATCTGCTCCATCTTTTCAGAATTCCCACTTGACATGATTTTAGAGTTTTTGTTGTTTGGGGTTTTGTTTCTGAGATGAGCTCTCACTATGTAACTCGGTAACCCCAGAACTCTCACTATGTGGACACTCTAGCCAGAAATTCATGAAGTACTTCTGCACCAGAGCTGTTCTCTACTGAAAGTAGCAGGCTGCAGGTGCTCAGACCAATGCTCATGGAACCAGTGGTGGGAGAGGAATTGTCACATGTGCTAGCACCAAACCTTTCTGCCAGAAAACTGATCTTTCTTCCATAAGCTCTGCAGTGCTAGGATTCTAGTGTGTACCACCACACTCAGATATGATTTTAAAGTTATCTTTTATATAACTTATAGTCCAGTCGTGCCATATGGTTTTGAGGAATAAGCAAACACCTTCCTTTCATTAACAAGGCTTGGGTTAACCCAATGAATTATATAACTCTGTAAAGAGCAAGATTTTTTAACTTGGTGCTGATTTTACTAGTTTGAAGTTTAAGGTAATAGCTACCTGAATTCTTGTCCTCTGAACTTCCTCTTGTCCTGTGTTTAAGAAGTCAATGTGTAGGTAGTAAAAGGAAGTCATCTTTGAAACTGAGAATTAGGAAAATCGGGAAAAACTAGTTAAGTGAAAAGAAAAAGTGGGATTTCTAAAGATGGATAGAGGCAGTTTTACACTCACTCAGTAATACTATTACACCTGCCCTAACATCAGACACTGTTGTAGATAATAGGAATTCTAGTGAACAAAAGTAGCTAGAGCTCCTGCTCTTAGGAAGCTGAAATTCTCTTGGGAAGAGTTGGTCACATCATGAAGTGAATGAAATCTGGTGAGGGGCGTAGAGATCATTACAATTTTTAAGAGCCCACAGAGAAAATTTCTTAATACTAATGCAGTTGGAGAGAAACAGGGGATGTAGATTTGGGGATCTGAAAGAAACTTTCCTTTTCCTTTTTTTTTTTTTTTATTTAAAAAGTTTTTCCATATTTAGCTCTGCCCCCCCACTTCCCTCCTCCCAGACCCTCCCAGTTCTCCCTCAGCCTCCCCCCACTGCATCTTCCCATTTATTCCCAAAGGAGGGCAAGGAGTCCCAGGGTGGGTCAGTTCAGTCTGCCATATCCAGTTGAGGTAGGTCCCAGTACCTCATCCCAGTATTAAGGCTAGGTAAGGTAAGGTGTTCATCTGTAGGGAATGGGCTCTGAGATGTCAGTGCATGCACCAAGAACATAGGCTGATCCTACTGCAAGAGGCTCCACAAACTGCCCACACTGTTTGATAGTCATCTACCTTTGGGGGATTTAGTTCCTTTCCTTGAAGTTTCCTCAATGATTATTTCAGAATCAGTGAGCTCCCAATAACTCAGGTCAATTGTCTCTGTGAGTCTCCTCCTCATGATCCTGGTCCCTTTGCCCATATACTCTCCTCTCTCTCTCTTCAACTCGACCAGGGGCTCAACCTGGTGCTTGCTTAGCTATGGATCTCTGCTTCTGCCTCTATCCATTGCTGGATGGTGGTTCTATAATGACAATTAGGGTGGTCATTCCTTTGATTATGAGAGGAGGTCCTGTTTATTACCCTCTCTGTTATTGCTTGAAATCCTAGCCAGGGCCTTCTGGGTTCTTGGAGGTTTCCTTAGCGCCAGATTTCTTTCTAACCCCACAGTTAACCCCTCTATCAAGATATCTATTTCTTTGTTCTCCCTCTCTGTTGCTCCTCTTACTCACCCATCTGCTCTCATGATTTGTTCCCACCTCCTCTTGCTTGCTCCCTGATATGATCCCAATTTACTAAGATCTTCTCTATTTCCCCTTCCCAAGGGGATCCCTGGATGTCTCTCTTAAGTTCCTTCTGTTATCTAGCTGTTTGGGGTTGTGGTTTGCAGCCTGGATATTCTTTGCTTTATGTCTAAAATCTACTTATGAAGGAGTGCATACAATGTCTATCTTTCTGGACCTGTGTTTCTGAAATCAGAATGATACTTTCCAAATCTATCCATTTGTCTGCAAATTTTAGGATGTCATTTTTTTTTTTTTTTAACTGCTGAATAGTACTCAGCTTGTAGATGTACCACAGTTTGTTAATCCATTCTTCAGATGAGGGGCATCTAGGTTCTTTCCAGGTTCTGACTATTATGAATAATGCTGCTATAAACATAGTTGAGCTAATGCCCTTGGGGTAAGAATGTACGTACTGAGGGTATATGCCCAATAGTGGTATTGCTGGATAATTGGGGTAATTGATTCCCAGTTTTCTGAGAAACAGCCATACTGATTTCTAGAGTGGCTGTACAAGTTTACACTTCCACCAGCAATGGAGGAGTGTTCCCTTTGCTCTACATCCCCTTCAACATAGGCTGTCATCTATGTTTTTGATCTTAGTCATTCTGGCAGGTGACATGGTATCTCAGAGTTGCTTTTATTTGCATTTCTCTAATGGCTAAGGATGTTGAGCAATTCTTTAAGTGTCTTTCAGCCATTTGTAATTTTTCTGATAAGAATTCCCTTTTTAGCTCTGAACTTCATTTTGTAATTGGGTTGAGTTTTGGGCTCTAGTTTCTTGAGCTTTCTATATATTTTAGAGATCAGTTCTCTGTTAGATGTAGGATTGGTGAAGATCTTTTCCCCTTCTGTAATCTGTCATTTTTTTCTTATTGACTGTGTCCTTTGCCTTACAGAAGCTTCTCAATTTCAGTAGATCCCATTTATTAATTGTTGTTCTTAGTGTCTGTGCTACTGGTGTTATATTTAGGAAGTGGTCACCTGTGCCAATGTGTTGAGAAGTATTTCCCACTTTCTTTTCTATCAGGCCCTAACTGGGTTTATGTTGAGGTCTTTGATCCACTTGGATTTGAGTTTTGTGCAGGGTTATAGATACGGACCTATTTACATTCTTCTAATACTACCCTCCAGTTACGCCAACACCATTTGTTGAAGGTACTATTTTTTTTCCATTGTATATTTTTGACCTCTTTGTCAAAAAATCAGGTGTTCATAGGTGTATGGATTAAGGTTAGGGTCTTCAGTTCAATTCCATTGATCCACAAGTCCGTTTTTATGTTGGTACCAAGCTGTTTTTATTACTGTAGCTCTATATAGCTTGAAGTCAGAGATAGTGATTCTACCTGAAGTTCTTTTATTGAGCAGGATTGTTTTGACAATCCTGGGGTTTCCTATTATTCCTTATGAAGTTGAGTATTGTTCTTTCAAGGTCTGTTAAAAAAAAAAATTGTGTTGAGATTTTGATGGGGATTGGATCTATAGGTTGCTTTTTGTAAGGATGCCATTTTTACTATGCTAATCCTACCTATCCAAGAGTATAGGAGATCTTTCCATTTTCTGATAGCCTCTTCAATTTCTTTCTTCAGTGACTTAAAGTTCTTGTCATACATGTCTGTCACTTCTTTGGTTAAAGTTACCTCCAAGATATTTAATGCTGCTTACAGCTTTTATAAAGGGTGATGTTTCCCTGATTTCTTTTTTAGCCCTTTTATCATTTGTGTACAGGAGGGCTATTGATTTTTTTGAGTTAGTCTCATACCCTGATACATTGCTGAAGGTGTTTATCAGCTGTAGGAGTTCCCTGGTAGGATTTTGGGGGTCACTTATGTATACTATCATGTCATCTGCAAGTAGAAATAGAGCAAGCTGGTACAGGAGCAATTAAGTGCTCAGCATATAGAAGAATCAACCAGCCATTGGAATTCTCCTGTTTTTGTTATTAAAAAGAAATCTGGAAAGTGGAGAATGGTAACAGACCTAAGGGCGATAAACAAGGTGATCCAGTCAATGGGCTCTCTAGAGTTTGGGATTCTTTTGCCTTCTCTGTTACCTAAAGAATGGCCTATTATAGTTATTGATTTAAAAAAAACTGTTTCTTTACAAGAACAAGACAAAGAAAAATTCACGTTTACAGTGCCCACTTATAATCGAGGGGATTCCATTAATTATTTAGGCTACAAAATAGGCTAACAAAAGATCAGACCCCAAAAGGTACAAATCAGGAGAGATAGATTAAAGACACTTAATGATTTTCAGAGACTACTAGGAGACATTGCCAATTTACGATCCACTGTTGGAATTAAAAATGATGAACTGGATAATTTGTTCAAGACCTTAAATGGTAACAAGGACTTAAATAGTCCGAGAGAATTGTCACCTGAAACTGTGAAAGAATTGGCTTTGGTGGAAAAGAAATTACGGGATGCACATGTGGATCCAGACCTTAATTGCATTCTAGTTATCTTGCCCTCTAAGCATTCTCCTACAGGAATTTTAATGCAAAGAGGAAATGTTATATTGGAATGGATATTTCTCCCACATAAACCGAGTAAGAAATTGAAGACGTATGTGGAAAAGATTTCTGAACTGTCTGTTAGTCATTTTAGAGGTAGTGCTATGGGTGTTTTTGAAAGATCAGCAGCTGTTGTGCCTTGTTTCTGTATAACCTGAATGGTCTGTGACTGTTTCTCATCATACCTTCTAGTGTTTTTTCCAGAAACATGTGCTAGTTTATGGTTCATTTCTGTGTTTGGAGGAATATTAATCTGTTTAATTAATCATTGTTGTAGTAAATCTTGTCCTCATGAATTTATAGCAATGTTAGCCACATATAGCTTTAATATTCCTCTCTGTCCTTCAGGTCCTATACACTCAAGGTATCTTGCACTCTGTTTTACCTTGGATAACAACCCAATTCCCAAAAACTGAACATTTACCTCATGAAAGGGCCAACTTGGATGCCATGACTCTGGTGAAATTATTGATACATCTGCCCCAGTGTGCAATAAGCCTTCAATAATAACATCATTTATTTGTACTTTTAATTTTGGCCTTTGTTCATTGATAGAAGCTTGCCAAAATATTTGCTTTATAATTTTTCCTGAGCTTTTTCTTTTTCTATAGATTTTCTATCATTCAGTGTAGTGTATCTTTTTAAAATAGATTTTAATTTCTTTAATTGTTCTGGGAAAGTGTTTCCTTCCCTTGGCAGGTAAGATTGGACTGGATTTGATAATGAGGGCTTTTGAAAACCCCCTTTGGGTGTTTCCCAAGGGCAGAAAGTTACCTTGTCTGTCCCTTGTTGACCTGCACTCAATTGTCCAATGTCTCCCTTTTCCACACCTTCTGTATATTCCAGAAGAGAGGGTCATTCTCTTTGAATTATTCCTAACAAAAGCACAAGCACTGATCCTGGGAACGTCTTGTTTACAATCTCTTTTTATGTGACCTTGCCTTCCACAATTGTAACATTTAACATTTTGATTTTTTTCTTATACCTTTAGAAATAAGCTTTCCTACCCAATTATCATCACCATCATAAGACTCCAGATTAATTGTCTCATAAATCCAATCCTCCAGGGATGCTGACCTTGCTTTTAATGATCTAAGTATTTTTCTACATTGTGCATTAGCATTCTCAAAAGCCAGTGATTCAATTATTATTCACCTGGCTTCTGAGCCCAATACCATTCTGTTTACTGCTGCAGTTAATCTGTACAAAAGGTCTATAGAAGTTTCTTTGAGGCTTTGAATTACTTTTGTGAATGATTCCGTTTCTTTCCCATTTCTTCAATACGATCCCAGGTATTTAAATCTGCCATGTAACATAAAGCCAGAATATGTTCATTGTATAAAGACTGCTTTTCAATATCAGTATAATCTCCCTCCCCAAGAAGTTGGTTGGGAGACCTCTATACTTCTGGCCCTGCTTATTTGTTCTGTTGATTTAGCCCCCTCTTTCCACCATATTTTCCTTTGTAAAAGTGGTCAACCTCTAAAACTGCAGTAACCATATCTAACCATTCTTTAGGGATGATCCGGTTACAGGATGACCAGCTATTTAACATTTGT
This sequence comes from Phyllotis vaccarum, assembly GCA_033318265.1. NCBI lineage: Eukaryota > Metazoa > Chordata > Mammalia > Rodentia > Cricetidae > Phyllotis > Phyllotis vaccarum. Next base: position 11,229,928 of record JARWLC010000011.1, on the reverse strand, counting down.
TTTACAAATGGTGAGTGTATCCCATGTCACAATTGCTTCTTTTACTCTCCTTAATTCTAGCATTTATACTGGAGCCCAACTAGCTTCCCTATCATCTTTATCATTGTTCATTTTTTTTAAGTACTGGGTATATTAATGTTGCCTGTTTTTGTGTAATTTTAGATGACCTTGCTGAAATTGGTTCTTTATGTTCCTCTGTTTGAATTTAAACATTTTTGTGTTCTCTCTTGACAGGGTTTTTAAAGACTTTTATTGGCACTTACATTAATTAACTTTTTAAATGATAAAACAGAAATAGTCAAGCAAATAATATTCATAATAAACATTATGATTATAATCCCATCTACTTTATCTTTTTTGTTACTGGTTCTTATTTCAAATAGTCTAGAGAAAGATCATAGAAAGACCAAACATCCTCTATTGCCTTAAATAAATCCCCCTTAAAAAAATAAATCCCATTTACTCACCAATCTAGTTGTTGATGATTCAAATGACTGTGAAGTGGGGCAGCTACCTAGTGTGATAGCAGCTGAAGTAGGGTTCCAAAAAGAGGGGTTAAAAAAAAAAAAAAGATCCACAACCCACCAGGAGAAAGAGGCCACTGTCTGAAAAACTTATTCAGATGAAAGTGAAACAGAAACACATGTGGCCAGTCTGCCTAGGGTGGAGGTTAACTTAGAACAGAGAGTGATGGGTGCAGAGGATCTGTGGAGGTTAACTTAGAACAGAGAGTGATGGGTGCAGAGGATCTGTGGAGGAAACTTGTCTAAGCATAGAGGAGTAGCAAGTGCTCCTGTAGGAAGAAGAATCCTACTAGCTATGTAGTGAAGTAAAGCTAGTGGGGAAGTGGGAAATTATAGAAGGATTTCCAGGCTCTCAAGCAGGCAGTGGTGGGGCCACGCCTTAATTTACCAAGAGAGTATTTAAGACTTAAGGCAGGCATAGAGTTGGAGGAAAACGGCTGGGTAAGATCTGACTGTGGTGTTTACTCTCTCTAATATCTCCATCTTCTGAAGCCTTTATTGAATCCCCACACTTAGCAAGTAAAAGCATGTGCTGACAAGACTAACCTGAGTGTGAGCTTCAGGACCCACATAATGGAAAAATAGAGCCCACCACCAGGTGTTCTCTGACCTGCACACACACACACACACACACACACACACACACACACACACACACACACACATACACAAGCTTACACACATACATAAATACAAAAATATTTTTGAAATAATTTCAAATTTGATTTAGTGAATTGGGAAGTTAAAGAAAATGGTATAGACACACATTTGTTATATGGTATCTGTTGCTAGTGACTTTTGACAAAGGTATTCCTTACTCAACACTTTCTTAGAGGATTTTTATCCAATTGTATTTCTGAAAGTGTTAAAGTGGTTGAGTTTACACAATTTTCAGCCTTTTGGACTTGGTTGTTTGTTCATTTACTTGTTTTGAGGACAAGTCTCACAAGACTCAGTATGTAGCTGAGGATAACTTTGAGTTCCTGGTCCTCCTGCTTCTACCTCAGGAGTGCTAAGGTTACAAATATGTGCCAACATAATCAGCTACTTTCAGCATAAGAACTTAACAGGCTTGAACCACATCTTACTTTAAATATTAAGCTGAGAATAGTTTGTAGTAGGAAAAAAAAGTGATGTGATTCATTTAGAAAATAAATGTGATACAAAGAATATAGAGATTGGAAGTAATCTAGTAGGAATGAATAAGCAAGTTAAATAGTGGTGAGCACAGTGGCATAGATGCAAATAAAAGGAATACTTCATCCTGGCTAGAGAGGACAAGAGATAAATCCCTATTGTAATCCCTGAGTCCAGGAGGATTTTGGGGTTGGAGTGCATAATGAATGGATAACTATAAGACTGTAGAGATGTAGCCCAGTAAGTAGAGTTCTTGTCTAGCGTCCATAAGGCCTTGAGTTTGATCTCCAGCACCTCATAGTACTGTGCATTCTGGCAGATGCCTGTAATTACAACACCTTGGAAGTAGAGCCAGGAAGATTAGAGGTTCGGGGTCATCTAAACTGAAACCTTGCCACACTAAATAGATTAATACTAAGCAAGTAGATAAATAACTTCACTCACGTAAAAGGCCCTGAAATAAATGGACATGGTGAATTCTGGATAGATGTACTCATTCACTATAACTGCAGAAGCTAAAATAAGGCTATGGAGGAGGAATTAATGAGAAATTATACTGAGGCAGAAGCCTCATTGAAAAAAAATCCAGTATATCATGATAGATGAGGGGAAATACTGGAAGACTTTAAACAAACGATGACACGATCGTGTGTATATTTTTTAAAACCCCTGTCTTTCATTAAACAAACATTTGGGCTTCATGGCACTCAATCTTATAAAAACTTGTTTCCCTAAAAAAAGTGCTTATATACAAAATATTTGAGATTTATGCTACCTAAAGCCTGATATTTACAACAGATTTAAAAACAAAAACAGTCTTTAGCAACCTGGATAGAAATAATGGCTGGAGAACAAGTGTGCAGTGTGTATTATACTGAAGAAATGTCACTGCAGGGGACCAAGAATCATCAAAGGGTCCAACTGTGGAAGAAGCTCTTATGCAATAACAAGCAGATGTGCTGAGGGAGATGAGCAAAGAGAAGGCAAAGCTGAGGAGGAGGAGTCGGCTCCCAAGGGCGGCAAAGGATAAAATACAGCGCAACGCCCCAGGGAGGATGGGGACACTGGATGATTCACCGTTAAGAGTATGTGTTGCTCCTGATTCCATGATTGTGCACAAGTCTGTAACTCCTGTTCCAGAGTTTCTTCTGACCACCACAGGCACCGCATGATGTGATACACTTAACAGATGGCAAACACTCATTTATGAATCATTTCTATTAAAACTAATATAGCGAATGAAACTTTACAGTGCTCAGGAACACACCATAGGAAAAGAGAGACTGTTTGAGGTCCAGTGAAAGTCACCCTGCAGTTAAAACTCACCTTAATGAACCAAGCTGGCTTCTTAGGTTGGTTTATCTTACACCTTAAATGCTTTACTTTTGTATATAAAAAAATATTATGTCTGTATTGATAGAGATAGCAATGCTCCGTAGCACTACATTTCAGTCTTTGTCCCTTTGGAAGTTAGTTGTCCAATGTTTCGTCTAGATAAACCACTTGTGATCTTAATGTTTTATGAAACTGATTTTTTTTCACAAGACTTTAAGATTTTGAGTCTAACTCTTATTTCAAAAGGTAAAAAATAAAAGAGTATGCCTTTCCAAAAATTTTGAAAGTTGATACTGTCGTATGTGTTTTTTAGACACAGTTTATTTTTATTTTTTCAATTTATTTTTCCATGATGTTTAAAATAAATAGAAACTTGTTACTGAAATGGGGGAGAGGGCTACTACTGTAAACTGATAGTCGATAATGCTTAAAAGAATCATAACATCAGACTTGATGTATTTTTCAATTAGCTGTTTTGTTTTGTTTTTTTTAAGAATCTCAAGAGTTAATTTTTGTTTCCAGCTGTCAGACATAAAATTCTAAGGTTAATATATTTGCTGTGTAATTATTTTATAGCTTTGGTTTTATAATTCTCCATCATATTTTTTTCTAGTTTGCTTCCTATTCTGTGATAAACATCGACCAAAAGCAATTTGGGAAGGGGGGGGGGTTATCTTATGTCCACCAATCCAGGAGCTCAAGACAGGAACCTTGAGGCAAGAACTGAAGATATGGAGGAGCATGGCTGTTCTCAGGCTTATGGTCAGCTACCATTCTTATACCAGCTGCCTAGCAGTGTCACCATCCACAGTGAGCTAGACCCTCCCACATCAATCCTCAATCAAGAAAATGCTCCCACAGACTTAATAGGGGCCAGTCTGTTAGAGACGTTTTCTCACTTGAGGTTTCTTTTTCCGGATGAGCCAATCTGTCAAGTTGACAATGTACAGAGAGTAAGGCACTTTGGAGCATCAGCCCTGGATGAGATGTTGTTACCAAGCTCCTTCCTTTGGGATTTTGTGAGAAGAGACAGATTATAGGAGCCAGAGTTGGTGGATGACTCCAAGGAAACAGTATATTCCAGACATGACAGGACTGATTCTCACCTGAACTCACAGAGACAGAAAGCATGCACAAGACCAGCAATAGGCCCAAGCCAGACAAAATCCCAGTGCCGAAAATGGGAAGTGGACACAAAGTCTCTGTAGTAGGAGGTTTCTGGCCGGACTTTCAGGCCTAGCCTCAAGGTGCAGACCCACAGACCCACAGAGACACAGATGCTTACAATAGTTTTAGGCTGATCTGCCTAAGGTCCAGGCCTATAACTTGTTAACACTTTACCCTTAAACTAACCCATGATTCTTATCCTGTTCAGCCATGCGGCTCAGTACCTTTTCTCAGAGCAGTGTATTTGTCCTTTGCATCTTCTGGCTTCTCTCTGGCATTCTGCTCTGTGCTTCCTGTTCTCAGAGTTTTCTTAGTCTGGTAACCCCACCCACACTTTCTGTCTGCCTTTGGCCAATCAGCGCTTTTTATTAAACCAGTGGGTGGGACAATTATTTACAATGGAACAACATAATCCCCCTACAAGACTCGCCTGGAATCAAGAAACTATTTGCTGAGAGAGGGAAATTGGTTTTTTTTTTTTCCAATAGCATGTTACTGATATATCAACTGCACCCCAGAGCAAGCCCCTGCCCAAGTATATTAGTCACTGTTCTATTGCTGTGAAGAGACACCATGATAAAAGCAACTCTTATAAAAGACAACATTTAATTAGGGACTTACAGTTTCAGAGGTTAGTCCATCATCATCATGATGGAGGCACTTGAGCAGACACAGTGCTGGAGAAGTATCTGAGAGTTTCACAACCAGTTCTTCATGCAGAGAGACATGACTGGGCCTGGCACCAACTTTTGAAACCTCAATCATCATCCCCAGTGGCACAGTTTCTCCAACAAGTCCACACCTTCTAATCCCAATACTTTCAAAGAGTTCTACTGGTGACTAAGCATTCAAATATATAAGCCTAGAAGGGCATTCTTATTCAAACCACATAGGGGTAGTTGGTCCACACAGAACAGATGCCTTGGTTTTGTTTGTATGTACGAGTGTGTGTGTGTGTGTGTGTGTGTGTGTGTGTGTGTGTTGTTTTGGTATTCTTTGCCTTAATGTTTTATTTTTTAAGTTTGTTTTGATTTGCTGTTGTATTTTCTCTAGTTTGTTGGGAATGAGAAATCATGAAGCTGGTTGGATAGGGAGGTGGGAGGGATCTGGGTGGAGTTGGGGAAGAGGAAAGAGAAAGATCAAAGTATGTTGTATGAAGAAATACCTCTTTTATTTGTATTGGTTTGTTTTGTGAGGGTGGAGTACAGATATGTGTGTGTTTCTCCCACCATGTGGGCCTTGGAGAGCAAACAGAGTGGCAGATTTGGTGACAGGTGCCTTTTACAGGCTGAGCCAGCTTAATAGCCAGTTTTTTACTGTTCCTTGGTGAGGATTTCTGACAGCTGTGTTTTCTCTTCTGTTCTTGCTGAAATACAGACTTTTGCTCTTTGTTCAAGATAGAAAAGTAGAAGAATCCTTGTATTTAATTTCAGCTTGAAATTTTTGCCATCTGTAGTGTTATGGTAATACATGGTAGATCATGCATGAGGGGCAAGGTAAGAGTCAGATTTAAAAATAGACCATGACCTGGCCAAGAAGCTAAATAATAACTTGTATAACAATTGATCTAAAATAGCTAGAACTTTATTAGTAACTGTCTACTTTAAATTTTTGTCCTGCTTATGTCTTAAATTGTCTTTTTAAGATTTTTAAATAAAATTTGTAAGTATTTTGCTTGCATGTGTGTATATGCATTATACATGTCTAGTGCCATGAAGGCCAAAAGAAGGCATCAGATCCAAAGAGTTAGAGTTAGAGATGGTTGTGAACCATCATGTGGGCCCTGAGAACCCAAGTCCTCTTACAAGAATAGCAAGTGCTCTTAACCAATGTGCCATCTCTTCATATTATAAAGGTCACATTCCTCTTACCCATTTGAGCTTCTGCCAAAGGGCAAGTGATGACTAATTAATGCCCTTGCTTCAGCAGGCTGGGGACTGATTCTTGTTTTTTTCATTTGGCTGCTATTTATCCACACAAGAGAAAAAGAATCTTTGTTCCACATTCTGTACAGCTGAAGTGATTAACAGTATAGCTGATGGGTATCACCTGTGCTGTGTTTTGTGATTTTTTAATGTATTAATATAGACATTTCTATTTTGTGTAAACATAAAGCCCTGTACTTAAGAATGGTAAAGGCAGGTTCTGTAATGGGACTGTCTTGCTTTAATCCTAATTTTTAAAAATCCAGTAAGATTTGCATTGATGTAAATAGCATGATTTTGATTTTATTGTGTTCATTTTTTATTTATTTAAAAATATTGGGCATAAGTTTTGAATTGTATGCAATGTAGTTATAAGTTCACTTGCTTTTATTGTTAATAATAAAAATAACTAAAACTTGTTGTATATTAATAAATTTTATATTGTTGAGTTACATATATATTCCCAAGATGAACTCTGTTTGGTTTGAAAAATTATTTTTTAATAGTATTCTCTCCACTGATTTTATATAGTTTCTTTTCAGTGTAAAGATTCTGGGGATGGTGTATGCCCTATTACATTTTGTGTGCTATCTGGAAGGACGTTGATTTATTCCGGCTCCTGACATTCACATCACCATTTTAACTAGTTTTGAGACTACAAACATCATGGCTTTTACCTGTCTAGAACCTTACTATATTGGAATTACTCTTACTTTCTATCCATAGATGCTCCCTTCGGAGAGGCAGCTCCTTCACATTTTTAACCCCTGGCCCTCACTGGGACTTCACTTTGGTGAGTAGGTACCTGGGTTTTTGTTTCAAAACATTGGGATTCATTCCTGGGTTGTCTTTTATTCTGCTGTACAACTCAGTGGTACTACTGAATATCTCATGAAGCAGAAGTTGGAAAACTATATTTGGCAACCCAATTTAGTTCTTTATTACCAAAAGCTGGAAGAAAGTTTTACTTCAAATAAATAAAACATTTTTCTGAGCACTCGTATGAATTCACCTCTAACACTGAACCTTTCTTTCCCTTTCAGTATACATTCTTTGATAACTTTTTATACTATTGTTTGAGGTTTCTTGGTCCCAGGTGGCCAGAGGTCCAGACCCACAGACCTGCCGCGCCAGACCCCTTAGCCGCCCGCCACTGCTTAGGCCCCCAAAAATGATTCAGACACTTATATTAAGTTCATGCTGTTTGGTCTATGGCTCAGGCACAGTATTAGCTTGCTCTTACATCTTAACTCAACCATTTTCACTAATCTGTCTGCCACGTAGCCCGTGGCTCACCTGTGTTCCTTACATGCTTCTTATTGGGCGGCTGGCTCGATCTGTCTGCCCTGCTTCTCCTACCTATGCTCTGATTTCCCCTCGTACTTTTTCTATGGTGCCTGTCATGGGCCAAAACAGCTCCTTTATTTAAAGATTGATATTCACAGCATACAGAAAGACATTCCCACATCATACTATATTTAAAAATATTTAAATGCTTGCCTATAGATTTTATGTACTTATATACACATATATACATACATACTTACACACATATATGTATATTGTATTCTTCTGTGCATGTATTATTTTTCTATAGAAAGTTCTTATGCTTATCTATATGTTCATAGAAAGTTTCATGATTAGCACAATCTGCACACTCAATTAAAATGTTCTTATTGTAGAAATAGGATCAAGTTTAGTGGAAATAAGTTCATGAAAAGATGAATGTAACATTTATGGGGAAATCTAGAAAGCACTGAAGAACATGGAAGACCTGATTGAGAAAAGAGATCTCTATCATCATGCAGGACAGGACTATCATAAATAAGTCAGTTCTCTTCAAATGATTTTGTACTTTGTTTAGTCTTAAGAGATTTGATTAGCGTTTACTAGCTCTATTCTACAGTTCCCATGGAAGGAGACCCAAAATGCAAGTGCACAGATTAGGGTGCCTGTAACCACTCATATTAAGGCACAGTGTAATATGGACACACATCTGGTAAGTAGACCAAGAAATAAAATCAGGAGTCCAGAGAATGGTCTACTGCATTCATCACTTTTTCTTCACTGTAGTAAATGCCTGAAAGAGAAAAATACTATTTTGGCAGATTCCAAAGTTTCAACCGGTGGTTGGCAATTCAGTTGTTTCTGGGCCATCCTGAGCAGAGGGGGCTACAAGAGCAAATCTCCTCATCTCGTGGCAGGTGGGAAACAGAAAGACAGACAGGAAGGGACCAGATGTAATCTGTCTTTCCACGGCATATTCCCAGTAACTCACTTTCTTCAAATAGGCTACTCCTCCTATAGTTCTGTGCTTTGAGTTGTCTTTTGAGGTTTTACCTATCACTGGATTAATCACCGATGAAGGTAGGAACCTCCTGATGCAATCATTTCCCCAGAAGTCCCCCCTCGGAACACTGCTTGTGTCAGGGCCACATCTTCAGTTTATGAGTAGTTTGCAGCACTTCATATCCACACCACAATACCCATGTGAGTTTGAAAACTTACTCTATCCACTGGTATGATAAGTGAACAGGGCTCTTGGCAAACAGTGTTGGGGTTCGAGGAGACAGCTGATTGTATGACCATAAAAGTAACTGCTAGGTAGATCAAAATAAATAAACTCTGTTTTCTTTTCTCTTTTACAACTCTGCTCAATTCTAAATGGACTCCAAGCCTTTTCCTCTCATAGGGCCATTAGTGAAGTTAGTTTTAGGCATTTGTAGTCTGGGTCCCATGGAATGTGTCTAAGCTATTTTGAGATGTGGAATGATAAAATGCTATGTAGTGGTGTTTATTCACAGTTGATTAAGAACTGTAAGTGATAGCTATGTACACAGTTACATATCCCTTTGCATAGCAGAACTGAATGACTAGCCAGATCATCCCAGGATAGAATTGATCCTCTTCCATTTGAGAAATCCTGCTTCAGGCATAAGTCTGAATTTGGGCTATAAGAAAAGGATCCCCACCAAACAAAGACTTCCCTCACACCTCGATAAATAATAAGTTTGTTTTTAAAAAGACAAACAACATAAAACCCTCTGCATTTCTGTATACAATATTTTCCTTTTCCTGTAGCAATATAGATGGCTCATACTTACATGAGTTCTAGTCTGAAAACACCACATAAGGGTTTTAGTGCTGTAGAATCACTGAGTCAAAGAGTACTGTCTGAGCAGTGCATATCCCAGAGATAGTTTGTAAATCTCCCAAATCAAAATAATTTTCTTTTTGAAGTGATTTTTTTTTAATATTTAGTCTGTGTGTACATACACAGATGCCCACAGAGGTCAGAGAGGACACTGGATATGTGAGAGAGAGAGAGAGAGAGAGTGTGTGTGTGTGTGTGTGGTGTGTGTGTGTGTGTACACATCCGTCTGTCCATTTTCCGTCCATTCTGGAGCTGGAGTTAGAGGTGATAGTGAGCTGCTGACATAGGTGCTGGCACCAGAACTCCTGTCCACTGAAGCAGCAGCAGCATTCTTAACTCTGCTCCATCTCTGAGGTGGAGCACTCCACATTAAACACTCCAAATCTGGGATGATTTTTTTCTAGTTATATGGAATCTTCATGTAAAGCAGTAACATTTAGTTCTGTGTATGAATGAAATCTCTTTTTTTCTTTATAGAAAAGAAAGCGACGAGAGAAAGATGATGATGTTATAAGCCTTAGCAGCCTTGATCTGAAGGTAAACCCCACTGCCATTTGTAAAAAGTACTTTACAAATAGCACTTTGATGGGATTGTTGAATGTTGGGTTTGGGAGGGGATAAGGCATTCATTGCTTTTTTTTTTTTTTTTTAAATACAAAACCAAACAATATTGGCAACAAATACCTTCACTGGTGGTTTGAATGAGAATAGCTAGGCTCCTATATTTCATTCTTAGGCCTCATTTGATGGACAGTTTGAAGGCTTAAATTAAGGTGTGGCCTTATTGGAGGAGGTGTGCCGCTGGGAGTGGGCTTTGAGGTTTCAAAAGTCCGGGCCAGGCCCAGGAGCTTTCTGCCTCTCTCTGCCTGCTTCCTGCTGATAAGGATGTAAAGCTCTTACCTACTTCTCAGCACCAGTATGCCTGCATACTACCATGTTGTTCGCCATGATGATGATGATGATGATGGACTAACCCTCTGAAACCAAGCCACATAGCCTGATATGTAGTCAATGATCAGAAAACAACTGACTGATGAGTATATGAAGTAATAAAGGAAAGATAATGAAATAAAACCATGGCCTTAAGTAGATAGTGTTGTCATTGGGTTATGTGTTTGATTTTGGACATCTTATATTAAGAATTTAAAATTGGTGGTATCTGAATTTTCATGTTGGAAATTATGTATGTATGTATATGTATGTATACATATATTATATGTGTGTATATACATGTGTGTGTATGCTACTAAAGAATCTTACCTATATTTTATGGAAAATAATTCATTTTAACGGGTGCATGTTTTGTTTAATACTTAGTTAGTTAGTTAGTTAGTTAGTTAGTTAGTTATTGTATATTCAATGTTCTGCCTACATGTCTACCTGCTTGACAGAAGAACGCACCAGATCTCATTACAGATGGTTGTGAGTCACCATGTGGTTGCTGAGAATTGAACTCAAGAACTCTGGAAGAGCTGCCCCATGCTTGCTTGCTTACTTTTTTTTTTTTTCCTCGCCTCTATATTGCTACCAACTATAAACTTGCCTTTTTCTTTTGATGTAAACTCAAAAACGGTCATTTGTTTCTTTTTTTTTTAAAAAAAAAAAAAAAGGTTTTGGGGCAAGCAATACTGAACTGTATTTTTATGGAAGTGTCTCCTAAGTAGAAGAGGCGATTAAAAACTTGTTTTCAGCTGTGAGTTAGTTCTTTTTATGATGTTCATATGTAGGGAGCTCAGCTCTTAAAAGTTTAAAGGTATATCAGGGATTACATTCTAAGTATTAGTATATTCTGCCATTTTTGGATTAAGCGTAATGAATTATGTGCTTTATTCATAATAAAGTAATAATACATAAATGAAAACTTTTTTAAAAGCAGCAGGATTATTTTGAATGAAGATGTTTTGGCAGCTTCCAACTTAGCATTCCAAGCACCTCTTTTGACAAGTGACCTCTTGGAGCCATACTGAGTAATTTGATGATATTCCTAGGCACACATCTGAATGGTCTGAAGGCAACTGGCTTGGAAACGCTAGTGATTTAACTAGCGACAATTGATAAATGGCTTGTGCCATCTACCTTCTGATGTAACTGGTATATCTCTACCGTGTTGTAAAATATTGACTATTACTTCTCTGTGACAAGGTCCATAGGTAAAGCCGGTACCAGTGATGAAAGTAAAGAATACCTGAAGATAGCTACAAGAAGGTAGTAGTGCTTAGTCAGACGTAAGTTAAATAAAGGACTGATGATGTTCTGAGAAACCATTGATGCGCCAGGATTACAACAGTTCTATAAAAGCGAAAGCATTGTCAAAGCTACATTGTGAAAAACTCCACCAACATGTCCAGGCTAGACAAGGGATGGGTATTTAGAGACACACCTGCCCAAACACAGTGAGAAGAGCTGGCTATGCCTATGTCCAGTAAGAAGGCTGAGTCAAAGCCCTGAACAAGACAGTTACACTTCTGATAAATTATGCTCAGTGTCTCAAGAATTATCACAGTCTTTCTCAAACTCTGCAGAAGGAAGGAAAGAAAAAAATGGTGGGGGAGGGAAGAAGGGAGGGAGAGAGAAAGGAAGGGAATATTCCATAATTCATTCTGAAGCCAGAATCACCCTGATGACAAAGTTATAGATGGTAAGAGAAAAAAGAAATGATAAACCAGTATCTTATAAATATGATCCATAGCAACCCAGCAATAAGACACTAACAAAGTAGGTTCAATTGCATAGTAAAAGTATTACATATAATAACTTTGAGGGACTCACGCCTAGAGTAAGTAGGTTTAATAATGAAAACCAGTCAGTGAACACACCAGATTAACAGGATGAAGGGGAGAAGTACATAAATCAGCTCCTGTCCATTACTACACCATCATGAGCAGAAAGGGTAAATAAGTGATCTGTACACACAATAGAACATTACTCAGATTTTAAAATGAAGGTACTTAGGACTCATACCACAGCACAGACAAACCTTGAAGGCATTATCCTAAGGAAATAAGGTGATGCTCCTGTTTGGAATGTTGCTATATTTCCAGGTTTTAGCATCATGGATGATTGCATCAGAGCTAGGATTAATACATAAGCTAAATTATTCTGTTACAGAGTCGTCCTGTTCCCTAGCCCTGATTAACACCAAACAAAGGCCGTCTCATTTGTGACCACTTCCATGTATCCATCCATATGTCTCTTTCCTATTTCTAGCTTTTCAGTATGGCTCCTCAAGCTCCTGACCAGTTAGCTAAACTGTTGGCTACTGCTCAGGAGCCTGTAAAAATCTACTCTTGTGCCTCTGCCTCCCACCTGTCCTATATGCCTTATCTCTTTGTGTCTTTGTTAGGGTTTTATTCCTGTGAAGAGACAACATCACAGCACCTATTATAAAGGAAAACTTTTTATTGGGGCTGGTTTAGAGTTTCAGAGGTTTTAGTCTGTTGTCATGGCTGGAAACTTGACACTTCTAGGCAGACCTGGTGCTGGAGGAGCTGAAAGTTCTACATCCCGATTAGCAGGGAGCCAGAGGGAAGACTGAGAGCCACTGGGTGTGGGTGGACTTCCGAGACCTCAAAGCCCACCCCTCGGGACACCTCCAACAAATTCAGTCCTGTGGACCTATGGGGAGGGCGCATTTTATTCAAACCACCTCACTGTCTCCTAGAAGTGCAACCTTATGCTAGTCTTCTTAGGAAATTACCTCAATGTTTGCAGTGCAGTAGGGTTTGGTTTCTGCTCACATTTTTTTTGAAGCTAATCCATTGAACTGATGCCTAAGTGTTTATTTTCTGTCAATTTGTTATAGAGAATGGCTATCCCACCAATAATTGTAGTTAAAGTATCAATATAGCAGGTAGCATAGTACTCTGGATCATGATTATAAATATAATTTATCAGTATCCTATATTCTTGCTCAGGTATGATTCCAAATTCTGTAGTTGATTACAATGTCGCTTGTCCAATCTTTATTTTATTTGGGACAGCTCTGATATTATCACATGCTATTTGTAAGAGGGTGATGAATCTTTATTTGGTCCACCAGCACACCAGGAGCTGTTTTAAGCAACAGTTTTCTATCATTAAAGGTATGACATCCTAGGGTTCTGCATTCTGGAGTTGTTCCTGATGCTGCCATTAACACATCAGACTGGATGAGTTGTGCTAGGCTATATGGCCTTAGCCTGTAGCTTAAACCACAGCCGTGGCCTGCTGCAAAGCTTTCTTTTGCTCAGAGTCTCACTGAAACCTCAAGATTTTGAAACGACCTTGATATTTAGCCTCTCAGGCTATCTCTGTCTTAGATGAGAGAATTCCCAGATACAGCAGATGCTTCTTCAAGAGATGCTGAGTCCTGCCCACTGCTGTGCTCTGGTCAGTGGTGGATGCCATTTACCATGCCAGCCCTTCACAGAAGAAAGTCTAGAAAGCCTCAAGCAATTGACTCTGTTTAAACTTCCCCAGTGTGGCAGCCTCTGAATTTTCAAGACATGCATTTGATTTCTTAGGGCTTCCAGACACTTTCTGTTTACTAAGCCTTTTTATTTTTTTTAACTTTTTATTGCTAGTCTGTGGATTTCACATCATGCATCCCAATCCCACTCATCTCCCATCCCTTCATATTTATCCTCTGCCCTGAAACCTCCCCCAAGATAAAATAAAATTTAAAAGAAAAACTAAGAAACAAAAACATCTCTGTGTTCAAGCTGTAGTATGGCCCAGTGAGTCACACAGTGTACCTTTTAGTCAATACATCTTTCTTTGCAGATGTTCATTCCAATCAGTCATTGGTTAGAGGTCTTTGGCTTCTGCTATGATATCAATTTTGGGCCCTCACCAGGACTCTTGGATATCTTATTGTTGCCTACTGTCATGGAGATCTTGCAGCTTTGATCCAGCCCCTTCACATGTTCCAGTAGTTCATAGATGAGATGGGTGTTAGAGTAAGCTAACTCAAAGCCCTGGATCTGGGTATGAGAGTAGTTGAGTTGGTCAGTCTACTAGCTTTCCCAGGTAAGTTCTCCACGGTCCTGGCTAGCTTACCCAATGCAGCAGACAGAAAAGAGAGGGGCCAGTTCTCCTGTTCTCAGACCCTGGGTCCAGCTCACTCACACCCATACCACCAGGGCCAGCTCTACTGTTTTTATCAAAGTGAGGTGTAGGGCCAAGTGCTGCAGATGGTGAGGGGCAGCTCTCCCTCCTGTCTCAGGTGTGTGTATGGGGTACATTTTTCCTCACCCATGCTGCCATGTGGCTTCACACCCTTGGGGTCAGCTCTAGTATGCTGCCCAGGAGAGGTACAAGGCTCAATCTCCCATGTGGGCAGGGCCAGCTTCTCCCACCTGCCACAGTTGGCTACTAACCCTTTTTAATATTGATGCCATTAGCATAGTAAACTAACCTAATATTTTGTTGACTGTCAAGGTCATTGCAATGACAATTAACCTAAGCACATGAAAGAAAATATGACTGCTGTTCTTCCCTCATAAAAACTAACTTCTTGTGGTCATCCATACAAATGAAGATTCCAAGAACACAGACCATATTAATAGTCATAGACCAAATGCCAAAGAGTCTGTCCCAGTAAGATTGAGCATTTTGCACAATGAGTGCAGTAAGAAATAACATATGAGTTCACCATGACCTAGTGTCATTCACCACAGTCCCACAAAAAGCACTCATAAGTTCAGTGCTTACAGAGGAGACCGCATGCCCAGTTAGTTCCTTAAACTAATGGCTATTCTCCATGCTCATTTCTAGTGTGTAGTACGACTTCAGATCTTAGACTAAATGTAGGGTTGAGGTCTCAAGTTCTCTGAAGTTAGCTATGGCTACCATGATTCTGAAAACATTAGAAAGGATCTGCCACACATTTATTTGGGGCTTTTAAAAATTGATAAAAGGGAGTTCTGCAACTCTTACAACTACCATTGCCCCTCTCTCTATGACTACTTTTCACTGCATCAGTAGGACCTCATCTCAATCCAGCCCTATAGCCCTTACCACCACTGTATCATTGAATGGTCCCTGGGTGTCCTGACATGGTCCCTCCATGAAATGAGCACTTAGTGACAGATGGTCTGTCTTGAGATGTGTTCATAGGCAGTATGATGGGGCAGTGAGACATGAGACTGTGTATGCAGTGTGTGTCATTAAGGCCATGACCACATAGGCAGAAGTGTTCTTGCTGAGACACACTGAAAAGCCATGTAGAATGCATCATAAAATTGTTTTCTCAGGGAACTAAAGAGGGACACTTATGCACCAGCTCCTGTTGTGCCATTAGTCAGTGATACGTTATCTCTTCCTCTTAGCCCATGCACAAATGGCACACAGCAGCATTTAGTACACAAGTGGATGGCAAGCAGTATATAGTACAGGTGAGGTATGATGCTGTGAGGAAGCTGGGGCTAAAATCAGAGTGAGAAGAGCCAAGAGAAAGCGGAAGCCGGGGCCAGTTTGGGGCCCTAGAGCTGGGCTTGGAGAAAATGGGAGGAATCCAGCATCCTAAGCATCAGAAGAGATCCTGGGCCAGCAAGATGAGCCAGGAAGTAAAAGCACTTGCCACTCAAGTCATAACCCGAGTTTGATTCTCTGAGCCTATGGTAGAAGAAGAGAACCAAGTCCTAACGTGCCCACACTTGAGAACACAAAAGTATCATACATACAGAATTATAAAAGATTTCCAAACAAGAGTAAGAGATGACACATCTTACTGAAAGTTGTTATTGTCCTGTATATTTGAGAAAAAGTCACCACTAACAGAACACGTACCCATTCATTTGCTGTTTGTGGTGTTGTTGCAAAGAACAAGATACTTTGGGACTATTTTCTTTATAGCACTTACTTGATTTCAGCTGAGTTTTTTCCTGAACCAAAGTTGTTAAAGTTTGAATATGCTTAATTTTTAATCCAGTGATTTTTTTTTAAACAAATTCATAAATAACGTCATTACCCATTCCTTTCCTAATACATCTGCCTTTTTTTGTTTGTAACTCATTCATACTTGGGAACACTGATTTCTCAAGATTTTGTTTTTTGAACAGTGCTTCCTTTTTAAGTAAGATTTTAAAATGTTATTTTTAACTTATCAATTTTAGTTAGATAAATGATAGATGTTTGGGTTTTAGCTCTAGAGTTTTAAAATGGAACAGTTCCTTAAAATTAGAAAAGGTATTTCTTGTGACCTGTGGAATGTGTATCAACACTATACAATATTTAAATATATGTTTAGTTTAGTAAACTAAACACACACACCACATAAGGGCCGAAGGTATAAATTTAATTGTCATCCATGTTTTCCTTCAAATGAAAAACTTGTTTATATAATCATCTATATATAACAACCAAGTTGATTACCAAGTTCAGAAAGGCAAGGTGCTCCTGCATTTCACAATATTTCCTGGAGGGGGCAGCAGAGAACTTAGTTGTCTTTGGCTAGCCTGCGAATACTCACCAACTTGCCAATTGCTTGCTTTCGATAAAAGAAAATGGAAATGGTATCCTCCCCAGAAGTTCCTTTCAAGGCTGAGTTTACTTCTTGACTCTGTTTTTAACGTTAACTGTAGGAGGGGTGTAAACATAGCCTAACAGTCCCTTTTCTGTAGAGAAGACACAGTGTGGCCTTCCTGTTCCTCTCCATCCAGACAGAACAAAGATTATAATTAAACCAGGGCCTTGGAAACCAGTAATTTTAACAGAAACTTGATCCTGTTTGCTAAACTGCATTGTTATTTTTAGATAACTCAATGTTAAGTTTTAAGTTTACAAATCTTACTTCCTAGACAAGGAAAATTCAACCAGCTTGTACCTCCATGGTGCTGTCAGTCAAGAGCTATAAAATACTTGCTATTGGCAGCCTGATAAGGCATGAGCGTAAGTTGAAATAAGATCTCTCCCCCAACGTTAACTAAAATTTTCTGTGCCTACCCTGTTATTGAAAGGTGCCTGATGTGCTGGCCTTTGCTTATGATCTCCTTCTCTGTAAGATATTGGCAATTATTAAATGAACATCAGTATGGAACTGAATTCCGCCTAATGCTTTCTGGACACATGCTAAGGGTTTTATGTCTGTTTTCTTATCTGAAAAGTACAGCAAAACAAAGTTAAACAGGTTCAACTCTCTAGACACTGAGTCTGTACTAGACACCTTTGAACAAATTTCTTACATTTGAACTCCCACCTTCTCAATCTTTAAGATGATAGTAGTGATTGTATTTTATAGCATTAAGAAATAAAGTTGCCTGCATAGAGCTATAGCACAGTGTAGGAACATAAAGGCCCCTCCTGTTCTTCATCACCCCTTTTAAGTTTCTCCCTTAGTAGCCTGAAGAGAGAGGGTTAGTAGTCAGTACTAGTTTAACATGGACATGTCCACTTTGTGCCTTCAGGAATGTCACTTAGTAGTCTTGCTCATAGGTACATTTAAAGGGGCACAAAGAGTTTAGTGATGGTGAGCCAGTTTTAAGCCAATCTGTTACTGCTAGTTCTCATTTGCTTTATGTGGACTTTATGTTAGAGACTTCTGCCTCCACCTCTTGGGTTCCCGGCTGAAAGAGGGGGGGACATGGAAGCTATCCTCTCCCCTCCTTATCTTGGCCGTACTTCAAACAGAAATAGATGGAAAACAGTTTCGAGAAGACATTGGGTAAGAGACCCATGAGAACTCTCTGGTAGTCTCTTTCCTAACTCTGTTCCCTCACGAGACTCTGTGGCCATGGTGTTGGCCTCACTTGCATTGTTTTTAACTGATGAAACTAACGGGGACACTCAGTGGGTCCGGGCCTACACTAGTTGTATTAGCTCAAAGAACTTAAGCAGACCTTTGACCTTACATGAAAGTCCGAAATCTGCAGGCACCTCCAAGTAGTGCTGTATAGAAGCATCTTATACAAAAAGTTATCCAGCTTTAAAGCCAAGCACATCAAACATGTCACCCAGATGTAACCAAGTAATGAGTGGATTACAGATTATAACAATCTCTACCACTCAAAAGTTTAAAACAGCAAGTTATACCAAATTGTGAGAAACTCATGATTGCCTGGATATGATCCAGCACTCAGGAGGTAGAAGAATAGCCTGATCTACACAGTGTTCCAGGCTAGCCATGGCTACACAGTGAGACTTTGTCTCAGAAAATCACATTGGTAGCCTCAGGGATAGCAATGGCCCTTGCAGTGAGGTGGCACCAGGCTGCACATTGGGAAGTCATACTTTAGGGATTGTTACTAGCAGTCCCACGCTCACTATTGTTCACTCATCTCCGCCTCCCGGGATTCACCTCTGTCCCTGTCACAGACCACTTGAGATCCTCATTAAGGATCCAGGAATCTTTTCCTTCCTTCCTTTAACCTGTGCTTGTAGCTAACAGCATTTATCCCCCTGGTGTCTTGCTCTCTCCCATTTGTGGAATTCTCTATCCTTGGCATTCATTCCTCTGCTGTTGTACCACTGGACTGTGTTCTTTGCATCCAGACTTTTACAGGGTAATTCTATGCAGAACTCTCTTCTAAGTCCTACATAGCCTCGCTGTGTGCTCTTCTGTTCTCACTGTTCTTCAGATGCAGTGTCTCAAAATGAAGTTTGGGATTTTCATGGAAAATGGTATTACTTGTGAAGCAGTTACTCGTGTATTTAAAATCTTTGGCATCTTGCATGTATCCTGTTCTTTCCCACTGCCCCAACCTTAGGCAAAGTTCTTGGTACTGCCTTGTGAGATTTGTCTTGTTTTCCCAGTCAACTTTTAACCACCTTCAACACCAGCCACACAGACATTAGCAGACTAGCTCACAGCAAAGGCATCTGCACTGCCTGTCGTCAGCCTGTGGCCTTGTGGGATTCTGTCCCCTCTTCCTTATACTCTTACTCAAACCTGTGTGAAGCAACATAGCATTTGAGGCCCCACAGAAATGCCACCTTAAAACCCTTCCCCGGGAGCTTTCCCACCCACATGTCAGGCACAAGGTTGCCACAAGTGGCACTTGCTAGCTGCACAGCTTTCTTGGAACTTGCAAAAGCCTTCTTTTATCCATGTCTCCTCGTGTGGCCTGCCTTTACACAATGGGACCTCAGCCACAAAGCCTACATTTTATCACCCAAGTATCTAGAATAGTGCCTTTTTCGTACAAGGCTTATTTTATGCTTGTAAACACTAAGAAAAATAGTTTTTCAAATCATTAGTATATATACTATTAACAGTGTTAGAATGAGCCTGCTCTTTAAAACAAATAGAGAAGAAAGTCACTTTATCTAAGATCCAACCTTGAACACTAGTGCTCTCCATGAGGAAAAGTCTTTGCAGAGTCAGGGGTTTGCCTCTCCTGTGGGACTTCACCTCTAGGAGGAGCCCATTTCTTCCCTTATGAAATACAAGGCTTTGTAAGTGCTTCTTTTGACCCTGTTAGAGCCAGGAAAAAGGTTCCTGCTATGTGTTTGTGTGGCATAAAATGTCTCACATCGAGTTCATACACATTTTAAAACAGAAATGTCTGGTGACAGATGTTCTGAGCCTGAAAAATCCCAGTATACCTAGGACTGGGCATTCCAGCAGGAATAGAGTGAGCAGACTGGGCCCACTGTATTTATTTCCTTGTCAGCCCTGGGGGCCGGGCCAGCAGGAACTATTTTAGTTTTTCAGTTGATTTTCATTAGCACATGTTCACTGCACAAAGTAATGGATTCGCTGTGACATTTTCATACATGCCTCCCCCATTACTCTTTTCTCTCTCATGCTCTCTCCCTCTGACCCCCATGAGATCCACTTTCTAAGAGGCGGGTAATTTTACAGTTGTGCAAACACCTGCACTGCTGAGTAACTAGGTTCTTTACTACATAGTTTTTAAACCCAGAATTCTTTGCTACATAGTTTTTTTTAACCTATATTCAGTTCTTCCCAACGCATTAGTTTTAGAGGCTAGGGTCCCTGTCTGTAACTAAGTGCTAGAGAAGTAAGTGCGGTAGATTCTTCTGGCATTCACCCGGTCTCTAGTGGGCTTCGGCTCTTGCTGTACAAGTTCCGGGGCCTTTTTGATTAAGAGCAACCTGCACAGCTCTGGCAGCAGCCTAGGTGCGCCCCTCTGGCGTTATCTGGAGTCACGTGGGGCTTGGCCCCGCCCAGAGTCCTGAGGACTGCGTGCGTGCTCGCTGCCCTTGCAGAAGCACGGAGCTCCGCGGTTAGGAGGCATGGGCGCATGGCTGCCGGGCCAGGCTGAGCACTGGGAAGAAAAGCCGGGGCGCCTCGGCGGTGTTGCGCTGTGGGGCTGACTCGCAGGTGGACCAAGCCGAAAGGTTTGAAGGGACACTTGTAAAGAATGGTGGCTCATGATGAGATCGGAGGTCTCCTACCCATAAAAAGGACGATCCGAGTCTTAGATGTTAATAACCAGCCCTTCAGGGAGCAGGAGGTAAGAGAAACAGACCAAAGGAATGTTTTCCAACTCCGCAGAACTTCTAAGACTTTAAGTTTTCACCTTGAAACTGAAATCGTATTAAATCCTAAAGTTTTTAAGCAAGCCTAAAATCTGTTTAGGAACTGTGGTCCAAGTTTAAGCAGTGTTTTGAATATAGCATAGCTTGTTTACAGCTTACATACAAAGATTTAAAATAGATATGCGCCTCGGGACCAACATTTCTCATGTTTGTTCTGATTTTGTGGGTTGTCTTTTTTAAACTTAGAATACTAAGTCTTGGGCACTGTTTTAAGGGAGGAAGTAAAAATAAGATTTTTTTTTTCCATTAGTGCTAGTGAACGAATGACTAAAGCCTGACCTGGAATATATATTTCCTTTCCTCCTGTGCCCTTTTTCCTTCTGAAAGAGAACTTAAGCCAGTCCATCACTGCCGCTTCAGCCTGCCTTGCTTTGAAATCAATTTGGCTTTCAAAAGTCTTAATGAACGATTATGGAAAAGCTATTTTATGCCATTTTATGTAATCTTAGCAGTTGACTGGCGCTGCATTGTGTCTCTCAGTGTCCCGCAGCCTGATTGCTTACATGCTAGTTATAAATTCATCTCACTAAAATCTCTTGATAGTGATGTTTTCCTGCCAAACTATATGTAAATGTTCATTTTAAACATGAGCAGTTTGTTGCATGTCTCAGAGAAGCTGTTTGCTAAATATACGATTGGAGTATTAAGCTGCCATCTTCAGGAAATATGCCTTTATTTGGAAGTTGATACTGAGTTTTGTTTTATTGGGTTTTGGTTTTCCTTATGTACTTACGTGTAATAAAATAAATAAGCATTTTCTTTGAAGAGAGTGCTTCATACAGTGTCATGACTAAAAATACTCAAATAGCTATCTTTTGGGCCATCAAGGATGAGACTTTTGGGTAGTTGGAGACATGGGCTGTTTTCCTGGCCCCTTTAATTGAAGCATTAAAATCCTAGATCACCAGGAACGGGATATAGGCTTTAGAACTGTCAACACAGCCTTAAGGACGTGAGTGTTAAAAAGAGAATACTGTATGATCAAAACTTGTCTTTTTGGAAAAAACAACTTTTTATTTTTGTTTTTCTGGTTTTACAGTTCTTGCCAAATGAGGAATTACGTATGAGAAATCTAAAAGGAATAAATTGAAATACATACTTTTTAAAGTACTATTTTATTGACTCTAAAATATGCCCTACATTGACATTATTAGGAAAAAACTTTCCCAAGAGCTAAATTTACCAAAAGGTTTCATCCAGGCGGCTGTGCTTATGAGATACATCCCAATAAAGCTGTAAAGTAGACTTAATTTTCTGTTTATTGATATTCAGAAAATATTTTAGGACATAGAGTGGAAGTGAATTATGAAAATTTAGTGACTTAAAAGCCCAGGGTCGGGCAGATTTTCTTAGGTTATGGACTCACTGGCTATCTAAACTAGATAGTTTGCATTAAAGGTTAACCTGGGTGAACAGCACAGACTCCTGACAGTGGGTGTTTTCTCTTCCAAGTGAACTTAGCCCTTATAAAAGGTTGCCTACAGAAGTTCCTTGAGGGCAAGCCTTGTTAACATTCTTTGATTCCCAGATTTGCTGTTTGTCTTTAGGGGAGAGCGTATGGTCTGTCAAAAGATGTTTTTAAGCTGTTTATGTTTACTATAGCAAGCTTCCAGCACTCTAAGCAAGTCACCACCACCACCATTATATAATTTAGCCTTACCTTTGGGGATGGGTGGGGGCGGTGTCTGTGTCTATGTCTGTGGGGGGAGGTGCCTGTGGGTGTGTACTTTCATCACCTCCAAATATTTCCTCCTGAGTCCTGTCTATGGAGAGAGGTAAATGAGGGTGTCACAACAGTCTTATGTTACAGATGCTCATGTCCCTACACATCCACATAACTAAAGTGGTTCACTTGGACCTAAGAAGAAAAGCTATTAATTGTAATTTACATAGCCCAAGTTATAACCAATGTTCCTTAAGATACAGATTTTTGCCCCTACCTTTTTGGTGACTCATGAGTGCCTTCTCCACAAAAACTTTTATGTGTGATCTTTTCTTCAAATATTGTCTTTATCCTGAAATTGACAGGCCATTTCCATTGTTAGGCTTTTACCTTTCACTAAAATGTTTCATTACTTGAATGGAGTCTCCAGATGCTTGTTTCACCATGTTTGTCATTTTTGTTTACATGTTTGATTTTGTTTTGTTTTTTTCTTGTATCACCCAGCCTAGGCCAGGCAGTCCTAGAGCTCTTGGCAGTACGCTGTCCAAGCCCACTAAGTATAATATATTTTTTTACGAAGCATTTTAGACTTGACAGACTAGATAATGACATCCTTTGTAAAGAAGTGAGATTGTAGTCATTTTTTAAAGAACTATGAATGTGTTTAGCCTCCAAATGCAGCCTAGAGAAATACATAAGCAAAATCTATATTAGTGCTATAAAAATGCTTTTAGATGAATCAAGCTTTAGTTACCGAAGTCTAAATGCTCTAGTCTTTAGTAAAAGGAAGCCTGCCTGGCACTCACAGAGGCCTGGGTTAGTCCTTAGCACAGTAATAATCTTAATGATAATAATTCCTCTTATTTTAAACACTTGTGTTATGTTGTATTTAAATGAAATTAGTAAGTTTATGAATAATTAATCTTATAAAGGCAATAATTACCAATTTTATTTAGTACAATAATATCAAAGTCTCTTTCCTCTTCACTAAACTGACTTTTACTTTCTAACTCCCTGGGAGGTGCACCTTTCTAAAGACCTTCAAATGGAAATTAAATATTTGGTGATTTACTGGGAAGTGAAATTTTTATGCTTTGAACAGGGAAGGGGTGCTAACCTCTGCTTCCAGAAGACAAGGAGTCATGGCAGCTGCTTTGTGTCTAGTTAATGTTGGCATATCTTGCTTTGTGAGGTAATTCTATCTCCATTCAAGCAGGAGACTCTTTGTGCTGTCTTTACTAACTGGAAAGGAATGCCTCAAGCTGCCCCTGCACACGCTTGTGTCGCTCAGTCTGCGCAGATGTATGGTGAAGGCATTCACACATGTCCTCAGCCATGCAGGAGTGCTGTTTCACTACAGTCTTCGTGTAGTAAAAGCTTAAGTTTTGCTTCAAAGTTAGCTATTTGGCAGGGGGTGGGGAGTGACATACAACTCTGTCTCTTGAAGCCTCCAAAGTTGAACTCCCTTTGAAGTCTCTTCACTCATTGGTGTTCCTTTGGTTCATGTGTTACATCAAGAGCTTAAAAGCCTCCATGCTGCTTGGGCTGCTTCATGTTTAAGTTTCTACCTACTTTTCAATCTTCCAGATTGTTCTTAAATCATAAGGATTATTTTTATTTGGTTTCCTTTCTCCTTTTTTTAAGGCTTGTCATAGAATTTTTAGAGGGAAAAATGTTCTTTGGTTACCTTTTAACTTAATTTTTTTTTTTTTTTTTTTTTTTTTTTTTTGAGGCAGGATCTCTAGCCCTAGCTGGCCTAGAACTCCCTTTGTAGACCAAATTTGCTTTGAACTCAAAGGGATCTGCCTGAGTGTGCCTCTCAAGTGCTGGAATTACAGATGTACACCACCATGCCTTTTGGGTCCTAATATAATGTTAAATTACATATCCTCACCAGAGTCATTTTATCATGTGTGACCCTTATCAAAGGGAGTGAATGCAAACAGTTTGTGCTCCCCTGGGGACCTGCACTTATCTGGAGTTCTTTATTTCGGTAACTGTCTAAAGTCATCTGATGATGTGTCCCGTGTATTTCACACTAATTCTATGAAGTTTGGAAATCCATGAATGCTAATGCCTGTTTGCTGTGCTATTTCTATTTCAAAAGCTCTGCTGGTTCTTAGCCCAGACAAGCAAGGCTCTGGCTATTTCATTACAAGGCCAGGATCCTAAGCCTTCCCAAGCCTAGGAGTCCTTTAAACCTCCCTCCCCTCCACCTGGGCTTGAGCATTTTCTGACCAATTTCAGTGTCAGACATGTTAAAAGCATGTTCTCCGACTGAAGGACTGAATGGAATCACATAATACTGGGACAGGGTGAAACACTGGTTTTCTTAAGCTTGTTGATATTTGGTACTGTTCTAGTTTAACATGAAGACCAACAGTCATTTTTGCAGTTCTCTGTCTTATACAAACACTGTTTTATAAGAGGGTTTAATTTGTCTGGGCTTGTATGAAATCATTACACCTCAACACGTATTTATTGTAATCTGGCTTTGTTTTCCCAGGAGCCAAGCAATAAAAGAGTTCGGCCTCTAGCTCGGGTCACATCCTTGGCAAATTTAATCTCTCCTGTCAGAAATGGAGCAGTCAGGCGCTTTGGTCAAACCATACAGGTAAAGGAGGGAAGGAGAAGTGTACTTAGGACGCTTTTTATAGATGCTCAAGACTTGTTTTCCTTTGAGCTGTACAAACATATTTGCATTGTTATTCCACAGTGTTTGGTTATGGGATCTGCTGCTGGGGATATCTTACCAGAGTGGAGCTTGTATAAGTTCCATTCATGTGGGTCCTCTGTGACCATTTTCATTCCAAAACTAATTGAAGTTGATAGTACTTTTGCCTGTTAGATTAAAACTTAACTGATTGCTTTACATACTGAGAAATTCTCAAAACTGTGTTTCAATTTTCTTTTTTTAAATACAGGATAATTGTTGTAGCCTCCAAATCTCATTTTCTCTTTTATTTTCCTATTTTATTTTTAAGTCATTTACCCTTCGTGGTGACCACAGATCCCCAGCCTCTGCCCAGAAGTCATTCAACAGGTCCACAGTCCCAACACCCACCAAGAGAAGAAGTAGTGTGCTATGGTCGGAGATGTTAGACATCAGTATGAAGGAGTCCTTGACCACTCGAGAGATCAAGCGTCAGGAGGTAAGCTGACACTCAGTACCCACCTGTATTTATTGAGTTAATACCAAGAAAGAAAAAAGTTTTAAATATATATCATGCCCGAAGTAGAACTAATGCCTGGGGGGGGGGGGGGGTTGTTTGTTTGTTTGTTTGTTTGTTTGTTTTGTTTTGTTTCCTTAGCCACTCAGTCCACAACAATTTATAATGGGTGGTGCTCATCAGTGGATAAATGATAGAAAAAAATGCAAACCCTCTTGAGAGTCTGTCCTGAATTAGAATTTTTGGACCAAATCTCTTAAAAAGCCATTCAAAACATCAAGCACTGTAGATATCAATTACACTATTTTTATTTCTGATTTCTGGCATTTCTGGGTGTTTTTAGGCAATATATGAATTGTCCCGAGGCGAACAGGACTTAATTGAGGATCTCAAGCTTGCTAGAAAGGTCAGTAGTCACTTTACACATGCCATAGTTTCTAAAGGGTGGTTTCTTAACCTTTGAAGTGAAAAGTCAAAGCGTTTAACTGATGAGTACATCTTTGACTCAGGATTGAAACACAGCTTTTCAAATGTGACCACTAGTAAACTTTTAGGGGTAAACATAACTGTAGTGTCTCTCCACAGTCTATATGTCCTTGCTATGTCATTACTAGGGTGCCCTCAAGGACAGGTTGCTCACTTGTTTTATTTGCTCAGTCTTTGTGTGATGTATTTCTTCCCTCTGATAGGCCTACCATGACCCCATGTTAAAGTTATCCATCATGTCAGAAGAGGAACTCACACATATATTTGGTGATTTGGACGCTTACATACCTCTGCACGAAGGTCAGCTTTGCTCTTAATTTCTGCTCATCTCTCAATAGAACTCACACAAGTAACTTCAGGTTAATAATAGTGTAGTATTCAGAAGTTATTTTCAATAAATGTATCACTGTTCCTTTGCTCTTGTACCCTTCAGACTTACTGGCAAGAATAGGAGAAGCAACCAAGCCTGATGGGACAGTGGAACAGATCGGTCACATTCTTGTGAACTGGGTACGTAAGCAAGTCATCATATGTGACAGGCAATGCTGCAGCCTGTGATGTCACTCATCACAGTTTGGTCATGCCACTAGAGTCTAAACGCAGTGAGACATTTAACTTCAACAAAGTTAGAATGAAAAGAGCTTACAATCTTGAAAAAAATAGAGAACTTACTGTATACAGACCTGCTTACAAATAACATCCCTGATTGAGCAGAATTCCCATAATGCTTTGCTGCTTATCATCTGTGCAATCTTTCATGTACATGCTTAAGTGCCTGCTGTCTGACAGGCCCTGTTCAAGGAGGATTCCTGTGGACTCAGTAATGAAGGCCATTTCTATGTTTATGACTTCACAGGAGAGGAACAGGCCCTTAGAGTGTAGGATTGTGAGGAGTGTGATAGAAGCAATGCGGGTGACTGGGAACACGATTGCTAACATCTTAGTGAGACTTGGAAATAGGAGTCAGTGAGTGTTCGGGTGAGCCAGGAGAATATCCAGAGCCTGTTAAACACACATGTAGCTGCACTGTCTCTTGTGGCTTGTGCTCATAGCTCGTTAATGCACCCAGTCATAACAGGCTTGTGCTTGCTCTACTCTCTAGTTACCAGGCTTGAACGCCTACAGAGGCTACTGTAGTAACCAACTGGCAGCCAAGGCTCTTCTGGATCAAAAGAAACAAGACCCAAGAGTCCAGGACTTCCTCCAGCGCTGTCTAGAGTCTCCTTTCAGTCGAAAACTAGATCTTTGGAGTTTCCTAGATATCCCTCGAAGTCGCCTCGTCAAATACCCTTTGCTATTAAAAGAAATTCTTAGACACACTCCAAAAGACCACCCTGATGTTCAGCTTCTGGAGGAAGCAGTAAGTGATAAATGAGTTTTCAAGTTTATCATCACTAACTTTAGAAAAGCATAAAATGGTATTCTCAAATCATCATCAAGAGGCTTGGTTTTAATCTGGCTCCTTCCGATGTCTGGTGGTCTGGGACTAGCCACCTAGAATGACTGGGTCAGATTCCTCACCTGTGTAATGAAGAGACTGGTTAGATTGATTTCTAGAGTTCCTTTGTCCTTTTGTGTGAATGTTTGCCAGGGAGGGAGGGACGGAGGCTGACTGATACAGCAACTGCTCCATCTGGATTTGTTTTCTTTTATCATTTATAGGTTTTGATAATACAAGGAGTTCTTTCTGATATCAACTTGAAGAAAGGTGAATCCGAGTGTCAGTATTACATTGACAAGCTGGAGTACCTGGATGAGAAGCAGAAGGACCCCAGGATCGAAGCAAGCAAAGTGCTGCTGTGCCATGGGGAGCTGAAGAACAAGAGTGGCCATGTGAGTGTACTCGAATATGACCCAGGGTAGCCATTACTTTCCTTTTCCCAGCTGCTCAATTTTCTGCACATAAATTATGAGGCAGGTTTGTAAAGTAAACCTGCTGCTTGCAGGAAGGTTCCTGATTGTCTACATGACCAGCTTTGGTAAAGCATTTGGTTCTGTAGTTGCAGAATAACTAAGACTTAAGCACTTCTGCCAGTAATCTTTCGTATCCAGTCATGAGTTGTAAACCAGTGTGTGTCTGGAGTCTCCTTGTTCATGGTTTATAAACATACACCTCAGGAAAAGAGTGTTTAATAGTGATGCTACTGGTTTTACCACCACTCAAATTCTACAGCCGGTTAAATAAAAAGCGATGTCATTTTTAAAATACTAATTACAAAAGAACCTTCTGGATAAGGAGTCAGAAGTGGTATTTTTGTTTTATATGTGTTTTCCAAAAGTTGCATTTATAAGTTGGGGATTGTTTAAGAAAAAGTTGAAATTCAGCCTATCTGATTTCCATCACAGGGCCTAATTGCTCTGTAAAGGCTTAGGCTTGTGTAGACAGAGCGGAACCATGAACATTGTAGCAGCATGCCTGCAATACTGAAGTTTCAAACCGTTTCTGCTGATTTCAGGTCTTTGCAATACGTTGTGTTTACTCAGCTATTGTCTAAGCTGGTAGTGCAGCGCAGTGAAAGAAAAGAGCTTTAGGTAGCCTGAGCTTACATGGTCCTTGAGACCAGTATTTTAGAATGCCATTTGTAAAGGAGGAGCCAGAAAACTCTAAATGTCAAATTCAGTTCTTTATCAATCAAGTTCCTTATTTAGGAAGTTTGGGACTTTTTTCTCCATTTCTGCAGAAACTGTACATTTTCCTGTTTCAAGACATCTTGGTTTTGACTCGGCCTGTCACACGAAATGAGCGCCACTCCTACCAGGTTTACCGGCAGCCGATCCCAGTGCAGGAGCTGGTGCTGGAAGACCTGCAGGATGGGGATGTGCGCATGGGTGGTTCTTTCCGAGGGGCCTTTGGCAACTCAGACAAAGGTAAGAGACAGGCTAGAATAGTTACACAAAAAAAAGCTGATTAGATGGAGAGAAACAGGTTGAAGCAAAGTTGCCACAAACTTGAAGCCAACCTGGGCTACAGAATGAGACCCCATCTTGAAAAATAACACCAAAGGAAAAAGAAACAAATGTACCTGAGTGAAATTAAACTTGACCCTTAGGAATTATAAGAATAAAAGTCTTTCCCAGTTGTATACTGGCACAAAATTGAGTTGGCCAAGGACACTGGCTAGTGACTGTCTTTAAGAGTGTGTGTGTCACATAAATACTAGAACTTTCCTTAAAACTTTCTTAGTCTTGATTCCTTTTTTCTCCTTTCAGCTAAAAATATCTTTAGAATCCGTTTCCAAGACCCGTCTCCAGGCCAGTCCCACACACTCCAAGCCAATGATGTGTTCCATAAGCAGCAGTGGTTGAACTGTATCCGTACTGCCACTGCCCCTCTGCAGCGGGCTGCAAACCCCCTAGAGCTGCAGGGCTTACCAGAGCTCCACGAAGAGTGTGAGAACAACCCCTCTGCTGGGAATCTACAGTCCCAGCCAAGGTCATCCGTGGTTCCTGGGTTTACTCGGGTAGACAATGAAAGTGCTCCAGAGTGTGGCCCCAGTGTACAGACGGCGGAAGACACCAAGAGCATGAAGGCACATCGGGTACAGCCCGGCTTACGAAGAACAAGGGACAAATCCCAGTCATGTGGCAACAGGAAAGAGACTCTGGTGTAAATTCTGATGGGCTGTTTATTTATACATTTGTACAGATGCCTGCTTGTAATGGAGCCCCTAGGGTTACTCTGTACCAGCTTTAATGCTCTTGGATTGGGTCTCTCTCTCCCCCTCCCTCCCTCCCCCTTGTTATTGTTGTCATCGTCATTAATGGCAGCTATATACACAGATTACTGTTAAATTGCAGACTTTACAGCAGATATTTTCATGGATTATTTAGGGCATACCACCCTGGTATTTTTTTATCTGAAGAAATACGTATGAAACCAGTGTTGTCCTGACTCTGGATTCACCATGAATTTCCAGTTCCAACCAAATGTGATATTTACAGTATTTGCCAAACTTAAAGTTTTGTAAATGCTGAAATTCTGTCAGTGTTTCTTGTTAAGCCTCAAATGATAAATTTTTAATAATGACACCTACAATCTATATGGAAGTTTTTGAGTTTGAAATATTTGAATATTTACAGTGAAGTACTGCTTCCTTGGAGAACAATCATAAAACTTGGTGTGTTTTCCATTTCTATCAACTGGAATGCCTTATATCAGTTTTTCACTGCACATTCCTCATTTTTCATTTATTCTGCCAACTATTTAATTTTTTATTGTAAAGTAGTTTTTAGTATTTGCTTTTATTTTTTTACATTGATGCCTTTTTTTAATTGGCATGTCCGTAAAGTTTTTTCTCCTGATTAACGTAAGTGTGTGTGTGGTTCTGGGTGTCTGGGTCTGTGTGCCTGTGTGTTAATTGTATTAATTTTACTAAGTGAAACCAAGCCATACTGTTGAGCCAATTAAGAAAACTTCAGTTTTTACAGTGTATCATGTCAGGGTATTAAAGACCCATGAAATGACTTGGTATATTCTAAACTACTGAAAGAAACCACAAGAAGGACATGGGTGAAAGTTTTTGTGTTGTCTGGAAAGCAAGAGAGAGGGAAGGAGACTGGAATAGGGAAGGGAAGGAAGGAAGAGGTTGCTAAAGTAAAAATGTCTGCTAACCCAGAGGAGGGGAAATAGGAGAAGCCTGACCTGAGGGTATATAGGAAGTTGTAGAAGGCCAGAGGGGATGTTAACTGTGTATTTGCTTTGGTTTTCATACCTACAAATACTTGAATTTGAAAAGAAACCGTAAAGTGTGTTGGAAATTTGACCATATTAGGTTAATTCTGGTTGGTTGGTTTTCTTCATTTAAAAAACAGCTAGTGATTCTTCACTGCAAAATGTTTGTGTTAGAAATGGTGTCATGCTCTTTTGAGGAGGGAGGAGGGCTGAGGTCCCGTGTCAGCCCAGATTTATACTGGTGATCAGTTCAAGTCATTGTTAACCATTATGTGAAGTATATGTCCAGTGGAAATGAAAATTGGAAAAAGCTGTAAATAGATTGATCAAATGATTTCTTTGTATAAATGAAATATACAATTAAAAAAAAAGCACACACATAATAACCCAAAACATTTCTTGCCTAGTTGATATCTTGTGGGGATGAGGGAGAGAATCCACTGGAACATGAGGATTTAGCTAAGGGGATAAATAGTACAAAGCTTACAATGGTTAAGGAAATCCCAAATAATTTGTCCTTTTGAAATTCATTAATGAGTAAGAAAGGACAGTAGTTTAAATCTTGTGAGTCTTGTGATCTAAAGAACACAGTGAGATCAGAAGTCACCATTGTATTATAGACAGCTGACCACATACCCATCTTCTGGATATAGTAGTAAAGCAAATAGCCACTGTCTTCATTAATTTGACTAACCCTAAATTCTCATGTAGGTTTCTCAGCCTCCTCACTTTGGAAATTCAAATTCAGAAATGTCTCTTGTACCTGTGCTGTGATCTGCAACACCCAAAAGCAAGACACTGGTCCTATCTAAGGTGTCATGGAGTTTAACTCCTGTCAGAGTGGCCTTGTTCAGCTTCCAGCTTATAGAAGCAAATAATTCAGATGGTGTAAATAGAATGATGTTTTATCTAGAGGTATTTTGTTTTGGGTTTGCTCAAGGGAGAAAATAAACAGTAATACCATGAGCTGAGGATTCTCAGCAGCAGCTTCTCTATTGGGCCGTATCCAGTGACGTGGGCTCAGTCCTCAGACCAGTAGTCGGGGATGCTTTTAGAAATAAAAGTGACTAGGACTCACTCACTCTAGCCTCATTCACACCATTTCACTAGATACAGATGTTGGAAGAGGGAACTGTAACCATCCATTTTTATGGTTACATAAGACCAGTTTCATTCAAGTATATGTAATGGTTTTCTGGATATCTCTGGCTGGCCAAGAACTCACCACATGGTCCATGCTGCTTTTAAGCTTGTGAAGATCCTCTTTCCTCTGCTTCCCAAGTGCTGGGGTTACAGGTTTGTGCTACCAGACCTAGTTCCGATCATGTAATGTTTTCAAATGTTTCCTATTAATGCTGATACTCTGATGATCTAGCCAATCCCTATACATGAATGATAAACAATATCTTAATATATCTGTCCTTCACATCTTAACTTGTTTAGAATTGAAGCTGAGGGGTCTGATTTCTTTATTAGTTACTTCCAGTGAATTCATTTACTATACGGATAACCTCTTTCTAAGTGCTCAATGCTCTCTGTCAGGGTGTGTGCACACAAAGTGGTAATAGGAAACCAGTTATCCAACAGTAGTTAAGATCACAGCATCACCAAGAATCAAGACATTACTGACCTGATAGGTGTTGGGTAACTTTTATGATAGCCAAGTCTTTTTTATCTAATGTTTTGGGTATGCGACTCTAATGTTCTTTTGTCCAGAGAGCCTAGTTCCCAGGAGAGGAGTGTACTAGAACACAAATCTCTAGATCTGGAGGAAAGCTAGAGCTTCTGGATACAGTTTTAACACCTACACATCCAACCAAGCACAGGACACAGACCTCATGTGCATATGGTGTTCTACTTTGCTTCTCCTTCACTATGATAAGCACCATGATCAAAAGCAATTTAGGGCCCCTTACAAGTCACAAGCCACCATCTTGGGAGGCCAGACCTGGAGCCCACATCTGGAACAGGTAATGAAGCAGAAGACATGGGGGATACTGCTTGCTTACTGGCTTGTTCATGCTGTTTTCTTACATAACCCAGGCTACCTGCTCAGGTATCACACCGCCCAGAGTGGCCTGGGCCTTCCACATCAGTCATTAATCAAGAAGTGCTCAACAGTCTAATCTGATGGAGGCATTCTTGAGGTGGGCTTCCCTCTTCCCAGTAGACTCCAGTTTGTGTCAAGTTGACAGAAGATAACCAATACATGGTTACTCATGCAGTGATAACTAAAATCACTTAGGACCTGTTTATCTTGACCCTTCAGAAAAACATGGAGTCTTACGTACACACCCACAATTTAAGAGCCTTGCCCCCCCCCCCCAAATCCCTCTGAACTCAGGTTCAGATCTGCCAGTGTTTGCCCTGACAGGACTCTGGGAGCCTATAGACTAAGGATCTGTCTTTTCTGTCGTTTTTCAAAACATTGTCCTTGCCTTACTTCATAAAAAATGGAAATCCATTATCTTTTCACAGTCAAACCTGGTCTTTTAACTTTGATACATTTGACTGTTCCAGATAGAATTTTCTCTAATATAAGAAGGAAATACACTTTTTTTTTTTTTTTTTTTTTTTTTTTGTAAAACTGAACTTGATACCAATGTTCTCCCTCTGCTTCTGCAGAAGATGGCCTTCTCGGGCGGTGATAAATGTGGGTCTGAAGAGAACCTTATTCTCTCCCTGGCCATGATGAGCCACAGTCTCGCAACTACAAGAGCAGTAACTATCATGGAGAGCAGGAACTGATTTAAACAATCTGAGAACATCAGGATGAAATTACAGTGGATGAGAATATATCAATGTCTATAGCTTCATGATTATTTAAAGAATGATTTTAGGGCCAAGGAAATAGCTCACTTGAGTAAAGGCACCTGCCACTAAGCCTGCCAACTTGTGTTTTAATTCCTCAAGCCTATGTAATGGAAGAAGAGAACTGATTCCCAAAGTTGTCTTCTGGCCTCCATACATGACCATCCGTAGCATGTGTGTTCAAATACACATGTGCACATACACAGTAAAAATAAATGTAAATTTTAAACATTTTATTGCATATGTAATATTCAGTGGTTTCTTTTACTGAACACAACTGTTAATTGAGCATTTCTGCCTTTTTCTATGCAAACTATTACTCAGGGTAACCAATGAGTAAGGAAGGGATGATTTGCACAGCAGGAAGCTGACTATTAACACCATCTACTACCTTTGTGAATAATGGATCTCAATGTAGTTCATAAATAAAGGGTGTGATACAGGCACACAATACACAACATTTAAGCAGTCCTGAGCCAAGCCTGAGTTGAGTCCCAAGAAAACAGTTTCTTTGACAAAATAGAAATGGGGGTGGGTGGTTAAGAAGGCAAAGTGGGAAGTAAACTGAAGACTTAAGAAACATCAAACAATTACATTGCATGAGCTTTACTTGGAGCTAAATCAGATTTTTGAAATGAAACAGTGTCGTAAGACCCTGTACTCTTCATTTGACTGGTTCCTAAAGTCCTTCACTGTCAGTTAACAAGCCTGACAAGAGGGTTTCCTGGTCCCATTGACACACTGGCCTCTGGTGGAGACCAATCTGGAGATTCCGGCCCCAAAGTTCTGCTGCCTGGTCTCCCTCCAGATGTGCACTCTCCCCAGCCTGTCCTGCTGAGTAGAGTCTCCTCCCATTCTATTGTATCCAAATAGACAACCAACAAGTGGCCTACTAGGTGAGCCTCATCCTGGGCACATGCTCTAGAGACAAGCATACTTCCCACCAGGGATTTCCTCCGCTGTCACCACTAAGGACTTGAGGATCAACTTTCTAAACCTGTGTGTCTTCTATCTCCCTCAGCTCTGCCATCTTGAGCTTTCACGACTACACTTCCATCCCACTCGTGTCCATAGTGCCCCAACTCCTGCATCTCAACTCTCCAGCTACCTTACACTTAGTGGAAACTCACTATGCCTCCCACTCCAGAAGCCTACTCTCTCCTACCAGCAGCGTATGCCTGGTTCCTTGCTGGGAAGCTTTCTTGTCTTTTGTGTCTGCTTATTCTCTGAGTTCTTCCTCCCTGAACCGTTTTTTGTCCCCTTTTGTGAATTTATTTCATGTGCGAAACTTAGTGGCCATTTTGATAGCCTTAAGAAAAAAGGTCTTTACAAGGTGATTCAGGTCATTCCTTAAAAGCTTGTGCTCTAGTGTACTGGCTCAGTGGGCAAAGATGTCTGCTGCCAAGCTTGACCTGAATTTGATCCATAAGGCCATCGTGGTGAAAGAAGAGGACCCACTTCCACAAGTGGTAGGCACACGCACACACACACACACACACAACACACACACACACACACACACACACACACACATCACTTAAAACTTCAAATTAAGAGAAGCTTGTAAATAAAAGTTTGGTAGGATGGCTCAGACAGAAAAGTGCTTGTCATGCAAGCATGAAGACCTGAGTTCATATCCCCAGTACCCATGTAAAAAGGCCAAGTGTGGTGGTGTACAACAGTTGAGCACAGAGAGGAGGAGATAGGAAGATCCATGATGCTCACTGGCCAGCCAGCCAGCCTAACTGGTGATCCCCTGGTCCCAATGAAAGATTCTACCTTGTAAAAAGAATCATTCCTGAGAGACAACACCCAAAGTTGACTTTTTGTCTACCCACACACACACACACACACACACACACACACACACACACACATGTTTGAAGGAGTTAGTTTGTTACTTGTCACTCCTATATATTATTCCCATGTTGAAGCATCTTGAAAGCAAATAGGAGCTCTCCAGAGCATCAGATCCGTTTGCATTTTGTCAACAGCCTCTAGAATGATAAACAAATTTGTGTTCTTTATAAAATATCCAGTCTCTGGAATGTTGCAACAGCAGTACATATTAATTAAGTAAATGTATAAACTATAGGGCATCTAGACAATATTACTCAGCACTTAAAGAAAATGAGCTAGCAAGGCAAGAAAGCACATGAAGAGGCATAAATTGTGTGACATGTCGGTAGTCCAAAGCCAAGTGGAAAGGTTACTGACAGTTTTCAATTATATCACACAGCAGATGAGTCAAAACTATGGAAACGGGAAATTAGTGGTTGTTGGAAAGAGACTGGGCAGAGAATGAGAGATTTCTAGGACAATGACAATGTTCTACATGATTTGTCTGCAGTGGTCAATATAAAACTTCTCACATTGGTCAAAGCACATGAAACACTCTTTACCAAGCAGCCCCTTATGTAAGCCATAGACCCTAGGGAATGATGAAAAAATCAGAGAAATCTGTGTGTGAAAGCGAACATTTTTATAGTGCCATGCGGATGTACAGGAGCATATGGGAATTCGCTATACTTGGTACACAATCCAGCCTCAATTATAAAAACAAAAAGCTATTTTTGAAACATAAGTGTGTGTGTGTGTGTGTGTGTGTCTGTCTGTCTGTCTGTCTGTTCCAGTGTTTAGAGATTGATGCTGAGTGCCTTCCTCTATTACTCCACCTTATTTTCTGAGGAATGGTATTTCATTGAACCTGAACTCACTGACTTGCTGGTCTAGGTGGCCAGCGAGCCCATGTGTCACCTCTCTGTGCCCCTCCAGCACTGGGATTACAGACATGTACCATCACTCCTTTACATGGGTGTTACGGATTGAATTCATATCTTCATACTTGGAGCATACAACGAACATTTTACCCATCTCAACAGCCCCCAAAAGATAGTCTGTTTTTATTTTATATGTATTTGTTTTGTTTTGCTGGAATGTCTGTCTGTGTAGCATATGTGCAGAGTCTGCAGAGGAGGAGATAGTATTCCCTAGAGTAGATGGTTCGAAGCCACCAGTGCTCCTAAGCACAGAGATGCTTCTCCAGCCCCTAAGATAGTCTATTTTTAACTAAAGAAATTATCCAGACTCAAAAACCCTGTCTGTATTTTCCTCAATTAATATCCATCCAAAGATATAATAACACTGTATAAGCTCCATAGGCAGAGACTAAATGTCAGTGTTCAGCAAGATGATCTGAGTCTGTGCTGCTGGGTCCCAGTCTTCATCTCTCATGGCTCCCAAGAGAACTCTGTCCAGAAGATCAGGGCCCCAGGACCTAACCCAGGCAAAACATCGAAAAGAACAGCCAGCAGGCACTGGTCATCCATGCCAGAAATCTGACTGGACTTTTTCTTCAAGGCAGAGGACAGAACAACCAGGGGGAGAGGATGAGGAAAGTTTCCTGAGAGCCTCACAACAGCACCCTATGTGGTGAGGACACTCATGACCCCTTTCATCTTCTTCCACTCAAGTCTCATAGGAGTTGGGCTCTTTCTGGATGACCTGTTCTGGAAGCTTTTATGTCTGCTTTTGTGTCTCCCTGCCTGTGAGGGGAGAGAGAGCCAGCCATCTCACTGAGGTCAAGGGCACCCTTTGGGACTGGATTAGATCAGCTGCACAACCCTGTCCCATAGTAGGCGGCCTGCATGGTGAGGTCATGAGCCAGCAGGCCGCCTGTTTGTGGTTGGATGCATCTCTCTTCCTGCCAGGCCTCTCTCTCAGCACCTCAGTTAGTTGACTGACTCAGGAGGTTGGCATCAGGATCAGGCCTCTCTGCACACCTGGAAAGTGCTGCAGGGCTGGAAATTTAAAAAAAAAAAAAAAAAAAAAAAAAAAAAAAAAAAAAAAAAAAGGCTGTTATCTGACATTGTTTACCTCTGCCAACCTCGGAGCATAGGCCTGCTGGTCCGCACACCTCCCCACCCCACCCAAAGCTCAGGCCTGAACAAGTCTCTGTCCTAGGGGACTGCCAGGTGTGAGCTCAGCTTTCAGCCTTCATCTCCCCACCCTCAAGCCATGGATATTCTGTGAAGAGTGGAGAGGAGAGCAATGTATATAAACCAGGAGGGAGAGGGAAGCAGGTGAAGCTGGGCAGACTCCAGATAACAGGGAAGTGAGCTCAGGAGAGCAGACCATGCCTCCATTTGCTTCTCCTTTCCCTCCTCATGTCTGAGGTGTGTTTAGTGCCCTCTATACACAGGACATGGGGAAGAGGTTTAGTGGAGTCACTGGCCTGAAGGAATATATAAGGTAGTAACAAAGAAGGCCATGGGGCAAGCCATGAGCAGGCTCACAGAGTGAATATTAAGAATGTGTGCACAATATGCTATTTTTCCATCCAATCAAAGGCATGTAGAACTGCACTTCTGAAGTGAATGAAACCCAAAACAGCTTTTAAACTTTCTGGTCCCAGCATGCCTGTGAGCTCCACGTGCTCTTTCCAGACCTCCACTGGTTCCTCTTTCCAAAACAAAGGAAAATAACTCTTGGACCTACACATGTACGCACACCCTCTCTGAGAGTTAGTAGGGAGAAGTCCAAATTTACTGAATTGTATTTACCTCCAGCTGGGGAGCACAAGTCTATCATTTCCACAATGGAAACTGGTTTTGACATTCTCTTTTGTTCGGTCCTGACAGACAGGTCCACCACAGTGGAATCACTCCTGAACTGTCTGATGAATTTCTTGTTTGCAATAACAGACAAGAGCAGCTGCTGGCTTCACGGAATGATAGAGTTATTGTTTGGGATGATTCTAGAGTCAGAGACTTAGAACTCCAGCCAGGCTCAGGGCGGTGATGGGCCTATAGTTTGCTCATTCTGTTGCTCCAGCCTGGAAGGCCATCCATGTTTCTTTTCTCTTTTCCCCTGTCCAGGGACCGGCCCATCCCTCAGCACTCAGCTGAACCTCAATGTTTCAAAGCAGCTTTCCCCGAGTGTGCTGCAAAGCTGGTCATTGCCTGTGCTGGCCCCGTCTCATCCTACCAAGGTCTCCACTGCTGTTCCTAACGTCTCACTTTTCCAGCAAAGTGTTGCTTCTTCTACTTGTCTACAGGTTTTAGGTCTTTCTGAATCTCCACCTTAATATTTCTCCTGACTTTGAGAAGACGTTTAGAGTTGTTCCCTGAATGAATGCGCCTCTGATTTTAACTGTACTTTAACAGGAGTTTATGTTGTAAAGAGCAAGCTGATCAAAGACTCGGCTTTTCATACTTTGAGATGATGTAACCAGCCTTTACAATGGCCCACAAGGATCCACGCTCCAAAGACTTGTGTATCCCCACAGCGCACTGGGGCTAACACATTGCAATAAGACCAAAAGTACATGGTGAAGTGACAGTTATCTTGAGGCATCTGGGGAACCTGTAAACTTATCTACCCCATACTAGGCTTCACACCTTGAGTGAGTGTTAGATCATCATTCGGTGTCCTCCCGTGTCTCTCTCCACCCAGAAAAAAAGATGTAGAGAGAAGATCTGGCCTTGTAGAAAATCACATCCTTCCACAAAAGGGGTGTGTGTGTGTGTGTGTGTGTGTGTGTGTGTGTGTGTGTGTGTGTGTGTGTGTGTGTGTTCAACCAACCAAACCAACCATAGGTGTTGTTCCTTAGTAACCACCAACCTTGTTTTTTGAGAAAGTCTTTTCTTGGGACCTAGGACCCCTTTCCAGTGTGGGTCACATATGTATATCACCACGCACAGTCTTTAGTAAACTGCACAGTGTCTGGCGACTGAACTCTGGTTCTTATGTCGACATGGCCAGCACTTTACTGACTAACAGATCTCTATCAGAAACTTCTCTTTTGAGAGACTTCTATAACATAATAAGTCTTCTGGGAGGCATTTAGTCCAATCACCTGGCTTTACAACCCACACACAGTACCAGATGACTCACTTGCTGTTGAGATTTATTGGACATAGACCCCAGATTCTTCTTTTAGTTAAACTGAACTTCAAGTCAAATTTTCCCGGCCCTCAAGTACCTCTTCTTTTAAAATTTAGGTTAAATAGTGTCAAGCCCAAAAGTCTCCCTTTGTCATTTCTTCCCCTTTGGTATGTTAATCAGTAGGTCACAAATAAAAAGTAGCTCCCTGTACTTTCTTGATGAGTAAAGAAAGCAATTTTAAAGCCTCAAGAAATTCTGGAAAATCTCTGGTGAAATGAAGCAGAAAATTTGCAGTAGAAGCTTCAGGATGTCCCCTTCGATGGCTGGACTAGGCTTCCACCTCTGATGCAGATCATGACCTCTTGTCTGGTTTGAGCAATGGATGAGAAGCAAGTGTTATTGTGCTCCATTTAAAGGACCTCCTCAAGGGAAGTGTGGCAGGAGCTGAGCTGGGGTACAGTGTGCAGGACCAAGAACAGAAATGGGGAACTCATGACCTT
Source organism: Phyllotis vaccarum (assembly GCA_033318265.1). NCBI lineage: Eukaryota > Metazoa > Chordata > Mammalia > Rodentia > Cricetidae > Phyllotis > Phyllotis vaccarum. The sequence goes on along the minus strand of JARWLC010000011.1, from coordinate 11,190,017 downwards.
AGCTGTTCCTGTCTCTACTTTGAACTCTCCAGAAGACCCTGGCTAGTCACTGCTGTGACTGTGACCTTGACCTTTCTCTGTAGCATGAGAGATTAGGGTTATTTTCAAAAGCTCATTTATTGGAGTAACAATCACACTTTCACATTTAAAATACATTATCTCCTTGACATTTTTAATCTACACTTCCCGTTGTTAAGAAGTGTATTTTAAATGAGCGTGTTATGTCATTGTTACAAGTGGGAAGCCAGCTTCCTTTGCTGAAAATAGAAGGGAAAAGCAACAATATGCTACGGCAAGCAAAATCATGGTGATGAGATCTGGCTACATTTGTTGACTTCATGGGAAGGTCTCCTCTTTCTGTTTGCCCATGAGAGCCCCAAAATCATTTCAGATGCCACAGGAGAACATGTCCCCAGTTTTGGAAAATACTGCATTCAAACAACCCTGCAGTCTTCTGGGGCTGCCATCTTGGTTACACACCTTCCCAGCTGCTCTTGACACTTCCCTGCAATAATTATAACACATGCGAAAACACAATTCCCTGGCCTATAAGTGCATGCTTTAAATAACCTTTTTTTTTTTCCACAGCCAGCCCACAGAACAAGAGACCAGCATTGTGTTTTGAGAGAGATAAAGAACGCTGTTTCCAAAATCCCCTCCTGCTGGCTGAGACAGATACCATGGTGGTTCCTGATAGGAAATCCCCTTCTGCCTCATGGAAAACCAGAGAAAGAAGCAAAGCAGCCCCAATGGAGGTGACTAGCCTCCACCCATGCTCCCCTAAGTGAAAATTTTCCATCAGTCAGACTAGAATCCAGCTGAATGCAGAGAGCTGCTGTTGGGCTTTCTTCTATGGTTCAGATGTAGTGTATGTTCCAGAAGGCCTGCAATAGGTGCGTGGTCCCAGTGTAATGATATGGAGAGACGATGGCCCTTTAAAATGTAGGGGTAGTGGATCAGTGAACAGAGTTCTTGCAGAGCAAGTGTGAGGACCAGAATTTGGATCCCCAGAATCTACACAAAGCTGGGCAAGCTTGGGGATGTCTTGTCATCCCAGCACTTGGGAAACAGACACAGAGGGTTCCCAAGGGAGGAAGCTGGGTAACAGTGAGGTCCAGGGTTAGAGAGCAGGGTCTACTTCAATAAATACAGTAGAGAGTAATGGAGAAGACACCTGCCACCAACCTTCAGGCCTCTGCATACATGTGGGCTCACATAGATGCATACACACATGTTCATATACCATGTACACATACACATATAAAAAAGAAAGCAAAATAAAGCAAAACAAACAAACAAAAACCTCTAAGTTTTGATTTGGTCATGGGATACCATGCTTGATAGGAATTAATGCCTAAGGGAGTGGGTTATGACTCTGAGATTGGATTAGCTGCGAAAAGTGGGTTGTTATAAAATAAGGCCACCTCACAAAATGCTCAGCATCTTCCTCCGGCACCACTGCTTTCCCACATGATGCCATCTGCTATGCTATGATGAAGCACAAGGCCCTCACCAGAAATGGCAGCCTAACGTCGGCCTTTTAAACCATCAAATCCATGAATGGAAGAAACCTGTCTTCCTTATAAAGAACCCACTCAAGTATTTAGTGGTAGCAACATCAAATTGACTAAGATGATCTTTTAAAATGTAGCAGATGATTATTTCTCTGGGAGTCTTCACTACCAGAAAGATGAGAATCACAAAGTTGTTTTTAAAGGGAATCAGAATAAACATCTATCCTGGCATCTGTGACCTCACCATGAACAACATAGGAATGATGTATCATAGAGGATGGTCCACTTCATCTGGACCAAAGGGACCAGACAACAAGAGCCGGATCACATGACAAGACCAGTTTATTCATGCTAGTAATGGTGGTGGTCCAGCTGTCGTCACGCTGGTGCTGGTGAAAGAACACACACTCTTTTATTTCTCCCCCATTTCACCCTGGATTGCATATCATATGTCATATACCACATACATGTTTCTTCTTCCATTTCCTGGGAATGTTTGCAGTTGGATATCTTTGCATGAGAAATGTTGATCTGAGCACACTGGGCACCTAGCTCCTATACTGAAAACTTCTGGTGACACCTCATCGAATTCCACCCCCTATCCAACATCCCCCTTCCTCTCCACTTCCTTCTGTCACCTTCCTGCCCGCACCAGATTGGACTTGTAGAGCAACAGTTCAGACCATATGATTGTCTTGAGCATCAGCAAGAAATGTACTGTGGAGGTCTAGCTCAGTTCTCAGCTAGATAGGGAAGGGAAGATATTATGAAGGAAAAAACAAAACAACCATAACAACCTAAAAAATAACTAACATCATCTCATACAGACTTGTGACTTTTATAAAAATTGTCTGCAAATTTAAAGCTCTTCATGATGTTTTCATTTTGTTAAATTCTCAAGTATGAGAATTCCACTAAGTGGTGCTTACAGGCATCTTAAAATTTCTCAAAGTTGATGTGGACTATTCAGTTCTGATGAAAAGAGTACATAGTGTATCTGTTGTGTAATCTAAAATACTTTGTGTATTAAAGAAGAATACTGGTTGGGATGCAGCTCAGTTGGTGAAATGCTTGCCCAGCATGCACAAAGCCCTGGCTGAGTCAGTCTCCACCATCACATGAACCAGGCATGGTGACTTGTGCCTATACTCTGTGGTCATATATTGTGTATTTGATAGAATCAGTCTGGAATATCAGAGGACAGAGCCACCTCTCCAGCCTTTTTTGTTTTTGTTTGTTTGCTTTTCGAGACAGGGTTCCTCTGTAACCGTCCTGGAACTTGCTTTGTAGACCAGGCTGGCTCAAACTCACTTTCCTCAAACTGTCTTTCCTCCCAAGTGCTGGGACTAATGGTGTACACCACCATTGCCTGTCTTGAACTCACAGAGATCCATACTGATCTCTGTCTCCTCAATGATGGGATTAAAAGCATGGTTTGCCACTCTCCAACCTTCACAGCTTGGCTGTAGGTGATTCTGATACTCCAGACTAATTTTACTAAATATACAATATATCACCACAGTACTCCTAGGAAGGTAGAGGTGGAAAGATCATCTTCAGATATACAGAATGTTTAAGGGCAGCATAGCCTACATGATATCGAGTTGTGTGGGGTGGGGGAAGAAAACTGCTTTGGAAATTAAGCTCCATGCTTTTTTACTTCCTGCAGCTAATAAATCACTCTACTTTTTTTTCTTTTCTTTTTTGTTTTGTTGTTTTTCAAGACAGAGTTTCTCTGCGTACAACTCTGGAAGTCCTGGAACTCACTCTGTAGACCAGGCTGACCTCAGACTCACAGAGATTGCCTAACTCTGCCTCTGCAGTGTTGGGATTAAAGGCGTGAGCCACCACCACCACCACCACCACCTGGCCTTCTCTCCACTTTCATGACCGCATAATTTTGGTTTTGTATCCATTGAGAGATATGAACCCATTGCTTTCAGTTACAAAAAAATCTCATTCTAACACCCATTAATTATGACAAGAACCGTGTCTGAGACACTATGATGGCTGCGAATATTCAGGCCCCCAATGTTGAGAATTAAATCAAAATCTTTATTTCCAATAGGATAAAAAAAAGCTCTTGAAATTGTCTATAAATCTCAGAAGCAAAGAAAGTGTCTGAGTCCCTCTGTGGCATGGCTGAAATCTCTTCATGTTCCCTCCCATCTACTCATCTCCTAAGGAGACCAGGCTCCCTTGTCCTCCTGCTGACTTAGAATGCAGAGTCCTGAAGCTTCTGCACACAACCCTAATTTTAGCTTTCAGGACACTGTGAGTATGTAGGAATCACTTTCGAAGGCAGCAAGTTGCTCTTCAATCCATTCCCATTACTGTGAGACAGGTCTTCTCAGAGCTGGCTAAGTGACTTCTCAGTCTCTCCACTGCTGCACACACAGTAGGTCTTCTTGTCATTCTTGTCTGGACAGACTCGGGAGACTCACTTGTGCCTAGAACTGAGATCAAAGGGAATCTCCAAGTTGTTGGTCACATAGAGCAGAATCTTTGGTGTTGAAACAAGCTAAGTGAGCAAGACAAACTGGCCCATTGCTGTGATTGCTCACATGCTAGTGGGAGTGAAGAAGTCAGTGAGGAACAAGAAGAGAAGCAGGGAAAGGGTGGAGCAAGGCCTTGTGGTCAAGAGTGACAAAGTGACAGCTCTATTAAAGGGGCTGACATTTATGCTGAGATCTGTGAGGTAAAGAAGAAGCCTGATGGTAAGGACAGTTAAAACAGAAAACCTGAGGCTTCAGTCAACACCCCATCCTCTCCCCCTCCTGATGACTTAGCTCATTATCTGAGCCAGCCTGCCTGACAGCCCTGCAGATTACCAGGGTGCCGCCTCACCCCTACAAAACCAAACCAGAAGGGTGTGGCTGAACACTAGGTACAAACTTGTCCTGATAATCACACTGGAAAGGAACTTCTTCTTTTACAAGCCCTCTGGATACCACTAATGATAGTAATTTCAGACTAGAATTTCAATGAGCTCAAAGAAAGGATTAGGTAGCTAAAGGCAGTATAACCCTGTTCCCATCAATATATGACCAGAGATTCTTCTCAAAGTCACCACCATTTCACTTTGTCAACTTCTCTGAGAGTCTGAATGGAAATAACATGCAATGCAGCCCCAAATCTCCAAGAAACTCTAGACTCCCCTATGCCAACAATGCCCAATTGATCTCTAAAGCTATTAGATGTCCTAACTACTCAGACATTATATATGATCTAAAGGGAGATTTTGAGGTGTACAGCACTGATAATTGCCTCATGATATAAATTCTTAAACTACTTCAAATATTGTTCTCAGTGAAAATCCACAGATGAAAACCCACCTAAGTTATAGACTTCCATTTTATGGATGCAAAAGAAATCAGGGTCATGTGTAAAAAAAAATTAATAATATTAATTGTAGGACCCTATGATCAAACTTTAGGTGACAAGAGATGTTTGCTTACAAGTATTTTAGCTCAGATTTGTAAGGTTTGGTTTTTACCTAAAAAACAAAAGACAAACAAACCCAAAAAATTTTAGGAAATTACTGAGCATCACACTGAAGTATTCTGGATGAAAGCATGATGTCCATGATTAGATTTTAAACAACAAATAAAAACAGGGTATCTGTGTCTACATAGAAGATAAAGCAAGGCCCGAGGACACAACTGGGAGGGGGGGAGGGCTAGCCTCCCACCCATACCTGAGGCCCTGGACTCAATCCCAACTGTGGGATAGAATAAGACATTTAAAACACATGTGAACAATTAATAAATTTAAGTAAAACAGATTTTTTTAAAAAAAATTTTCTGTAAATCTGAAATGATATAAAAATAAAATTTCCCCCTAATTATACTATTAGGGGAAATATCATGAGAATAAATATGTAATCTACTCATTCATCTCACTAACAATGTTTAGAAATCATTGTTCTACTTCCCTATATACCATCTAACTTTAAAAGGAATGTTTCACACCAATTGGAGTTGTATAGTTCAGTTGCTAGAGTGCTTGCCTAGCATATATGTGAGCCACTGAGTTCAGTCCCCAGTGCTGTATAAACTAGGCATAATGGCGTCTTAATCCCAGCATTTAAGAGGTGGAGGTGGGCTACTTTACAAGTTTGAGGCCAGCCTGGGACTACCTGTAGTCTCCCATAGCCTGAGGGCAGTGGGAAATTTTTATCTTGGTAGCTTTCTGCAGCTCTTCCTGAATTCCCAGGGCCTAGCATTCTTGGCAAACCAGGTGTCAGTCTTTAGAGGTGGTGGTGAATCTTTGCTAGGGGGAAGAAAAACAAAGAAGTAGAGCTAAGTGACAGAGAGGAAGAGGAGGAGAGGGAGAGCTCACTGTCACTCCCACACCAGTTCAGCTCTCTGGGTTGGACATCTCTTTCTGTCCTCATGTCTGGGAAAGCTCCTGAATCTTAGCCCTCCTTGGTCACCCTGCCACGGAACAGTTGCCTGTAATATCTCAGAAGTTCTGCTTTCCTTCTAAGGATGTTCAGTTGGGAGGAGGAAAGTGTGGGACTCAGAACTTGTCTTGGGTAGGGTGTGATGGAGAGTTGGAGAGCCCTAGGTTTGCAGGGAGAGATGAGACAGGCTGGCCTGCTAACCAGATTGCCTGAACTGAGTATGAGGAACATGTGCCTCCCACACTCCCAGCTCTTAGCCAACATTGTCCAGGCACCAGGGAAATCCTGGGCTTGACTCAAAGGGTTAGAAACAGCACGTTCTGCCCTGTTTCTATCAAAAAGCTGAACAAGAAACCCACTGTCTTCTCAATAGCTACAGGATTCTGAGAACCCTGATGAGCTTTCATCATCAGATGAGGCGAGAGGCCACATGGCCTCGTGTTAACCAGGACAGCAGCAAACAGCAGCAGTAACGCCTGACCTGAGCTGTGAGTACAAGGGTGAGGCTCTGCCTAGTCCACACTCACCTCCTCCCAAACTCCAGAGGCTTCCTTCAGCTCAATGATTACTAAATCAGCTCATTCCTAGAAGCCTTCCCTCTGACTCAGCTCTCACAGCCACAGATCACCTCTCTGGGCTAGCTTCACTTCCTCTAGCCTCAGGGGGTGTTCATCTGCTCAAATTAAGTGATTGAATTCACTTCCCAGGGGCCCTCACTCCCCTTCACTACCTACTTCAATCTGCACCTCAATCCAGAATCATCCCCCTGAAAGCACAAATGTGACCAAACATCTCTTAAGGGACAGCAAAACTTCTCTGTGGATATAGTTGCTTACTGCCAATCCCAACAACTTGAGTTAGATGCCCAGGACCCACACAGGAGAGAACAGATTCCTCCACATGAGCACTGTTACACATGTTCTAACACATATACATAACACGTAAAATGAATAATTGTAATATAAAAGTATTCTAAAGCCTCTCCTGAGGCCTGCTGATATAGCTTAGTTACTGAGCTATACATGCGTGGCATGCAGGAGGTTCTTGGTTTCACCATAGCTGGAGTCTAGACTGTCCACCAAGCTAATGTTCTGAACCCCAGTCTTCAGTTTCTAGCATTATTTTGAAGGTTGTGGAGTCTCTGGAGGTAGGACTTTAGGAACAGGCCTTTGGAGGTTTACACATCCCTGTTTCCCACCTGCATGTTCTGCTTTTATATTCTACCTTAGACTCACATCACACAACAAGTCCCTTTCTTGTCTTCTCCTCCACACTGACCTGCAACCCTCTGAAACTGTGAGCTCAAAGCCATCCTTGATCATTTACATTGTTTCTTTTGTGCGTTTTGTCAGAAGGATGAGAAATGTAATGATATGCTTTTTAGTCGATCTATAAATTTTAATACATGTTTATTTATTTTGAGTGCACAGTATGGGCACCATACCACAGTGTCAAGGTTACAGGACAACGTGAAGGACTCAGTTCTTCACTTCCACCACAGGAGTCCTAAGGATCAAACTCAGGTCTTGCGGCTTGGCAGCACGTGCTTCACTGGCTGAGCCATCTCATTTCAGAGTGCACAGTAATGGCAATGTGCTGCTGTCCTACACACCATGCTTAGTCTTCTCTTTGTTTATTTCCTTTCTGTAAAGTCAAGGCAGTAATGATTCTTATCGCTTATTTTACAACTGAGTAAACTGAGGCAAACAAGTACCACTGACCCGCACAAGGCTACACAGATGGTGATGGCATTATCAAGATTTAAGAATTTCTTCTGTTTAACCACTGAGGCTCTCTGTGGCAGTTTCCACCTTCTATCTCCTCAGTCCTGTAAGCCCCTCAAAAAAGTATTGACTTTTATTCACACAGGACCCTAACAAGAATGCCCCTTGCCTTCCGGGAGCTGTCTCACCTCTCATGCAAGGACTGATGTGTACTAGACCTTCTCCAAGTCTGTGTCTACTGAGCAGTCTCACAGTCCTGGACTCCATGTGGAAGTTCATAGCTACAAACCATCTCACCTCCCTTAAAGGGCACAGCCTTGTGCAGGACCTTCCTCCAAGTCCCACAAGAATGTAAAGCACCCAAGAAATCACTTGTGGGGTGACTGAGTAGATAAAGGTCACCAACACCTCTGCTGCACTGTCGTGATCCAAGGCTCCACTAATGAAGAAAGATACAGCTTGACACCTGAATCCCACCACAACAGCTAAATATGGCTCTTTATTCTAATGAGCACTCAGTCAATGCCCATTAAGGTAGAAAATTGGCTAGGATGTGAGGACAAAGCTCCAGGGTTAGTAAAAAACACCAGGCACAAACTTGTCTCCAGGTGGTGAGTGGGCATCAGCTTTAGGCCACCAATACAACACCCCCTACTCTCAGAGTGATTCAAATTTTTATTTATCCAACCCACAAGTCTCCTAGTGGTAGAGATCTATGCAGGTGAATGCTTACTCCATAGATTCTTTCCATCCCCTTGGAGGCAACCTGCCCAAGAGACCAAGAGAGAGGCTGGGTGTGGGGGAGAGCCTAGTACAGTCATAGTTTCCAGGGCAAGTTAGAGCAGAAGTTCTCAATCTTGGCTGAGCAAGCACCCACAGAGGTTAAAAAAGAAAACCACACCCAGGCCCCTCCCAAATCTACTGTGGGTTTTTTTTGGGGGGGGGCGGCTAGGGGGTCAACATAGGAATAGGCACATGGGTGGCAATTTTCGAAAGCTTCTGGGTGTTTCCACATATTCAATAATGACAGGTTTTAAAACACTCCTGCTGTCCTCACAACACTAAAGCCAATAATATTTATCCTGTTATACAGATGAGTAAACCAAGGCAGGCAAGTCTCACAGACTTACTGAAAGTTGTGAGCTAGGGAATAGCTTCACCAGGATTTGAGAATTTCAGATTTCTCCCCCCCCCCCCCCCACCAAGGCCATTGTCATGCTGTTAAGTCAACAGTAGCACAGAGACTGGGAGTCACTGGGAAAGGCAGAGGTGAAATGGGAAACAGGTGCTAACCCCCAGTGTAGAGGGAAGAGCACCTGGGGTAAGGGAGCAGCTGTACATCTCTGGAGATAGTAAACACCTGTAGATAAGCAAGAACTTGCAGAGTGGCCTTTGGACCCTTTCCCAGATCTTTGTCATGACAGAGAAACCCAGGGAGGGGCAAGGTGAGGTCATCCGTGGGCTGAGCAGGGTGGAGACATAAAAAAGACTCTGTCTTCGCCCCCTAGAGGACAATGAAGTCTGCTCTTAGTGAATAGAGGGTATGACAGCCATGTTTAATGCCCTTCCAATTTCTGAGGAAATGAGAAGGAAAATTTTATTTAGGTTGTTCCTGAGAATCTGGAATATCTATTGAGGGTGAGGGGCTGTTTGATGCTCCCGTACTCACCTTGGTCTATAGCTCCATTTGGCAACCTCTTCTGGCTCTCTCTCTCTCTCTCTCTCTCTCTCTCTCTCTCTCTCTCTCTCTCTCTCTCTCTCTCTCTGACACATACACACACATATCATATGTATGCATATATACACACAAAGAATTTCAGGGGTGGGGGTGAATACAGCAGCCTGAAATTCTATAAATAGGTCCACATAGTCCATTCTGTATAATTTACCATGTGTGTTTGTATTTCACATTTATTTGTTGGGAGAGTGTCCTGATGTCATAGCATGTGTGTGGAGGACAGAGGACAATTTACAGGAACCTGTTCTCCCATTTCACACTGTAGATCCCAGGGCTCTAGCTCAGCTCTCCAGGCTTGCTGACAAGCATCTCTACCTGCTGTCCCATCTGGCTTGCCCCCTCATAGTTCCTTAGATACTCCCTCTCCGTAGTCTTAGGCTAATCTCAGAATCTCAGTTCTCCTGCCTCAACTACCAGTTTGCTGGAATTCAGACTTGCACAACCACACCCTGCTGCTGGTCTGACATCTAAATTTTACCTATTCCACATAGTATAGAATCTCACATTTCTAAACTGAGGAGTGACTTGCTGGAAATGGAGATTTACACAAGTATGGTAGTCACTGTTCTCAAGCAACAGAGTACAAGAAAGAAGCTCCTCTCTTCAGCCACTCACCTCAAATTCAAATTTTCTTCCTTGTTGAGTATAGCTGAGTTACAACCCTTTTTAACCTTGACAATATTCTGAAAACCATCTCTATCAGACTAGAGAACATGCCAACGGGTACTGGAGCCCAGGGGGACCTGCTCTCTAATAGTACGTGTACTGAGAAGACAATACTTTACAGCAAGCATGCTGGAGAGTTCACGATATAGACCAGGCTTGGTGAGCTTTCTTATTTGTAGTAATCAGGAATTATAATGCAGGCACATTTGGCTAAGAAAGGTGCAAAGAACAAGAGAGTCCATTCAGAAAGGCCTCACCAGGACCGAATTGTGCCAGACCCAGTTTGGAAAGGCTTCCAGAAGGAGATGTGAACAGGGACTCGGGATGGGGATTGAGTCACCTGTCAACAATGGATGTAGACACTAGGGATAGAACTCAGCCAGTAGAGTGCTCGCCTGGCATGCGCAAAAGCCTGGGTTTATCTCAACACTGCATAAACTTAGTGTGGTGTAGCACAATCATAATCCTAGCTTTTGAGAGGTGGAGGCAAGAGGATTATTTTAAACTACATTAGAAATCAGCTTGGGCTACATGACACCCTGGAAGTCGTGGAGGGGGGAAAATAAACATAAAAATGAGGATTAAATAATTTGGAGATAATTCAATGAAAGTGCTCTACTATTTAGTACATAAAATTCAAAACATGCAGAAAATTCATCTCAAATCAATTTACTGATGATTGGCTTGGAAGATTTGGGGAAATTTTGTTTAATTAGCTCTGTTTTCATCACAGCTGTTTCACCAGAGACAATTCCAGGAGAATGTTCAAGTTAGTTCTGCTCAGCAATAATGTCAGTGGTGCGTGTGTGATCCATATCTCAGCCACTGAGAACCTCCCAGATAATGAAAATTCATTAAAAATGCCCACTGATCAAGGAGGCATAAAACACATGCAGATTAGGAAAAGCGCTAAAAACAGGGTAGGCTGGAACACACCTGCAATTCCAACATTCAGGAGTCAAGGCTGGAAGGTGGCAAGTCAATTGAAATGAGGCAGCAGCTGTCGTTCCCCCAAGTCATAGGCCCAAAGTCCAAAACAAATAAGACCCAGAGAGCTTTAGTCTCGGTCAGGTAATGTGAGTTGACTACAAGTTAAAATAATTTACTAATTCAACTCCAAAATCTAAACTGGATAAATAAAGCTTCAAAGAAATTTACAAACACGGTCAAAATTACTCCTCTAAGCTGAGGAGGAAGGAAGGAAGGAAGGAAGGAAGGAAGGAAGGAAGGAAGGAAGGAAGGAAGGAAGGAAGGAAGGAAGGAAGGAAGGAAGGAAGGAAGGAAGGAAGGAAGGAAGGAAGGAAAGAAAAACATCTACATTCTGATGGGGCAGAGAGACCTGGTGATTTACGCATACCTTACTTCCACTCTTTAGAACTTAAAAATCTTCCCCAAACATCCTCGCACTAAAGGAACTGCCTGAAGGTGATTGCCTCTTTAAGAGGTGGGACTTAGAGGAAGTTAGATCATTGGAAATGTGCCCCCGGAGGGAATATCTGAACCCTCACCTGTTCCTCCAGCTCATTATTTGCTCCCAGGCTGTAGTGAGGAAGCTGCCATGACATGCAACTCCAGGCCCACAGAGCTGTAGCCCACAGAGCTGGACCTAAAATGCTAAAACTATGAACCAAAATAACCCAATCCTCTTTTGATTTGATTGTCTCCATTAGACTGGTTGCCAGGCTGGTCTTTTGTTACAGTCATGAACACTGACTAACACCTTCACACTCCTGCTAGTACTTAGCGCCTACTTAGTACAAGGCAGAGATGGTGCAAGATCTCACTTGGGTGTCACTCAGGCTCCTGGAAGAACATTCACTATGGCTCATCTGAAGACCCAGGCTAATCCAACTCCTTGGCCAGACTGCCTAAGAGTGGGCTCTGAATGACAACACAGCTCAGCTGATCCCGTATATATACAGCTTCCCACTGTCTACTGTCCCCAGAAGCCCACACTTGGTTCCCTGTCTCTGTTTTATGGCAGTACACAGCCCCTTGTCATATATACTCTCAAGCCTGAGCATTTCTTTGGATTTTTTACTTCTTTTATGTGACTCTTTTGTATAGATGCAAAGTAAGTTTCCTTTCCAATTAATCTGTCTTCTGTCAATTTAATTCGTAAATGCCAGTCTATGAGGCTGAAGGAGAAAGCTTCCTCGTACATAACACAGCTTACATGATAAAACATAAAAGGCTGAGGGCTTAGCTCTCTTGGTAGAGTGTTTAGCTAGTATGAACTGGGCTCAGGGTTTAACCCGAAGCATTGTGGTACACATGTGCAATTCCAGCATAGGGTAGGCCCTGAGACAAAGACCCAAGAATTTCAGTTCCAATGTGTTTCCCTGTTAAAATGTTTAGATCTTGGGTTACTATTGGAAAGAAAAACTAGATTTAATCTGGGAAACACATTCTTTGTTGTTGGTCTTCAGATCTTCAGTGATAAAGTTTGCAAAGATTGGATGCCTAGTTGGTAAGTCCAAACTCTTCTATCCTCTCAGTCACCCAACAGGTCATAGATTCAGAGGTGGAGAATTAACTTAGCTTTCCCACTGTGAAGGTCAGGGAGAGCTGAGCTAGAAAAAAAACCTGACATCTAATTCTCTCTAGGTGTGGCTTAGGCTGGAGGGCAATTTCCTAAGTGCTCTTCTGTAATTTCTAATCATCTATAATCTGCAGGTATTATTTCCAGTCTAAAATAGACTAGAGTATAGAGGATAAAATAGTTGACACCTATGTAGCCTATACCCAGACCAGGGAAAAACTCATTAAGGAGAACCTCGAGACTTTCTCTACTCCTTCTCCAAGGTGCTTCCTCCCCCTAGAAGGAACCACTGAATTTCTTGTTTATAGTTCCCACTAGACAAAAATATTCACATTTGAGTGATAAAGGGAAAGGTTTTTCTTAGAAAATAGACTTTCTGTCCTCATTAGATTCAAGCAGTGATTATCAGATGTTTATATTTCATGGATCAGTGACATTCAAAATAGATTTGGAGACACAAGAAACACAATGCAAGCCTCAAACAGCCTTCTACTATCACAATAGCTTTTTGATAGAGAAGACATTCAACCCTAGAAGTGCAGAACAGCAGATTCTCCGAGTTTTAGCAAAAATTTAATGAATGTAAAGTCTTTCTCTAGCTTCTTTTGTTTTGTTTTGTTTATTTTAAAACAGAGTCTCCTATAGCCCAAGCTGACCTCAAACTCACTCTGTAGCCAGGGATGCCTCTGAATTTCTAATTTTCCTATATTTGTTTCCAAGGGTTGGGTTTAAAGGCCTATACCACCACACAGGATTTTATTTACTGCTGGGAATCAAAACCAGCTCTCCCTATATATTACACAAAAGTATTTTCCTGACAAGTAGATCTGCAGTCTGTTTGGTCTGCTTATATTTATTTTTATCTTGCCACAGAAACCTTGCAAAATTTCCTCTCTGACCCTGGAGTAATCCGGACTTTAGACACTCAGCCGATGGCTGTTTGGGCCCCATCTCCCGCACCCCTCATCTCCCCCTTCCACCAAAGCTTGCCCTTCTTCCTATGGTGCTTCCCTCCCAAGCACAGTTGGGGGAGCCTGGAGTCAGCTTCCTGTCCGCTCCACCCACAGGGCACCACCGCACTCCAGCCCCAGGCCTTTCCCTCCCCTGCAAACCAGGCCTCCACCCAGAAGGCTGGAAGATATCCAAAGGGGCCAGAGATACCTAATCACAGAGTGGTGAGAGGCAGGGTAGAATGTGTAAGGACCAAAGAGACTGGCGTGACCCCAGAGTAGACGCACTGGGAAGATACTTTATCTCAACAGACACAGTGGACTTCCCTTGATGAGCTTGGACAGTTCTCACTCTGCCGAGCTCTGTGCTCGTGCAGGGATGAAGAAGACAGGCTCCACCACTCACCACCACGGGTGTGACTCTCCACAGGTGCACACCCACCACAGATGTGCCAGAGTGGGCGGGTGGAGGCTGGGCTGAACTATTTTGCAATTAGCTCTTCAGAGAAGCTGGCTGTCTCTCTCCCCACCCTGATGAAGCCACTGACTTGGCACATGGATAACTGAGCTTAAATTCCCCTAGAGAAAGAAAGGAAGGAAGGGGGGGGGGAGGAGAGAGAAAGAGAGAGATCCCATTTCATGGAGGAGGAAGCAGAAGCCCAGCTTACTAAACAGCAAGCAAGACTCTTAGTGCAGTGGGTCCGAACAAGCATTGTACCCCACCCAAGTTCACATCGTGACCGTGCTTGTCTTGAATGTGGATGGGGAGCCTTGCAGCCCTCAGCCTTTCTCTTCCATCTTCTATTTAGGATGAACCATTCAAGCTGGGTCCTGAAAAGGAACATCAGAGCCTCCCGAGCAAGGCCAAAGGGAGCCTGGACCAATAGAGTTCTGCCCTGTCCTGCTGTCAGCTGTGGAAACCCCTCCTTGCTATTTCCGCCTTCATCATGGAGCTGTCACTGCCTCCCCTTCCAGAACGACTTCCCCCACTTTGTCTGTCTTGTACTTTGTCTGGCTACATGACTGCAGGTTTTCTAAAGTGGATCCCATTACTACGGCCCCATCTTTTAAAAATATCTATAGGATGATGTATTTCAGATACAGAATACATACACACACAAAATCACGTACATATACACAGAAAAACACAGAGACACATGCATGCATCTACATGTACACTTATACACACACATATAGGCACACACATATAAAGCCATGAAGACATACATGGATAATATGGACAAACACATACTCACACAATACACATAGACAGGCTTATGGAGACAGACACTGATGCACAGAGGTACAAATATAGAGACAATCCTAACCATCTTTTTATTCAAGGTTAATGCACAAAAGAGTGTGAGAGAAGGGGCATGTCTTTCCTTGGTGGGAATGCAGTTGGTTCTGCCCATCCTAGGCCAAGCACTGTTACTCAGCCTCTAAGGCAGACCTAAATGCTCAAAATGCTGCTCCCTCCATCTGACTCCCCCACCTCACACCCCCACTCACCTTTTTTCCCCCTTGGGAATTAGGGAAGGCAAGAGGAAGACCAAAGGGCCTCTCAGATCAATTCTCCCACCAGTTCTAGAAGGAGACTGCAGCTCCAAAGAATGTGTTTTTTGAAAGCCCTTGGGAATTCCTTATTTAATCAAACACCAAGCACACAGAATTTGCATTCCTTTTATTTAAACCATTACTAGAACCCTGAGAGATAGGAAGCACCCAATCCACAGTAGGAGGAAGAGGAGGGACCAGCCCAAGGAAACCATCCTTTGCCCAAAGTTTCAGCAGGCAGGGAGGGACTAGTGAGCAGCTCTGGATGACAGAGCATCCAGGACCAGTAGAGTAAAGTCTTCCTCATTCATGAGGTAGTTTCCCATACACCAACACACACTTTTCCTTTATAACCCCAACACAAAAGCAGAGCCCTGAAAGAAGGCACAGTGCCTTTTGGGCCTAGTTAGGCAGGTAGAGGCTGGATGGGATTTGCACCCTGGTAGTCTCACTTCTCCATGAAGACACGCATAAACTCCTCATAGTTCACCTTTCCATCCTGGTCCACATCAACCTCGCGGATCATGGCAGTCAGCTCCTCCTCTGAAAGCGTGTCTCCCATCTGCGTCATGGCCTGCTTGAGCTCGTCCACAGTGATGTACCCATCACCATCCTTGTCAACGACACTGAACACAGCCCGCAGCTCCTGCTCGCTGCCCCCTCTCTTATACTTGGCCATTGCTGCCAAGAATTCGTCAAAGCTGATGGTGCCATCATTGTCTGTGTCCACCTTGGAGATGAGCGCCTTCAGTTCCTCTTCTGAGAGGTTCTTGCCCAGCTGCTTCATCACATCACCCAGTTCCTGGACACTGATGCGGCCATCCTTGTTCTTGTCAAACCTGTCAAAGGCTGCATGGAACTCGTCCACCTGCTCCTTACCAAACCCGTGAGACATGGCTGTGCTCTCTGTACTTCACAAAACTTCTGAGCTTGTTGTCAACCACCGTCCAGCGTTCAGTGCTGCTGCCTGGATCTCAGGTCCTGTCTGTTGGAGGGGATGAGCTATAGATAGCCTTGCCCTGGCATGGGAATCCCTTCCTTTTCTGCAATTGGAGCAAAGGGAGGAGGCTCCCCACCCTCTACCTGCCCTCAGGCAAGATGCTCCTCCCAGGGAGGGACAGCCCAGCTGCAGACAGGAATGAAGTAATTGGGATGGATGGGAAGACCCATGGGTAAACTGATGGAAAATGTCACGGGGCAATGGAACAGAGACTACCAGCCTCTCCTGGCCCTAACGGCAGACCACCCCACTGCATGGACATCTGCCTGGGGCATACTTCTCCTGTGGTTGATTTTCATAGAGACCTTGACCAAATTGGTGATTTCAAGAGTATTTCCCCAACTTCACAGAGACTCGCTGGAGAGAGGACCCATGTCAAAGAAGTTGCTTTAAGGCCTCAACAGTCCTTAGGGAGATCCAGATTAGAACTTCTCTCAAGCTTGTCCAAAGGGTGAGGTTGATGGTAAAGGGAAGGTAGAAGCACAAAGGCTTTCAGAATTTAGTCACATCCTTCATTTCACTTACAGTCCAGGGCAAAGAGAGAGAATGGAATGGCACCATCTCTAGCATCCAGAAATGAAGGATCTGGGTTGCATTCTGCTGCAGAGGCATCATTTATGAAAAACAAACAAACAAAAAACCCAACAATGTGAAGTGTGATTTTAGAGGTGAGAGGAAAGGCTTTTTATCTCCTCCCATGGTGAGCTCTTCAATTCCTCAGCCAAGTCTAGCATTCTCTAGCTGTCTCCATTGGAGATGAGAGGTGTTCATTCCACACACAGGGTAGACAACTAAGGCTGGAGTGTCTTGCTTGGGTGCTGGTTTGATACTGGAAGGCAATGTGTGGCCAGCAAAGTCCAGCCAAGGACAGGATAGCTGTGATAGAAACTTAGCTCCCTGGGGTTTCCTTTGTCAGCCCTAAGCATACTAATCCCCGGGGGACACCCCTATCCATGGCCTTCTGTGTGTGGTCTGCCTTCTGGAGGAAAACCCATCTCTGCACAAGCTGGAGCAGTAAGATTTAGACCAAGATCTCCACACTATGGGGTAATCCCTAAGACCTTTCAGTGTGGGTGGACATGTGAGTGGACATCCACCATGGAGTGCCCAAGATGAATTTCAAGTAAGCCCTTTGTGATCTCCAAAGGTTCTGCTCCTCTCCTCATGGGAACAAACTGAATCATTCTCTTCCTGAGAAATGTAACAAATTCAACCTGTCTCTGGTTCAACCAGTTAAATTGGCCAAGCATCCCCTTCATCTCAGGCAGATTAAAAACGCAGACCCTTTGGCACTCTACCATGACTCCAACCCCTATGTCCAAGGGACATCAGCTGGAGAGAAAGAGGAAAAGAGAAAGGCTCCAGTTAGTTTATTTCCCAAAAACTTCTTGAAGAAGGATTACTATCTCATCTTTGTGCTGGAAAAATACAGAGGCCTCAATAAATATTAAGCAACCAATTTTTCGATGAAGCCAACAACCAGTTCTGGGTGGAGAATGTCATCCCAACCTGGACAGCAGAGCAAGGAAGCATCCTGTTTGGTGAGAGACACAGGAAAGGTGGGGCTTTTAATAACACACTTCCAGCTCCTTAGTTTATTTTATAAGAATATTTGAAGATATCCATCTATATTTGAAATGTCGTTTTCTCATCTTCTTGGTGGAGAAGATTAAAACCCAAATACTTAATAATAATTGTGTTATTATGTTCCTTGGTTAAGTAATACTTTACATTGAGCACTAGGAGATTTTTCTGTTCCTGGTTCTGGATTCATTTCTGTTCTGGAATATGTCCCAATGTTTTCATCTAATCAAAGATGATGCATCTACCTGTATCTAAGGAGATTAGTTAAGATCAAAGTAAAAAGTCCAAATCAACAGAAGATGTTTCTGACTCTACAGTAAACCTCACATTCAGTAACAAGTTGATATCCCTTTGGTGGAAACCTCAAACAATATCTACAGGAATGGAGAATTCATTTTGTTTTATTATCATACCTTTCTTGTTTGAACAACAAAAACCTCAAAAATTACATCTACTTTGAGGTTGTATATAAGTCAAACAGGCCAAGTCTCTGAATGTTAGCAGATTTTGAACATGAACCGATGCCACTTACTTTGTTTTCAGATTTTTTGTTTATTTGTTTTTCAAGATAGGTTCTCTCTATGTATCCCTGGCTGTCCTAGAATTTGCTTTGTAGATCAGATTGGCCTCAGACTCAGAGATCTTCCTGTCTCTTCTTCAAAAGTGCTGGGATTAAAGGCATGAACCACCACCACTCAGCTGAGCAATGCCATTTTATATAAAATGGAAACTCTAGTTAGAAAGCAATTTATGAATCTGGGAAGATGGTTCTGTCATCAAAGTGCTCACCATGAAAACGCAGGACCCTTGTAAAAAGCCAGGTACATGGTTGTAGTCTCTGGGGAGGTAGAGATAAGATGATCACCAGGGCCTGCTGAACAGCTAGGATACCCAAATCCATGATTCCAGGTTCATCAAGACACTCTGCCTTGACCAATAAGACTCAAGAAACAGTAGAGTTATAGAGGAAGACACCTGGGCTTCACAGGAATGACCAAACATGTGTGCACACACACAAACAACATACCCAGAAAGAGATCGGGGGCAGGAGGTCTAGCTGCAAAGGGGATAAAGTTCAGTGGTAGATAAATCAGGGGGGAAAGCTAGAGTGTGTAGGGCCCTGACTCCCATCCTCAGTACCACCCCCTCCAAAAAAGAATCTAGTTGAGTGATGCCATAGCACAGAGAAGGCAATCATTACATGATGCTCACATCCCATATTCCAGATGAAGAAATGGGACCTTCAGAAGGAAAGACATATGACTCCTCTGGAGTCATAGGAAAGGCTTCTCTCGCCCTCCTCCTTCTCCCACATGGGCTTCGCTTCCTCTCATGGGCATGCTTCACTGTGTATAAACACTGAAATAGTTTCTTAACTCCTTCCCACCCAGCCTCCTGCCTCAGTAATTGAGCTGTCTATCAGCTGCATGGCTTAACTTCCAAGGGTGGAAGTCATCAGTGGTAGCCATGCCATGCCACAAGAATCTCATAGAGTCAAACTAGACACTGAGAAAGAGGGCAATGGTCATTTGCTGCCCAAACCCACCTCAGTCAAGGCCTTTCTTCATTAGCTAGCTTAATATGCCAACCTGGCCCTGTGGTGGGATTTTTGGAGGAAAGAGCAGTAGAGACTAGAAATGCCATAGTTTCATGATCGCCTGTAGCTAAGACACCTGCACCTCACATGAGGCTCCTGTGTAATTAAAAAGCAATGGACATTGTTCATTCATGAGTAGCTGAAGGCTACAGGGTTTGCCTCTTGTCACACATGTGAGAAGGAAACTGAGGCAGAGATCATCAGGAGAAGGGAATACAACACAGACTATTCCAGGCATGGTGCTGACCCTGGAGCTGGCAACCAACAGGTGACTGGCCCTAGTGAGTGACACAGGACATGTATTAAGAGGGAAGAGAATTGAAACTGAACAGGTGAGATTTCATGAGTAGAAACATGTGGAGCTGAGTGAGGAAGGAGAAAGGCTGTGGATAGTAGAGGGGGAGACTGAGCAGGTATACAGGTAGGCTTGAGTATTGGGGGTTGACTCTGGCCCAGAGTGTGTCCTCTCTCATGACCCCTTAGTATATATCCTCAAGAACATATGAACTCTTTCAAGTGATAACGACCATGGCCTAGATGAGTAGTGAGCCCTTCATTAAGGCTGACTGAAGACCTCTGCAGGTGCCAGAGGAAAGATAAAATCCTCCCCAAAACTGCTTGGTCAGGCCCTGAGGGCAGAAAGAGAAAATAAGTAGGCATGGGATAATCCTGTGCAAAGTCTGTGTGAAGGTAAGTTGTACCTGTGTACAGACATGTGTTCCTGTGCTCACTGTATAGATAGATGCACATGTGTTTGTTATGTGTGCATCTGCGACTGTATGTATGTACGTGTTGTTATGCATCCAGGTTAGTTTTCATTTAGGGGTTTCTTTTGTTTTGTTGTTAACTTGACATTAACTAGAATTTTCTGGGAAGAGGAAACTCAGTTGAGAAAATGCCTCCATTGGATTGACCTGCAGGCAAATGTGTGCGTGGGGGCGGGGGTGAGGGGAAGTTCTTGATCAATGACTGACGTCGGAGGTCTTAGCACACTATGGGCAGTGCTGTCCCTGGGCAGGTGGCCTTGGGAAATAGAAGGATGCAAACTGAGCAAGCCACTGGGAACAAGCCAGTAAGCTCAAGTTCCTGCCTTGAGTACCTGCCTTGACTTCCCTCTAAGATTGACTAGAAACTATAAATCAAATAAATCTCTTCCTCCCCAATTTGCTTTTGGTCACAGTCTCATAGCAAGAGAAAGCAAACCAGAACAGCAATATGCAGTATATTCACACATGTGCCTTGTATACACACATGTGGGCCTACTTACACATATGAATTTGTATGTGTGGTATGTGTACAGGTGTAGGGAGGGGGTGTGTAAAAAGCTCTATTCCTACTCACGTGTTCAGGAAAAATGGTTAAAGTTGACTTTGCATCAGCAGAAATTTAACCTAGGAGCAGATACAAGAAATGCCTAATCTTTCTATGATCATTTGGCTTCTGTGTGCGAAACACCAAAGAAACCAGTCTAACAGGCTGTGGAACAAAAACCATGGCGGGGACTCCTCTGTGTCCTGGGACTTGCAGGAACCTAATTTCACCCTCCTCACACCTGAGCCTCCATGGAGTGGGCACAACAGGCTCTCCTCCAGGGAACGAAGGAGTCTGGGTAGAGTTACCTCACCTTTCTGGGACGTGATCTATGGGAGAGAACTGGGCACAGCTTCCACAGTTCAATCACCATCAATTGTCTTAAACACCAATTTCACGGATATTAAGATGGAGCTCTTGCTCCATCCTGGCATCTGCCACAGTGCCGCTGTGCGTGTGCTGAGTGGATTGGACAGATGTCAGAAAATGATCTCAAGGTGAAGACTCAGAAGTTAGATGTCCTGCTGCATTGTCAGTCACTGTGGAACCAACAGAGGTACTCGTGAGCCGCAACAGTATGTCACCTAGAGTCCCCTGGGAAGAGTGCTGAGGCCCTGCTCTCACGGAGCTTAAACCTAGGGTTCCGAGGTGAGAAGCAGCCTTGGGCTGCTAAGGGTTGCTATGTATTCAGTGCTTGAGGTTTGCCTGGACTTGTTGGGCTAGTTGGCAAGAGCAGTCCTTCCCACTCTTACCCATCTTTGACACACCTGGGAACTTGGCAAGACACACATTGCTTTGTGTCCCAAACTCAGGGCTCATGTATCGGTTCCCCTCCCACAAACACAGCCCCTAGTTACTCAGGACTTTCTTGAGAAGTTTATGGAGAGATCTTTAAAATACCTATTTAATTGATGAGGCATTGATAGAGTTTTACTTATTTATTTTGACACATGATCCTATGTACTCAGGATGGCCTCAAACTCACTAGAATGACACTGGATTTCTCATCCCCCCTGCCTCTGCTTTCGGAATATTAATCTTAGGTTTGCACCCCAGATCTGGTCTGTTCATTCAGCTGAGGACTGAATTCAAGGCTTCATAGATACTAGGTGAATGAATACTCTATCAACTGAGCCACACTCCCAGCCCCACGTGAAAGGTTTCCCCAAATAACCAAAGCATTTGATCTAATCATCTAGATTAACTCTGTGTGAGGTAGATCCTGCCCTTCATTCCTTGTCATTTAAAGTGCATCAAATGGATCAGGACCCCAGGAGCTAAGCTGTGTTCAACTCCGTCACACTGCAGCATTGTGTACAGATGTCTGGGAGGTCTGTCTACCACACATAGGGCAGTCCTAGTCTGCTGCCCCTTTCCAGATGATTGTCACCTGCTGAGGACAGCTGGCCCTCTTCCTCTTCATGGTCTTCCCTGGGTGAGTTGCCGCTTCTTGTTGGGTTCATAGCTGTTAGTGACAAAACTCAAAGCATAACCCAAAGTCCCAGGTCAACAGCTACTTTCATCCAGCAACAGATCATGGATTCCAGATTGTGCTCAGAAACAAGCAGAGTACTATGAGCCAGCACACTAGATAAAATTGGAGATGCCCATGGCATACTGGTTACTGTGACATAGATACAAAAGTCCCTTGGGAGAATTTAAATCTAAATAACTAAATGCAAGTAGACAGACACCTAAAGTCAAGTGTAAGCAGGAAATAGACTTAAATAACTGGGAACTCAGGAGTTACAAAAGTTTACCACATCTGCCCTACTTAACTGGCTCATCCCACCTGTGACTTCTATGATGAAGACAGCCAACAGCCGAGAGAAAATGTTTGTTTATTATAATTTTTCTTTACTCTTGAAATTTCCTACATATTTGCAATGACCATATCCACCACCCCCATTTCCCTCCTCCAAGTTCCCCAATATCCTCTGCCAACAGATTTCTTTCCTAAATTTATATTTGTTGGTGGGTGTGTGTTTGAAAAATATATATAACCTACTAAGTCTAGAAAGTGCTGTCCATGTGTGCACGGGTGTGGGGCCGTAAACTGGAGCACAGGAACTGCCAGGGGAAGCACATTTAAAAAACCATGATTCCACCCAACACACAAGCAACTGTCAAATGCCACTAGCTCCTCGTTAAGAAACTGTGAACAGTAATCAGTGCAGACACAGAACTGACCAAAGTGCTAAAAGGCTGAGTGCTCAGCCTGAATGAGACATCCTTTATCACCCAACTCTGCCCTTGGCCAAGAAGTATTTCATTAAAAACTACATTTGTACTGAACATTTACAGATTTTTCCCTTGTCCTTACTCCTCAAATAATGAGTGATAACAGCTATTAATACATCTGACTCTATACAGATGGCTCTCGTAGTACATTTTACATTGGAGTATATATAATAAGCAACTCTGAACTAATTTAAAGTACATAGGAGTGTCACATCAGATATGATATATACACTCTGGAGGCAGAGTCAGGAGGACCTGCAAGTTTGAAGCCAGCTTGATCTACATAGTGAGTTTCCAGCCAGCTGTAGCTACATAGTAAGTACCTGTCTTCAAAAACTTAAACAAAAATATAAGAGGAATACTTAAGTTATACATAAGTTAAGTAATATAATACCATTTTATATACAACATATTATCATCCTTGTATTTTGGTATCTTGGGGTAGACAGTCCCAGAACCAATCCTCTAATGTACACCAGGGGCAATTGTAGCAAATTTTATTCCATATTTTTAAAAGCAAAGCATGTCTTGGAAGTGCCACAAAAGTTAAGTCAGTCAATATACTTACTTTGAGGAAATTCTTGGTCTATTGAGGGGTAAATGTGGGACGTTGTCTGGCTTTCCAATTCTGTAATAATACAGTGGCCCCACAGTTTTGTCACATTCCCAAGGACTCAGAATTCATGAGTCCATCTTAGAACAGCCTCCAGATTCCCATGAAATGGGACCATGCTGGTATGGCCACATATCTGCTAGGATGGCTTAGCTGAGATGAGACTGTGGTTGAGGTATGGAGCAGCTGTGGGAAGAAGAGAGCACCTCAGAGATGAAGCATTTTCTTAAAGCTCCATATGAAAAATAACTCAAGCTGGGGGTAGCAGTTTTGTTTTATTTATTTATTTATTTAACCTCAATATTGCTGTGGCAGGACTCAAAGACTGGTAACGAGAAGAAGCCTTTCCATGACCTTCCTTCTGCTGCTTCTAGCCCAACCGGTTGGAGACTCCTCTGAACCTTTACTTGATCAAACATGAAGAACAGGAAAGCTCTGTTCCTGAGAAAGGAGGACAGAACAATTTCTATCTTGATGTCATCTCTGTTGCTGTGTCAAATTCCTTGATCAAAGAGCAACTCAAGGGAGGAAAGGGTTTATTGACCTTACAGTTCCAGGTCACAGGACACCATTGGGGGAATTCAAGGCAGGAACTTGAAGGCAGGTCTGTTTGCTAGGTTCACATAGCATACTAAGGACCTTGCTTGACCAAGGAACTTGCTTATTGCCAAAGTACAGCAGGAGCCCTGGAGGAAGTATCTACTGGCCTTCCCCAAAGAGAATACAGTTTGGAAAAGAAAAGTCACCAGTGGCCAAGAAGCCAGACTGCTTGGAGTGCTAAAAGACTGGTTCCCAGAGAATGAGGTTTGCTATTTTGTTCATACGTGTATTTGAACACATATGTGGGGAGTCCGTGTGTATGCAGAGGCCAGAGGAAAACCTGAGGTGTCGTTCCTCAGAACTCATCACACCTTATTGTTTGAGACAGGCAAGACCTCTCATTAGCCTGGGGTAGCCTCATTGCAAATTCAGCTAGGCTGGCTAGCCAGCCTGCTCAAGGATCCATGTGTCTTCATTTCCCCAGTGCTGGGAGTACAAGCATGTGCCAGCAGCTCTGGATTTCTTTTTTTAAACTCAGGTCCTCCTGCTTGTGTGGCAAGCAGCTTTTTGAGCCATTTCCCCAGCCTCCCAAGAAGAAAACCCTAACTAGGATTCAGAGTAATTCAGTAACAATTTGGGCTCAAATTGTTAGGCTTTTTGAAAAATAGTAGTTCTTGGAACCTTAGTTATGGCAACTGAAAAAGAAGCTAATAATCTTCAGCCTTTATAAATTATGGGCCCATTGTGAAAAAAATGAATTGAAAAGGTGATTATGTCACCCTATGAGGTTGTAATTAGTGGGAAAAGATGAAAGGGTGACTGACCGACCATCTTCATCCACAGATCAAACCTCTTTTGACCTTCCTTCCTCTTAACAGTTGCTAAGAAGTGCTGGGAGTTGACCATGAGGAATGAATGAAGTATCAGAGGCCTTACTTAGCACTGCCTAGTCCTGGGTTCTACCATGGACAATGCGAAGCAAAGATCCTAAAGTTTGGTGCTGGTTCAGAAAAATGAGAAAGAGCATGGTCATGTGATCAGAGGAGCAATGCTGGGGGAGGTATAACCAGGGGACCCTACATTAGAGGGAGGATTTGGTATAGAAAATGTTCCTACACAAAGCTTCTGAGCCAGCTCCTAACTTGGGCGGCTCTTCCCTGGGGAACTTATAGAAGTGCGGGTCCTGGGACTGCCAGCTGGTACAGTCTTCTCTAGAGAAGGGAGTTGGGCCACCCTAAAGGAGGGGGATAAGAAGGAATGAATGTTGGCCTTAAAGATTCCTCTATGAGTGAGATCAGCTTAGAAGCTAGAAATAGAGATAGTTAACAGGTCTTGCCACAAGATTATAGGTTCATCAAATAGAGTAAAAATGGGCTCCAACTGGAGGCCTATTAGCTCAGACAGAGCCTGTGATGTGATCTTCCTGTGAGGATGTAAAGACTAGCCCGTCCTATAGAAGAATACCCTGCTGCCTTGAAAGCCAGTTCCCCATCACCTTCCTCCCTCTGTACCCTCTCCTCTCTGTGTCCCCTCCCTGCTGATGGAACTGAAACCCTACTTCTGCTTCCAAACCTTTCCCAGAATATTTTCTGCCTCATTTCCTGTCTAAGCCTCCAAATACAGACCAGGTTTGAGGTTAGCAGGTGTGTTCATTGCGTAGTAGAGGCTCAATTTGGGTGTGAAGTACACAAGGAGGTACCATGATGATGGGCACTACCTAAAGCAATCTTGCTAATGTAGTTAAGGCTGGCCTTGTCATGGATGATGCTTCAGAGGATCAAGTCAATTGACAAAGGAACCTAACCAGATTCAAGACAGAGCCATCTTTTTGTCAAAATGCCTAAGTCTCACAGGAGCTGGTTGTACCTCAGCTTGGTGGAACTGAGCCTGTAGTTGTAGGGCAGCAAGAAAAAACACATCAGAAAATGGACCTCTTTACAGCTAAGGATTCACGGTCCATTCCAGTGGTGTAGAGACCCCCAGCCTGTCTTTACTCTTTGCAATGGCTAGGTAGAAGTGGGGAATCTGCTTTAGGAGTATAGCCCCTAACTTTACAAGGAAATGCCTAATGCCTTTTTGTGAATGAGCCTTTCCTCCAGAAGCAGGGTGGTAGTCATGATTAGCCCCATTTCAAAAATTGAGCAACTGAGAAGCAGGGGGAAAATCATAATTTAAATATGTCAAATGTAAACTTACATTTGTCATATGCCTAAGTTCTATTGGGTATAATAACTTTCTCATGTGCTCATGGCTTCTGTCCCTACCCAGATATTATTAATTATTTGGACTACCACCTGTCTTTCCCACCCTTATTATTCCTGCCATCAATGACCATTGCTATTTTAGACGTCTATAATCTTTAACACATTTCTGCCCCAGATCTTTTAGATTTTCCTCAGTGTTGGATACATGTCTAATAATATCTGTACTGGTTAGTTTTTTTTCAAATTGACATAAACTAGAGTCACCAGGGAAGAGGGAACCAAAGATTTTCCTCCATGAAATTGTTCTGTAATCCTGTCTACAGGGAAGTTTCTTGATTAATGATTGATGGGAGACCCAGTCTACTGTGGGGAGTGCCACCCTGGGCTGGTGGTCATGGGTTATAGAAGAAAGCAGGCTGAGCACAGCACAGGGAAGCAAGCTGGTAAGAAGCACCTTTGAGCTGTTTCTGCCTGGTTTTCCTTGACAATGGTCTGTAACCTGTAAGCCAAACAAAATCTCCCCAACCCACCCCTCCAAGGTGGTTTTGGTCAGTGTTTTATCAAGGCAACAGAAACCACACCAGAACAATCATAAACAATATGCCACTTTTATCAATTTTACCCACAGCTAAAATTTTCCAAAGAGCTCTGTATCACTTTCTTACAAATCTAAATGTCAGTTGTTGGAAAGATGGCGCTACAGTTAAGAGTGCTTGCTGCCCTGCATGACGTCAGGCAACTCACTACCCCCTGGGGTTCCATCTTTAGGGGAATCCAGTGCTTTTTTCTGGCCTCTGTGGATTCTTGAACACATATGGCACACGTGCGTGCTCTCTCTCCCTCACACACACACACACACACACACACACACACACACACACACACACACACAAAGTGAGAATAAATGTTTAAAAATTCCAAATGAGCATGGGGTGAGGAGAAGCTGGGGAGGACCGGGAAGCGGGAAGGGAGGCGGAACAGGGGTAGATAATATTTTTATTTAAAAATCTTTTTAAAAAATCCAAATGTCCACTGTCACCCCCCATCTGTTTTGTGCCTTTTCCCTTCTGCTGGTCTGTCTTTCTTCTTAACTATTTACACATCCAAAAATGGTCCCATTTCTGCTGCCCAGAGAATCTGAACTTTATTGTCAAAATTTATCAGATCTCCCTCCTCTTTTTCCCATGTGATAAAACTCTCAAAGCTCTTGCTGTGCATCCTCAGCTGGCCTCCCTGTCACCCCAGTTTTGCCCGGCCAGCTATAATCTAAGCTGTTTCTCCTTCCTGCTTCCTTCTTGGGGGAAGCCTGTTCTGGAGCTTCAGGTCAACTTTAACTAGCTTGTAATAAATAAGTGACAGTGACATTTTCATACCAGCTGCAGAGCAACTCTGAGCCTCATGTAAACATGGTCCCTAGTGTTCACGGTGCCTTTTGTAAGGGGTTTCTGGAAATCTTTTGAGCCTGTGTTTCAGATCCTGAGCTTCAACTGGCTTTATCCTTTACCTAAATATCTATTCCAGCCTGGCAACACCTCATTGTCTGAACTGGGCAGGGCCACACTTATGTCACTGTTGGCCTATTTACCTGAGAGGGAAGTGAACTGAATGCACTGTCTCTGTGCCAGCTGCTGTGCTAAGCACTTTATGCATGACCCCACCGTGTGCTCCCTATTTATTCTTGTTTTACAGACCAAGCTATTGAGGCTTAGTGGTGTCACAAAACTAGTTTGTGGTAACCTGGGAAATTGAATCCAGCCCCTTATGCACAGCAGCACTCTTAGAACTCACTGAAGAGACAAGACACACCTGAAGACTTGATAAGACATGGTGACAAAGCTTCCTGCCCTGACACACAGAGGACACTGTCCCTTAGTCACGTACACCTCTATAGCTCTAATC
The DNA here is from genome assembly GCA_033318265.1 of Phyllotis vaccarum. Taxonomy (NCBI): domain Eukaryota; kingdom Metazoa; phylum Chordata; class Mammalia; order Rodentia; family Cricetidae; genus Phyllotis; species Phyllotis vaccarum. The sequence continues at coordinate 11,161,932 of JARWLC010000011.1, read as the reverse complement.
ATGGTCCTGGCACTGGTCAGAAATTTGGAGGAGATGGGTATGGAGTGATGGTAAGATGTTAGGATGGGGAGATAACCATGTGGTCTCAGCTTTGCCTCCTGACCAGTACATACATGGCTTTGGCAATGCACTTAACTGCTTGGAGCCAGTTTCATAGTTTAAATTCAATGAGCTGGTAAACATAGTCCATAGGTAAAAGCTTCTCAAAACATCTCGATGCAGTTTTTGGAGGTGTTATCATCAAGAACTTTATCATTGTCTAGATACCATGGCACCTTTAGGCCCAGCACTGGGAAAATGAGGCAGGCATATATCTGTGAGCCTGAGACCAACCTGGGCTATACAATGAATTCCAAGCCAACCAGTATTACGTAGTGAGATCTTGTCTCCTAACATAATTTTTTTTTTTGAGAAATAAGAAGTTTGTAATATCACTTCATCAATCATCATCTCTGAATGTATGCAATCTGGAATGTTCTATGAAACCATCGTCTCTGGATGTGTACAATCTGGAATGTTCTATTGAAACCATCATCTCTGAATGTGTACAATCTAGAATGTTCTATTGAAACCATCATCTCTGAATGTGTACAATCTGGAATGTTCTATTGAAACCATCATCTCTGAATGTGCACAATCTGGAATGTTCTATGAGAGGCCACATGGATTCTTATTGGATCTTCTCTTCTTGAAAACTTAGCCCATGCTCCGTGACAAATCACCTTGTGAATTATTTTTCACTTTTATTTTATTCCAGATTCTTTGCTTTTATTTCTCGGCGTCTGTGCTATGAAACATGTAGAAATATTTGTTTGATTCCTGGAGATCTTTGAAACTTTTTTCTTGTTCAGTTGAAATTTTTTAGATTTATTTACTTTGGTATGTATAGATATATGTGTATGCATTTATACAAGTGTACCACTAAGTGCCTGGCTGGTGCCTTGGGAGTTCAGAAGAGGGCACTGATCACCTAGAACTGCAGTGGGGGATGATTGGGAGTCACCATGAAGGTAACGCAAGCCAAAGCTGGGTCTTTTGCAAAAGCAATACCTGCTCTTAAACACTGAGCCATCTCTCCAGCCCAGAACTTATTCTTCAAGAAAGATTTTTCTTTATCTTAAAAGACGGCAGCTCTCTCCCACCCCACTCTCTTTTTTTGAGATAAGGTGTCATAGCCCAAGTTGTTTTGAATTTTCTCTGTAGCTTCAGATGACCTTGAACCTCCTGCCTCTGATTCTCATGAGTCAAGATCATGGGTATATGCCACCTTGGTCATGCCCAGCTCTCCTTCAAGAAGAACTGTTCCTCTGTTTTAATAACTTTTCAAATATGATTGGCATTTCCTCATCTTCTTCAACTGCATCCTACCCTCACCACTCTCTAACCCCAAATCTAAACATCAGCTCCATTCTATGCCAGTCCCATGATCAGACAGATGCCTTGCTTTTACTCATGACATGTTCTTTTCTGGTTTTTGTTTGTTTGTTTGCTTGCTTTTGTTGTTTTTTTTGCCCCCCAGTAGACCCCATGATGTATTCCAGTATAATCCCCCTTTGCCAATATATTCCAAGCTGTTGTCATCTATAGGGAAATAAGCTTTTACAACTCGAGTCTTCCAAATCAATTTAAAACATGTGGATTCACAGTCATGGGGTTTCCTTGAACTGTAATATTTTCCTCTAAGAAATGTGAAATACCTTCCTCAAAGTGTTCTTTACAGAGATAAGATCCACAGACTTGCAGGTTCCTACTTACTTAATAAAAGGCGTTTGGAGGGAAGGGCGGTGTAATGAGCTCAATTCAACTTTGACCTGTCCTACATTTTCCATGTCATCACATGATGATAGTATCAGGATCTTCTCTCTGAGTCCTCCTTCCTCTCAAAAAAAGTAACTGCTTCTCCCTTTCTGGTGTAAATGTCAGGAGCTGTTCACAGGCCAGCTTCACAGGCTGCTCTGAAGACACACCAGCTTCCAACAGATGCATTCCATCTTGTTACACCCGGGCCTTATGAATGAGAGATCTGTTAGTGTTTCACAGAGCTCAAATAAGAGTTCCCTTTCCCGAATTCTCCATGGTGTCAGACCTCTCTATACACCCACAGACCTCTCTATATACCCACAGTCTTTGGGAGCATTGTAGGCACTCAGTTCCTTAATAGTGGGAACTTAGTTGCAATCACTTGGATGTCCTAAGAACAAGAATACGATGGCCAGGGTCTCACAGTATAAAGAAAACTGTTGAATGACCATGAATACAGGTGAAGAGTGACCATACATATAAATAAATGGGTGAATGGATGGAGAAGTTAATATGAAGTTCTGATGTACTGAGTACTTTTTTTTTTTTTTACCCAACCTAATTGTGTGTAGCAAATTCTCTCCTTTTTCCAAGAAGTGGCTGTCTGAGTCTAGGCCTGGACCCACCTCAGGGGGATTTATGGTAGTGTCTCCATGGACATGTCAGTAGTTCTTTGTTCTTAGAAAAGCAGTAATTTCTCTTTGTTCCTCATCTGACTCCCATGAGGTGGACATTACAGGAGACAGCATGAACAGCTACTTCAGACGAACTGTTCCCTTCCCTGCTTTCTCTTTCCCCCCTTTCTCCTCATTCTATCTTGCCCCCCTCCCCTAAACTCTCTGGCTGCTCTTGACCGATACAGGTCAGGTTTCTGCAGCCCAGGTAGATAGATAGATACCTTCACTTCCCTCAGTTTCATCTCAGATGTCTGGATACCAAATACACTCACTTTCTCCCCAAGTTATCACTCTTGTATTAATTACTTCTCTTTGTTCCCTTGGACCACCAAAAAGTGAAGTTAAATCTCTCCCTCCATACCCTCCCCTCTAGGGGTCCACTCCCTACTCCAGCCTCTAAGCCTTTTTCATGCCCCAATTTCCTCTCCTTTACTGTCTCTGCCCTTTCCACCACTTGAGTAACTGCCTCTGCTCCTAGGGGCATCCCTTCTCTGAATCACCAAATTTGGCCTGCTGTCAGCATATAATGTTCAACCTTGGGTGGGGCTCTTTCAATCACCTCGTTATTGCTCCAGAAATAAAATCAGAAACTGCTTTTTTTTTTTTTTACTTACAAATGTATACACAAATTCCAAAGAGTTTTCGCTGGATACTAGGAGCTACATTGTACATCCCATGAAATCATACGGTGGAACCCTGATACTTAAGGTAAGGGTTCATCATTCACAGATGAATCCTTTGAAAAATCATATTAGGATGAGATAAGATCATGAAAGTGTGTTTCCATGAAAATAGCTCTTTATGAGTATTATTCAGTCTTTATAAATAAGGAAATGATAGCATTTTCAGTAATCTAGGTGAAATTGAATGTATTATGTAAAGAATGTATTTTGAAAATTTATGTATGCATATACATGGAAACCTATCACTACAGACAATATAATGAATGTATTCTTTAATCATGAAAGTTTTATTTTGAACTTATTGTTGACCTGACATCTCCAGGCAACATTTGATCTGCTTTCTGTCACGACTCATTAGTCTACATTTTTTCAAACTTCATATGAATAGAATTATACAGTGTGTGTTGCTTTCTTGTCTGGCTTCTTCAGCTATATATAATTATGTCAGTCTTCATAAATGATGTAGCATAAAAAAGAAAATAGTATTTTATGTTAAAATGGACCACTAGTATTTGAAAACAATAATTCTGATTTCTTGAGCTTGCATTATACTCGTGGCTTGGGTGCTCTTCTGAACTCCATGCCTCAGTGCAACTTACCCTGTGGCCTGTATGCTTCTTCTGTGACTGTCACGTAGGTGAAAATTCTGAGCTGCATCTAAAGATCAGAGTTTCCCTGGGTGGGGTAGGGGAGGTGGAGGGTGAGGGGATATGAGGAGAGGAAAGAAGTGGAGTGTACTTTGACTCCTGTTCTTATTAAAGCATCTTTATTGAGTCCATGGTTTCAAAGGGCATAGTTGAAAACTTCTGGGTAAATGGTTCGAGTGAGGAGCTGGTAAAATGGGCAATTTGTTGAATCACTTTGTCTCCTTCACACCCCTCACCCAGGCAATGAGTTTGTGCCCTACATGTTCCTGTTTTCTGCCCACATTGCTATGTTTGCCTCCGAGAAACATATTCCCAAATGGATAGTTGAGTCACACAGGATTACACACACATGCACACATGTTCACACCCTGATGCTCATGCTTGAGTGCGCGCGCGCGCGCGCGCGCGCGCGCACACACACACACACACACACAGCGAGAGAGAGAGAGAGAGAGAGAGAGAGAGAGAGAGAGAGAGAGAGAGAGAGAGAGAGAGAGAGAGAGATTCTTGAACTAAATGCTAAAGCATTTATCACAACCATAAACTTCAAAGAGTTGGAGCCTAAAACAAGAGCCCTTAATGAACCATCTGCCTCGGGGAAGTTCAACTTGTTTTCTTGGTGGCAATTATCTTTGGCTGTAGAGGCTTACATTAATGGGCACCCTACTTATCCCAATTATCAGATGCATCATGAGCTGTGTGTGCAGCTCAGTTGGTAGAGTGCTTGCTTAGCATTCGGGAAATCCTGGGGTTTATCCCTAACACCTGGATATGGTATTACCTATAATCTTAGAAATTAAAAGGTTAAAGAAGGAGGATTAAGAGTTCAAGATCATCTTCAAGACTAGCCTGGACTACAGAAACCCCATATCAAATGAAAGAATATACTTTGGTAAAAAAAGAGATTTGTAGTAGCACCAATGCCTTGTAATATTATTCTATTTAATATTTCTGTTTCTTGCTTTTCATTTAAAAATATTCATAAATATTAAATATTAAAACATAAGTTTTTAAAAGGCTAATAGTTCATGCAAACAAAATTCTGCCAAGGCCTGGCGTGTCTCACCTTCCTCTGACTTCACTCCCTCTGTCCACATCCTCTATCTGCTTCTACTCATCATCCCAGCACAGAAGCTAGCAAGTGAACCCATGTCAATTTACCTAAAAGAGTTCCAACTCTGACAAATATTATAGAACAAACAACCTTTTCTGGAAAAGTGAGAGGTCTGAGGCTTGATTTTTACTTATTTAACTGTCCTTACATGAAGCCTACTACTAATTTGCTTGTGATTGAAGTGATTATTCATTTCTGATTTGTTCAGGCCTATTGTTATAAATTAACCACAGTCCACCTTGGTGTCTCTTATAACTTTCTGTAACATGTATCCCAGCTGAGAGATGACCTCAGCAGTCCAGTAACCTAATGAACTTGATTGCTGAGAAGGTTGCCTTAGTATTAGGCAGAGCAGCCTGGTGTTGACAGAAAAGCCTCCTGGGGGAAACAGTAGGATTCCATATGTGGATCTCAATCTAAGACCTAAATTCTCTCAACACAACCCAGTTATTTAGTTCTTCAGCACCTGGTAAACTTTATCTAGGACCAGGCAGAAGCCTTCAAGCTATGGGGAAGCTATCTCCTTTGAATCGTAACAGATGCTCTACATGGCTACTTATCTGACTTCAATCACACTAATTACAACTTGATTCCAAACAGTGATCTCACTGTGTCTCCATCTTAGCTCATCATGAAGCCCTGTAGGAGTTTTGATAATTCACACAAGACTGACAAAAAGCCACTCAAAAATCAAAATCAGTAACAAAAACCAGGCATCCCTACAAATTCAATCTTGTCTGATTACCTAAGGAATACTTATAGGGGTGTTCTGATGGACAGTCGTGGATAAAAATTTGGAAGACTAAAGCCAAAAAGCCTCTGGCTTTCCCCATGCCATGCACCAAGAAGATGGTACGATGTAAGAAGTAACCAAAGAACTTACTTTATGACCCATGGCTAGGAATCAGAGGGCTCAGAAAAGTCTCTTTTTAATTCTACTCACTAGTTCCCCACTTAAGGAGTATCTAACCCACTATGTGTAAAGCTTGGAGTCCAGTGCTCTGTAGAGCTCACAAGGTCTTCTCATCACCCAGTTCTTTTGTTGATTTTTTTTCTTTTTGTTTTGTTTTGTTTGAGACGGGTTATATGTATCCCTGGCTGGCCTCAAAATCACAACTTATTGAGGACAATCTTGAGCTTTTGATTCCCCTGCCCGCACCTTCCAAATGGTGATGTTGTAGGTATGCATGCCCAGTTTTATTGTTTGGAAATTGAACCCAAGGATTCAAGCATGGTAGGAAAACACTCTACCAATACATACTGGGCTAGATCCTCACTGGCAATTCTGGATCCTCCTAACTATCTCTCCACCTAGGTGCTCTACACCGACTCTGCTTGGCCCATCATTCTAACTTTCAAATTCTGCTGTGCCTGGAGTCTCCTCTCTATCAACTCTACGGAGTTTTTGTTAAGGAGGAAACTCCTACTTCAAACATAATTCTGTAAGCACTTATTACTTCAATTGTCTCTGATCTACTCTTAGAAAATCCATGCCAGATTACTTGGGTAAGAACCAAAATAAAAAGGTAGACCAATAACATGGCCATATGACCAGAGTGCTTACAGGAAGTTGGGAGAATAAATCCAAGTTTTAAGCTTAGTTGCAGATACGCCGTGTTCTATGGAGGGGGGGGGGTCCTTTCATCAATGCAGAAATCTGCAACAGGAAAAGCCTTGGGGCAGACGTGTACAGGTGTGGGACATCATCAGCTGTTCCCAATGACTGACACACAGGTCACTCATTACCATGGAGCCATACACAAACTTACAAACAAAAAAGGATCAACTATCAGACTTCATAAATTGACATTTTGTAAAGACAATTTGAGGCATGCCACAAAGTTTTTGAACCATAACTTGAGTAGAAGATAAAGCTGAAGCAACCCTTCTCATGTAGCTAGGAGCAAAGTTGCTGTTTATGATGTAGCCTTCTTTTGTCAGTCAGCAAACATTGACTGACTTGTTGCTAGGCAGAGAAATCAGCAACAGCCTTATCTATTGGAAGAAACACAATAAGCAAGAAAACAAATGACCAATATAAAGCAAGAAGCGATAAGTATGAAGAGAACAAAAGAGTGAGGGAGGTAATGAGTAAGGAGGTCAGTTTAAAGTAGATCATGAGGAACCCTCACCCTACTTAAAAGAGAGGATGCCATCTGCCTAAGGGCTGGGGGCAGATGGGGCACATTGTTCAAAGACACCCAAGTAGAAATCAGGGTGAAAGTGTTAGAGGAACAGAAAATGGGCTAGCATTCAGAACTCAGTGATGGAGGTCAGTAATGTGGAGATAATGAGGAAGGCAGGAAATGCTCATGGGAGACAAAGGTAACTGCTCACTATTCCGGACTTTGCATTTTGCAGGGAAGCCAAAGACATGTCCTTAGAAGGGTATGAAAAGGCATGTGAGTCACGGAATGGCCAAACATTAAGAATAATGACCCATCTTGCCCCAAGATGGTGAGACTGGTGAGGTGGATGCAGTGGAACCCATCTTGAAGGTAGAGCTGAAGACTGAATATGGAACAAGAGGAAGGAAAGTCTTAAATATGACTCTTAGGTTTTTTCTGAATATTTAACTGTTCTCAAGAGAGACTGAGAAGTTGGAGAAGCAGATGTGATGGAGAATGAGGAGCAACTCTTCTCTTGGTCATGTTAACTATCAGGGCTAATTAAACGCAGTAATGGAGCTTTGACAGTGGTGGCTGCTGCTTGGTGGATAAGTAGGCTAAGGATATACTGAACTCATAAAAATGACTTGTCATTTACCTGCGCCTAAGACAGCTATGCTTATCAGTGTCTTTTGTAGCTCCTGGACAAAATGTTTGTGGCCGGAAGTTGGTGATAAATACAAAGAAAATGGAATAGGGTGCTGACTAAGGGGGTAGAAATGAGAAGGTCTGGATTTCTGTTTAAGCCTTCAATGAGTCAGATGTCTACCTCTAATTCATATTTCTCACCTGTCATATTGAGACAATATACATGAACAATCCCATGATAGAGATTTCTTAAATGTTTTTATTACAGGTAAGGGAAGACCGCACATAAATGTTAGCCAGGTGTGTCATTTTATCAAGAAGAAAAGAGAGGAAGAGAACCGTGGTCAGCACTTTATAACATGGTGAGTTCCATGGATTTTTACAGGGCAGGGGGATAATCCCAAGGCCTTTTGAGAGGACCTGTGGGGGGGCAGAGATTTTCCTAACAATTCTAGTATCTTTCTGTTTACAGTGTCTTGACATTTACACTGAGGTCAAAAGCAATCATGGGGAAAATGCTAACCTCTTTGTGTGAATCAAATGACTATTTTGGACTACTAAATGTCTCATTAGAAAAGAAAAGCCAGTTTCATTTGAAGAGCTAATAACTATACATTTGCACTTTTGTATTCTTTTTTACACTTTCCTTTGGGGGGGAGTTGAGACAGGGTCTCTCTATGTAGCCCTAGATATCTTGGAACACACAAATACCCTCCTGCTTCTGCCTCTATAGTAAGAATTAAAGGCATAGACCACCATGCCCAGATTTTTACACACACTTTTAGTGTTTGTTGAACATGACAGTGTGACAGTTGACATTAGAAAAACATTTGTGTCGTTGACTGCAAGAGTCCAAAGTGATTTCTTTTCCCCTTGTAGGATATTTTTAATGGAGGAGCACCTGGCAAACCAAGGTTACCAGATGACACTTGACAGACATTTTCTCAAAAGCAATAAAAGTAAGCCTATAACGTCAAAGAAAATAATAGGTGATATTTGCTGGCAATAAAATTTGAGCTTCCAAATGAAAATTGAAAGTTTGGATTGTTCATATTTCTCATTGTGAGTTTGAGATTCTTCAGTTCTCTTTGATTTTTCCATTCAGGTTGGTAGTAATATTTATTATTCTGAGCTTTTTATGTTATATACTTAGTGTTTTCATATTTAAAAGTTCCACAGAACTAGTGAATCTGAATTTCCTAAGCAACCAATGCATGGCATTATACAATCATACATGGGTACCATTTAGAGTGCAAGCAGGGCTAAGACATTTTTATGCAAGACCATGGACATTCCATAGATTCGTTCTCAGATTCCATACTGCAAATGATGTTCAAGAAATAACCAGTGGTCAGATTTTGATATGATATCAAAGAAGAATAACTCGATGTTCTGAAAAGAAAACCAAAGGCCATTTAAATGTTCCCACTCATCCCATCTACCAGTCTGTCTGTGAAGCTGGGTCATCACTTAATTATTTGCTTCAGAATAACCTTTGCCACAAACTGAGCCAGAGGCACATCTATTGTGGGAAGCCAGGCATTAAAAAGACACATAGAATGCTCTCCAGAATGCCACTTTTTCCCTGGTTTCTTTCTTGGAGAATAAAGTTTTTTGGTTTTTGGTTTTCATTAAAAAAAAAAAAAAAAAAAAAAAAGATGTTTCTTCTGTGAACAAGTCATGGAATTTTTGTTTATATTTTAAGTTTCCATGTCATATATTTAAATATTTCACAGTTTCACTTTCAGTAATGCAATAAATATTGATACACAAGCTCTTTGGTGTCCTTAATGACTTTTTAAATGCGCTTTATAACAGAAATCTTTGTTGGAGCTGGAGAGATATCTCAGCAGTTAAAAGCCCTGGCTGCTCTTCCAGAGACCTGGGTTCAATTCCCAGTACCCACAGGAGTATTCACAGCAAACTGTAACTCCAGTTACAGGGGACTTGACACCCTCTTCTGGTGTCTGTGGGCACTGCACAAAATGTGGTACACATACATGTAGGCAAAACAACTACAGACATAATTTTTAAAAAATGAGTGTGTGTGTGGGGGGGGGGTGTTGTGAGGGAAGACACATGTGTCAACCAGACATGAAGAAACCCAAGAACAACATCAGGTGCTGGTCCTTGCCATTCACTTTGTTTGAGTCAGAGTTTCCTTGTGGTTTGTGGTAGTATATACCTAGCAAATTGGCCCTTGAGCTTCTGGAGACTCTCCACCCTCTGCCTTCCACCTTGCGGTAGGAATGCAGAGATTATTGGCTTGCATTGCTGCATTCTTTACACACTGAGTGGTCTCCCAACTTCCTTGTTAATACTTTATTTATATATTAATTACATACAACAATGGGATTCATTGTAACATCTTTATACATGTATATAATACATTTCTCAGTAACTTTTAAATGTTTAGAGCAGTGGCTGAGATTCTTCTGGGGAGTCAAGAGGAGCCTTTCATGGGATTTGCCTAAGACCATCAGAAAACACAGACATTATGATTCTTAACAGTAGCAAATTTACAGTCATGAAGCAGCAACAAAAATAATCTTGTGGTTGGGGTCAGCACAGGATGAGGACTGTATTAAAGCGTCACAGTATTAGAAAGGTTGAGAACTACTGATCTAGAGATTCACGCTTTTTTTTTTTCTTCAGGGAAAGGAACCGGTGTATGGGGTGAGAAACTGCAGGGAGAGAATTAAGCCATGAAATAGCAATATTCCCTCTGCCATAGTTTCCCAATTTTTGAATTGCAGCAGTGTGGCCATCACAAGGCAGCCCTTTGTGAGTCATGGTACTAAATAATTCTGTCTAATGTCTTTCTTGAATTCCCTTTCATGTGCCTTTTTTTTGTAAAACAATCAGGCAAAGATTGGATGTTTGACCCACAAAAACATGTCCCGAAACCAGAAACCCACAGCTACCTGTGTCCTCTTCTCGAAGTGACTCCCAAGTGTGATTCTTCGGTGGGACTGTCTGCTATGGGTTAATTGTTTCCAGGAGGCAATTGGCCACATCCAGGTACAGTCTGGCCCCCTCTGCAGCAGCCAGGTAGTGATTGGGGGTTGGGGGGGAAATACTCAACAGTGTCTTTCAGCAGATCCTTGCTATGGAAGTCAACTGTGGGGGCAGAGTTACTGATTATCACTTTATCTTCTGCTTTTTCTACTTCATAACAACTGTTCACCATGTTCTTATATCCTCCAAAATGGAAAGATATCTAGTTCTCTGAATTCCTAATTAACCTCAGAAAAAGAAGAGAATATTCAGAGTTCAACAGAGTATAGGCCTGGCGAGATGATTCAGTGGATACAGGCAATTGCAGTATGAGTCTAGTAACTGGAATTTAATCCCTGGGGCCCATATAAAGGCAAAAGGACCCACATACATACATCACACATACACTAATAGTAATAACAATAATAAACAAATAAATAGGCCAGTGATGGCTTAACAGGAAAGAGCACTCGAGTTCAGCTTCTAGCTCACACACAATGGTTCAAGCCATCCATGATTCCAGAGCCTGAGTTCCAGGGGATCTGACACCTTCTTCTGACTTCCTCGGGCACACACACAATATACATACACATGTACAGGCGATGAATTCAAATAAATAAAATGAAACAAATAAATCTCAGGAAATCAAAAATAAGATACATTTATTAGAAGTAGCTTTTCAATCTTTATTCAATCATTTCCCTTGACAATAGAAACACATGGTTTAATAAAAAAATTAATGTACAAAAATATATGCATACATGATAATTTTATTACATTTTCTTTATGTGCAGAGGTTTTCTGTTTTGAGTTTTTGTTTTATTTGCTTGTTTGTTGGGGAGTTTGAGTTGGTGGAGATGGTGACCGTGATGGTGGTGGTGGAGTGGGGTGTGTGTGTGTGTGTCACAAAAGTGCACAGGTAGAGATGAGAGAACATTACGAGACTCTTTTCCTTTTCCACCATGTGGGTTCTGGAGATCTAAACTAAGGTCATTAGAGGCCAGGAAGGGCCTTTGCCCACTGAGCATCTCCTCCAAATTACCTTTGTTAACTATTTTGTTGTAGCAACAAGATGAGTAACTAATACAGAAAATTAGTACCTATAAGGAAGGCTGTAAGGAGAGAATAGAAACTTCAGCCTAGAAAAAAATGATATCTCCTCACCATCTCTAAATCAACTACTTTTATTCTATTCTATTTCATACTCAGTTCTCTGTCAAAACAGAAAGAAAAAAATGTACACTGGGGTTCCTAGCTAGCACCTCATTATTCCCATACCACCAAACATTTGGGAGAGCGGAGGAAAAAAGAGTGTTTCTGACCACTAATGAAGGGTTGCCCACACCATGGCCTCTAAGACGCCCATCTTATGTCTCCCATTACAACCCAGATCCCTGTAGCCACCCCATGTCTAGGTCCTGCTCTCCTCATGTTCATTTTATGGGTTGTGGAAGAAGTATGTTGGCCTCTTGTGTCTCCCATGGTGAACACCTTCCTACTTTCTTCTTCCCAAACATTTAAGGTCTAGGCTTTGTGAGCCCTTTTGAGGAGGAAATAAATTATCTGGCAGAGAAGCAACTCCTGTCTCTCCAGAAGACAAAAATCCCTCCAGATAACAAAAGCAAAGCTTTTTATTATTCTATTTGAATGAAAGCATTAGTATTATAAATACTGCCCTGGAGGAGGGAGAGAAATTCCAAGAGGGACTTGGAATTTCTTGTCATTGGACAAGCAATGACCTGGCATATCCTCTCAATAACTATGGGTCCTCTTAAGTCTAATATCTTCTCTATGCACAGTTCTGACCTATGCCTGCCTGTCCTTTCACAGAGCAAAGGGTCAACTCTGAAATTCTCCCCAAGTGGGATCTGGTTGGCACTGTCTTCCTTAAGGAAATCATTTCCCTACCCTCCACTCCCATCCCAGAAGGTAAGAAGCTGAGGCCCTTCTTGACTATATTGCCTCCTAAGATTCTTCCACATTCTGCTTTGGCTCCATTCTGTCCAGAGCTCAGGCAAGAATGCTATGATCAAAGGAGAAATTCCTTTCTGAGTCTTACAAAGTTCTCATCTGTTTTCCTGCCCACCTTCCCTTCATTTACTAGACAGCAGCCAGACTATTCTCTCAGTCACACCATGCCCTAGGTCCCTTCCAGGAGTCTTTCTGCAGAAGAATTGTCCTTGACTGTGAACACATCCTCTCTATCACTGCCTTTTATTTCCTTTGTCACATGTGTCAAAACTATGCAGTGACCTGTTTGGGTTTATCTGTTAGTTTTCCTGATAACTCAGTCACAGATTGAACATGAATTTGATTGAGACCAGGACTCCATGCTGTATTCCTTTTGTATTCTTACCCTCCAACAGCATCTGTATATGAGGCACTCAGTAAATAGTTATGAGTAAGAAAATAAATGCACTGGAGGAAATTCTTCTCCAGTCATGTTGTTCCTTTTCAATGATAAGAGAGCCCTACTTTTACTTGAAGATAAGACATCATTTCTGTCTGAAAACCCAAGGAAACCACCAAGATTGGAAATCAAAGGCAGGACCATACAGATGGTTTCTACTTTTCATCTACAGAAAACTTCAGCTCCAAGGAAGAAAGGAAAATGGTTATTTTACTGAGAGATGGTAGAAGATTCGGTGGGGGGGGGGGGGGGGGGATGCAACACAAGACCAGAAGTCAATTTTTAAAAAGGGTTTTTCCTACACCTGCATGAAGGTGATGCCATGGCTGCTGCCGGCCCTGAAGGAAAGCTGCCTTTCACACGCAAGGACTGGCACCAGCTCAATTAGCAGGCCAGTCTGGTTGCTGCTCTTGGACTCTTGTCTAAACAGGACCTGGCCTTCAGGCAACCACAGGGGCGGGGGTGTCTGCGGATGGCAGCCCAATCCTGCCAGACCAACAATGGGGGAGGACCCTGCTCCCTCTTAAGCTCCAGCCAGTCAAGCCAGGGCTAGAAAGCCAGACAGCTGCCCCACCTGTCTCTACAGAGCGGAGGAGAGGAGCCCGGCCGCAGTTAGTGCTTGGGAGCAGAGACCAGCCTGGCCATCTCTGCCACATCGCCCGCAAGCTGCCAGCATGGCCAACCAGCTAACTGAGGAGCAAATCGCTGAGTTCAAGGAGGCCTTCTCTCTGTTTGACAAGGATGGGGATGGCTACATCACCACCCGGGAACTAGGTACTGTCATGCGGTCCCTGGGTCAGAACCCCACTGAGGCTGAGCTCCAGGACATGGTGAATGAAATCGACAAGGATGGAAGTGGCACTGTGGACTTTGCCGAGTTCCTGAGCATGATGTCCAGGAAGATAAAAGACACTGACAGCGAGGAGGAGATCAGGGAGGCCTTCCGAGTATTTGACAAAGATGGCAACGGCTTTGTCAGCGCTGCTGAGCTGAGGCACGTGATGACCAAGCTGGGGGAGAAGCTGAATGATGAGGAGGTAGACGAAATGATACGAGCAGCAGATATAGATGGCGATGGGCAAGTGAACTATGAAGAGTTTGTCCACATGCTGGTGTCCAAGTGAGACTGCACCAGAGGCTGCTATAGTCCAGTACCCATGAGGTTCCTGGGCTGCAAGCTTTGCTGGACAATGGCTACCCTCCTTGTGGTGAGAATCTTACCCAGGCCTTGGGTGTCTTTCACTGTCCAGCTTCCTCTGGGTTCTGTTGCGTCTCAGGCAAAGTGGACTGCATCCACCAGTCTGCATCTCACTTTCTGTGACCCTTTTTCTGCCAAATTCTCATCTGCTCACACCCCCTTGACAGAGAATTCTTCAGGCTGAGCCAGGCATCAACTCCTCCCCACCCTCAAGAGCTGAAGCCAAGTGTCCCATCTCTGAACGGACAATGTGCCAAAGGACCCAGGCTCCTCTTCCTTTCCTTCCTTTCTTTCTTTCTTTTGTTTGTTTCTAACAGAAATGACTATTAATTCAATGGCATAACCAGACCGGAATCTCTCTCTCTCTCTCTCTCTCTCTCTCTCTCTCTCTCTCTCTCTCTCTCTCTGTGTGTGTGTGTGTGTGTGTGTGTGTGTGTGTGTGTGTGTTTCAGTGTCTGCCTGTGTGTCTGTAGGGGTGTAGCAAAAATGAAGAAGTCTTCTTAGCCTAGTAGTATCTCAGAACCTCCTAGGTAGGATCCTCTGGTACCCAATGCTTGGCATCAGGGTGGCCTGTAGCCATCAGTCTACATCTTAGACCAAAGACTTCATCTACTGCTGAATTTGGAAAGCATCTGGACATTGGAATGGAGGACAGTGATGGAGACTTCAATGACTGGGGTCAGGCCATCTGGAAAATATCAGTTCCCTTCTGTGAAGCTCTCTGGCTTGTTTCTTTTTTGTCTCACCCAAATCTCTGTGATTTTTTTTGGGGGGAGGAGCTGGGAGTAAAGTTGGGGGTTGGTTATAACATGTTTGTATTTGTCTAGAAGAAGAGAAAGTTAAATGAAAGAAAGAGGAAAGTTTCAGGGGAGTAAATGAGGCACCATGTTCTTATTCTGTTCCATTTTATGCTTCTAACTAAAACACCATTCCCTACAACTGTCATCTTTTGATTGTTTTGTGTAAATGCAATAAAATTCCTGCATTGATGCATATATAAAAAAAAGTTTGGATACAAGTCTTTCAGTGTAATGACCAAGTGGGAGGCAAAGAACAATTAGACATCTCAGTAAAGGGCTCACTGATAGAATGCTTGATAGAGGCCCTGGATTCTCAATAACCACATAAACTGGGTGTGGTGCAGACCTATGATACCAGCATTCAGGAGGTAAAGGCAGCAGGACCAGAAGTTCAAGGTTGTCCTTAGGAGTTAGAGGCCAACCTGTGTGGCAACTCCAATTTAAGAAAAAATAAAGTACATATAAACCTGCTAAAAGCCCTGTGTCAATCACAGTAGAGAAGAATCTCCATTTATCTACTTCTGTTTCCCTTCACTCACTCTGATTTTTGTCAAGTATCTTGGAATTAGAAGGTTGGGAAGAGTTGGAGATCCGAACTGCAGATGGCTGCAGCCAAGTGTGGACAATTCAGACTGTCCACGCTGGCCATGCTCAGTGGTTGCATCAGGTTGTCCCAAGGCTGAGGAAGCTCCTCAGTCAACACTTGAGTGCCAAGGGGAGTGGAAGTTAATTGTTGTGAGGTGGACCCTAGACTGGGGCCCATCAAAAATGTTGATCTCTCTAGGCCCCCACTTCACTCTCCCCCACTGTCTCCAAATCCGCAAAACAGTGAGAGTGGGCTCTTCCATTATCTCCATGCCTGTGACCCTTCATGATATCAAGACCCACACACTGTCTTTGGTAGGTGAGAGGTACTCAGTCTGTTCGCTACCAACCTAGGAGGCAGCCCCTGTTCTTTACTTCCTCACCTTACAACTGAGCACATGTCTTAAGCCTGACCTCCTTCTTGGCTGGGCATGTCCCTTTGCCTCCACTGTGATGACAATAGTGAATAGTGTCCTTTCTCCACACTGGCAAGGATTATAAGAATAGTATTCTCTTTCTTTCTTTCCTTATTTATTTATTTATTTATTTATTTATTTATTTATTTATTTATTTATTTATTTATTTATTTAATTCAGTACTGGTGACTGAACCAGGGCTTTATACATGCTAGTCAAGCACCCTACTACTGAACTATGTTCTCTGCCCATGAACACTCATTTTAATTTTAGCTTTATGGAGCCCTCTGTCTCATCCTCCTAGAAATGGAACTCAGGGCTACCCGGCAAGCACTTTACTTCTTGTGCCATCTCGTCAGTCCAAGGATAATATCCTCAACACACATGACATGGAGTAGGTCCCTAAGTATGCATGGAGGTCCCTTGATAAACATATGCTATGTTTTGACACAGCTAAGGGTCCCTTTAGCACCAATAGTCAACAAGACTTATCACCTTCAAAATACTCCAAGGGTCAAAGGTCAAAAGCAGGAAAAGGCTCTCTGGGCCACCTTGCTGAATCTCAGGTAAGAACTGGCCCTGGTACCAGAATCCCTGTCAAGCCTCCTATCAGAAGAGCTGGAGAAAGTTTCAGACTGAGCTAACAAACTTCTGGCTTTGCTAAGAGTCAGGCATGACTGGACATTTCCATGTAGGGATTTGGGCATGAATCTCAGAAGTACTGGGGACGCGGCATCCAGAGGTGACAGAATAACAGCTCCCTGGAATCACTGAGACTGAGTTGTGGACATGGATCCCAGCACCATCTGACAGAAGAAAGCAACATTTCCTGTAGGGGCAAACATAGCTCAGATCCCCAAGTGTTCTGTCAGGTTATCTCCTACATTCTTCAGGCAAGTGAGAATCAGTGGTGGCCAGTGGTCGCTCTTTCTGTGTCCTGTAGATAACCCACTGTAGCACTGACATGGAATCCTAACAAGCTGAGTTGTAAGTTATGTGAAGTACTTACAACCACTAGGCCATACACCGCTGAGAGTTAGGCTGGGAGAGGCTCTTTGTATTTCCATGCAGTTCCTGGCAATACAGGTAAAGCAACCCTTCTATCTGCGATCCACACATCACCCTACTCATGCTTACATTCTTCAGGTCTCAGAGTCTTTCATGTAGAAGGCTTTTGCCAGGGCACAAACTGGCAGACAAGATAGAAAGGCTTCTGCTTGCTCTCAGCCAAGAACTGACAGGTCCTGAGCTTCCCAGCAGGCAGATCCCCCAGAAAGCAGAGTGGTAATTAAAGCTCGGGGAGGGAGGGGCAGTGTAGCTTCCTTCTGTTCTGGAAGCTCTGAGGCATCAAGGTCAAAGCCAGCTAACCCTATGACAAGCTGAATGTGCCTGGTCCTGCCCCATTGGTATTTACTTTCCCAAAACAAAGTACTAGAACTGTTTTTGCAGCCGCCTGGAGACTCACGGTTATTTAGCAGTAAGCACCTGCTGCTTGGGCACATGACTGCCTCCTCTTTCTAACCTGTTGGGTTTAGGTTGTGGAGAAATAGTGCTGTGGCCGTGTTTCCTGGGATGTTGTGACCAAAGTTTACTGACTCTAGATAGAGTCTCAGTAAGAGACCAACTAACAACTTCACCCAAGTCTGGCTTGGTGAACCACGGAGGTTATTGGTTTCATTGGAACATGGGTGAGGGATTAATTAAAGGAACATCAATGACCCCAGACTTTTCAGGCACATCTCTGAAACGCTGCATCCCAACATAGATACCATTTCTCCATAGCAGCAGAGATGGAGGCCCTCTTAAGACTATGCCCAGTGGGGCAGAATTACATCCAGCTAGGAGATGGATGCAAGAAGGAGTTACTGAGACTTCAGATGAGGGTCTGTTGACCTCTCCACACACACACACACACACACACACACACACACACACACACACACACATCTTCTATGAGATAGTAGTACCACCAGGTCCAGGTTTACAGGCAACAACAACTCCTGTGATCATTTTGAAGGCTGTTATGGTAAGAGGACAGAAGTCTACAACAGGCAGATACAAAGCCCAGTCTGCTGCTCTGAGCTTCTCACTGAAAGAGCCTCGATATCTTTTGACTCCCTTGAACTAGCTGGTAGATCCTAAGCCTCTTACCAAGCCTGGTAATGACAATCTCTACAGCTAGGCATCAGCTTCTCTGACTACTCATAATACAGTAACCTTAGCATCTGGTGTACCCAATTCAGGTACATCATCATCCTTCTCCCACCTCAACAACTTTATCTTCTTTACCCTTCTTCCTTCCCACCATGCCTAAGACCCCCGAAGATATTACAGATATCAATTACAGATAGCAATAGGGGGTATTGTTTGTTTGTTTAATGAAAGAAGACAACATAGTAATTTTTACTTATTTTACCACAGTGTGATCACCATAATTGAGAGTAAGATTTTTCACAGTGAGTAAAGGCAGAGAAAGATCAGTGTCTGGAGCAGCAAGAAGGAGTCACCAAATAGTCACCAATGTGCACGGACCAAAAGAGAACTCAGTCCTGTTTTCTTCTTTAACAGACTCTGGAGCAGGTGCCATACCTCTAACACCCCCTTCCCTTTAAGACATTGAGTAATCAGATTTAAACAACCTCCCTTCACTCCCCAAAAAGCTATCTAACTCCAGCTTGGCAGAACATTCCATCTATCTTTGGAGGAAAGAATTTATAAATATTACCTCGACTTTCATGTGCTTTCACTGAGCTCCCTCATAAATCAGGACTCTAGGCTCCCACACTCCCAGATATATAAAACTTGCCTCGGACTGCTGGGTTTCCAATTTTAAATCAAACACAGGCCAGCCTCACTGGCTCCTGTTTATCCTTGCAGATTCCAGAGGCCAGTTCAAAGACTCTAAGAACCAGCCAGCTAAAAATGGCCTATTGTTCCTGCTGGAGACAAGTAACATGAAAACTCCATATACCAGATGGAAGAGTTCTCTGTACAGTAAAACAATGGGCAAAAATGATGTTTTGTTTGTTTGATTGTTTGTTTTAAAGAAGGGAAAGGTGGAGGAGAAAGGAGGGAGATAAAAAAAGAGAAAGGGAAAGTGAAATAAAATATAAAATTTTAAATTGTTTCTGAGAAAGGTTTTGGATCCAACACACATGAGACATCATCCTGCTTTTCTGATAGTTGTTTCGAGAGCAAGTTCTCAGCTAGGACTCTGAACAAGAAGAAGTCACTGCAGAAAGACCCTCAGGACAGTCTGCTGACAGGTGCTGGGTGTCGGATAGGCTAGCTCAGCTCCCCGCGTAGAAAAGAAGGGCATTAAAGTGGACCTGGAATGATGACAGAGCCTCCATACTTAGAAAAGATCATCTGGAACACATCAGTGTTTCCTACACACCTTTAATAGATCCTTCACTTCTTCCTTCCTAGAGCACTTAGCACCAGTCAGGAGGGCAAAGGAACTGGACATTACACACATAAATGTCTGAAGACTAAATAACAGGCAATCCCATGATGTTTACAGCTCAGGCTGCTCACAAGAGGGGCTGATTGTCTGGGAATGGGCTATGGGAATCTAACCACATATAGCCCTGTCGGTCCACAAATCTACAGTCTCCCATGAAAGACATAGAACTTTTGCTGGGGCATACTGACATAAACCACTCATCACCAAAACCTCAAAATAAGTTGATATGGCAGCTAACTTTGATCACTTATTTTGAAGATTTGAGACTTCAAGACTTTAAATAAGTTTCACTAAAGTCAAGCAAATTAAATTGGAGATTGATCCTGCATCTTAGGTTCGTATCCTACCTATTGTGCCCAAAAGAAGTTCTGAGAACAAGCGGCCTGAGAGCAAGTGTATCAGACATAACAGAAGCTGTGAAGGCAAATAAGAGCACTACAGAAGAGCCCGATTCACAGAAAGGCCTGTGATCAGGGAGCAGAGAAGGGCTAGAGAAAAATATAAGTCATTGTCAATGTTGCTAAGCAACTGGCAGGCTTCTTGGTTTCTCAGTATCCGTAGCAGAAAGAAAAATCTGACTCCCACAGAAATACGCTTCATGAGGGTCCAGATAATGGGCCTGTTCCCATTTCGAGGGAACTGTTCTCCAAACATCGTATGTTAGAATTCCATTGATAACACTATAGAATGTGAGTTCATTTGAAGGTTGAGTCTATGCAAAAGTAACCAAGATGAAATTAAGTAATTAGAGTCAGCCTTAATGCAATATTAATTGTCTTATAAGCAAGAGAAATTTAGACAAATACATGCATTCAGAGAAAACATTGTTCAGATACAAAAAGTTGGCTATCTATAAGGCAAAGAGAAAAGCTTATAGCAGATTCTCCCTTACAGCCCTTAGAAGGAAGCTCTTCCTCCAAGGAATCTTGGACAGATAGACTTTAAAACTGTAAAAGTACATTTTTTTTTTACTTTCTTTTTAAACAGAAGTCTAACCTACAGCACTTTGATACAGCAATCTCAAGAAACTAACCTAGTCACTCTAAGAAGGGCTGAGAGAAAGTCATAGTCTACTTTTCTTTACTTTTTCAAAAGCTGTCCTTCTTCTTTGTCCACCTCTGATTTCATTGAATAATGCAGAGATTGACAGCTTTGAGGCTCCACAGACTATCCAAGGGGAAGAGAAGAAAGACTTGCCCGGCTATGAGGGAAAAACGAGATAATCTCTAGTGAAATTCCCTAGGCTCTAGATTTGCAGAGTGTATCCAAAAACTGACCCCACTGAGGACCCACTTAGCAACCATGAAAAAACTCAAGCTCTCTCTTCCTCATCTTTTCTAAGAAAGTTCCAGGGTATTCAAGTCTGTTTAACGTACAGTGTGTGGCAGTTTGGGATACATTATTTTCTTCCCCACACAAACAGGCATCTTGGCTTATGATCACAGGGCCTGAGCATCGATGAAAATTAGGTTGAGATTTAAAATTTAGGTTTACAGAGTCTTAGATTTTTATATTATAAAGGTCATTTAGTTTAATTTCCTACCATAGACAAAAAGCTTTAGAGCAACAATATTCTTAAGAGATAATTCATCTAACCAGGACACAGCGTTCAAAGATGTCAAATGTCCAGCCTAGTGGTGGATAATTCTTATTATATCCTTAGAAATCTTTTCCTTTGTTTAGCCTGAAATATGCCTTCATGTGACTTCACCTAGCCAACTTTTCCTTCTTTTTCACATTCTAAATAGAATGTAGAGCATCTAAAAAGAGAAGGACCCTTTAGCCATGTGTCAGCATCTCTAGTGTTGTAGATGATGCTGTACTTCCACTCCATTTTCTCCAGGCTGAAGAGCATTCATTTCCTCAAAAATATCATATACAACCCATTCTCAGGCCCTCTCACTATATTAGTTGCTCAGCTCAGGACGCTTGTCAGCTTTCCAAAATCTTCCTAGATCCCCAGAAAAATCCAACCAATATCCATTGTGAAGAAATGTCTCCTCCATGCCCTGAACAAAGTACTTTAAAAAAATAAAACTATTGGTCCAACATAGACTTGTGCCCAAATGATACGGTATTTATTCAGCAAATAATGTTGATCACTGTATGCACAGACATGCTAGGTTTTTGGAAAACATGAAGACACGGTTCTATTAGCAGACTTCTCATTACTGCCATGGAATAACCAAAAAACAGAATGCAATGGATGAGAAGTTATTTTGCCTCATGGTTTCAGGAAATTTTAGTCCATCATGGCGGGAAAGGTGTGGCAGAAAGCCTTTGTGGCAGCAGGAACTTGTTCACATTTTAGCTGTAGGCCTAGATACAGAGAACATGATCAGAAATAAAATCTAGGTTTCACCCTTAAAGACTTGCCCCCAATGACTCACCTCTGCTAACCAGCTCCATGTACTAAAATTTCCATAGCCTTCCCCAAACAATGCCACTGTATAGGGACCAGATGTTAAAGCACATAAACCTGTGGTGGGACATTTCATATTCATACAATAAAAAATATTCAAGACGTAATGAGAGAGGCAAGAAAGACAGGAGAGTACATGGGATGCCGAGAGGAAGCTGTGAGAAAGTTTCTTGACAGGTAGTTCTAAACCTAGGTCTTGAAGACAGCCAAGTAAATAAAGGAAGCGAGGAGTATTCTAAGCAAAACAAATAAGACATTAAAATTCAGAGGCATAGAGCTGCCACTTTGGGTGATCACTTCCTCTGAATTCTTATGCATTTACTTACAATGTTGAAAGTACTAAACATTCCACTTGACCTTTCAATAGCCCCCACCTTCAGCTGCAGGCTAGATTAGAGACCCTCCCTACATCTTCATACTTTTAATAAACTTCACACTCTATCCCATTTCTATGATCTGAGTGTTTAACATCTTCCTTTCCTCTGAATCATTTACTTCTCTAGTTAGTCACCTTCACAGCCAAATAAACACCAAAGAACCCTGCTAAGAGTTGTTATTAAAGATAAGCAAGTTGGGAACAAATGGAACACCGAAGTATGGTCTATTTGGAGATGTTGGTGGTGATGATGGGCGTGTGCAAGGTCAGGAAGAGCTTGCCCCGCCATTTGCAGGACTCAGGGGTCTATGCTGGAGGCAATGGAGGGTAAAGGGTTGATATAAGAGAAAGAGAAAACATAGTGATGGCAGTTGGAAGATAAAGAGTGTCTTCCCCTTATCTTGGGGAAGACAAGGAGACTAGATAGGACACCTGGGAAGGCAAATCTCAGCACATTTGGAGCAACAGGTAATTAATGCCAGAAAGAGGGACATTATCCAAACATATTAAAAGCGAGAATGTCACAGATAATTCAGGGAGAGAAGAGTCAATAAAGACTCATGCAAATGTCTTGATAGTTATTATTAGTCTCTGAAAGTGAAGATTGTGAAAGAGAAGAGTGTTTTGGTGGTTGAGGACCTGGAAGGAAGAACAAGATGATAAATCTCTTTTTTCAGTCTTGTTGACTTTAGTTGGTAGCACCTACAGATGAAGTACAAGGTCAAGACGAGGATCTGGGGGAACACCAGTGTACATAAAGCTGTGAGTATCAACAGGGTATGACAGGAAGGGATGTAGAGAGAGCAAAACAAAACTGTAACCTTAGTTCTACCTTGTGTACCTTCAGGCATACAGTGTCCATTTGCAAAAAAGGCTCTGCTGTTACTGTCTCAAAAAAAGGACTATGGGGTTGCTTTTGCACTGGACTCAATGAGATATGCAGCCATTCCTGGTCACGCTTGTAGCTCTAGAAAGACACTACCATGAGGACATTCCACACCAGTGAAGGACTGTCTCCATCAAAGTTCTTCATTCTCCACCAGACCTTTGTGGATGGGTCAGCCTTTATTTCCACCCAGAAAGTGGACACAATTTCAACCTATTATTTTGTCCATATGGCACTGACATATCACATTCTGAATGGGAAGGGCAGGTGACTATTCACGTCATCTGAGAACCTGAGAGAGAATCTAAATACCATGTCACATTTCCAATATTACAGGACTGATTGGCCAGACTAGACTCAGTCACACCTGGTATTCAGGGTGTCCCTGACCACAGTTGGCTTGGAACCACATACTTTTATCTAGACTACTATAGGGAGATTAAGTTGTTCCATTGTAAATAATTGTCCCCGCCTATGAGTTTAATAAAAAGCACTGATTGGCCAAAGGCAGACAGGACGTGTGGGTGGGGCTACCAGACTAAGAAGACTCTGGGAACAGGCAGAACAGAGCAAAATGCCAGAGAGAAGCCAGAAGATGCAGAGGACAACTATGCTGCTCTGAGAAAAGGTACTGAGCCACATGGCTGAACAGGATAAGAGTCATGGGTTAGTTTAAGGGTAAAGAGTTAACAAGTTATATGCCTGGGCCTTAAGATGATCAGCCTAAAACTATTGAAAGCATCTGTGTGTCTCTGCAGGTTTGTGGGTCTGTGGGCCTAAACCTTGAGGCTAGGCCTAAAATTCTAGGCAAGAAACCTCATACTACAGACTACTACAGACAAGAATACAGTCCTAACAAACCAGACTGAAATCAACCTGGCCAGAGACTGTAATGCATCCCTAGTATACTGCCTCTTCCATTTTCGCTACCACTAAGAAAGGGAGGAGCAAGCAGCTCAGGTTAAAAAGTTGTGTCTTGTGGCCTCCTTTGGCATCTGTACTTGCATATAAACACACACACACACACACACACACACACAACACACAGGGGAGTGTTAAAAAAATAAAACACCTATCA
This sequence comes from Phyllotis vaccarum, assembly GCA_033318265.1. Taxonomy (NCBI): domain Eukaryota; kingdom Metazoa; phylum Chordata; class Mammalia; order Rodentia; family Cricetidae; genus Phyllotis; species Phyllotis vaccarum. The sequence goes on along the minus strand of JARWLC010000011.1, from coordinate 11,137,621 downwards.
CATGCCTTTAAACCCAGCAGTCAGGAGGCAGAGGCAGGCAGATCTTTGTTTGATGCCCGCCAAGATATCAATCTCTTTCTGGGAGTCAAGCCTTCCTTGGTGACACCAGACTCCTCCACACCTTTTTCTTTCTCTTGCCATGGAAGAACTACAGGGAAAATTCCAATTTACTGGAGTCCATTGTCTCAGTGGGCTAATGAACAAAAGAAGGTGCAAGTGTCTTTTGAAATTATCATCATCCTTACTGCCTCTCCATTTTTTGACCAAGATCAAGTACAGGATGTCTCCATTTCTTCCAGAACATAGTGATTAGACTAGGACCTTTTAATTCAGACAGGAAGATTGGGTGGAAGGTGAAGACTACTTCTCTCCAGAAAGAACTGAATGGTGGTAAGCAAACAAAAAGGGTGTCTGAAACAGCTGATATTTAGATTAGACATGCAGAAGAATTTCACAAAAGATCAAATTTGGTGACAGGTATTCGGGAAACCAAACCAGAGCAAATTACCCTGCACAGGGGCCTTGTCTGGATGGAATCAAAGCACCTTTGTGCTTTCTGAAGTCCCTGTGGTACTTTGCTCGGAAAGTCCTTTCTAGCAAGGTTTACAGGAGAGTTATACAGGGAAGCCGTCTTAGAGTGGAAATGGTCCCACGAGATACCAGCTGCATTTCCAAGAACTAGGCTATCCAAATAAAAACCCTGGGTCAGGCTTCTCTGCCTAAATTTAAAAGGAATTGGTTGGGTTTTCAGTCTGGAGTCTTGGTAGCCTTGTGTAAGTCCAGATTCGGCACAGTGACAACTTTTTAAAGTAAAATAAGGCAAGTATTCCCAACGGAGACTTGAGGGGACACAGTAAGCCTTTATTTGTAATCTGAAGCCTGTGAGGAACTTCAGCTCTGCCGGCAAATTGGAGTTTCCACTGAAAAGGAACAAAAACATGCAGAGAGGTTTGGCGATGACCAAGCCCCTTGTTAAAAATAAATAAATAAAGCTTTGAGGATACCAGGAAGGCTGAAAGGATGGCTAAGACAGATTTCTCCAACCTAGAACACAGGGATCTACAGGACTCATAGAACACGATGTTCGTTCCTTCCATTTTGCCATCCTGCACTGACCTGGCTAAGAGTTGGGAACAAGATGTCTCTTTCCTGAGCTATCTTTGCCACTAGTTTCATTTACTATAGCGAAGACAAGGCTATGTTGATGTTGTTTAGGAAATAAATAATCAGATATTTGTTTAAATGTGTATTTGGTTCATTCATTCCTTACAGTTATTTGTTGAATGCCTGATACATGTCAGGCACTAAGGATGGAGAGTCTGCTGCTTCCAGATAGCTAATGTCTTAATGTTCAGCCCATGCAAACTCACACAGATGTACCAAACACATCTCAGAACTAAACTATCTCTAGCACTGGGCTGGGGTGATAGCTCAGTCCATGAAGTACTTGCCTTAGACTGAGCTAAAGCTGCTGAGCCTACATATAAAAAGCCAGGCATGACTCATGCTTATAATCCCAGGAATAGGAAGGTGGAGAGGAGTGGACCTCTGCAGCACAAGTACACATGGCTTATTTATCAAGCTACAGGCCACTGGAGACCCCACCTCAAACAAAACTGGAAACAATCAAATAAAACCCTTGGGCCACTGGGATAAAGGAGCTTGCCACCAAGCCTGACCACCTAAGCTCCTCCATCCTCAAAGCCATATGGTGGAAGGTAGAGAAGTGACTCTCATAAATTGTCATTTGACCTCCACACATAAGCAAAAGGCAAGCACCTATACCTATATGCATACACACACACAAAATAAATAAATAAATAATCAAGTAGGAATAAATAAATAGGAGTAGAAGGTACTTAAAGAGCAACAGCTGGGATTGTCTCCTGGCCTCCAGATGCACAGTCAAAACCATGTACATGTGCCAACACACACACACACACTACATACACACCAGGCACACACCACACATGTACACCACACACACCACACACACACATATACACCTGTACATTCATGAGCACACACATATACACAAAAGAGAGAAGAAAGAAAGGGCATATGGCACATTTATAATTAACTGTATAAGCCTCTTTATTATACACATTATGGTTAAGCAAGGCTACCTTTGCCATTGGGCCTTCTTAGGAAAGATACTCCCCACACTGTTACATATCTGGTGATGATGTTTCCTATAGGCAGCTTATGGCTCTGTACATCACAAACGTTCTCCTTTGAAGCCAGAACCATGGAGAACATCCACGAGGTAACAAGTCACAAAGCTAGATGGCAGGTGCTATAACCCAGAAGGAAGTCATGTCTGCACTAGGACAACAGAAGAAAATTTAACTGAAGTAAAGAGACCCAAGAGAGGAAAGGAGACAACAACCCTTTATAGTGATAGAACCTAAAATAGATTGGTTTACAAAAATAATTGTAAAAGTATATGAATGAGCATATATAAACCCCTTCCATGGCCTTGAGAGGTACCTTCTTCCCAAGCTGTATTGTCATCCTAGTCAATGTATATCTGAGGAAGCCGGAACGCTATGACCATCTAACTAGTCTGAACTCTGCATAGCCTTGAATAATCCCCGCCCCCTCAGGAGAACAGAGAAGTCTTCCAGTTGCTCAGATTCCAAGCTCTCGAGGCTGGAACAGATTTATGTCCAAGACTCATAAACAGGCTTCTTCAGAAGCTTCAGTGAAAGATGCTATGACATGAAACCTTTCTTCTGCCCTTAGGCCTGCCCTCCTGTGTGTCCTCCTCCCACGGTCCTCCCCATGTCCATTATTCTTCAGAGTCCCCCCTACTGCCTTTTCATGCTGTTCTTTTATAATCTTCAACTAAGTCCTCACTGGCTTTCCATCCATGCTTCACGTTCCCCATGATTCCCCCTCTCCTATCTTCCTCTCCTTCCTCTCCATCCTCCTCCTCAACCATATATTTTCTTTCCCTCCCCTCTCTCTCTCTCACACACACTCACTCACTCTTCTCATTTTCTTGCCCCCACCCCATCTCCATGTTGCTTCCCTTTCCACTGATTCTCTGTCTATTCCCGGTACCTTCCATAACTTTGAAAAGCTTTCATGACCCCCTTTCCTTCTTGCTGACCAGAGCACGTGGCCAGAACAGTGGGAACTCGTCCAAGAGCTCTCAGTCACACACAGCTAGTGTTCTTGAAGGGCAGGTCCTTTGGTACAGTCTGTACTCCAGACACAAGAGATGCATGTGTCAGATGGCTGGGACACTTCCTAAATTACACTTTTTCCTTTAAACCTATCTGTTTCTGTCTATCCAAATAAATGTATAGCTTGCATATTTATTACCCTATTAATGACTTCTACATAACTTTGATTCACTATAAAAAATAAAGCAAAGAGCTTGTCCTCAAACAAACTCTTTCTCTGGGGTTTATGGACATAAAGCCGTCATTGCAGATAAAAGATCACATGTAAGTAATAAAACAGATGATGTTTACTGGTGAATGTGCCAGATGAGAGGAGGGAGCGTTGGGCCATTGAATTCTTTGCAGAAGAGCAGGGATGAGCTGTCAATGGAAGGAGAATGGGCCTACAGGACCAGAAGACAAAGAGCAAGCGGAACAAAGCCAGAACCTGGAGGGCATGCCAGAAAGGTCTAAAGAGAGTGAGGAGACCATTTGATCCAGACACTGATAGTCAGCCAGGACAGGTAGGTAGTGAGGACCCGGTCTGTTTCATTATGCGCAAGTTGTCATACCATGGAGCAGGCAGCTTAAACAGCAAACATGACATTTCTCAGTGTAGAAGGTTGACACGTCCAAAGTTAATGTGCCAGCAGGATTTGGTCCTTGTAGAAACTGCCTTCCTGACTTGCGGGCCACTGTTCTTTGACCTTGCTCTCAGGGGCAAAGAGAAAACAAAGTTTCTTTTGTCTCTATTAATGAGGTCATCAGCACTTTTGGACGAGAGCCCCATCCTTATCATTGCCAAGGAGCCTTAATTACCTTTATAAAGGCACAAAATACAGTCACAATGGAGTTAGGGCTAAAATGGTGTATTTGGGGAAACATTCATTTCACAGCAGAGAATCATCACCTCACAAAGTTGAAGAGTTGATGCGCAGAGAGTTCAGTCTGTAAGGTGCTTACTAAGCAGACAAAAGGCCTTAGTTTGACTTTAAGAGCCCATATGAAATGGCAGGTATGGTGGCACATACTTGTAATCCAAGCTCTGGAGATCTGAATATAGGTGATCCTTGAGTCTCACTTCCAAACCAAGCAAGAGACCCTAACTCTGAAATCAATGTAGATGGCACCTGAGTACCAATGCCTCATGCTGGTCTCCACACAACTGTATACACACATGCACATGCACCCACTCCAAGAATGACTCCCACACACATACACCTTCCAGGGACACTCAGTTCTCTCCTTTAGCCTGTACTCAAGAGGAAGGGAAGCTGATGAAGCTTTCTCACTACCTGGGATTTCCTTGGGTCTCTTTGGGTTAAAAATATAGGCAGTCCAGCTCCTGGATGGCTGAAGCACCCCAGTCTAGTTAATGAAGACATTCAGAGCATAACCCAGTCTACACTGAGGCATCTAAAAGTCATCTCACTGGGGATAAGGACTCAGCTAACTGTGATTCTTTTCTTCTGCCCCTCTCAGGAGCAGGGTAAATTATTTGTAAACTTTGAAACTCACATACACAGAAAATCCAAAGTATAGCCAAACAAAACAGTAAATAAAATCACATCATCCAAGGGTCCTTTCTCAAGTTCCGGTGTTTGTTCTAAGACTCAGAAGTACCTTATTTTCCTGGAGGGATAGCAGCCTACTACGGCTGGTACCAATGTCCTCAAGGATCACGATAATCACAGAGAACAGCAAGGATCCACTCACTCATGGAAGTTAGTGATAATTAGCATAAAACACATAGGAGGTTGGTGGCAATAATACAAAAGAGGGAGTAAGCCAGAACACCGGACATCTAGGGTCTATTTTTTCACTGCTGTAGCAAAATAACCAAGAGTTGGTGATTTATAAGCAATATCATTTATTTGACCCATGGTTCTGATGATCAGGAAGTATGAGAATATGGTACTGGTGTCTGGTAAGGCCCTTTGTGCTGTGTCATAACAGGGCAGCAAAGAAGGCAATATGAACCAAGATAAACTAAGATAAAGGGAATCAAAACAGAGTCATCCTTCTAATGAGGACTTTATCAGGGCTTTTCTACTCACACAATAACTAACTCTGTCCCACTGTAGTGACCTTAGTCCTTTCATAGAGCAATAGCTCCAAGACCTACCTGCCATCTCCTGTGTGACTTTTACTCCTGTCGTGTGGGCAATTAAATTTCAACATCAACTTTAGAGAGAGTGTGACAACCATGGTACTAAGAAAACAGTCTTTTAATGACCTTTGAGGGTCTTATAAACTGAACTCTCAGAATAAGCCTTTTGACACATGATGGCTGTTGATGACCTTGACAAGGGAAGAGTTGATGGGGGTAGGAAGCTAAGGTCTATGATAGACAGCCTCCAGGATGGTCTTCAGTGATCTCAGCCTCCTGGTATTCTAACCCTTTTGTAACCCTTTCCCACTGGAGTTTATGTCACCAACGGAATGTAGCAGCTCTGATATGTCACTTCTGAGATTGGGTTATAAAGAGTATGCCTTCTGTTTGTGTTCTTTCTCTTTCTCTTGGATCCTTTGCTCTGGGGAAAGCCAATTGCCCTACTAATAAGAACTTCCAGCAGATTCTGAAGAGGTCATATGGTAAGGAGCAAAGATCACTAGCTAACAGTCAACGGTAGGTCACACCTGCCAGCAATCACGTAAGTGCCCTTCATGTAATGTTAGCTCTTGATGATAACTTGGCTGAAAGTTCATGAGACCTCAAGTTACATGTACGTAACCAAGCCTCTCTCAAAAATTCTAAATCATAAATAATTACTGCCAAGCAGAAGGCTAGAAGGAAGATAGCCCCTGCCCATTTGATATTCAGAAACCCACCCTTACTGTTTTAAGACTAAATATATGTTTTGCATTGAGAGTTCCGTATCCCCTCATTGCTCTATCAGAATAAGCTTTCTGAATCTGATTTTGAAAAGACCCAAGCATAAAGCTCTGCTTACCATAATTAAAAACATGATTTCAAAGAGATATAAAGATGTGCTATATAAAAGGAACATTTTTCATCCATTAGGTTATAGGCACTCTCCAGAGAAGGAATTCATTTCTTTAGCTTACACTTCATTCACATGACTATACATATTAGCATAATGAAATTAATTTAACCAGAATTGATGTCGTATATTTCAGAACTTGTAGTCCAGGAAGAGCAATCTCCTTACAGTGAATATTATGGTATTTCTTTTAAAAATATGTTTATACATCTTTATGGGGAACCTTATGGTGATTTGATATATGCAAGTCAAGTGTGATAATCAAATCAAGATAATAAGCATTTCTATATCTTTAAATATTGTTGTTAGTGGGGAAATTCATACTTTCCTAGCCACCCTAAAATATATTCAAGAATGTTTCAATTAGTTGTTAATCTACTGTAGTATACAAAACAACCATAATTTCTCCTTTAGAAACATTCTCCTGGGGATACCAAGTCTGTGTTTTTTTCCTTCCTTTTTCTTCCTCTTAATTGAATTTCCCTTTGTTACCTGTTCAGTCGTTTTCTTCCCAGTCTCCAATCTCTACTGTTCCATCTTATCCCTCCGCAAGATTAACAAATCAATATACACAAATGACTGAAAAGATGTGGTATTGGTCTTCTCTGCCTGATTTATTGCATTTAACTAATAATGACCTCAGGTTCTGACCATGTTTGTGCAAACAGAATTTCATTTTTGAGCATTGTTTAACCCAAGAACTTTAAAATACACCTTAACATCTAGTTTTCTGGTTGGTTTAGCTTTAAAGAATATTTATTTTTCCACAAAATGTCATGAAAGTTGATAAGAACATGGCCAATGCCTTGCATAATTTCAAGGGCATGTTAATATTGTGTGCTGCCTAGATTTATGTAAGACAACTGTCCTCAAATACAAGAGTCAAACAGGACGATGGTTTAATGTGTAGAGCTTTCCTTTATAGTGGTAAGGAAAATTCTTGAATGAAAGGTGAATGTTACACAAGATGGAGGGCATACTTAATCCCCAAAAATCACAGAAGAAGGAACAACTAGCTGGTATAAAATTCTAGCTTGTTTATTAATGCTGCATTTGGAACAATTAGGGAACTGAGAAAGATGGTATTAGACTGAGTCTTCAATTGTGGTCAAGAGTTCCTTGACAGATCCTGGGCATTCCTGAAATTACCTTAGAAGAGTTTGAACCGTGCCTTTTCTCATTAAGATGATACTATCCACAGGGGAGAAGGCAGATTTGGAGAATATCACACAAATGGAAAACAAGGGCATTGCCTAAAACTCTGAGTGTGGTTACTGGTAAAGAAAGAGCAGATGACCCAGAGAGAAACTGCAGACTAGCCATGATAGATGGGGGAGATTGCCTAGCTCCTAGAAGCCAACCAAGCAACAGATAAGAATCACAGGCCAGGAAAGAAAAATACTCTGAAGTAATCCAAAAGGAAACACAGTCACCTGGAAACCCCTTTCCCTGACAACACCCTGGAGGCCCAACTCCATTCCTGCAATGGAGAAATTGGGGTTATAAAATGAGTGCCCTACTTCTTGGTATCTCATTACAATCACCTGCCTTGAGCAGTAATTATAAGCCTAACAAGAAGGGAAAAGTTCCTATGGGATACCAGGTTCAGGATATGACTTTTTGGTATGGTGATGCCCTAGCATGTATGAGGCCCTAGATCTCATACTCCACACAACACAAAACAAGTGTGGTGGTGACACATTCCTGTAATATCAGCACTTAGGAAGTGGAGGCAGGAGGATTAGAGGTACAAAGTCACTCCTGGCTACATGAAGAGACAAAGGCCAGCAAAAGGAAGATGAAACTCATCCTGCTGTCCCAAGTTAGTTATCCTTGAAGATCAGTTCTGTCTGGAGACTTTTATAACGTAGACACACGCAGACAGAAATAGGTCTTGTCCAAGAAGCTCCCCTTCCCAGAAATATGCCTCACTGGTTTATTTGTCAAGCATCTCTGTTTGGAGATGGGCTGAGTATATCACCAGTGGTTGATCTGTATTTAATTACAGTAGCAGAACTTAAGACCAACAACCTATGTTTTGCTAATGTGGATTTTTTTGAACTGCACTACCAAAAATCACTCTGTCTGTCTCTCTCTGTCTTTCTCTCTTCACTCTCTTCCACCTGTAGCCCAGTAAGGGGGAAGGAAAAGGCACTGAAGGTGCACACTACAGTAGTGAGGGGTTTGTTCCTGAGGGTAGGAGAGGTTCTCCATCTCACAGAAATGGAATGTGCCTCTCTAGATCAGTTGTCTACCCTGCAGTCAGACAGCCAGACCTATACCAAGATGTCTTTTCTTTCTGTTCTTGTGAGAAGGTGGGAGGACAGGCTCTTGGCAACAAAGCCAAAGCTGTCCAAGAAGCTATAACCCTCTTGCCTCATCTTTTCAGGAGTTGGGATTGCAGGCATGTGCCACCATGGTCCCAGATTCCTATCTGAAGACTGTTTTTATAAACATAGCACTATCCTGAGTCCCAGGGGTCAGTGGGTTCTGATCTCTGCCTGGACATCTGACAGCTCCCACACTATGCCTGAGGGGAACAGTGTCTGCTCCTGGGACAGCATTCCAGTGTCCAGACATCTGGAAACTTATCCAATGTTTTATGGATGACCATGACTAGCTTTAAGGTGGTGTGGACAAAACAGGCATCCTTGTGGTGACAAATAAATGGAGGTCTGGGACTGACGGCATAGGTTTGCTTCAGTCTGGTGAGCATGGGGCCAGTGACCTGGAAATGAGACTCCATCAAAGAAGGATTGCTTATAAAACCAGGTCATGGGGCTGATGGACAGATGAAGCTAACCAGATGTTCTCTATGTCCTAGAGAATACATGATAGCCATGGAAGAAGCCCAGATTGGACTCACCTTCCTTTCACTAGACCCAGAAAGCTCATTTGAAAGATATTGATATTAAACTAAGTCGAATTAGCCATCAGGTGAAGAGATTTCCTGTGTTTTAGAACTGTATATTTATGCTAAATCTTGCAACAATATTCCAGGTGAACTTTGTAACCATGTTACAGATAAAGAACAGAGGGAGCTGTGAGATAGCTCAGTAGTCAAGAGCATTTACCGATAAGCAAGAGGTCTGTAACTTAATTCACAGAGCCCATATAACAAGCTGAGTGTTGGAAGCGTGCCTATGACTCCAGTTCTGAAGGCAGAAACAGGATGGTTGTTGGGGCTTGCTGGCAGCCAGCCTAGCCAAGAAAACACATGACCTTCAGGTTCAGGGAGAAAACCTGTCCCAAAGAAGTAAATGAAGCGTGAGAAAGAAAGACACTCAATGTTATTTTCTTGTCTCTATGCACATGCATATATAAATGTGTTTGAAGATGTTTAAACACCAAGACACATGCACTTAAATATTTTTAAAAGAAAGGAAAGAAACTGAGATTCAGGAATATTAAGATAAATTGTCTGAGCCATAAAACCAAAACCCAAATTTAACACATTATTTATCCATCATTGAATAGATAATTGAATAAATAAAATATGGCATATCCATATAGTAGGATATCATTTGACAATAAAATGGAATGACTACTAATAGATGCTACAACATCAATAATGATTAAAGAAACTAGTCTGAGAGAAAGAAGCCTGTCATAAGAGGCTACATACCACATACATATGTGTTTAAAATACACAGAAAAGGCAAAGCTGTCAGATCTGGTCAGTTCTAGAGGCTACAGTCCTCCTCATGATGACATCAGTATGTGGCCAAGAATCCTGTATCCAAGTCTGTCTAGGTGGTAATGCAAGAAAAAAAGTGTGCTTTGGGGCCAAGGGAGAACCCTATTTATCTCTACACCCAAAGCAAGGATCTATGCCATAGTAGGAAAGAACAAGTTTCGCTTCATGAGCCAACAGATCTGGGGAGAGTCCCTCCCCCAGGCCCAGGTCATTTGGATCACCCTGTGTTTATTCTGGCCTCTCTCCTCAATTTCCCCACAAAGGCCTTTGTGTAAGAGGGTTTTCCCTTCAAGTTCAACTTCAAGAATGGTGTCACTGATGAAGGTCCATGGGGATCTCTTTGGGTATTTGTTTTTGTTGACAGGAAGAATTCGCTATGAGTCATTCACTCAAAGCAGTGTCTCAAAAAGCAGAGAAGACATGCCAGGGGATAGCATTGCGGATCTGGCAGCTTCTGAGGTCATTCCAGAGACCTATGTCAACTCCAGGGTCACCATCCAGAACCTTCACAGGAATGTCTGGTCCATCTAGGCCAAGTCACCTTTTTTGTGGTAATGGAAGGTTAGTTCCCAGAGAAGAAGGCTCAAGTTAGACCACAAGCTGAACAAAACTGTGGAATACAGGCTGGGGATAGGTGATCAAACTCTTAATTCCTTGAAGGCAAATATGTCAAAGCCAAAAGACACTGCCTAATGGCCGGTGCAAAAGAGAAGCCAGAGCCCAGGATAGTGAGGAAAAGCTGCTAGAGAGCTAGAGAGGAACAACTCCAATGTCTGCACAAACTTTGGGAAGGTGGAGTTGTGTGTCACAATTGAGTGTTGTCTATGGTATACATGCTTTTCAACCTCTCTCTCATGCATTGTAAGGGACAAAGCAAATCTGTACTCATGGAGCTTATGTCCTGGTGTCTAACTCAAAATTACACAGCAAAGCTATGTGGATGTTTTGTCAGACTCCAGCTTCTCTGACTTCTTACCCTAGGACTCATTTTCTAGTCAGGGATAAGCAGAAAGGCTCTGGATGCTGATCTTGCCTCTCATTCAGAAACCCCAGTCAGCCCCTTGAAAGATTAAACAAGTCCACAATGTCACTCTACCTGGCTTGCAAAGATAGTTTGAGGTGGTCACATGAGCAGAACCCTGAAGCCTATAAAACCAGGTATGGTGGGGTGATGTGGGAATGCCTTTCTGTATGCTGTGAATCTCAATCTTTAAATAAAGGAGCTGTTTTGGCCCTTGACAGGCACCATAGAAAAGGTAGGCAGAGGAATCAGAATAGGTAGGAAAGGAAGGGCGGAGTCAGAGGCAGATCGAGCAAGCCATCCAAGGAGCAACATGTAAGGAACACAGGTGAGCCACGAGCCACGTGGCAGACAGATTAATAGAAATAGGTTGATTTAAGATGTAAGAGCTAGCTAACAATGTGCCTGAGCCATAGGCCAAACAGCATGAAGTTAATATAAGTGTCTGAGTCATTCTGGGGGCCTGAGCAGCAGCAGGGGGCAGCTAAGGGGTGTGGGGCTAAAGGTCTGTGGGTCTGGGCCTTTGGCCACCCAGGACCAAGAAACCCCACTGCAGCAGTGGGGCATGTCATATTCAGAAATTCAAGGTCATCCTCAGCAATGTAGTAAGTCTGAAGCTAATCTGATCTGCATGAGACTCTTTACCAAACACCAAAAAATATTAAAATAAAATAAAATAAAATAAAATAAAATAAAATAAAATAAAATAAAATAAAATAAAATCCCAGACACTGCAATGTAAAGGTTGGAACTATCTTCGTTGGCTTCAGTTTTATACTGGAGGATGTTGGCTGCTGTTGCTCCTACTGTCTAAAACAGTGTCTCGCTATGTAGCACAGGCTAGCCTCCTATTCACTGGGTGCCATGCTCTCCTCAAAGGATGCAGCTCAGACTCACCAGGAGCTTGTGGTCCTCCTTTTCCCACCTCCCTAGCCATGGTGTGACTGGGCATGGCCATGGGAGATGGAGGAAGAAAGGGATGCAGAGGTAATGAGGAGTCTTCTTGGGGTGATGATGTCACTCATTATTAGCACATGTCCATAATGGTTCTAGTGTGTTTCCACACAAGGAACTTTATCAAATTATCAACTTTTAAGAGACTGATTCGCAGCCTACTTCACTAAAGAGGCACCTGAATTGTCAAGTTTAAATTTGAGCCATTTGATGATAAACACTGTCAGTGTGACAGGATCTTTAATCACCTAGGAGACAAACCTCTGTGTATGTCTGTAAGAAGTTTCTAGACTGGGTTAACTGGGCTTAGAAGTCCTACCCTAAATGTGGGTGGCACTAGCCTCACAAATTGAGGTCCTAAACTGAACAGAAGGAAAGATGAACTGAGTATCGGCACTCATCCTTATCAGATTCCTGACTATAAAGGTAATGAATGCCACCAGCTGCCTCGGACTCCTGTGTGACCAGAATCAGCCCTTCCTTCCTTAAGTGGTTTTCGTCAGGCATGTGGTTAGAGCAGTGAGAAAAATGACTAATATAGGCCATTTATTATATGATAATACATCAGAGGTGTTTTACGAAAGAAAGAAAGATGGGAGGCAGGGAGGCAGGGAGGCAGGGAGGCAGGGAGGCAGGGAGGCAGGGAGGCAGGGAGGCAGGGAGGCAGGGAGGCAGGGAGGCAGGGAGGCAGGGAGGCAGGGAGGCAGGGAGGCAGGGAGGCAGGGGAAGGTAGAGAAGAATGATTCTAACTCAGGGCTTTCTTACTTGCGGAGGAAAAGTCATGATCAACAACATATCTTTAAAAGAATGTTATGAGCAGAATGCCCAGCTTGGTAACAGGCCTCTGGTAGTAGAGAACAGAAAGAGATTTTTCTTCATTTTGTCTCACACCAGCTGCCCTCACAGAAGTGCCTGGCATGATGCCATCCCTTGGTCTTGACATGACACAATGCCCCCAGAGATATTTCACAATCAGTCTACCCCCTTTTGGTCTATCTGTCCTTATAAGTAGGTACAGGCTGGGCTTGCTCGGCCTGTTTTTTTACACAGATAAGGAAATAGAGCCAGAGAGAAAGGCTGGTAAACTCTCACTACGTCACTGCTGAGTCAAGGAAGAAACATGTAACTGACGTTTGTCCCCCTCTAAGGTCTAGGACTGGCCTGGTGGGTTAGTGCTGCTTTACTGGAGCTCCAAGCAACACTTGTGTGGTGACCCAGTACCCTGCCTGTGCTCATATCCACCAGCCCATCCTCACAGAAACATACAGGCCTCTTTCTACTGCTACTGTGTCTAATTTTTTAAATTATTGCTTTCTGGATTTGGTCATACCAGATTGTTGGTATCAGTTCTGAGGTCAGTTCTCACTTCCTATCTCAGAGATCAAACTCAGATCCCCAGGTTTGACAGTTCTTCCTACCAAGTTTGAAAGAAGAGACACAATTTCACCCAGGAACACCATTTCCTCATTCTTTCTGGAGAAATGAATCAATAACACTGGGTTAACACTCGGAGCAAGATTGTTATGTTCCATGTCACAGGGTATACACAGCACAACTTCATTGGAGAGTCACTATGACCTTCATGATTTCATAGGATAAACAGACCTTAACAGAAAGCTCTTTGCATTATAGATAAAAGGAGATAAAAAAGCAGACTTCTCTACAGCCAGTTCCAGGGATAACAATGTGTGACAACCAGTTCAAGTTTGACCTGAGAAGCAAGTGACCTAGGTCCAGCTCAGTCAGTAACTTGCTGTTTGGCCTTTAGCCAGATCCTCTGTCAAACCTTTCTGTCATTATTTATCGCATAACTAGAAGGACTTTGGAGATTTAATGCATATAACTAAAAATCCAGTATCTGTATGTGTCAATGAACAAGTATGTGTTCACGTAGATACACATGCAAGCATGTGTACATATATTCAGGTAGCAGAAGACAGTCTCATGTGTCATACTTCAAGTAGCATTCACCTTGTTTTTAGAATCAGGGTCTCTCACTGCCCTGAAACCCAATAACTCACCAGACAATGTTGGGGGACCAGAGCCCCAGACCCCATCCACTTTCATCTTCCCAGCACAAAGACTACAGGGTCATGGACACATCCAAGTTCTTAGACAAGCTGAAAACCCAAAGCTAGGGCCCTACGCTGTCATAGCAGGTATTTTATTGAGTCATCTCCCCAACATCATAAATCATTTTAAAAAATTAAAAGTTGACTGGAGTCAAGGACCACAGACGTCTCCTCTATCTGGGCATTCCATGAGTCTCTGGCGTACAACCTAGGACTGTGCTTGACAGATCCTCTGGTGATGGGGATGGAAAGGAAGAGTGAACCTCATCTAAACCGTTTAAGAAGAGAGAAGCAAACACACACCCTTCTGCTGCTCCTGGTGTCTGCTCTGTTTAATTTTTATTTTGGTCTCCTTCTATATCAGGCCAGAACAAAGAGGTTTTTGTGAGTTTAATGGGACCTGACTCAGCCAAATTTTCTATCTCCTTCTTCTGTATGAGAATAAAGATTAAAAAAAGTGGGGAGAGAGGGGGAGATAACTCTCTGTTCAGGGTTGCCATGTTTCTTCGAGGGGCTCTCAGCCTTGGTTTTGGCAAACAAGAATAATGCTAGCACTGCCCTGGTAAATTGGCTTTCTAAAGATTCCCCCTAGGTCTACTCTAAGTGCAGGAAGAGGAGAGGAACGAGGGAGAGGGAAGTGGAGGATGGGAAAGGAAGGAAAGCAGCTGTGACAGGGCCACACCCAGCACTCACGTGGCGTTTGCTGTGGCTGACCATAATAGGTGTCAGGGAGGCCCCAGTCCTGCTCAGCGTCTTTACTCCATAGTTTATGAAGATCACCTGCCTCTGCCTAAGGAAGAAAAGACACACATCCCCTTTCAGGATGAGGCACTTGAGGATTGTACCTAAAGCCACACAAGCAGGAAAGGGACCGAAAAGCCTTTGCTTATCTTTCTATCTTACTCTGCCATCTTCTCCAAGACCTCCCCACCTCCATGCTTCCTTTTCCTGTCCCCCAGCTAGGCAGTTGAATAGCCGGTCCTGAGATCCCAATTCAATGACCATAGGCAGGCTGACATTCCCATCTGTGACCTCAGGTCATGCCTCCATTCCAAGCTGTAGGATTTATTCCAAGAGGCTAGAAAGAGACCTCAATCCCTTCTTCCCTGTCCTTAGTCCAAACAGCATGTACACATACGCACTGCTACACACACTCATGCTAACATACATTCTTGCCTCTTCACGTGAGGGAGATAAAAACCCACATAAGCACCTCCCAGGAGCAAAGAGTTCTATCTTAGGGTGACATCTGGCCTATACACAACTCCCAGTTCATTCAGGGTGACTAATGATGGTGTAAACTCTGAGGGTGAATGGGGTGTTAGGGTGGAAGCATGAAGTCAGCTTAATACAATTTCCTATCAATCATTGAGTTACCTAGAAATAAGGATAAGGGAAGGACAACATTTTTTTAGATTTATTGATACTGTTTTATGAGTATGAATGTATTATTGACATGTATGTATGTGAACCACATGCTTGTCTGGTGCCCAGAGAGGTCGAAAACCCAGACAGTTGTGAGCCTTCACATGGGTGCTGGGAACTGAACATGGGTCCTCTGCAATAATAGCAAGTGCCCCGAACCACCGAGTAACCTCTCCATCCTAGGAAGGATGGTCTTTGTGCCCATGTTTGATGTAGTATTTTGTGACTTTTCCTTGGTTGGTAGCTGTTGGCTGTACTAATCTCATCAGACCCACAAATTCATAGCCCCACCACACCATAAATGCACACATGTAGAGAGCCATGTGGCTGCACCTTAAAGATGGTGCTGGCTTCTGCCTTCCACCTTCCCAACGATGAGAGCTCTCTGAGATAAACAACTCCTTATTTGGCTAAGGCTAAGCTCGTGGCTTGCTTCCAGGTGTGGCTTGCTTCCATGCACCTGGATCTATTGGCATGGCCCACGTGGCACCCCGTGACTAGCAGTCCAGAGGGTATATAGCTGGGAGCGGGTTTTCCCCAGTAGGAGAGGCAGTAGAAGAGGCAGTAGCAGAGGCAGAAGAAGTTTCAAGGTCCTGAATAAACCACTGAAAGAAGAGCCTGGTGTCGTGTCGTCCTTGCGGGCGAGGTTGCGCGCGAGACACACACACACTAGTAGAAGCACTGACTTGAGACTCCTAGTCACTATAATACTGAAGAGACAGACAGTAGAGACACCACTGTCATGACAACCAACATTTCCAGAATGTCTAATATCATACTAATGTCTTTCCACTGCAAAACCAAAATTTCTACTTAATTTTCACAACCCAACAAGGTAGAGCCTGATAACTGTAAAATTCAGTTTAAAAGAGCTCAAGTTGAGCAAAGACAGATGGTTGAGTCAGACAACACAGAACAAGAAGAGGCTTCACTGGGGTCATGTGGGCAGGAGATGGGAGTGGAGATGGCGGTGCAGAGCAGAAGCGAGGTGTAGACACAGCTTAATTGGTTCTAGCTTCATCTTTGCCTTATTTGAACATAGCTGGATCTGTTGCCTGTTGTGTGTGGCTGGAGCCCAGCTACTGTGATTGGCTGAGACTCAGCTACTTGTTACCAAAGGAAACTCCAACATAGGCTTTGATTGACTTACTACCAAACTTGGTTTTAGTTTCTTATGGAGGGACTCAGAATATGGAAGCATGGGTCTTTCAATCTAATTATGTTTAATTAAAGCACCATCACACCCATTTTCCAGATGAGAAAATTAAAGCTGAGAGAGACATGTTTCCAGAGCAAGCTAAGAGCCAAAGCCACAAGCGGCTCTCTCCATTGCCACAAAGCCACGCCCTTCACTGCTGTCTCCTTGTATTCTGAAGTTAACGCTCTCCACCTGGCCATGTCTGGGCCCAAACTGGAGCCCATCTCTGCCCCATTCCCATCGCCTTTTTCTTCTGATCTGGCTTCCACAGGTTACTGTTGGCTCAGTGCTGGTGCATTGGGCAGGAATAAACAGGGTGGGAAGCAGAAGACAGCTTTACTTCCTCATTGGCCTCTCATTTCCAAAGTAGTCTCTCGGAATCTGAAAGGTTTATGCATTAGTGAGTGGAGAGAGGTGTAGTTGATATCACTCTCCAGATCTGGAAGAATGTGTCTTCTCGTGGCTAAAGAATCTTAGGATGGAATTAAGTGGAGGCTCTTGAGATGAGAGTATGACCCTGAGTGATGAGGGTTCCTCATAACATATAGGTAGGGATCAGAGTTAGAAGCAAGGATGTGTAAAGAGAGGAGAAATTTGAAGAAAAGGCTGAAGCCAAGGAAGTGAGTAGCTTCTAGAAGCTAAACAAGAATGGAATCACCTCTGAAGCTTCCCAAGGACCTATCTCCAACTATAGCCCTGTCCATACCCTGATGTGGACCTTTTTCTATTAAACGTGTTATTGTTGTTATCACTGTCATCATCGTCATCATCATCATTATGTGTTCAGGTATGAATGCATGCATGCCACAGTGCACATGCGGAGCTCAGAAAACAACATGGGGTTAGTTCTCTTCTTCCACCTTTACATGGGTTCTGGGAATTGAACTCAGGTAGTTACACTTGCCTATCAAACAGCTTTAATCACTAAGCAATCTTGTCATCCCCTTGGCTTGGGGCTTCTGACCTCCAGACTATAGAAAGATACATTTGTATTGTGTTAAGCCAATGACTGTATGGTTGAGCAAGTTAGACGAGCAGGAGCCAGTCACCCAGGGAAAGCATTAGGAGCAGTACTCATCAGTTAGGTCAGCCATAGCAAAATGGCCTAGACTGGGGCCCTAAATCAGCAGAGGTTTCTTGTTTCCCAGCTGAGGATGTTGGGAACCCTAGATCAAGGGCTGACAGGATGAGGTTCCTCTACAACTTCCCTCCTCAGTTTGCAGACAATCTTGCTTCTTCTCCTAACATGGCTGTTGCTCAGCACAGTCGCCACTGCAGACTATCCTAATCTCTCCTGAAGAAGACACCAGTCAGACTGGACTAGGGCCCATTCATCTGGCCTCATTTTAACTTAATCACCTCTATAAAAAACTTGTGTCTCATACACTCATGTTCCAAGGTACAAGGTTTAAGATTTCAGGTTTCACATTATGAACTGAGAGCAGGAGCAAACTAGTTTTCAAGCTGCAGTCTAACATGAAATCCTAAATGTATGAGTGAGTGTGGGAGTGGGAGTGCTAATTTTTGTAACTCAATTGCTAAGTTCTCCAGAGTGAACTTTGTAGATGATAACATCATTTTGCAATATCAAAAGGTCACTGAAACCCATGACCGGAAGCCTGCACACCGGCCTTGTAACCATGAGTCCTAGCTTTATGCAGTAACTTCTAGACTTCCCAGTGAGAAATAGGGGCAGGGGTTACAGCTTGAACCTAAGCACACACAGTCCAGTAGAAGTTTGAGCTTGCCTCATGATTCAGCTGGAAAGATGTTCACTTGCGGGAAACTGAGGATCTCTGCAAGAGGATTCATCCTAAAAGCAGGACACAGGTGGTGAGCAAATCTGCCAGGCCTGGGACAAGTCACCTCAGTCTCTCCTCCTGACAAAAAACAGACAATAGTGGTGCCTCACAACTGATGGAACACATCCTGTAAGAAACTGCCTAGGGCTCTATAAATGGGAGAAAGGTGGCTCTTTGCAAGGGCTTTAGCAAGGGAAGTTGCAGCCTGAGAGACAAGAATGTTCCTGCGCATAGTATTTTTCAGTACTCCACAATACTAGAAGATTCCTCTCCTCGATTCTTCTGCCCACCATCATTACCCACATTCCCTGACATGCACTTGGCCCCACGGCAAATTCCCAAGGCAACAAATGACTGATCCTTTAGTCTCTTCCCTGTGGGCCACCTCCTCCTCGTTGGCCCCTTCACTGATAACAGCTCCTGCCTCCAAGTATTAACCCCCAATTTATTCTCTCTCTCTCTCTCTCTCTCTCTCTCTCTCTCTCTCTCTCTCTCTCTCTCTCTCTCTCTCTCTCTCTCCCTCCCTCCCTCCCTCCCTTCTCCCCCTCCTCCTCCTCAAACCTGCTCTCAGAACAAGAGAAGAAAAAGTACAGGAGTGAAACAGTCCAGAAGGAAGACAAAACCACCGCACTGAGCCAAGAGGATTTCATATGAATCTCCACATGGGTAGAAAATTGATACTTGTACTTGAAAAGATTCAAACCAAAAATACCTCAAGACTGAGTGAGCTAAGGGAAGAAACTGTCAATATTAAAATTGTAAAACTTGAAGAGTTGGCTCAGTCAGCAAAGTATTTGCCTTGTGAGTGTAAGGACTGTAGTTCAACCCCCAGAATCCATGTAAAGAAGCCTGGCTCATCGGCACTCTTGTCATCCCAGAGCTAGGGAGCAGAGATGGGCCCACCCCTGAGGTTTGCTGGCCTGGCCCTCAGCCTAAGCAAGCTCCAGGACTAGACAAGACTGTCTCAGAAAACAAACCGGGACCTTAGCACACTGGCCCTTGAGGTGAGAGCATGGGGGTTGAAGTGGGGTTCTCCAGCACCCATAAAAAAAAGCCAGGTGGGCATGGTGGCCCATCTGCCATCTTAGGACTCAGAAGGCAGAGACCAAGCTGGCTGGCTGGGTTAGCCAAATCATTGAGTTTTGGTTCAACTGAGAGATCCTGCCTAAAAATGTGAGGTAGGGTGTGACAGAGACATCTGGTGCCAACATGGGCCTTTACACACATACATATATATGTGCATGCACATCCCCACCCATATGTGTACTCACATACACTCAAACAGATATACACAAGTTCATGGATACCATACACGCAAACACAGAAGCAGAAGGGGGAGGGGAGGACTAAGGAGAAGGAGGAGGGAAAAAATGATGCTTAGAAGGTACCTAAGAAATGTCGTCCAAGGTTGTGCTCTGGCCTTCATACATGCACACATACACAGGAGTACATGCACCACCAACATGCATTATCTACACATACACACAAAATAGATTAAATTGAGAAATTAGAGATGGGAGCCAGGACCTCAGCCTGTGAGGATGAGGGCTAGCTGCCGGTATCTAAAGTGGGGCATCATGAAATTGATTTTATATGTTTTGGAAGAGCTGTAGCATGGATTCAGGACCTACAACCGGAGTGAGGGGACATGGCTAGCAAGTGTCCTCAGGAGTGAAGGAAAGAAAGCATAACATCTGGACTGGTCTTGGGGTGGGGGTAACTCTCCAGACAAGCTATCTTGGGTCGTCTCCAAAGAGACCCTATGCATCACTGACCTGACTAGACTGGAGTGCTTTCAGCCACACCGCCTTTCCCTGAGCATCTGTGTGCAATGTCCACACTCCTAAGTTTTTCCCAGACATCTATTTACCTCAGACCTCTGTCCAGGAAGAAAAAATCATGCAGAAGTTGTCCTTTCCTGGAGTGGCCCACCCTGACCCCCAGCCTCTCAGAATCTGGATGTGCTGATGGTTCCCCAAAAGCACAACTTTTCCCACTGGAGGGAAAGCTGTCTCTCTATGGTTCTTTCACTCTGGGTCTTTCCAGGTCCTGCTGAGGATAAAGAATAGTTCCCAGGAGACCCAACTCTGACCTTTGACCTTACTTTCACTCTTTCAGCTTTTGCTGCCAATCTTCAGGGTCATGTGTCTGGCACACCCCTACCTGGGAACAGGACGTGGGAGGGGGTTTTGCGTGTAATAAATCTCTGAGTGTCTGAGACAAAATCTGCATCCAGCTCCCAACACTTAGTGTGGAATCCAAGGAACCAAAAGAAAAGCACCTCTTTCCTCCTTACCCCCTGTTCCTCTCCTTGTCTCCTTTCCCTCTCTTCTCTCTGCCTTTTATTTTTTCCCATTCTGAGACACTGGGACTTGAACCGAGGGCCTTGGCATACAATAACCAAGCAACTTTCCACTAAGATAAACCCAGACCGTCTTTTATTTTTATGACAAGGTCTCTCCAAGGTACTGCAAAGTAACCTATAAGTTGTGATCCTCCAGGCCAAGTCTCCTGAATGAATGAGAAGGCGTGTCACCACTGTTGGGAGCTGCTGTCTTGGGGTCAGCTATTCTTTACAAGGTCCCTAAGGCCTAACTACTGCACATCTCAGGGCCCAGAGCCAAGCAGGCAAGTAGTCGCTAGTACTAGAGGCATTTGTACTCTGAGATTTTTTCCCCCACCTTCCCTATCAAACTTTGGTTCTTTAGCTTATGTCTTTGGGGAACTCAAATCTCAGAGAATAAAACTGTTGAAACTTCAGAGAGAAGCCTGAAAAGCTGCTTCTGCTTCCTCAGTCAAGCAGCCAACGGGAGACAGTCTCCTTGAGGTCACTCGAAATAGGGGAACAAAGAGTGATCTACAGTGAAGGGACAGAATGCAAAGAAAGCAGGAAGGTCTCTGGGCACCACCCATATTGAATTCAGAGACCCAAGGGAATCCAGGAAAGGAGCAATCTACAAATATGGAAGAGGAGGAGAAGAGAAATACACAGAGCCTAGGGAAGGAAGAGGACAGGCATGGCACCTTGTCCCCCTCCCCAGAGGGGTCTTCCCTTTTTGGGCTTTCCCAAGCACAATCAGAGTGTGCAGGGTGCATCCCAATGGCCAGGGTACTGGGGAGTGGGGGGATAACACTGGGAAGGCTCCCAGGATACCGGAGCAGCTCCCAGCTGGCCACAGAAGATCCTGCCTTTTCATAAGAGATGCCCCTGGAAAAGTGGGAATTCCACCTTCAAAGCAACCCGAGAAACTCCTACCCACAATGGCCTAAATAGACTCAGGTGCAGCCCAGGATTCCTGAGAATTCCAGGGTCAGTTTGCAAAGGCTGGGAGTAGGTAAGGCTATCTCTAAAGCTCTAACTAGACTCAGAGCAACCCTAGGCAAGAACAACCTAGTGCTGCTCTGGGCTTGTCCTCCCCTCTCTGAAATATTCTTGGCTCATCCTTGGCATTTTTATAGGCCATTTTGGTTTACAGTCAAGTCTGAGGTGTTTCCCTGAGACCATCCAGTCCCCTCCCTCTGTCACACTGTTACATTAATGACCCTCTCTCTCAGGATCCGAAGGGTCCCCTCTCCTATAACACATGAAGACACAGAAGTCACACAACCCCATTTATGGTACTAAGCATTTCCACAAGTCATTTCTTTCAGATGCTGCATTCTTCCCTCATGAGAAATTACCTGTCACAGCAGAACTAAATCCTCAGCACTGCAGGGAGCTGACACTCACTAGCCCACCCTTCTACTTTTCCCCATGTGTGCCTGGCACTGCCTCTCAGGAAAACATATCATATTTAAGCAAAGCCAAGCATCTCCCTACCCCAGAGTACAAGTCACAGAGCCTAACACTACTACCCAATTTAAAACCAACACAGTCCTGAAGGAAAATTCATCAGCCTTGGCAGTGGGCCAGCCAGTTAAACATGGATTCGGATCACAGATCATTTCTGCTAATTAAACAAATATTTTTCCAGAGCTGTCTTGGTTTCCACTGCTGCACTTGGCTCAGGTTGCTGGCACACGCAGGATCAGAACCATCCTCTGAACGCCTGTGTGGATCAGAGGGCAGCAGACAGAGTTTTTGAAGCAATGGCAAGGCAGGTCTTTAAAGTGGAGACACTGTCCAAACACAAAGAAGGAAAAGGGAAGAAAACATTGGCCAGCTCTAATAGTCAAGTTGTCTGTACAGAGATTTCTGCTCGCCCACAAGCATGTTCACACACTCAAAACACTCTTAAGAATGAAGTCTTTCTCCCTCCTCCTACAAATCACACACACACACACACACACACACACACACGCACACGCACACGCACACGCACACGCACGCACGCACGCACGCACACACACACACGTAAAATAAGTTATTCTAAATTTGGAGACTTGAGTGAAGCTTTTGTTTCTGCCCTGAAGGAAGTACAGGGCAATCCCAAGAAGTTACTTAAAGAATCCCACAGTCATTAGATCACAAGATTCACCAGAGTCCTTCACCCTAACAAAATCCCTTTCACTAGACCCTAGACCCTGGGCAACACCCAGGCACTGCATGTTTTGGATCAAGTTCAAGAAGTTTGTGGGTTCCCTGAAGCCTGCCAAGAAACAACCACAGTTTCCAGCCTTGGGAAGACTGTCATGGAGAAGTTAAGGTGTTGCCAGGCTCTGCACCACATGCAGAACTGTCAGGGTGATGGCTCAGCAGGTAAGAGCAATTGCTTCACAAATATAAATGAGGACATGAGTTCAAATCACCATGTAAACAACCAGGTATGGCCACTAACCCAACTGCAGCTCCAGACAGGACAGAGACAGGTGGATCACTAGGGCTGTGGGTATCAATTTAACTCCAGGTTCAGAGAAAGACCCCTGTGTCAAGGGAATAAAGCTGGTATGAATACAGCAACACACACTATGCCCTCCTCTGACCTCTGAGCATGTGCACAGACCTTTAAACCCTCACAGGAACATATGTGCATACACCACACAGAGAGAGGGGGTGGGGAGAATTTCCAGATTCACAAAGGTTACCCTCTTTCAGTGCTCTAGAATATTACTTAACTGGAAACACCCAGAACCTACCCTACTATGCCTCACCATTACTCTCCAAATGGATCTTTAAGGCTGGGCCTCCCTGCCCTTTCCAGAAAGTGCTCCACCTCTCTTGTCCCCTCATATTGCACAGCAGCAGCTACTCAACACCCATGAACAGACTGTCATTCTTCTAACATAATTCTAGCAGAGAGGAGCAGCTAACAGAGTGAGCAAGAAAGGCCACATGCATTAAAGATTCAGACAGCGAGGACTCTCATGCCACTTGGTCTTTGGGTTTCTCTTGGTACATCTTTGGTGACAAATAGCTCTTGACTCTGTGTTGTGACACCTGATATTTAAGCAATATTTCCCTGCCTCAGAGCTCTGGGCTTCCTCTCTCTACCCAGGTATGGAAGTGTGCATTGAAAGTCCAGAGGTTCCCCAAGTCCACCCTCAGGCCTTCACACTGCACCCAATAAAAAAAAAAAAAATGCACATCAAAGAAGCTTTATGCTTTACAAGGAACTTGGCAGCTTTCCGAAGGGCCATTTTCTTTCTAACGACCAGGACTTCCTTTGGAACTCAGCTCCACGGAGCATTTCATCTGCCTAGCATGTCCTGTTTTCTGACCAAGGGAAGCCTGTGGGCACATCAGATCTGGGAGTTGTGGAATGGCTGCCAAACAATGGATCAAAGGCAGTTTCTTCTGAAAGTAGAGACTGTCTTGTTATGATTCAGAAGCAAAGTCAACCTAATATGTCAGAAGAAACTCCAGCTTAAAGGGACCTCCCTCTCCCTGAGCTCTTAGGGTCAAAATTCATGGCCCATTTGACCCATCAAATTGTGGGTAAGAGATTTTTGTCTATCTTTATTATTGGAGATATTTGGATCACATCTCCTCATTTTCTCCCAAAAAGTTCCTTTTCTTTTTACCCCAAGCTAAGAAAGGACTGAAGGACGTCCCACTGAGCAGTCTGACTGGGGGAAAATCATCCTGACCTTACAGCTGCATCCAGGGCAGCTGGACACAGTGGACACACCGTGCACTGGTATGAATACGGAAATTGGTCCTTTAGAGAAGAATGAAAACAGTCCTGCCTCCGGTGTCCCAGAAGACCCAGGGAGCATCTGTCCAATGATATATCCTACTTTCAATTGATTGTGGTGACAAAAGAATCCCAGGAGCTGGCTCTGGATGCTGCTACCAGGGGCAGGCATATCCAGGAAGAGAGTAGCTCAAACTAAATATGGCAGAACATATTTATAACACCAGCACTTTGGAGTCAGAAGCAAGAGGATTAGATGTGCAGAGTCAGTCTAAGGAGATGGTTTGAGCAATAAAGTGCTTGTTATGCAAGCATGCAGAACCAACATATAAAATTCAAGAATGGGGGTGCACTTGAAATCCCAGTACTTGGAAGGCAGAGACAGACATATGTCTGGGACCACTGGCTAGTCAATTTAGTCTACTTGTTAAGCCCAAGTGAGTGAGAGACTTTGTCTCAAAAACAAAACGGATGGTCTCACCTGAGGTTTGAACCTTGATCTCCTCAAGAATGTACACACGCATGCAGTCACATGAACACAAACATAAAAGAAGTTCAAGGTCATCCTTGGCTACATCGTGAGTTTGAAGCCAGCTTGGGGTACATGAGACTCTGTCTCATAACCATCTAGAGAAAGAGAGAGGGAGGGAGGAAGGGAGGGAGGAGGGAGGGAGGGAAAATAAACTAAGTTAATGAAGCAGTCATGACTATGGTGCAGAGAATGTAGACAGGGCAATGGTGGAAATATGTCTACTAATAACAGAGATAACAGTACTGAGGACCCACAGAGGTGCCTCCCACAAAGGAAGCACAATGACTCCTCCTTCGTAGGAAGTAAGATTCTGGTTTGGCCAGTTACATGGAGAAAGCAGCTGGTTTGATCTGAGGGCAAGGCTTCTATCTGACAAGACTGGGGAAGGAAATGGCCTCCACATCCTCAAGTTTCCACTGGATGGACGAAAAGCATCCACCTGTCTTGTGGGTCCACCTGAAGGCTCCCTTCTGTAAAGAATACCCACACCCTCTTCAGAGAGACTGTATCCTCCCTCTCTGGGGCTCTTGAAGTAACTACACTGTTCCTGATGGATTCAGGTTCAGAGATCTCTGTCCTGTTCTTTAAATTCCCAACAAACATAGACAGATTAACTAATAAGAAAGTAGGAAAATGCTCCAAAATAGTTGCTAAATGGAGTTTAAAACAAGAATCTCATTCTCTTTAGGTGGCTGTGATATTTTCAGCATAGTTGAACTAACAGCTGTCTGTTTATTTTTCAGTTTACAAATGATGAAGGCATCCTGTCTACAGTCTCTGTTGGGGCTGGAAGATGCTGGAGGATGCAGTCTCTGCTCTAGCCAAAGAATGGTACTTGTTTTCATGATGGCATAAATAAATTGTAGATAATACATTCTATAATTCCTTTCTAAGAATTCACTGCCGAGGAGACCAAGCCTCATACCCACAATTCGGTTTTATATAAAATGTACTTTAAAAAATAAAAATAAAAAGATGGGGCTCATGTAACCCAGGCTGACCTCAAACCCTCTCTTGGTCTTCCTACCTCTCTGTCCCAAGTACTGGGATAACAAGTGTCCCCTAGAAACATTTTTAAAATACATGAGCTTCTTTGCAGACCTCTCTCCACAGAGAATGCCTCAGTAATTGCTTTAGCTTTAAAAACTGAGAGTAATATGTTATCAAATATTTTTGCACATTGATCTTTAATATACCAATTGCTGCTATTTCTAAATTTTTGTCTTTGATCAAATAGTTTGGGTGCATTTTTATTCTTCCTAGAATGAATGACGCCTTGGAGAACGTCAGCCATCTGGGAAGATGAGGGTAACCTGGATCATATAAATATTTAATCAAACTGTATTATGCGGGAATTTCAAGTATGAATGAGGTAATTGCTCTCATAACAAAAATCTATTATTGCCTGATCTTGAAGTTAATCCTTGCCCCAAGCCCCCGAGTGCTGGTCTTTCTTACCATGCAAAGGCTGTCTAGGGAGAGAGCCAAGAGTCTTCCAGGGAGGAAACTGTGAAGAAACCAAATGTCTAAATAAAGTCAAATCTACCCTGAGCACCTTGCATGTCACACATAACCTTCTGCTCTATATAAAGCTCACCTTCCCTGGTTGCTCAGAAAAATAGCCTCAGCCAGCCAGCCATTATCAGTAGGCACACACACATAAATAACTTGGCATTTAAGCCAGTTTCTAATTTAACTACAGTCTTTGTTGGGGGGAGGGTGAAAAAGAATGTTTGAACAATGACACAAAGCCAAAAAACAAACTTAAAGGGCAGCCATGTGTCTATGTGTCTTTTCCTTTCTAACTAAGAAGAAATTCAGCACTTTTTGTAAATCTTTGATTCAGTTGCTTTTCTCTCGGTCACTTGGGCTTTAGCTTAGTACTCAGGTGTGGGGGGAGTGAACGGGGGAGGTAAGGGCAGGATCATGGAGAAAAGGGTTGATGTTGCTCAAAAATGGGAAAGAATGCTCAAAGGTTTATGAAGTCCTTAAAAGAAGGAGTATTTTGTTGAAAGCAACCCCGAAGGTCAATCAGTCAAGGGTCATTGTCCGAGTATAGCAGAAAACCTTCGTCATAATCTCAGTCCTCAGAGATGTTACACTAAGTTCTCAGAGGATATAGTCTGTTATGGCATGAAGTCAAGATGGTGGCACTTCGAAGTAGCTGGTCACATCACACCCAAAATAAAGAAGCAGAGCAATGAGTGTTATTGCTCAGCTCCCATTCTCAATGTGTACAATTCCGGATCCCATCGAGAGAATGTGTTGCCCTTAGTGGGGTCATCTTTCATGTCAATTAATTCAATCAGGATAACCTACCGCTTACTGCTTCTGGCATACCTCAAAGCCCATCTCGTGGGTGATTTGAGATTCTGTCAAGTTGGGCAATTAATATTAACCATCACACATACCTTTTGTGACTGAGCCTGCCTTTCTTCCTAATGACTGCATGAAGCCAGGCAGGAACCTTTGCTTTATCAGGGAGTTTCAGAAACATGGCTTCCCTTCTGCAGTGACATCCATATGGAAGGATCCCAGCTATCTCTTTATTCCCAGAGACTGGAAGATAGGTAGAGAGTTGAGAAGAACAGCCTAAAACAGCCCCATGTTCCAGGTGGTGCTATGAGATGCTTTCTGAGCAGTGATGTGAGTGCAACAATTCTAACTGTTTCCCTCTTACCTTTCCCATCCCGCTGTGATCTATGGCCATGATCAATGAAACAGGCTGTGGTGGTTAATCTCAACTGTTCACTTGATTGAATCCAGGAGTATACTAAGAGACATGTCATTGGGAAGGCCTGTAAATTCATAGCCAGAGAGGATTAATTGAAAAGAGATGACCCTCCCCTAGAGTACGTGGAATCTTCTAGAGGTAACTCAGAGATAGAGGGGTATTACAATGTGTTTTCTCAGTCCCGGGCAGCCAGAGGCCCAGACCCACAGACCCTGCAGCCCCAGACCCCTTAGCCGCCCACTGCTGTTGCTCAGGCCCCCAAAAATGACTCAGACACTTATATCAACTTCAAGCTGTTTGGCCTATGGCTTAGGCACATTGCTAGCTAGCTCTTACATCTTAACTCAACCCATTTCCATTAATCTTTCTTGCCACATGGCCCATGGCTCACCTGTGTTCCTTACATGTTGCTCCTTTGGGCTTCTGGCTTGGTCTGTCTGACTCCGCCCTGCTCCTCCTACTTACTCTGATGCCTCCTCTTACTTTCCTATGATGCCTGTCATGGGCCAAAACAGCTCCTTTGTTTAAAGATTGCTATTCACAGCATACAGAAAGACACTCCCACATCAGAGAGGTCCAAGGTTCCTGTTCACCTTCCATCCCTGCTAGGTAGTTATCAGCTATTACCTGTGTTGTCATCCTTTGATGATATTGCAAACCAGCTTCCTCAGCCTTTAAATATGAACTAAAGACAGAACCTCTCCGGGAAGGTCTTCCAGGCCATCAGTGACAGACTTCTGAGACAACCAGCTTCATGAATTGAGCAGTGACCATGCTTTTGGCCTCCTTAGCATGCAGACAGCCATTGTTGGACTACTCAGCCCTTATTATACCAATCTAATAAATCCTCTTTTAGTATATATATATATATATATATATATATATATATATATATGTATGTATGTATGTATGTATGTATGCACACACGTTTGATGGGGGAATGTCTTTCTGTATGCTGTGAATAGCAATCTTTAAATAAAGGAGCTGTTTTGGCCCATGACAGGCACCATAGAAAAAGTAGGAGGAGGAATCAGAATAGGTAGGAGGTGCAGGGCGGAGTCAGAAGACTGAGCAAGAAGCCTAAAGGAGCAACATGTAAGGACCACAGGTGAGCCATGGGCCACATGGCAGGAAAGATTAATAGAAATGGGTTGAGTTAAGATGTAAGAACTAGCTAGCAATGTGCCTGAGCCATAGGCCAAACAGCATGAAGCTAATATAAGTGTCTGAGTCATTTCTGGGGGCCTGAGCAGCAGGCAGCTAAGGTGTCTGGGGCTATAGGTCTGTGTGTCTGGGCCTCAGGCAGCCTGGGGCCAAGAAAAACACATTGTAACACATGTATGTACACATACTCTATCCATTCTCTTTCTCCAGAGAATTTGTATACTAATAAAAGCCTCTAGTTGGTTTATGAGTCTTGACACCTCTGCTCACACAGCAGCTACAGTCATTGCTGTAAAATATAAATCTAGTTACACCATCCTTTGCTACAAACCTTGGGCGATATGATCACCTGTGGTCCTTAATATCCTAATCTGGTACAGTGGCCTGTCACCCCATTCTCCACACCCATCTCTCCCCATCCTCCCTGGCACACCCTTTGCTTGACAGCCTGAGTCATGATTCTTGAGATGTTTCTATGACCCCTGCAGTGTTTCCCAAACCCCAAAGCCTGGCTCTGTGGGAGACCTGGTAGCAAATTCAACATTTGTTGTACTGTGCTGTGATTGGTGGCTTCCTTCCCTGATCACCCCAACTGAACCTAGAGGGCCTGAACTGTGCTCCCTAGCACTGTGTCTACTACACAGAAAGTACTCAAAGCCAGAGGGCAATGCTTAGCACATTCTGCTCAGTTGAGAATGCCTGCCCACAAATGATTTTCATCATGCTTGATGCCTTCCTCCTTAAAATAGCTGAGTAATTACAAAGAGCCTCTGCCCTCTACCTTCATCACTGTCTTTAAAATGCCTCTCTACTGGATTTTTTTTTATATATAGAAGAGTAAGACTAAAAGAATACAAGAGAACAGTAACATTATAATGGTTAGTTTTAATCTTCCATGAGACATAATGTAGAGTCACCTAGGAAAAGAGTCTCATTGAGAGATTGTATACATTGAGTTGGCCTGTGGGCATGTCTTTGGGGGGTTGCTAATTAGGGTAACTGATGGTAGAAGACCTAGCCTACTGTGGGTAGCACCATTCCCTAGACAGGGGTCCTGAACTGTGTGAGAATGAAGAAAGCAAGCTGAGCAGTAAGCATACATGATTTTATTCTCTCTACTTTCAAATGGGATGTAACTAGCTGCCTTGAACACTGCCTAGACTTCCCCACAACAATGGACTACTAGAACTATAAATTAAATAAATTCCTTTACCCATTTGTGTTTTTTTGTCAGTGTTTTTATGCAACAACAGACATGTAATTAAAACAGCCAGACCCATGGTCCCAGATTACCATTGATTAACTACATAGACAAACACTGGATCTTAGGAATTGTTGGATCTAAACAAAATCTCATATGTATGATAGCTTCCCCCACTGACCATAAAGGAAATATTAATGAAAGAATATTTAATGTAATCACTTAAAATTTCCTAAAACTGTATGAACTTTGAAATTTGGAAGATGTTAAAGCACGGTCTTTACTTCTTTTTTTCCATTTGACTATATGTAGAATGGCTTTACCTAGTGCACTCCACCCTAGCTGCTAGAACAGACACCTTAATGTAGCTGAGCACATGCTTCCAAACAGATCTCTTGGATGGGCTTCGAGAAGCCCACCATACACACTTCGACCAGTCATGTTCCACTGAGTCCCATAACTTTGCAGCTCCCCATTGTATCATCTTATGACAGCAGCCAGCAAACGAAGTGGGAAGGTGCAGAAGGTTTCTCAGGAAAAAGTGGAAATCTGCATGCATTCTCCAGCCCACATCCAGTACACGCGGGCGCTCGTGTGCGCGTGTGCGTGCACACACAGACACACAGACACACAGACACACAGACACACACACAGACACACACACACACACACACACACACACACACACACACACACACACACACACACACACACACACTGGAGGAAACACAACTGTTCTGAAAAGCATGAGGTATTGGTTCTTTCACATCTGCCCTACAAAGTTGCTGTGCTTAAGGGACATTGCAACAAAGCCCTGGTCCAATATGAAAGCTAAAATTATAACAGTTTCCTTCTTGTCTTTGTCTTTGGTGATCACTATGACTGGAAAGTTTCTAGAAAGATCTCATATGTAAATGAGCCCCAGCTTTTCTGTTTTGTTTGTTGTTTTAGATTATAATGCAATTTCAACATTCCCCTTCCCTTTCCTCCCTCCAGCCCTCCCATTATACCCCTTCTCGGTATCTCTCAAAGTCATGGTCTCTTGTTCATTGATTGTTATTACATTACATGCACATATATGCTCAGTCTGTATAGTGTTCCTTGTGTGTATGTCTTCAGAGCTGACTGGAATTCAACAACCGATTGCTGTGCTCGTCCCTGGGAAAGTCTATCTCTCCAACTCCCAGCATCCCTTAGTTACTGTAGTTCTTGGAGTATGACTGGGGCATCGTGGGCTTTTCCCTGTCCACTTTGACATGTCTATTAGCGTCATTTTTGTTCACCTTTTTTTAAGAACTTGCTGATAAAACCTTTGAGACATATGAAAGTAATCAGAATCAAAAATGGAGATACTGAGGAGATAGCTTAGTTGCTAAAATTGCCTCACAAGCATGAGGGCCCAAGTTCCAATCCCCAGCATCCACATAAACAGTTGAGCATGTCCTGAACCCTATTAACAAGAAGACAGAGACAAGAAGACCATTGAGGGTTACAATGAGGTTTCTTAGTCCCGGGCAGCCAGAGGCCCAGACTCACAGACCTGCAGCCCCAGACCCCTTAGCTGCCCCCTGCTCCTGCTCAGGCCCCAGAAATGACTCAGACACTTATATTAACTTCATGCTGTTTGGTCTATGGCTCAGGCACATTGCTAACTTGTTCTTACATCTTAACTCAACCCATTTCTATTAATCTTTCCTGCCACATGGCCCATGGCTCACCTGTGGTCCTTACATGTTGCTCCTTTAGGCTTCTTGCTCAGTCCCCTGACTCCGCCCTTCTCCTCCTATCTATTTTGATTCCTCCTCCTACTTTTTCTATGGTGTCTGTCATGGGCCAAAACAGCTCCTTTATTTGAAGATTGCTATTCACAGCATACAGAAAGGCATTCCCACATCAATTGAGGCCTACTGGTTAGCTAGTCTAGTGGAATCAGTGAGCTCCGTGTTTAGCGAGAGACCCTGTCTCAAAAGTTAAGGCAGACAGTGACGAAGAACCCACCACCGTCAAACTCTGATCTACACACAGACATACTTGTACACATTGAGCACACACACAAGCACATTCCACGCTTGCACACACACTCATGAGCAAGTATGTACACATACAGAGAGAGAGAAAGAGAGAGAGGAGAGGAGAGAAATGGTTTGGGTCAAATCCTAGCAAAAGTCATAGATACTTTACATAAAGTATAGTCTTCAACGACATCTGTCTATAAATTGCCTGTTGACCCAGCCTTGTTCTTGGTCCCCATAGTCAAGGATAATTACTTCAGAACCACTCCTTCTGTACTTTTCAATTGCCTTTAAAAAACAGATAAGATCTCCTGAGTAAACTGGGAGCATGGGGGGAGGAGGGGGTAAGGGAAGGTGGGAGGAGAACACAAGGAAACCAAACAAAACAAATGGTTGAGTTATGGGAGGGACAAAGAGGGAGAGAGAAGAAACATATCTTGATAGAGAGAGCCATTTTGGGGTTAGGCAGAAGCCTGGTACTAGGAAAATTCCCAGGAACCCACAGGATGACCCCAGCTAAGACTCCTAGCAGTATAGTAAAGAGGGTACCTGAACTAGCCTGTATTCAGATTGATGACCACACTAATTGTCATCATAGAACCTTCATCTAGCAACTGATAGAAGCAGACTCAGAGATCCACAGTTAAGCACCAGGTTGAGTGAGCTCCAGTCCAGCTGAAGAGAGGGAGGAGGGATTATTTGAGCATAGGGGTCAAGGTCATGATGGGGAAACCATCAAACCAACAACTGACCAGAGCTACCGGGAACTCGCTGACTGGACTGACTGCTGAGGAACCTGCTTGGAAACACACTAGGCCCTCTGAATATGACAGTGTATGGCTTGGGCAGTTTGTGGGGCCTCTGGCAATGAGACCAGGATTTATCCCTGGTGCATGAACTGACTTTTTGGAGCCCATTCTCTATAGAGGGGTGCCTTGCTCAGCCCTGAGACACAGGGAGAAGTTTGGTCCTGCCTCAGCCTGATCCCAGACTTTGTCGTTGACTCCCCATAGGCGGCCTTACTCTCTGAGGAGTTGGGAGGGGGGGTGAATTGGAGGAGGAAAGAGAGGGGAACTGTGGTTGGTATGTAAAATTAAAAAAAAACTTCTAAATTAAGAAAAGAAAAGTTTGACATAGAAGTATATGAAATTAAAATTTACAAATATTTTTAAAAATGCTTCCCCTTGCATACTACCCCACACAGGACTCTGTATCTTTGATGACTCTCTCTATTTGTTATTTAGGTTGACAGCCATGGCTTAGCCAAGGGAAGTCCAAGAAGACATCTTGGTTAACTCTAGTTTACCATTTGGAAAGCTGTATGCTAGGCCTGAAGACATAAGTGTCTCTTTGTCTGGAAGAAGAAGGGTTTGGAATGATGACTGGATTTCTGAATTTCCTGTTTGCAAATTAGAAGAGGTTTGAGGAGTCTTCCTGTGGACACAGAACAACTTCTCTGAAGAGGCATGATTCAGGAGGAAGTCAGCTGTTCAGACAGGCTTTCTGAGGCAAGCCTGGGAGGGAACAGGCAAGAAACCCGGGCATACTTGAGCTAAAGATAGATAATGGATTCAAACTCTGGCTCCAGAATATAAACCAAGTGTAAGGTTTGCTTGCAGATGAATGGCACCAAGAGGAAACACTGACACACAGTAGGGTGCTCTTGAGGAAAATATATCCCTACTCTACATTGGTATATAGTCATCTCTAAGAAATTTGCCTCAGTGATGAAGGATCTTTCTGTGAGAACCACAGGCTCCCGGCTTGGCTACCCATTCAACTCCAATATCCTCTCAAGTGGATTTGAGAGATCCTCTCACTAAGGTGGCACAGGAGACCAGCTGCTGCATGCTAACTGGCTGGAGCAGTCAGCCTCTTTCTCCAGCTCCAGCTTATGAGACCCTGCACTCTATCCTCCTACTCCCTTGGTTTCCTGACACCTCAGCTGGGTGCGTCTCATGTTTGTCTCTCACTCCTCACTTCCTCTGGAGAGGAATAAAAACGGAAGCCAAGTCCAGCCAGAAGATTCTCTTTGGTATGGGAGTGCTAGTGGTTGTCTTACTTGTCTCTTAAGAGTTGGAAGACAAGATGCCCAGCCAAAGCCTCTGTTTATGAGACTCTAGGAAGAGGAAGAACCAATGCCCTAGGTGACCCATCCTTTGTCATCTCTCCAGAAAAGCCACAAAGTCACAAGGTGAAAATGAGCACACACACACACACACACACACACACACACACACACACACACACGTACGCACGCACGCACGCACGCACGCACACACGCATACACTGAAACCCAACCTGACAAAATTTGCTAAGGTCCCTAATACAAATGTGGGGAATATGCCAACCAGCTAGCCAGCCTTTCACCCAGCTCCAGGCAGCATTTCACTTTAATCTCTTAGAAAGTCACAATAACTGGCTGTCATTTCTGGCTAACAACAAGTCATTTTAAAGGCCAAATGTCTAAAGCCTGATCTCCAGGCTCTCAAATGCTTACATGTTTCTTTTCCTTTATCAGTTCTCTCTCCTTTTAAATGTTTATTTTCAACTAAATTTCCATTTTTTTCCTCCTTCTTTATGTTGATTGGTCATCACCATAACAACCACCCACATCCTAAATGCCCTCTTAGCAATGGGCCCACATGCAAGGACTTGTCTTAATCTTCTATTAGTCAAAGTGGTGAGAAGTGTACCCTCCCCTCTAAGCTATAGATGTGTAATCCTGATTTGTTGTTTCATAGCTATGGCAACTCTGTGACTACTGAGTTGTGGGAAGGGAGAGACCCCTTCACCGAAAGGAGGAAATGAATTACCTGCATTTAGAAACATGCATTTGCCAATGGATAAAATAGGGAAATAGCTCAAGATTCTCACATAGCAAACAACCCATAATGTAAGACCAAAACTGTCTTTTATAACATTACATACTATCTATGACACATATACAACACACATAGACAAACAGACAAACAGAAAGATAGATAGATAGATAGATAGATAGATAGATAGATAGATAGATAGATAGATAGATAGATAGATAGATAGGTATCAAACACACACACACACACACCACTATTGGGTGTGATAGTCCATACTTGTAATTCTAGTTCAGTGCCATCCTGGGCTAGAGAGAAAGATTGTCTCAAAAAAACAAAACAAACAAACAAAGGAGAGGGGCTTCAAGACACGATTCAGTGGTTGAAAGCACTTGCTGCTCTTATGGGTTCCTGGTTCCAAGCCCAGCACTCACATGTAGCCTCACAAGCAGCTATAGTTCTGGGAGGTCCAGTGCCCTCTTCTGGTCTCCATAGGCACTGCATGTAAGTAGTGCGCACACACCTGTACTCAGAACACTCATTCATCTACAAAAATAAATAAATCTTCTAAAGGGAGCAGAGGCAATGAGAAGTTCATCAGATAAAAGTATTTGCACTAAGCCTAAAAGCCTGAGTTTGATTCCTGGAATCCATATGGTAGAAGAAAAGACTGATTTGTGAGTTAATTACAGTACAGTGGTTTTTATAACAATAAAAATAATGTAATAGGGTTTTTTCAAAAAAAAACATTTAAACAAATGCCTATTTTAAAGGTTTTATTGACACTCATGTTGACAAATTACTTTGGTTCGAAAGTAGTGCTAGCTGAAAACTGGCTGAGAAGAACAAGCCTAGATGAAAATCACCTTGCAAATCTGGTTTCTCTTGGAGAAAGCACTTATACTAGTCACATTAAATTCTTAAATATATTATAATATTTTCACTCCAAAGCATTATTCAGAAGACATTGACTTGACATTTGTTGGAGTGACAGTTCATAAATATATTTGTCCAATGATAAAAGAAGACACAACCTTGTTCAAAACTTAGATTTCATTCTAATGACTTTTAAATGGTCAGCTAATTTGGTAATATTGTTTTCACCATAGTAGACAGGAATAGCTCTACTTTTCCTACACATGTACATGTTTTTAAATTGAATGACATTGTGTATACCTTATTCCTATATGGATATGGTTTCATTTGTTTTTTAGTTTTTGAAATAGGGTTCCTTCTGTAGCCTAAGTTAAACTGGGAACTCAGTCTGACCTCAGATCACAGCAGTCTTTCTGCATGGGCCTTTCAAGGTGTAGGAATACAGGCGGGAGCTACCACACCCATCTCAATATGGCCATATTAATGAGAGTAAAAAGAAAGAAAAACTGTGTTTTTGGACTTAAAGGTGTACCTTAGCAGTATAATTCTGACCTTGAATTCAACATGCACAGTCCTGAGTTCTATTCCCAACACTGGAAAAAAAAAAAAAAAAGAACACAAAGAAACAGAGAAAGCAGCAAGCCATACCAGGGCTACGGGGGTTGGAGGAGATATCTCATAGGGGTGAGGTCATTGATCACTCACCAGGTGTAATAAGGTGTGTCTCAAACCTGAAAGCATTGTGAACTCCTCTAATCCTTGGTCTAGGTGGTGATTCTGTAGGTGGATATGTACATAAAAGTTCATCAGACTCTATGGATGATTCGATATTGCTATATTGTGGCATATACCTATTTGAAAAGTAGAACACTATTACTGAAGTCAGCATCCCAGATGATCTCAGTTGGATGACACAGAAGGCACCTCCCAAATTGTGGTGAGCAGGAGGATAACAGGGGTTCAGGCAGCACATCTGTGAATTTTCCCCACCCTTTAAAAACCAAGATCCACAAAGTAGAAAGAGATGTTCATGTATCTATCTCTGACTTTGCAAACAAACTTTGTACTATTTGAATTCTCTAAACTTACTCCCCTTTGTTGTCACTTGGTATTAAAGAAAGTACAGTTGATTCTTGTTATTCACAGTAGATTCTTGTTATGTTCTTTAAAGTTGCCAAGAACATTGAATTAGCAAATACTAAGCCATTACTCTTGGGGGAAAATGTAAGCTTAGGTTCTTGTGAGCATCTGGGCACATTATCACCATCCAGTTAATATATAGCCTTGTCTATAAAGAGATAATTTAATAAAAATATTTTTAATTTGTTGACACTGAATTTGATGTACCATAACTTATAACTAAACTAAGACTATCTAACTCATGGTTTGGATTTTTTTTCTACACCACATATTATAACCTCCTAGACTTGAAGCTCTTTAGTTCCATATCTTGGGGCTAGTTTTAGACAGTAAAAATGGAGAAAAACGAAAAATGTGACACTGAATACTATGATGAAAACATTGTTTACAGTGTGGGAGTTGAAACCAGAAGGCAGAGTGTTGCCATGTTCAACCTCAGCTGGGCACATGCATGTCCAGTGACTCAATACTGTTATCACTCTGCCCTCATCTAGGAATGAGTTTGGAAATGCAGTGATTTTGTAGATGTAAATGAATTTCAGCAAGCAAGTGAGACGGCAAGCCTAGAATCTGTGAACTGAGAATAACTGCATGTTGAAATTTTCACCTTAGTGTAGCTGTAGAGAAAGAGTAATTGTCTGTGACAGTGGTTATCAAATATTTGCACAAAAGAAATCTTCTGGAGAACCTGAAAAACCCCCATGTCCCAAACACTACTCCAGGGTAATTAAAATAAGAATCTGTGGAGTAGAAGTCAGGTATCTGTGGTCATTGTTATCATTCCCGGTGTTTAAAGTTCTCAGTGGTTTCTATGACAATTCACCATGTTGAAAGTCTTGGCTTTGGTCAACAATTGAATGATTGCTGTTCATCCTGAGGATTAGGATGCTGTCTACAGCATTGGCTAGAAGGAGAAAACCCTACAGGATTGTTAGATCCCCAGGTGTGTTAGCAATCAGTTCTTTGAAGCAAGACTGGTTGTTTCAGGGATTCTACAGTCTAGCAATGCAGGCATGGCTTACCAAGGTCTTCTATCTCAGCATCTGTGGCGAAGGTAAAAAAAAAAAAAAAAGAAAGAGAGAAAGAAAGAAAGAAAGAAAGAAAGAAAGAAAGAAAGAAAGAAAGAAAGAAAGAAAAAGAAAATCTAGGTGACTTCATTACTAACTTACCCCTTTGTTGTGATTAAATACCCAACAAAATCCAACATAAAAAAGGAAGAGTTTACTTTAGTTCATAACTGGAGTACAGTCCATCATTCAGAGGAATGCATAGTGCCAAGAACATAAGGTGGCTGGTCACATTGCATCCACAGTCATGAAATAGAGAGAAATGACTAGTGTGCTCAACTCACATTTTCCTTTTTGTTCAATCTAGGATTCATGCCCACTGAAGGGTACCACCTACTTTTAGGATGGAATTTCCCACTCCAACTAACCTAATCTAGAAATCTCTCATGGGCCTGGCCAGAAGCTAACCTAATTTAGACAGTCCCTCACAGCCTTGTTCTAGGTAAGTCTAGACCCTGTCAAGCTGACAATCAATACTGACCATCAAAGTGACAAATAGGACAATAATCCTAGCTGGAGACTC
The DNA here is from genome assembly GCA_033318265.1 of Phyllotis vaccarum. NCBI lineage: Eukaryota > Metazoa > Chordata > Mammalia > Rodentia > Cricetidae > Phyllotis > Phyllotis vaccarum. Next base: position 11,099,135 of record JARWLC010000011.1, on the reverse strand, counting down.
AGCCATAAGGATCTGATCCTAGGTTCAGCTCAATCATTATTGACAGTGTGCATTCCTTGTTGGTCTTGAGACCTAGTGTTAGGATTTTGTTTGGATTTGGTGTGGCAGGAATTTACCCAGTTATCTGGTGGCAGATTTCTATGGATGCCGCATGGGGAACATGGCAGAAGGCAGTGGATAGCAGGAGGAACTGAAAGCTGTTTCTAGGTAGAAAAGAACTTTATTGTCAGATGGGCATGGTTATGATTAACAGAGAAGGTTATGATAGTAGAGAAGTTATTATAAGCAGAGAAGGGGGGAAGAGAAGAAATGTTCTTTTTTCTGTTGTCTCCTTCTCATCCCTCCCATAACCCACATCCTCCAGCCACATAAACTTCCAAGATCTTTATTACATTCCTCTTTGGGAATGATTTGGGGGTCAATGATCCACTTCCAATCTATAATCTTCCTGTCTCTTTTGCTAGATTCTGTTAAACAGAGTCATGTATCTAGGCCCAGCTCACTCTACAAGGAGAGGAATTGTTCTGTGCTAATATGAACATATAATAATATTGGGTCATTGAGAGAGGAGAGAGAGAGATACTGGGTATCAGACTCAGGCCTTGTACATGATAGCAGAGTATTCTTCCACCAAGCTACATCATCAATCTATGTTTGGTTTTATTTGTTTTGATATAGCTATCATATAATAATACATCTGGGACTAAGTATAAATCTTTCATATTAAGAAATTTATGAATTTATAGGCAAAGGTAATACACAGTAAATATTGAAAGACAGGCATGTTCTTGGTATAGCTCTTTAGAGTTGTATGAGTCTCCTGGTGGCTGGTTCTGTCAGAGAACAACATAGAAGATGCTTCCCTTTGAAGCCATTGAAAATGGATGAGTCCTACTCAGTGTAGAGGATGCTGTGACGTGAGAACAGGAAAGAAGAACTTGGAGCCCTGCAGGAAGTTACCACCACACCATGGACTTTATTCCCAGAGGGCTGAGTGGAAGGACATCAGTGGACTCTGAGTAGGAGTGGTATGTTCTGATTTACTATCTTTGGTTGAAATTTTTGTTTTGCTTTTGATTTTTGAGAGAGAGAAGGAGAAAGAAGAGGGGGGGAAGGAAGAAGAGAGAGGGTGAATGGGTGCAGATGAGATCACTCATACAAGTGCATGTGGAGACCAGAGGTTAATATCCAAATGTCTACCTCGATAATTTTGCCACCTTATTATTTTTTGACAGATCTCTCACTGCTGGGCCTCACCATTTACACTAAACTGGCCAGCCAATATGCCCCAGGATCCTCCATTTCCATACCCACAGCACTGGATGACAGCATGCCTTGTCACACCTAGCTTTTACATGGGTGATGAGTTCCAAACTCAAGTCTTTATGCTTAAACCACATCACTTTAGCTAGTGCCCTGTCTTTCCAGTCAGCCCCTAACTTACGTTTTAGGAGGATCACCTGGGCTGCCATGAAGGACAGCAGTGGAAGCAAAGGAAGCATTGGAAGGCTGTGATCAAGACTCACACCAGGATGGTGGAAAAGGAAATAGGCGATCAGATTCAGAAGATATAATACTTTGTTCTAAGGGTAGGTAAACAGGTTGAGAAGTGTAAAAATTTCTACCTAGAATAGCCAAAATTCCCCTGAAGCCTAGTGGGAGAGTAGATCTCTCAGACTAGCCTATAATTTGATTCCAGTGTGGTAGCTGTTGGATCCAAATGAAACTACAATTCTCCAAATTCCAAAAGGCAATCCAATGATCTCGACCTGAACTATAGGAGGATTTCTGGCAGTTAGATAACAAGCATCCTCAGGAACTTATGAAACTGGTTCCCATCTACTAAAGAAACCATTTCCCTTATCTCTAACAGAAGTAGCACATGGCTGTCTATAGTGCCCATCAGCCTATCAAAACTCATGCTGACCCCCAGGAGCTCTCAGTATCACAAGTACCTGCCCTTCACACTTTCTCTCCTACCATAAACTCCCTCTAGCTTGGCTATTCATCCTACTCATAACCCTGTTATTCTAGATATGTTCTCTCTCTCTCTCCCTCTGTCCATCCCTCACCCCTCTCACTTCCCTATGTTATCCCTGGCCATGCCGGTCTGTTCACCATGATCACTGTATGCCTTTCCCTTGCTCTGTATTCTTCAAATGTCTCTGGCTATTCTGTCTTTTCTACAATAAAAACCTTTCCTTTAATCATACTGTGGAGCAGTCATGTCATCGGTTTATACGGTAGATTTGATGTGTTTAATTATCTTTGGATTCAGGTGGGCCTATAAAGAAAAGCCTACTTTTCCTTGCTCTGCCTCCCTCTCCTCAAGCAGACCCTCATCCCCTTCAAAATATGGCCCATCCCCCCACTCCTGAGCCTCTCAGACGGTTCCTAGGCAAATATTGAGATGAAGTCTAACCAATTTTAAAAACAAAAGCTTCCAAGGTGTGAAAAATGGGTAGTTCAGAGCTAGGACTGTAGTTCAGTTGGTAGAGTGTCTGCCTAGAATGCAGGATCCCCATCACCATATAAACCCAGCATGGTGGCACATAGCCTTAGTAAGCTAAGCAAACATTCAGAAGGTGGAGGCAGGAGGATCTGGAGTTTAAGGTCATCCTCAGCTTCACAGCAAGTTGAGGCCAGTCTGAGCTGTTCCACATGAAGCTGTGGAGAGGGGATGGGGCTGGGGAGAAAGAGAAGAAGACCAAAAGGAAGAAGGGAAGAGGCTGAAGACAGAACAAGAGTGAATGTCCCTGTGGTGCTGTCCTTCCCCCAGCCCTCTTCACATCAGCTTCCCAAGTCTCCCGGAGCTTCCTCATGCATGGGCACTTGGGTTGCAGCAAAGGCAAGATAAGGAGAACCATTACTTTCTTCATTTTGTTCTTGCAATCAAGTGTGAAGTAAACAAGAAAGGATTTAATCTTGGTTGTGCAGAGGAGGAAATGGAAGCTCTGAGGGGTCAAATGATTTGCTCAGGTCACTCAGCAAGTGAGTGGTTGCTGCCAGAACATGGCCTGGGTCCCAGGCTTGTGGCCTCAATCCCTGGCTTGTGACTTCAAGACCAAATGTGTTATTCTCCACAGAGCCCTGTATTCTGAGTGCCACAACCTGAACACCAGCACAAATGGTCCTAAATCTTTATAATTCCACATTCTTAGAACAACAATCTAGTCATAACCGTGGTTGACATTTCTTGAGTCTTGAGTACGCATGGACTCTTCTCTGACATTTTTTGTTTATTATCTTGTTTAACCCAGGTAACAATCTTGAGTCAAAAAACATGTGAAGGGTAATAGCTTTACACACACAGAGAGAGAGAGAGAGAGAGAGAGAGGGAGAGAGAGGGAGAGAGAGGGAGAGAGAGAGCGCACGCCTGAATTCAGACTCAGGTTAGGGTTGGTTATGTGATTTTGTTGGTAGAGTGCCTGCCTGACATGTGGGAAGCTGGAGCTTTGATCTTCAGTACTGCATAAACAGGGTGTGGGGGCACATTCTGTGGTCCTAGTACTTAGGGGGTCAGTGCAGAATGACCAGAAGTCCAAGATCTTCCTTGGCTACACAGGGAAATCCCAACTCCTAGATACCTGATCTTTAAAAAAAAAAAAAAAAAAAAAAAAAAAAAAAAAAAAAAAAAGTTCTCATGAGAGAACTGCCTGCAGCCTTACAAGACAGATAAACTTCAGGATTTGAGAATGGCCTGTCTTCTATACTGGGTTCAAGCCTAGCTTGTTTCAGGAATCTCCCGAGAAGCACTCAATAAAACAGACTTCCAGGCCTCGTCCTGAACCTTCATTAAAATGTGAGCAGAAGCAGGTGTTTTTAAGAAGCCCACATATAAATCTAAAGATGAGCCAAGTGTGGAATCTCAGCCAAGAGCGGGGGAGGGGGAGGGTGTTGCAGGAGAGGAAAAGAGAGCTGTCTGGGTCTGGGAGGCACAATGAGAAGCAAGGCTCTGAGGAGAACCGTGGCACATAGGAGGTCAAGCTTTACAGGATAAGGGCACTGTTTCCTGTGGGGAGACGCTGTTCCCTACCCAGAACACAGAGAGCCAAGGAAGAGAGGCCACATTGTTCCAACCTCAAGCTCAGCCCTGGTGTGCCCATCTGGTAGCACCACACAGTTGGCTGGCCTTGGAGGAAAGGGTGGGTCCTGACTTTGAAGCCATTGGAGCATACTTCCTCCTGCCACCCACTGAGTGCCCTGGAGAGGTCCCAGGGACACAAGGCAGAGTCTGGTTCACCCAAATGTGTGCATCCCATACAGCAGAGCCAGGAGCACAGTCTGAAAGGTTCCCAAACCTGTGTGAGGACTTATAGGATCTGCTCATAACAGGGTGCAGAACCCACTTGTCACAAAGGAACCCAGAGAGCCATGTTAGAAGCACATCAACACATCAAGGCTTTGAGCACTGATTTATTATCCTTGGTCTTGCCAACCCCCTCGGTTCTTATTGATCCCTTAAAGACATGTCCCTGCCTTTTTAAATTTTTTTTTCCTGTGCTAAGGATTAAACCCAGGAACCTTGCAGATGCTAGACAAATAATCTATCCCTCCCTATATTCCAAAATCTTTTTTTCTATTTGTTGTTTGCTTGTTTATTTAAATTTTAAAACAGTGTTTCACTATGTTTTAGATTTGGTATTCTTCTCATCTGCCTCTTCAGTAACTAAAAGTGTAAGCATACAGCAGTACTGGGTCTAACAACTGCCCTTACTTTTTAGAGGATCCGTGCCTAGCTTCAAGCATGGGTCACAAGAAGTATGTGATAAGTCTTCCTCTGAGCTGAATTATCCTTTGTACATGACTTCAAGGTCCATTTCTCTCTGTCATTGATATCAGTTGAGGGTTTGGCTAAAAGAAACATCAAAGTCTCTTCAATAACCTGCACACAGAAACCAGAAGAAAACAGCTCAGTTGGTAAAATGCTTGTCTCCTAAGCATGAGGACCCAAGTTCAGATACCCAGTGCCCATATAAAAAGCTGAGGGTTGAAGGGGTCAGAGAACTTGCAGAGAGAGAATTTGGTTTCCCACACAGAGTCTCATAACTGTCTGTAGCTGCAGCTTTGCAGAATACAACACACTCCTCTGGCTTCAACAGGCAACTACATGCACATGGTACAAATACATTCACTTAGTTGCATACATATATGTAAGATTAAATATTGATTTAGGCGTATATATGGATGTTTTGCTTGCATGTATGCCTATGTATCATGTATGGAGACCAGAAGAGGGCATCAGATTCTCTGGAACTGGAGTAACAGATTATTGTTAGTAACCATATGGGTGCTGGGAATTGAACCTGGACCCCAAATTTGGAAGGGCAGTCAATACTCGTAATTGCTGAGCCATCTCTCTAGCACCCCTAAACAAACCTTAAAAAAATAAAAGGCATGGTGGCATACACCTATAATTTGTACTGGTGGGGGACAAGATAGGAAAATCCCTAGAGCTTACTGGCCGGCCAGCCAATCAAACCATACATTAGTAAGCATAACAACCATTAAGACCCTATCTCAAAACTGAAGGTGAAGTGTAGTCAAGAACACACACACACAGAGCAGAACAATTAAAAAGACTCGGGTTCCTAAATAAATCATGTGATGTACAGTTGCTGGTACACACAAACAACTACTATTATAGTGTCAGGTTAGGGACAGCTCAGCTCTGAGACATTGGTGTCAAGTTTATGGTCTCCCAATACTGCAGAACCCTTGATTTTCTTAGGCCTATGAACAGAGAAAGGCTGAGGTGCAGGAACAGAGTTCAGAGACACAACACGCATAAAGACTGTTTACAGAATTCAACACATTGTCAATAAAGCTCTACTCATTAATAATGACATTGTTATATTTTTGTTCTTGAATCAGTATACATGTGTGTGAGATGCTTTGTTCATGTGTATCAGCATGAATGGAAGCATTTCAAGCCTGGAAAGATCTGACCAGGCCCAGTGCCAGGTCCTCAGTATAAAAACATGAGTCTCTGTTGCTCAGTCCCAACCTGAGAACAGTCTCAGGACACAGGAGGAGGCAAATCATTGACACTCTTCTGGTGGTAGAGTTGGACAGAAGGATTCTGGGAAGTAGATGCATCCCATAAATACCTATTAAACTCCTATCATATACAATGTACCAGAATGACATTCTTGGGTGAATAAAATCAAGTTTATTGATTTTTTTAAATTTGGGCAATTGAATATTTAATACCATTCCAGTTTGAGTTTTGCAAAGGCAAAAAAGAAGACCTTTTACTGACCATGACTTGTGGGATTCAGGTGTCAGCTGATAAGGTCTGAAGACGCTTATCCAAGGTCCGGGGCTCCTGAAGAGGGAGTGGCCAACCTCATTCATAAGGGGCTGCTGGGATCCTGGGAAGGCCCATTTCCTGGTTTCTGACTGCCAGAGAGACTGGTTTGGCATCCATCGTCCACTGCTCAGATAATCCAGTCTATCAGGCACCATTATAAACTGTTACCTATATCGTGAGTGTTGGCTTATATTCTAATAAATATTAATCTTGGATTAGTCTATTTTAAGAGAACCTCTGCCTTCAATGACTGGAATGAACTAGAGTACTGTTCCTGGACATGTATACCATGCCTGCCACACTTGATTCCATACCTTAAGTCCAAGACCTATTTGGGAAACTCTCAAGAGAAAGAGAGGGGATGAGAGAGAATGTCTTGCAGATGAGCCAGGCATGGTGGCGCAGGCCCAAAATCTCAGTATTTGAGAGATTGAGATGGGAGACTCGTGAGAATTAAGACCAACTTGGGCTACATAACAAATTACAGGCCAGCCTGAGCTACATAGTAAGATTTTGTCTTACTCAAAACTATACAACAAAGTATTGCAGTTGGAACGTTGCTGCCTGAACTGTCAATTTAGAGGGGTGGGTGGGGGTGGGGAATATGGATCTTGAGGGGGTCCTATTGCTGAGTTTTTCTTTTTGCTTTACATTGCAGACTCAGTAAGGTCCAACAAGAGGACTATGCCATATGATAAATGCTATCTGTTCTTTTACACAATCAAGGGTTGGGATGCCTTTACTCCAGATAACATCAAAGATTCCAAACTCCTTTCCCTGAGCTGCTCATATTCTTCCTGAAAAGTGGCTTTATCAATGGAGTGGGTTCCTCCACCTGCATTTAGCCCAGAGGGCTGCATGAGCTGGATGGATACCCATTAGAGTCAGGTAGGAGTCAGCAGCAAGGACCTCGGTGTACCGCCTTTGAGGGTTCCAGGGTCTTCAGGCATTCTGGGTTGCTCCAGCTCTACACATACCAGAGTCCAGGGATGTTCTCCTCCGAATTCTGTCAGCAGATGAATTTCTGCTGGTGTCATTGTCGGTTCCCAGCATGTATGCAAACAGCTCTCCAGGTTAGGCTATTCCCAGACTCAAAGCCACAGTTTCTCAGAGCCCGGATGTTAAAGAGTCCCTCTTTGCTTCTTTGTTGATTGGTGCCCCTGGGCTAGGACACATTTTCCCTAATTCCATTCATCCTCTCTTAGGACAAGCCCCAAAATGCTTCCTTATGTCTCTTCTTGGAAGCATTTACACACGTGGCTTTTGATGCCTGAAGCGTCTGGAGTTAATTAGCGTTGTTGTGCCTGCCTGCATTACAACGTAAGGAATCTAAAGTTCAGAGAGATCAAATGCATTGCCAAGAACAAACACAATGACAGGCCACTGAGTCATCCAGTCTGCCCCATAAAAGTTATTTAAACCACATAGAACCAAGACCCTGACAGAAATTAAACACAAGAAAAACCATGCAACGTGCCAGGAAAGTGTAGCTAAGAAATAGAAACTAACAATTCAGACCAAGCCCTCTTTAGGAGTAGAAATACTGTCTCCATTTGAGAAGCTTATGCTGTTTGGGATTTTCTAGAATGAGTGAATAAATGAATCAGCAGTGAAAGAGGGACCTGTAGACATGTAGAAGTATCCACCAGTAAGGTCAACTCTGCCTGGCTAGAAAGAAGAGCTGATGCGCGACAGTCAAGGCCTCTGTCAGTGCAAATGCTTGCTTTACAAGCATAAGGACCTGAGTTAAATCTTATTTATTCTTAGAATTGAAAAGCTGGGTGTGTAATTCCAACTCTGGGGAAGCAGGGATGGGCAGATTGCTAGACTCAAAGGCCAGCCAGCTAACAACCTACTTGGTGAGTTGAGGCCAGTGAGAAAGTCTGTATTCCACATCCCACCCCCACTAAGAGAGAGAGGAGCAGGGAGAAGGAGAAGAAAAGAGGAGGAGGAAGAGGAGGAGGAGTGTCTGGGGATGACAGCCAAAGTGCTCTCTGGCCTCCACATATGCTTCTACTTATGCATGCATGTGAACTCTCAGGCTCATACACATAAATTCACACATATACACAAAAACATTGAGTACTTTCTATGTGTTAAGATCTGAGTTCAGAGCATTGTATGAACTATCTCATAAGGTCTTTACAGAAGCTCTAATGCATGGACGCTATTGTTTTAGGGCCTTAGTACATCTGGTGATCCATCCACCAATGCCAATTACATTTCTCACCACAACTCCAGACTCCACCATACCTCAGACTCCATCACCAGCTCAGATGCTCACTCTGCGGGTATCAATGCATTTAGGAGCAGCACCCTGACTCTATGCCCCTTACTTCCCATACCATACACTTGAAAACTGGTCACTGTCCTCCAGATTTAAGGTCAATACACAGAGGCTAGGGATAACACTCAGTTGTTTCCCACTAAGGGAACACCACAGGGCCTCCTTGAACCTGATACATTTTTACAAGGCATTTAGTAATCTGATAGGAAGATGTTTCCAGACTGCCCACACCTGCAGCATAACCAGACAACAAGAAAGAATGAGGCTGTGGGAAACTGGGCAACATTTCCATTAACTTGACCTTACTCCAAAAGCCAAAAAAAATATATCTCTGTACTACCAGTGAGTCTCAGAATAAAGGCTCAAGGAGGAAACAAAAAAATAGTGGAGTGCAGAAAGGCTACTACAGGGAACGCCCGCCTCGATGAGAGTCAGACCCAGCTGCCTCCGACCCTTTTCACAACAGCAGTTATTGCAATACTATGCAGAACACGTAGGACAAGCACTACACCTCTACTAACACATGTCATCCTCATAGCCACTGTGTGTCCTCATGTCACAGATGAGAAATTAACTTGAGGGTCTGGATCATAAATGTCTCTAAAGGCCAGATGTTGAGTGTTTGGTCACCAGTCTCCAGTGCCATTAGGAAACAGAGAAACCCTTAGGAGGCAGGGCTTTGTGAGAGGAAGTTAAGTCATTGGGGGAATGTCTTTGAACAAAGCACTGGAAGCCATCCCCCCTTCTTCCTCCCTCCAGCCCCTGCTGCCATAAGCATCATTGCCCCACAAAGTACTCCCCGCCATGATCCCAAGAGCTCACCAGCAGCCAACCTAGACAAACTGGCAAGCTTCTGTTTCAGTGAGAGACTCTGTCTCCAGGCAGTGAGGAGAATAGCAGTAGAGGAATGCACATTCATCTCCAGCTCCCACATGTGTACACATGGAGGAGCACAGCCCACACACTCACTTGCACATACTATGATGTCCTCCCCTACCACACAGGCCCAACACAATCATGGGCTGGAGCCATGATCCAAAATGAACCTTCCCTCCTTATACCACAGTTGATTATCTTATTATTTTGTTACAGTAAATGGGAGATGATAACACATGAGTCACAGAGGGTGTCCTTCCCAGGATGACATCAGCTAGATGGCCTTTCTTCTCACTGTGCCTCTGTTCTGGCATGCTCCTGAAAATATTCTGATTTCCCAGTACCTAGTTAATGATAGAGCACATTCCACAAGATCCAAAGGGCATAGAAACATGAACCTAGTCACTGGATCACCAGGCACCTGCTATTTTATGGGCAGTCATAAATGAACTGCAACCACAAAGAACCTAGGGTATTGGACTCCTAAAGGCAAGTCCACAGACACACAGTCAGCCCATATAAACACTCCTTCCTTGAATTCAAGCTTCTTTTGCATGTGGGAGGCCCTGTGCAATTTTCAAACATGGCTCATATGTGTAAGACCACTGATGCTCGCCTGCATGCTCATTTCTCCCAAAAGCACCTCCCTCGGCCTACACTTAAGTTGCTTCCATTTGAAGAGCTTCCTCTGACCCTTCTCAGATGGACATAATTGGGCTATGGTGGGAATGTGTCATGATTCAAATCTAGTTTACCAACCATGCAACTGTAGGTGAGGTGTTTCATTGCTCTGTGCCTCAGTTTCCCCATTTGAAATGAATGTGAGTAAAACAGATAGCAATCTGACATGACTGCTCATGCTCTGATCTGGGTGGCTCCTGGCCTTGTTTAGCACAACAATAGTCAAGAGACCACGAGGGCAGAGCCAGGTCATCTGTGTCCCCAGCACCCAGCACAGAGTGTGGTGTCTCCTTTGTAGACAGATTACTCTTGATTACTCATCCTGAGGGAGGAAAGCCTAAACTATCCAAAATAAAACACATTTCTTCTCGATTACAACTTCACAAAAGCGATCTCACTCAGAAAGCTAGACAGAGTATGTATGGACTACATTCCACAGCTAAAGAGAAACAATTTTTCAATTTCTTATGGTATGAGTTTATCCTTAGAAGATTGCTTTTACTCAATTCTCTTGTAAGCATGTGGGGCAGATGATTCATGCATTGATTTTGCACATAATCCCTTAAAGGAGAAAGCACCCTGGCTTCTTTGTTAATTTGATCGTGCTGTGGATTTAACAGAAACCATCTCTCTGCCCTGGTGCATGCAGTGAACCCTGAGCAGGAAGGAAGGCTCCCACAGGAACTATGCTGGAGCCCCGTGAGGCTACCTATCCAGTCAGTATTTCTCCACTTGCCATAGATCTTCGGAGCAGTGGCTGACCCATGAGCCTCTTCTGAGGGAAGGAGGGTTTACCTGCCTACTTGGTGCTGGCCTGGTAAGAAGGGGGCGACTCTGTCTGTCACTTGCCTCCAGACCAAGCCCATTGCGCCCAGTGTTACCTTTGCTTCACCACTCAGAAAGCCCAGGGTTTGAGACCACAATGGGCCATCAGTCAGTTCTGTCTCAGAAGGGAGCACTGGAGCAGCCACTCCCTATCCCGCTGTGCTACCTCCTGTGGCCTTCCTCTGTGGCTGACCCTAGTCCTCAGAGCTTCAGCCTCTCTTGCCTGTCTGTCTCTCAGACGCTGCCCTCTCAGTTTCTATCACAATTTCTCTTTGTCTCCGTGTGTCTTTCTTTGCTTGTCTTTGTCCCATATCTGTCACTTCTACCCCTCCTTATCTTTCTCCTACACACACACACACACACACACACACACACCCCTCACTCCACTCTTGGCCTCCAGCCAGACATTTGTTTTCACTTCCCCTCAATGAGGCAAGGAGGAGCAATCAGAGGAATAAGGGAAAGGGGGGACTCAGTACTTGAACATGCACACTTGAAACGTGCAAGATCCTGGTGGGGGTTCCTCGGACCTTTGCCAAGAGCTAGTCTCCCTTTTTCTCAGAGCCCAGGCCCTGAGCCTGCCTGTCAAGACTTAACTCAGAAAAGCAGAAACCCAGCCAGTGTCCTCTGCATCCCTCATGCAAGGCCCCTGTAAATGTGCACACATTCAGACATATATATGAGTGTGTGTATACACAGATTTATGGGCCAATATACTCACAATATTTAGACACACTAATAGGAACATTTTGCACACTTAGACACACACACACACACATCTAGTAGTGTAAAGACTTGCATATACTCACAGGCATGTGCCGATACATACAAAACACTCATACGTAGTCACACATAGACATGAATAAACAGATAGACTTAGATACTTAGACATGCCTTTAAGTCTTTAAGTGTGCACACAATCATGTATGCCCACATTCACACATACACATGCTCATAAGCATGTGTTGATATATATGCAACATACTCACATACATCACATACACACTCAAGCATACACTGATAGACTTACACATTTAGACATGCTTCCAATTGTTCACACAATCACATAAACATGTGCTAACCTATATGCCACACACATACATTCACACACAAACATACAAGCATGTTCTGACAGATTCATATACTCAGATAAACATCCAAGTATTATTAGTTCATAGAAAAATACAATACACTGAGACATATATACTATTGGATATGCATACTCACACTTACACACAACTCACAGGTATGTCCTGACACATACAACATATTCATGCAATCATAAATATAATAGGCATGCCCTTCAGATTCATACACTTAGACATTTTTCCAAGTATGTACACATTCACACGTGCCACAAGCTTATAGACATGTGCCAACATATTCATGTGTTCAGATACACATCTAAGAGAAAAACACATTCACACATGAGTAAAACTCACAGGTATGAATGAGCCAGGCATTGGTGGCACATGCCTTAAATCCCAGCACTCAGGAGGCAGAGGCAGGTTAATCTTTGTGAGTTTGAGACCAGCCTGGTCTACAGAGTGAGTGGCAGGACAGCCAGGGCTACATAGAGAAACTCTGTTAAAAAACAGACAAACAAACAAATAGGTATGTCCTATTACATGGATTCAGACATATTTATTCATACATATCATATATGCATCTGCTAACACATAACACACTCAGACACATTCACACACACACACACACACACACACAAAATCACATTTATTTTGTGCTTGAACATTTCCATAGTTAAAGAAATAAATGACCCAAGCAAACCAACCTGAATAAATATAAAACACATTAATAAAATATGCAGTGTAATGTAAATTACCAAAAACCAAAAACTGTACCAAATCTAAATGGTTGTGGTCTAAGACCTGTGGTTCCTCTGTCATTCCTGTAGTACATGTCCTCTGCTCTTAAGCCAGCCTGCACTTGATCCTGAAGTTTGTACAGCTCTCACTGAGATTCCTCATTTACTAACCACACCAGCCAACAGTGAAACTGCCTGATGAGACACTCTGCAGTGCTGAGGCTCTGGACCTGAAAGCCATTGTTAAGGACCAATCACAAAGCTATGTGTTTGTTCCATCTTAAGTCCACAGAGCCCTTCCTCCTCAGGATCCACTCACTGTTTAAAGCAGTCAAGAGCCTACTCAGATTAAGAAACTGTAGAGCCAACTCCTAACTGCAGAAGCCTGAGAGAACTTGAGGCCGTGTTTAAATTGTGACAATAAGTAAGGAGTAATGAATACTAGAAGAAATACAGAAGTTAGCTTGGGTCCTGGACCAAGCTAAAATAATCCTAAGAGACATTACTGGGACAGTCAAAGAAATTTGAACATAGACTACAGATTAGATAACAGAGCCCTATAAATGTCAAACTTTAAAATTGTAATAGCTGCACTTACACAGAGAGACAGAGAGAGACAGAGAAACAGAGACAGAGAGAACATTGCAGGGTCTTCCAGGTCCTCTCAGTGGACAGAGATAGGAATGTGCATACCTGTAAGTGTATTTTTTTTTTCTGTCTATAAGAATGCCCACATCCTATATCTACTTAAAAATAGAGATAAGGACCACAAGTTCACACTGCCTCCTGGTAAACCGATCCAATACCATAAAGATATATCCCACTTTTCTCCAAAATACTCTCAACTCTTTCTTCAATTGTGAGAAAACTGGTTCTTATCATCATTTACTAGAATCCAGACAATGTTTATAAACTTGATAATCCATAGTACCAAGATAAGAAAACTCATTGACTAGGTTCCACACCTTTATAGAGTTTTTAAAATTAATGGACAAGTTTTAATAATATAGCTCAAGGAGGTTTGATTTCAAAAAGTATTTTTCTAATGAAACTTTTATCTCTTCCAAAATAGAATGTTTCTATCACTTCAGTCCCTTTATACACCTCAAATCCTCATCCATATACAACCATAGATACATTCCTTTAACTGTGGATTGTTTCTGTCTAAGTTAGGGCTTCATATAAATAAAATCACACACACACACACCCATACACACCACACATACATACACATGCACACACATACACACACATATGCACACACATGTATACACACAAACACACACACACACATGCATGCATGAACTCTTTGTGTCTGAATGATATCTATTAAAAAAACTTTACATATTATTGCACACATTAGTGATTTAATGCTTTTTATTGTGGTACTTTTCCATTTAAAAGTACAGCAAAATCTATCTTCTTTCTGTTTTTTATTTCTATTACATTTGTTTATTTACTTATCTGTGTGGGTGAACACATGATATGTAAGTTTGTGACACATATGTGGAGGTCAGAGTACAACTGGCCAGAATCAGTTCTTGCCTCCTAGCATGTGGATCCCAGAAGATGAACTCAGGTCATGAAGCTTGGTAGCAAGCACCTTTTGCTTGCTCAGCCATCTCATAGACCTCCTATTCTCTTTTGAATGAATATCTGTGTTGCTTCCAGTTTTTACTAATATCATGAGTAATCCTGCTATGAGCATTATATTCTTATACACACAGAATCATGTCTTCAATAGATATCTAAGAGTGAGATCATGACTGGGTATTATAGTTTGGTCCTGGCCATTCACAAAAGCCTATGTGTTGAAGGCTTAGACCATATCTTATGTCACTACTGAAGGTAGTAGAACCTATGGGAGGTGAAGCCTCACTCATTGAAGAAGATAAAATTACTCCTGCACCCTTGAAGTATGTCTTGGGAACCCTGAACTTTACACTGTGTACCCTTGTGTCCTGGCCACAGGAGATAGTCAACTTTTTACCACCCTGTACTCTCCACCAAGAGATGCACAGAAACAAAGCATTCAGCCTAAGAAAACTCTGAAACAATGTCCTCCCAAAATAAATCTTTCTTCCTTTTAACTTGCTGCCTCAGTTATTTAGTTATAGCTGGGTCACGGCAAAGGTGTCTGTTAACTTTGTGACCAATCACTTATTTTTTGAGTCATGGAGAGGACTCAAGATACCTGAAATCCTTGTCCAACATAATGATCTTGTTTTAATTTTGCCAACCTAGAAGATGATGTGATTCATCACTATGGTTTGAAGTTATTGCCCAGATGGGCAATGACTCAAGCGTTTTTAATGTATTTATTGACCAATTGATTATATGCTTTTGGAGTTACTAGTGTTTTTCCCATTTTAAAATTGGTAGTTTTTCCTGTCTCACTGTAAGTAGTACTTTATATATCCTTACTACAAGACCTTTGTCAGACAGACATTGTGAAAATGTACTTCCCAGAATATTCTGGAGCTTCCTTTGATCATAAGTTTTTATTGTGTGCAATGTACAATTCATTGGGTTTTTTAGTGTTTCATTTTTGTAGCCTAACAAACAGATCTTTCTCTCCTAGGTAGCAAATACATTGCCCACATTTTCTCTTAAATATTTTTTATAACTTTTCCTTTCACATTTGTGTTCATGATAATAAACCTTGAGTTAAGTTTTGTGTGAAGAAGCAATAGTCAAAAGGTCTTTTTTTTCCTAATTGATGTATGCAGTTGTCTCTCAGCAATATTTGTTAGAAAGACTATTCTTAGAGAGACATTGGGGCTTGTTTCTATAATCCCAGCACTCAGGAGATGACTCGGGAGGATTATGAAGAGATTAAGGCCAGCCTGGTCTACATAGTGAGCTGGAGGCTAGCTTGAGCTATGGAGTAAGATTCTGTCTCGGAAACATAAACAAAAGACTACTTTTTGCCCATCAAATCACCTTGGTGATCTCGTCATAACTAATTGTTCATATAAATGTGGCTCCTCGACTTTGTTTCTTTGGTTTCTCTGTCATTCGAAACCATGAGGCCAAGTAGTGTCAACCCTGTGATTGTAGCCTTTTCTATAAGCTGCTCCAGTTCTCCTACTATATTTAATTTAATTAATATTTCTCAGCAATGTTTGGGGGTTTTTCGTATTTGAAAAATATTTGTTCCATCTTCCACTAAATGCATTTCAACATATTTTATTTCTTGGAGTGTTGTAATAAAAATGGATTTTAGTTTATTTTTCTCTACTTCTTTTATGTTTACATTTCTTAGCCTTTTCACAAATATATATTGCATATTGAGCATATTTCCCATACCCACTATCTTACCTTTTCTTGACCTCCCTTGCCATTAGTTTCCTTTGTCTTTCTAAAGAGTTTACATCTACTTTCATGTCATGCACACACACATAAAACACACTCACATAATTTTATGTATCTATATAAAATCTGAGAACTACAAACAAGAGAGAATATATGTTTTTATGATAATAGATTACTTTGCTTAATATGACTACTTTTAGTTACACTTATTCTAAAAATGATATAATTTTGTTGTTTATGGCTGAAAAATAATCTATCACATATATATACATTGTATTTTCTTTACTCATTGAATTGGCTTTTAAAATGTCAATTTCTAACTGATTGTTGTTAATATGTAAAAAAGCAGCAGATTATTTGTATCTAAACCTTTATTGAGAAGTGATTCAATGACCCAGAAAGAATGAGCTGAGAGAGAGTAGGTTTGGTGAGTCAGGGTGTGTCTGAATTGCAAAGGACGGAATGAACAGAAACAGAGCCGACATGACAGCACTCGCTCCCGGAACAGCACTTAGCTGGACATTTTCCAAACTCCTGCAGCATGTTGTGAAGTCATTCATAGCCCATACTCTGAAGACAAGGAATTATAAAATACCACATGTAGCAAATGGCAGCCACATTCCACTCAGAATCCTTGAGCTCTAAACATAGTCCCTTTCCCAGCACCACTGCAAAGCACTGGAGAGTCATGGATGAGAACTTGAAGAGCAACTGTATAAAGGATAGCCTGGGTTAAGTCTAGGTACACCTTTCACCTAGACTTGTAGTCAGGAGGTGTCTACAGGCAGTCCAGGGATAGACGCTTCCTCACCTATTCTGAGTCTCAAGGTCAGTTATCCCTGAGCATAGCAGGCTGTGGAAGGGAATGGGGGTCTCAACATACTAGAGAAGAAATAAAGAAGAGCCCAGGCCAGTATGTATCCAGTCATGTGTTTCCTTGGAGCCTCTGGTCGGGGAAGTTCATGAGATGGTTGGTAGAGCTCTGAGAACCAGACCACAGCATAGGTAAAAAGTGCCCCTCTTGAGGCCAGAGATAATGAGAATAATTTAAACCCAATACAGGAAGGTACCCTTTGTACTAGCTGCCCCAAACTTTCCCAAACATGTTTAACACTTAGGGCAGTTTTTCTATATCAGAGCCTAAGATACTCAGGTTTATCCAGCACCTTTATTCTGAGGCTCAGAATTCCATAATCTAAATACGTATTTCTGAGTAATCTCCTAATTAGGACATTTGGGGAAATACAGAGCTGGTGGGATATTGCTATTTTAACAGATTGGAAACAAGTTTATGGATTAGAACAAGACAAAGATTAGAAACAAGCCCACAGGTTAGGTAGGAACAAGACAGGTTACCTCTGTGGTGTGTGTTGAGCTCAGACAAATACGTCACTGAAGAATTCACAGGTAGGTAGAGTTTCCTCTTGGAGAGTGGTAGCAAGGCACTATGAGAGGGTGGCTCCGTGAGGTACAGGATGAGGCCTGAGTGAAGCCACATTGAGAAAAGATAGGTGAATTTCAACCTCTTTGAAAGAAAATCACCTGCTCTGATTCTCCAGAATTGCTAAAGTCAGATCATGGGCCTTGGCAACCCAAGCAAACTAGTTTGGCCACCTATCTCCAATTGGCTAATTGAACAGAAAAAACAAGAAGAAGACCTAATGCCATACACCCTCAAGTCCATCTTTGGGATCCTGGTGTAAGGACTGGGTTAAAACAGAGGGTGAGAAGGATGCATAAGCAGTCCAGGTCCAGTTTGGCCTCACCCGTCACTGGCTCATCAATGTCAGCTCCAGTCTCTCCCTCAAGCTGGTCTAACAAGTTTTAGAATGAAGTCAAAACTGTTTCTGAGAGACAAGCTCCCCTCTGGTTAGCATCAAGCTTCTGCCTTTTATTCTTTTAGCATGAGATCCCTGGGGAAATTCCAGTTCCTTGAGGGACTGCTCTTTCAAAAGTCTGACAGTCAGAAAGGGGAATAAGTGTCTTTTTAGAAACTTTTATTCCTTTCAGGAAAGTTACAGTAGCAACAAAAGTTACCCCATGAGTCAGGACAGGACAAACAATGCTTTTGCCTTTTAAATGATGGATCAGAACTACCTCGGACTTTATTTCATCATACTGCATTTGATTTAGCCTTTTGACACTGGTGTTCTCACGTGTGGGAAAGGATAGGAAAAGGAATTGCAGCAGAACAGAAAACAGAAAGGGCTTTGCAGGACTGAGAGAACCCCTGGTGGTGGGGACACACAGAAGGCTCAACCTGGTGGTCCACAGCAGGGGCACTATGCTGGGGAGGGTGGGGGTTCACAGCTGACATTTGGAACAATCACTCCTCAATAGCCACCTTTGCTCACAACAATCTCTGGCCCTCCCCTCAACTCCTTGACTCTTAAAGGCCCGGGTCAAGAGCCTCTAGGCTTCTTTGTGACCTTTTTCTGCAATGTTGGTTGCCCTGGAAACCACTGCAGCTGGCTCTTGGTCTCCCAAAGCAGGCAGGTTTGTTCTGCTCCACCAGTTCTAAGGACAATGGGTGGAATGCTGGACAAACAGCTCTGGTTTCAGGGCCTGGCCCCAGGACACTCCCCACAACTCACCAAAGTAGGGGAGGGAACAGGATCTGGGAGGAGCAGTGGGGAAGGGGACACAGCAGCTGAAGGCAGTGTGACTCAATATGGAAACTCCCCATCACAATCTTCCTTCTGGAATGATAGTTACAGGGTGCTGTGTCTGTGAGGGATTACATAACAAAGATTTAAGTCTTTTTGGCCATTCTTCCCCTTCTCTCTCACCCTCTCCCTCTCTCTCTCTCTGCGTGTGTGTGTGTGTGTGTGTGTGTGTGTGTGTGTGTGTGTGTGTGTGTATGTGTGTGTGTGTGTGTCATCTCTGGTGTCTTCCTCAGTTGCTCCCCATCTTATCTTTGAGTCAGGGTCTCTCATTGATCATGGAATTTGCTGACTCAGCTAGGCTTGCTGGTCACCAAGTTCCAGGGATCCCCTTGTCCCTGCCGCCCAGTCACCGGGTTTACACGTGTATGTGCCACCCCTAGCCTTTTCCCTGGATACTGGTGGTCCGACCCTGGCCTCACAGCCAAGGCTTTACTAAGTCACCGCCCCAGGTGGCCCAGCGCACAAACCTTGAGTCAATACATTCTTTCACTGTTTTTAAGCAGTAACTTAAATGAACACTCATTACTCAGATCTGTGGATGACCCAAAGCTTAGAGGAGAGTTAATCTATTTCAGAAAACACAACTGATATTTAAAAACAAACAAACAAAAAGAACAGCAAAAACCTCATCTAGGTGGGAAAATGAACTGAGACTCATCAGTTCAAGAAAAGAGGAAAGTGTCTTAAATGAACATGTAAGTTGGTAGAGACCTCGCAGTTTACAGCTGGAACATGCCTGTGTTCTTAGTTATTATTTGCACCCTTTATATTTTGCCTAGGAGCTGGAAACCCCCCAAGTGTACATGTCTTAAAAGTCTAGTTAGCCAATGCAATTTGAACTAGGTTCTAGTACTGTATTTATAACGCATATAGACGTGTCTTAGAATCTCATCAATGCCATTAAAATGAATTCCAAAGCCAAACTACCTAGGTTCGGAAGCCTAGCTCTAATACTTACAAGAGTGTTTTTGAAGAAGTTACTTAATCTCTCTGTGGTGTTGGTTGCCTTATTTATGCAGTGGAGATAATGGGCTACCTCCCTCCTGGAGTGCTTAAGTTATGCAAAAAGCCTCAGAAGAGGAAGTAAATGCCTTGTGATTTCTCTTTCCTTTAGTTATTTGTGTGTGGTTTCAAAAGATGGAGAAATATTTTGTTTGGAGGGCTCTAGACTCTGATCAACCACAATACTCAGATCTCAATTCTGAGTTGGCCTCTAGTCCAGGCTAGCCAGGACTAGCATATATATCTTGACTAGGCTGGCCTTGAACTCTCCATCTTCCTGCTTGAGTGCTGGAATAGTAACCATCCTCCCAGCAGTAAAGATACTCGAAAGAGACATTGTGTCCTTCTCCTTGGCCATGAGACTCTTTAAATAATGCATCACAAGGAATTGGCATTTCCCCAGGATTTTGTGCTAAAAGAAGAAAAAGGCTGATGGGGAGCTTATCTTCTGGAAGGAGATTTCACTGGGTCTTTAAAATTTGCATCCTGTAGAAGAGAATGAATCTTAAACAATATGACCAGAACCAATGACCAATGACTACTCGTGCCTCTTATTATCTGTTTAAACTTAAACCTCACCTAAGTATCCTAAAGACGGACTTGAGAGTCCTTGGTCCTCTTTCCAATGTGCTACATTAGAAAACAATTCTATTCTCCGCATTTCACAGTGACTTATCTCCTGAATTGGCCTGTTGAGAACAGGTGGATGAGTCTAGCTTGTTAGAACTTCCAGGACCCAGGAATACAGGTGTCTACTACCAAGCACTAACTCTATCCACTCTCTGTTGTCAAGCTGTGCTGATCCACTCCTGAGAGAGGAATGAGGCGGGCCAATCACCCCTCCCCAGGATGGCTACAACTATGGGTGCTTTTATGTTGTCCCTTTGGCTTTGGAGGACCTAATGATGAGTCTGTTCCTATACTGGATGATCTTCAAAGACTGTCTTCTGTGAACCTACGGTCACTGGAAAAACACACCTTCCATCACCAGCTCCACACCTAGATCTTATTGGAGCTATGAGAATTAAGTATTTCTGCTTACTTCCTTACTTCTGTTGTCCTTCTCAGGGGGCTTGGGAAGGGGCAGAAAGGCTGTTATCCTGGGAAGATGCAGCATTCTATACATGTCTATTTGTCCAGAGGAGAAAAACCTTACTTTGGGTCAACCCCTCAATTTTCTTGTTGCCCAGTGCATCATCGTGCTCAGATTCCAGCCAAAGCCAGTCTCCTCCTGAGCCCAGTGCTTCTAATGCCAGGAAAGCCAAGAACCTGAACTATCTACCCCCTCTCAACTGAGAACAGTCTTGTATCATACTTTGTAAGAGCAAAGTCACTGTCCAGAAAATAAGCTCTGGATCAGAAATTCTGGAGCCTACAGAGCTTTGAAAAGGGGGGGGGGGGGTGGTAGTGGAAAGATCTAGTTCATTACCAAAGTGCTGACAAGCAAGAGAATTTCAGCTTAATCCCCACAATCCAAAACAGAAAAAGGAAGGCACGGTGGCGTGTGTCTGAAATCTCAGGGACCATGAGGTGGGAAGTGGACAAGCAAACTCCTGGAGCCCACTGGCCAGTCGGTCTAGCCTGTGAAGTTGCTGACCGAAGGTTCTTGTCTCAGGCTACAGATGAAAGGGCAGGAGGAATGACCATTGAGGTTGCCTGGTGTCCTCTAACCTCCACACACTCACATACAACTTTGTGGTATTTTATACATTTCACAGTTGCATCCTTTCTCACTTGCTTCTCTGGAAAATCCCAAACTAATTTGGAGCAACTAACGCAAAACAAAACAAAACAAAAATCAAAACCCACATCAGAAAACTGCCAGGTGTGGTCCTGAGGCTTGAATGTGCTTTCTTCTCATTTACCTAGACATTCTTCACTTCTCAGACCCCAAAGGGCAGGACACTAATTCTGTCCTGATGGCTTTGCAAGCAATGCCTCACTTAGGTTTCACAGCAGCTCCGTAAGGACATGATGGTATGATTTTTCTCTATATTTTCAGAAGGAGAAACTGATGTACAAATGCAGAGCCACATCCAGAAGAAGACAGCAATAACCAAAGTCTGAATCCACTATGCTGCCTTTTACTCTGCTGTGCTCCTTGGTATTTTCTAGAAGTCAGAGATAACTTTTTCATGGAACATTTTATGAGATACTGAAGGTTATCAACAAATGCATTATGATGCTGCTACTGTTCGCAGTAGCAATGTTCAACATCTCATATACTTTAAATCACTGAGAAGGAGTTAGCTTCTTCCTCCTTGAACCTGCTCCCTACAATCTGCTCAGAGGCAGTGGAAACAACTGTAGCCACGCCAGCACCATCTTAGGATGCCTGCTTTCTTGTGGTGGGGGGAGGGGGAGGTGGCTTCACTGCAACAGTGAGCATGACCTTCCCCAGACCTGTAACCACCACACCCTTTTCAGTTTCCCAGACTGCAAAACACCATCTTCTCCTGCATTGTTCTTGAGGAAACTTGGCAGCAAGCACAGAACGTGTCTCTTCCAGCCCCCAGCTCTGCACATGAAAGGCAAGTTGCCGGCTGCAAGGCCCCCAGTCGCCCCTGAGATCCCTGCCAGAGCTTGCTTAGGGAGTGGCCCTGTCTCTTTTGTCAGTGTTCCGACCTGGAGAGTCTGAGCTGGACGGGAACAATAGCTTGCTGGCACGGGGCTGCAGGCTCCAAGTGGCTATCTCAGCAATTTGGTCTGACCCTTACCTCCACCCATGCTGGAGACAGATAGGAGGATGACCAGGAGTACCTCCAAGAGGCTCTGGCTGCTGTTAGGGGAAATGTCTCGTGCTTTATGCCAGCAGAAGCCTCACACATGTCATGCAAGAGGGCAAGAAGGCTCAGCTCTCCAGCCTGGGCTACTGTCTATTCTCTCCTCACTCCAGTTGGCTGACCAGGCTTTACCATCCATATTGGACTTTTGCTTTGAGAGGTTCTCTGTGTTGACTAGAACAAGATCCACACTTAAGGTTATGACAGCCGGAAACCCTATAACTAGTAATGCCTTGGGTACTCCTTCAAGGTTGGCAGGTGAGGCTGAGGTTTGTCTACCCCAGTGAAATCAGGAGGCAATGAGCCAATATAGAAGGCTGCTTCTTTCTGATTGGACTGTCTACATCTAAATCATTTCCTAGAAACTGGAACACATTCAAAGTTGAAGAAAACACCCCCATATTGTTAGTATTGCTCCATCATGTGTATGTGGTGATTTAGATGTGAAATGTCCCCACAGCTTCAAGTGTCCGAACCCTTGGTCCCCAGCAGAGAGCACTGTTTTGGCAGGTTGTGTAACCTTTACAATTGTGGCCTATCTAGTAGTCAGCCTTGATGATTTCAACTTCTACTTCTGGCTCAGGCCCTCTGCTTCCTTATCTCCTGCTGTCAAACACTAAGCTCAACCAGCTCCCAGGCTTCCCCACCAAGAACCTTGGGTTAAGGCTTTCCTCCCTTAAGTTACTTTAGTCCGGTGTTCTATCATTGCAGTGAGAGAAGGAACCAATATGGGGTGGGGAGTTATATGCCCATTATACAGATATGAAAACTGAGGACCAAAGAAGTGAGTATAGCATCCACCCTTTTTCACTTCAACAAGTACTTTTCCCTTCTACACGTACTTCCCACTTTAATAAGCTACTATCATGTGGTCACCACGCAGGGTGAGTGAAGATAAAGACAAGTATTGGGAACTACAGAGAAGATTGCACAACTCTGGGGGTGTGAACCTCTTAGAAAGTGGAGCTCAGTGGCAAGCATTTACTCAACAGGCACAAGGTCCTGGACTTGATCTCTGCTCTAGAAGGCAGGAAAGTGGGAGGGGATGTGTTGAGAGGGAGAAGGAGAGGTGGGAGGGTGGGCCTCTAGGAATAGCGGCTCACATCTCTAATATCAGCATTTAGGAAGCAGGCGCAGGAAAACTACTAATTAAGGCTAGCCTAGGGTGTATAGAGAGAGACTCAGTCTCAAAAATCTAGATGAAAGGGGGGTAGGGAGGAAGGAAGAAAGGAAAGCCAAAGGACAGACATCTGCTGTGATCTAGGAGGTGAACTGATGCATTCAGGGAGGTGGCTACCCAGGATGAGGGCCTGCCTAAAAATAAGCATGTGCTTCAAGCCACTGAGTGACAGTCTCTTCCCGGGCACAGCTGGGTCAGTGCAGCAAAGTATTGGGGGAACAAGAGACTAGGAGACTGAGTGTCCCCAGGGGAGTTAAGCAAAGCTATTTTGAAGTCAGTTTATTGGGCAGCCACAAAGATTCCCACATGCTTTCTTGATGACCATCAGAGGCTCTTGGTTCAGGGAGCTGATGAAGACAGTAGGCTCAGGTCAAAACTGACTTAGCTAAAGATAAGGTCTGGGAGTCACACAGACAAGCAACAAAGCTGAAAGGGATTTCATGGCACACTTTTAGCCAGAGCAGAAAGCCTCTGCCTGGAAACTTTCTTGGCTCTAAGGACACTCCAGTAACTTGAGGGTTGGTTATGGAGAGAGGTAGCTGAGAAGTGACTTGCTGGAAGCAGCTGATTCTAGTGACCAGATGGACAGTTTCTACCATCCAGGTATGTCTGAGGGAAGCACGAGGAACCAGGTACTGGTTGTCTAGAAGAATCCATTCACATCCATAGTGCTGGTGGGTGGTATCTTCCCATTGGCTGAATACTGTGGCAGTGCCAACTACCCAATCTGCTGGGGATTTACCAAGGTTTTTTGCCCAAGGTTCAAAGGTTCTCCAATCTACCATCTGCAGTCCCTGCTTCCCAAATCCCTTGCCCTAAGATACTATCTGTAGCTCCTGGTGAGTCATTGTCCAAGACTCTTGTTTGTCCCCAGCTCACTGGGAACAATTACACACCCTGAGATAGGAGGTCACCCTCCTGAGCCCTTGTTCCACCACTAACCTCAAATGCCTTCCTGTTGTCACTGTGCCCCAGAAGTGCCTGTAACCAAACAGAAAATACCCATCAAGGCCTCAGTGACTTGGGTCCCAATCCTTGAGCAGCTATTTGCAGATGTGATCCAGACTCAGCTTACATCTGTTGAGAAACTACTATGTGCATGCCTGAAACTTCACCTGTGTGATGTCATCATGAGCCAAAATGGATGATCTCATTGGATAGAATCTAGATGGTCACTAGCCTGTGGTAGCTGACTTACAATAAATTCTTTATCTTTTTTTTATTTTTTAAATAAAAATATGTGGATCCTTTCTTTGTAAAATAATGTTAATAATTATCAAGTCCAACTAAAAAGATTCTAGTTTTTCAAAATTTTTATTTATATATGCCTCTGTGTGTGTGTGTGTGTGTGTGTGTGTGTGTGTGTGTGTGTGTGTGTGTACATTTGTGTGAGTGCCCAACAATGCCAAAAGAGAGCACTAGGTACCCTGAAGCTGGAGTTACTGAAAATTGTAAGCTTCCAGATGGGAATGCTGGGAACAGAACTCAGATCCCCTGAAAGAGCAGCATGTGCTCTTAACCACTGAGTCATTTCTCCAGGGCCAAAGCAAGATTCTATTAGTAGTAAAAATATTACCAATGTTATGGCAGACAATTGAAATAAAAGTATAACATATAGAATCCTTCAAAGAACATCTCTAAAATATATGAGTACTTAGATAAATTAGAAACTATTTTAGTTACTATATTTTGATATTCGAACTTGACATGGTGTTGCATGAATAAATGAAACTCAGGGATAGATCTCTGAGAAAGTCAGAGATATCAGAGAGAGTAAACACCACAGTCAGATCTTACCCAGCTGTCTTCCAGCTTCCTCAGCCTGGCTTCTCTTGGCTTCCTCACTTCTGTCTTTCTATGCCTGCCTTAAGTACTCTCTTGATAAGTTAAGGCATGACCCCACCTCTGCCTGCCCGAGAGCCTGGAACTCCTTTTATAAGCTAAGATGACCTGAACTCAGTTTGGATTAAGGGGGTAGGTTACCACTCCCAGGATATTCCCTGTGCTAGGATTAAAGGTGTGAATTACCACTCTCTGATTCTCCTAGACTGAGTTGTTAGATCCCTCTAATATCTCCGAAACTTCTGGAGCTTTTATTAAATCCCCACATATCCCCTTTTGTGTCAAATTTTTTAAAAAAGAAGATGATAGCTAACATAGGAAAAACCATATACAATAGGTACAATACTTATATACAATATATACAAACAATAAATGAGTAATGTCCAATCCATTAACAATTGACAATTCAAAGAAAATATTTCATTAATTATCCTATTTTGATAAGTCCAAAGGATTATACCTAATTCACTTTCTTTCTAACTTGTATTACTAACTAAAAGCTATGATTTTGATGTCTTTTAAACTTAATACACTTTAACTTCAAAGTTTCTTTTCTAAAACTGCCCCTAGAAAACTATAACTATAACTTTAAGTATCTCATCTTCAACTACCTCAGAGACCCAAGAAGGAAATATTAACCCAAATAACCAGGAAGTGCAAGCAACTTCCAAAATCTAGAAATGACAGAGATGACACCTATCTGCTTGGACAGTCACCCAAAGTTCCTTTATAAAGTTGAGGCATCCATCTTCAGCCTACAGGCTCAGAGTCTCTTTTCATCTCAGTGAAGCAGAAAATCTGCTCTGTCCATTTTGGTATAGTTCAGTCACTTCTCCTTGTGTCCTGAAGATTGAAGTCTCTCTTAAAAGTCCTTTTCAACTTTCCCTTACGGTTGGCTATTGGTCTCTTGCCGATATTTAGCCTTAGATGGAGTTTACCACCCACTTTGAGCTGCATTCCCAAGCAACCTGACTCTGGGAAGACCTGGGCCAGGGGCTGCTACCGGCCTCACACCATCCATGGGCCATATCTGACAGTTTTCTCTGAAAAGCAGGAACCTGAAGGATCATCTCAGCTTGTTCTGTCAAAGTTCAGAGGTCACTTTCAGAGAGAACCTGCAGGTCCAGTTTAAACAGCATACTGTCAAGCAGTCAATACAGGGACAGGTTCTTGTCCAATGACTAACCATTGCCACAAATAAAGTAGACTCTAAATGGAGTGTCTTTAATGCCCATTTTTCTCTTGAAGTAGGAGCAGACCCGTCTCACTGTCCAGAAAAGTCTAAGTTCTTAAAATATTTTGAATGCCATATTCTATGGATCTCCGAAGTGTTTGAAGAAGACCTGTTCATCTAAAATATATTTTCTCGATCTTGAAAACATATCTAACATGACTAACTACTAACTTGCATTGCTTTATATTCTAATTAATTGGTAATAAAAACATTCATGGACTAGCAACTTGTATTAAAATGTTAGATGAACTGAATAAGTATACCACCTTGAACAAGCATAGAGATATTTGTACAGTAACACAATTAATCTCAATATCCACAATTTGTATACAATATACAAAAAAAACCAATGCAATGTAAAATATTTAAAGCTAGTAAATCCTTTTAAAAGAGGACTCAATAATCTATCCTTATATCCTATATATCTCTATCCTCTTTTTCTTCCTATTTTTTTAAACATAAATTCTTGTTAAACTTTTTCCTATTAACCATAACTATTAATAATTTTTAACAAATTAACCTAAACAATGACAATCATCCATAACCCACTAAACAACGAAAAAAAACCCACCATACCACTTGGGAATGTGAACCCCATGCTCTTAAATTTACTTCCTGCTGACTGGGGTGACGACATCTTTTGGGGATCCTGAAAAGTTTTGTTAAATGTCAAGTCCTGAAATGAGTAGCTGTGTCATTTGTTGTCCAGTCTCTGCATAACAGGAAAGTACACAGCTTGTCTCAAGTCCTGGGCATAGTAGTCTCTGAAGCTGGTTTATCTCAACGAGCTGCCTTGAAATTGGCCTGAGCAGCTTGAGCCCAAATCTGATCTTTGATTGGCGTTTGTCAGCCTAGTGGCTTTGTCAGAGTACATGTGAAACCATCATTGTGGGGCTCCATCTTCCTTTTGGATACTTCAAGTTCACAATTAGGCATTATCATGGATCACTGCAGAAAACTGGTAAGAGACTAAAACCCAACACAATGTATAGGAAACTAAATATATAATGATTTATTCAGCATAGGATTAGTAACAATAGAATAGTCCCTTATTTTTGTTATTCTTCTGTCCCATATCAGGTAGCTCTTCTGAGCCAGAGATCTTGTATTTTCCTTTAACAAATATGCTTGAGTTTAGAGAAGGAGAGAGCCACACTCCAATTCTAAAGCCAGCTTTAAATTATAATCAAACTGGGAATTCAACTTATAAAAAAATTATAGAGGTTAAGCAATGAGATTTTACCCTATGAAGTATACTGGCACTAATAGTTATGATACTCTTTTGCTTGCAAATTTTCCTGGATAACCTCCCTTTTGCTTTAGATGTCTAAATGTCCAAAGTCTTTTAACTTCTTGAAGATGGGTGTTTCCAGTTTTCTGGACAGACAAGAACAGAAACCTTCCCCAACCCTTGTTTTTTCTTATAACTTAAAGAATTGTAATATGGATGGATGAGCTATCAATTCTTAGTTTCATGAATTTCTCTGGTTCAAATCAAGTCTTTTATTAATTTTGATGATATCCATAACTTCTCTTCACCTGTGGAAACAAAAGCAAAACCCCTTCTCCAACGTAGCACATACCCTGGCTTCCATTCAGAGGTTAGTACATCTTTGAAGTAAACAGGCTGATTTAGTTCAGCTGTTTTTTTTCTATAGTCCAATGCCTTTCAGCAACTGTCGTTCCTTTCGTATTAGCATTGAGAAAATGTAAAGTTAATAAAGCATTATGCAGTCTATTTCTGGGGGTCTTTGTTATTCCTTTCTGTTTATCTAGCATATCCTTTAGAGTTTGATTTGATCTTTCTATGACTGCTTGCCCCATAGAATTGTGTGGTATTCCTGTAATATGCTTTATATTGTAATAAGTAAAAAATTGTTTCATTTTACTAGAGATATATGCTGGAGCATTGTGAGTCTTAATTTGTATAGGTATTCCCATGATGGCCGTAACTTCTAGAAAATGTGTGATTACAGAATCAGCCTTTTCTGAACTCAAAGCAGTTGCCCATTGAAATCCTGAAAACGTATCTATTGTATGTTGGATATATCTTAATTTTCCAAATTCTGTAAAATGAAATACATCCATCTGCCAGATTTCATTTCTATGTGTGCCTTTAGGATTACTTCCTACTGGCAATGGAGTTTGGTTATAGAAAGAATAGGTGGGACACCTTTTTACAATTTCTTTGGCTTGTTGCCAAGTGATAGAGAAATCCTTTTTTAATCCTTTGCTATTGATGTGATGCTTTTTATGAAATTCTGAGGCCTCTAATACATTTCCTATTAATAATTTATCAATTTCATCATTACCTTGTGCTAGAGGACCTGGCTGACACATATGGGATCGAATGTGTGTTATATAGAAGGGATGATTTCTAGTCCTGATTATTTCTTGTAACTGAATAAATAATGAAGTTAATTCTGATTCATCATTAATAAAATCAACTGTTTCAATGTGTAGAACAACTCTTTCTGCACACTGAGAGTCAGTGACTATGTTAAGAGGTTCAGTAAAGTCCATTAATACCTTGACAATAGCATATAATTCTGACTTTTGAACAGAATTATAAAGGCTTTGAGCCATTTTACTTACATATTTTGATTTGTAATCTGCCTTTTCTTATTTGTTTGCATCGATATAAAATATAGGGTCTCCAGAAATTGGTTTATCTCGTACAATACGAGGGAGAATCCGATTAGTTTTCTTTAGAAATTCAATTCTTTTGCTTTGATATTGTTATTAATATCTCCCAAAAAATTACTGCAGGCTCTTTGCCAAGGTTCACTTTCTACCCATAATTGGTCAACAATTTCTGTTGGGTCCATTCCTGTCAATTGACAAAGCCTTAACTTTCCTTTAAAAATAAGTTCAGAAATCTTTTCCACATGTCTTTAACTTCTTACTCGGTTTATGTGGAAGAAATATCCATTCCAATATAACATTTTCCCTTTGCATTAAAATTCCTGTAGGAGAATGCTTAGAGGGCAAGATAACTAGAATGCAATTAAGGTCTGGATCCACATGATCCACATGTGCCTCCTGTAATTTCTTTTCCACCAAAGCCAATTCTTTCTCAGCTTCAGGTGATAACTCTCTCGGACTATTTAAGTCCTTGTCACCACTTAACGTTTTGAACAGATTATCTAGTTCATCATTTTTAAGTCCAATAGTCGGTTGTAAATTGGCAATGTCTCCTAGTAGTCTTTGAAAATCATTAAGTGTCTTCAATCTATCTCTCTTGATTTGGACCTTTTGGGGTCTAATTTTTGTTGGCCTATTTTATATCCTAAATAATCAATGGAATCCCTTCTTTGTATTTTTTTCTGGGACAATCTGTAATCCCCAAGCAGACAAAATTCTTTTCAAATCTTTAAAAAAAAATTTCTAAGGTATCAATATTTAAATCAGCCAACAAGATGTTATCCACGTAATGATAAATTATAGATTGTGGAAATTTGTTACACATTTGTTCTATTGGCTTTTGTGCAAAATACTGACACAGAGTAGGACTATTCAGCATTCCTTAAGGGAGGACCCTCCACTGGAATCTCTTTACAGGCTGAGAATTATTATAAGTGGGCACTGTAAAGGCAAATTTTTCTTTGTCTTGTTCTTGTAAAGGTATTGTGTTTAAAAAAAAAAAACAGTCTGTTAAATCAATAACTATAATAGCCCATTCTTCAGGTAACAGAGAAGGCAAAGGAATCCCAGATTGTAGAGATCCCATTGGCTGGATTACCTTGTTTATCACCCTTAGATCTGTTACCATTCTCCACTTTCCAGATTTCTTCTTAATAACAAATACAGGAGAATTTCAAGGGCTGGTTGATTCTTCTATATGCTGAACATTTAACTGTTCCTGTACCAGCTGCTCTAAGTTCTGCAATTTCTCTTTCGTTAGAGGCCACTGATGAACACATATAGGCTTCTCTGTTAGCCATTTTAGAGGTAGTGCTATGGGTGTTTTTGAAAGATCAGCAGCTGTTTTGTCTTGTTTCTCTATAACCTGAATGGTCTGTGACTGTTTCTCATAATACCTTCTAATGTTTTTTTCTGGAACCATATGCTAGTTCATGGCTTATTTCTGTATTTGGAGGAATATTAATCTGCATGTTCCACTGTTGTAGTAAATCTCTTCCCCATAAATTTATAGCAATATCAGCCACATATGGCTTCAATATTCCTCTCTGTCCTTCTGGTCCTATACACTCAAGCCATCTTGCATTCTGTTTTACCTGGGATATCGACCCAATACCCAAAAACTGAACATTTACCTCCTGAAGGGGCCAATTTGAATGCCATGACTCTGGTGAAATTATTGATACATCTGCCCCTGTATTAGTAAGCCTTCAATAATAACGTCATTTATTTGTACTTTTAATTTTGGCCTTTGCTCATTGATAGAAGTTTGCCAAAATATTTGCTTTATAATTTTTCCTGATTTTTTTCTTTTTCTGTAGATTTTCTATCATTCCATGTAGTATGTCTTTTTAAAATAGGTTTTAATTTTTTAATTGTTCTGGGAAGGTGTTTCCTCCACAATGGCAGGGTAAGACTGGATTGGATTTGATATGGGGGCTTTTGAAAGCCCCCTTGGGGATTTCCCAAGGGCATAAAGTTACCTTGTCTGTCCCTTGTTGATCTGCATTCATTTGCCCAATGTCTCCTTTTCCACACCTTCTGCATATTCCAGAAGGGAGGGGTGTTCTCTTGGGATTATTCTAAAAGCACTGTTTCTGGGAACAACTTGTTTACAATCTCTTTTTATGTGACCTTGCCTTCCACAATTGTAACATTTAACATTTTGATTTTTTCTTATACCTCTAGAAATAAGCTCTCCCACCCAGTTATCATCACTCTCGTAAGTCTCCATATCAATTGTCTCATGAATCCAATCCTCCAAAGGTGCTGACCTTGCTTTTAAAGGTCTAAGTATTTTTTTTCATTGTAGATTGGCATTCTCAAAAGCCAGTGATTCAATTATTATTCATCTGGCTTCTGAGTCCAGTCCTATTCTGTTTACTGCTGCAGTTAATCTGTGCAAAAAGTCTGTAAAAGTTTCTTTGGGGCTTTGAATTACTTTAGTGAATGATTCAGTTTTCTTTCCCATTTTTTCAATCTGGTCCCAAGCATTTAAAGCTGCCATGCAGCATAAATCCAGAGTATGTTCATTTTATAAAGACTGCCTGTCAATATCAGCATAATCATCCTCCCCAAGAAGTTGGTCTTGGGAGACTTCTATGCTTCTGGCCCTGCTTCTTTGTTTTATGGTTTTATCCCCCTCCCTCCACCGTGATTTCCATTGTATAAGCGGTTCAACCTCTAACACAGCTGTAACCATATCTAGCAAATCTTTAGGGATATCCCGATTACATCATGACCAGCTGTTCAACATTTGTTTGACAAATGGCAAATGCATCCCATATGTTACAATTGCTTCTTTTACTCTCCGTAATTCTAATATTTGTACTGGAGCCCAGCTATTTTCTCTATCATACGTATCGTCCTTTTTTTAAAGGTTACTGTTTTTGTCTAATTTTAGATGGCCTTGCTGAAATTCGATCTTCATATTCCTCTGTTTAAATTTGAGCATCTTTGTGTTCTCTCTCAACAGGCTTTTTAAAGACCTTTTTCTTTGGATTTATATTAGTCGACTTTTTAAGTGATAACAAAGAAATCAAGTAAAAAATATTCATAGTAAACACTATGATAAACATTATGATATTTCCATCTACCTTATTTATGTTTTCCTTCACTGGTTTTAATACCAAATTGTCTAGAAAACGGTTAAAGTATGACCAAGCACCCTTCATTGCTTTAAACAAATTCCCTCCTTTTTAAAAAAATTGATTTACTCATTGAATGTTGTCTGTTGGTGATTCAATTGATTGTGAAATGGGAAAGCTACTTAGTGTGATAGCAACCCAAGGAAGGGTCCAAAAAGAAAAAAGAAACAACCACCAGGGGAAAGAGGCCACTGTCTGAAAGACTTACCCAGATGAGAGTGAAAGGAAACACGTGTGGCCAGTCTGCCTAAGGCTGGAGGCTAACTCAAAACAGAAAGCCTAGCTGCCAGTAATTACTCCTCCAGCCACATGTTGTTTTGACAACAAGTGTGGTTTTTATGTAGGAGGGGAGGAAATCATGCCCCAAAGTTGGATGCCAATTGTTGCATGAATAAATGAAACTCAGGGATAGATCTCTGAGAAAGTCAGAGATATTAGAGAGAATAAACACCACAGTCAGATCTTACCCAGCTGTCTTCCAGCTTCCTCAGCCTGGCTTCCCTTGGCTTCCTCTCTTCTGTCTTTCTATGCCTGCCTTAAGTACTCTCTTGATAAGTTAAGGCATGACCCCACCTCTGCCTGCCCGAGAGCCCGTAAACTCCTTCTGTAAACTAAGATGACCTGAACTCAGTTTGGATTAAGGGGGTAGGTTACCACTCCCAGGATATTCCCTGTACTAAAATTAAAGGTGTGAATCACCACTCTCTGATTCTCCTAAACTGACTGTGGTTAGATCCCTCTAATATCTCCAAAACTTCTGGAGCTTTTATTAAATCCCCACAACATGGAGTTTGAAAGTATATACAGCTTACAAACTAGAATGGTTAATAATCAGTATTAAGTGATAGTCATTTTCATTTGGCATGTGGTTTATCAATATTATGATAGTGTAGAGGTCATGTCCAACAGAAACTATACTCCTGTTTTTTTTTTTTATTTTAATCATTTTCTAAGCTGGCTCGGTGTGGTATAATACTATCCAGTGAGAACTACAACTGGTAGTCAGTCCCACAATCAAATGGTATGTAACTCATTTCCTACATTGTACTATGTTCTAAACTGTGATGGACAATGGATTAGATATTTCTAATACAATTTCAGTGCCTTTTGAACTAGAAAAAAATTAAAAATAGAATTACCATTTGACCTAGTTATGCCACTCTTAGACATATACCTAAAGAATTCCATAGCATACCACAAAGATACCTGCACATCCATGATTATTGCTGCTCTATTTGTGAAAGCAAGGAAATGAAACTATTATAGAAGTCCATCAATAGATGAATATATGATAAAAATGTGATACATATACACAAGGGAACTTTATTCATAGTAAAGAAAAACAAAATTATGAAATGTGCAGGAAAGTGGATGAACTGGAAAGTTAAATGAAATGATACAGTCTCAGAAAGTCAAAAACATCACGTTCCCCTCATATGTGGCTCCTAGCCTATAAATATGAATGTGGTGACTGGGTAAAAGCTAAAACTGGGAAGAAACCAGAAGAGGGCAAAACAAAT
Source organism: Phyllotis vaccarum (assembly GCA_033318265.1). Taxonomy (NCBI): domain Eukaryota; kingdom Metazoa; phylum Chordata; class Mammalia; order Rodentia; family Cricetidae; genus Phyllotis; species Phyllotis vaccarum. The sequence continues at coordinate 11,064,997 of JARWLC010000011.1, read as the reverse complement.
GGCACATGAAAAGGAACGAAACTAGTGGGGAGCAGGGGGTTCCATTAGGAGAAATCAGGGGGTAGCAAGGAGGAGAATATGAGGGAAGGAGGAAGGATATTCATTAAAACACACTTTGCTCAAAAATGACATAATGATATCTAATACCTTGTATGTTAATTTTTAAAATCTTTTTTTAAATTAAATGAATTAAAAATAGAAACTTAGATACCTCCCAAGTTGACTAACACCTGATGTCTACTTCTGGCCTCTACATGTGCTGTGCCAACATGTGTATCTACACCCATACAAGCACAGATACACATGCAAATAAATTTTTAAATTTAATTTTAAGGGGCTAGAGATGGCTTAGTCAGTAAGAGTTCTTGGTCTACAAGCATGAGAGCCTGAGTTCAAATCTCCATCATCTACATGAAAGCTGGGCATGTCTGTGCATGCTTATAAGTCCAGCATTTGGGGGTGGAGGTAAGGACAGATAGATCCTAGTAGCTCAATGGACAGCCAGCCTGGCTGAAATGGGAGCTTCTGGCTCTGTGAGAAACCTTGCTTCAAGGCAGTAACGTTGAGTGTGGTAGAGGAAGATGGTCAACATCTTGTTCTGGTTTTTACATGGGCACACACAGGCACATGAATCCACATAAACCCTTGCACATACCCCACACACACATACCACACACACACACACAAATGCAATTTCAACTTAATGAAATTTCAATTTGCTGTGAGTTTATTGACGCATAAGCCTTTCCTAAGTCAAGGAGCATCTGTAGACAAGTAAAAACCTCACAGGCAGGAGAGTGAGACATAAAGCAATGAGCTTTTACAGGCAAAACAACTACAAAGGTTCTAAGAACAACACAGCTTCCAAAGTTCTGAGAAGTCTTCATGTGAGATCTGGAGCATGTGCTGAGAGAGCTCACTTTATCACTGTTAGTGTCAGCAAAACTCTGAAGGCAGAAGCAGAGGGGCCGTGAAGAATAAGGAGAAGCACACAAGGAAAGGACTCTAAGGGAGGTGGTGGAGCAGTCACAAGGTGAGGAGATAAAATGGAGATCACAAAAGGTTCTGGTAAGAAGTCAGTTAAATGATTGAGCACAGTCTGAGGCTTGGAGATGGGAATGAGGACATAAGAAGTGGAATTTTCCAAAGGTTCGTGTAAATACAGTATACGGTAGACCACCCACAGTAGAAAGAGCAAATGAGAAAAAGTCAACTCCAGCACTAGAGTATCTGAGCACTAAAACTGGCTAACGACCTGTTTCATGTTGTCAGCAACCTGGTGAAGTGGTCTCTTCTAAAGGAGGTTTCATAAAATGTGAAGCTGATGCCAGAATTCAGACACTGACAAAGTAGAGGTTTAGAGCACATTGCCCTATCCACCTACCTTCTCTACCTAGAACAGAGCTGGAGTAGTGCCATCTACACAAAAAATAAGCCCAGAGAATAGGAACCAAAACCCTTCACTCCTCAGGGGCAGGATCCTGTTCCAAGGTGTCACCTGCATGGGAATCCCCAGTGTCCCACCTTTAGGGAGTCCTGGCTTTATCCTGAATCCCCACACAAAGGCAAAGCCTGCTCTTCTGTTACAGCCAATCCTAGGCCTTTAGATAGGAGTGATGAATTTTACTTAAGCTGATACCATACTTAAAAGGCAACCTTTCAAAATCTGGAGTCATGATCCCTCTGTACCTGTCCCCCTTCTCCAAAATGTGTGGCAGTCCTGGATATGCCATCCTGCCTATTTGCTGTTTTGTATCTTTTTGCCCTCACATTACCCCATTTCCCTGCCCCAGAAAGTAACAAAGGGGGAGGAGTATGTGGGCACCCAGAGGATGAGAGATATGTAAGAGTCTTCCATGTCACAGAAAGCCAGAATATATCCTTTAGGATACAGAGAGGAACATGGAGGACATTCTTTAAATCAATGATTCAAGCCCTAGCCATGGAGGAAGTCTGTAAAGGAGTATCTGTCCAGAGCTGGGGAGATGGCTCAGTTGATGAGGTTCTTGCAATCCAAGTATAAGGGCCTGAATTCAGTCTCTGGCACTCGTGTAAAAAGCCGGCCATGGGACCATGCACCTGTAACCCAGTACTGGGGCGAGAGATACAGGAAACTCCCTTTGGCTGGCTGGCCGACCAGTCTAGATGAATTGTCAATCTCCAGTCTAGAGAGAGACCCTGACTCATAAAATAAGGTAAAAAAAAAAAAAAAAAAACAATAGAAAACACCCAACATTAACTGCTCACCTCCAGGTGCACACAGATGCACACACAGAGAAATACATGCAGGGGTGGGAACAGGCACAATCTCCCAATTCAGGCCTTTCTATTTCTCTCTTACTCTATGTAAATCTCACATACATGTTGGAGACCTTGGTCTTCGCAATCTCAGAATCTAGGCTTGATGCTACCCTGTGAAAGTTAAATACAACTAAATTTGCATTTATTTTTCAAACCTTAATATTTATGAAAACACCAATCTTGGACATCAGAAGGAATTTAGAAAGAAAATGACATAGTCACCACTATCTAGGGCTAACTGGACGATTTGGGATATATGGCTCATACACAGGACCTAAAAACCTCAGTGCTCAAAGTTGTCCTACTGAATGACAAGGGGGCTCAGGCCTGGAGAGGAAATATACTCTTCTGACCCTGTAGCTATCTGAACTCCAGGCTAAACTTCCAAGGGAACTGTAACACTTGTCCTAGTACATTAAGGAACTTTTCCAGGGATCTAAAGTCAGCTTTTCAGGGCCACAGGCACAGAGGACCATCAAGGGCTAGATGCAGGAAAATGGCTTTCCCAGCCCACCTACTCTGAGAGCTGGCCTCCCACAGTGGTTCAATCTGAGCTGGGAGATCTGCTCTGCCCGCAGATGACGGAATGGCAAAACTAAAGGCTTCTGGGAAAAATGAGCAGAGCCTGCTTTCACCTGTTGCCCCCCCCCACCCGACAGCTGTAGAAGATGAATGAGCCCCCCGCCAGGGCAACAGCAAAGGACAGGCTAGCTCCAGCCCTCAGATCAACCCCCAACCCATCTGTGACCTCTGTGCTCCTGTATATGTGTGTGTGTATGACACGTGCACGCGCGCACACACACAGAGACATACACACACACACAACAAACAAGCGTCCTGAAAATTTTCACCTCAGTACAAAGATTCAGCCCTTCCAGCTCCAGTGTCCCCCAACTAAGAACTTGTGTAAGGGAAACTGAATAAGGTGGTCACAGGATCTTGAGCCATATGCTCACTGCCCATACTTTATGAATATTTTTTTTCTGTCTTCTCTCCTTGCGGTCACTAAGGATGAAGGAGCCTGGTCTGTGTAGGGGAGGCAGCGAAGATGGCAGCAAAGATGGCATCAGTACCCGTTCCAAGAGTTACCTCTGCAACAACTGTTCCTCGGCTACCTAGGAGCAAATGCAGACAGGTGCCCCATGGCAGCCATGATTTCTTGCCTCTCTTCTTCACGTTTGTCTCAAGCAGTATATTCCTAGTGTTCAGAAATCTCCCTTTACACATCACAACTGCTCTTCCATTCACTTTAGGACCCTGAGATTCTCAGCGTTGAAGCATCTTGCTGTCTGTGTGCTTCAAAAATAACTGAATTTTGTATCTATCTCTCAAAGCTAATTGTACACAAAGCACAGGATTAGGCTATTAGAAATCATTTGAGCAGAAAAAGAAACCAGTGGCATCTTTGAGGGTTCTGTGTCTCGTAGTGTCGTATCAGAACTTTGTTTTAAGTTTAGTTATTTTATTATTTTTATTTTACTTATTTTTTTCTCTTTTTTCCCTACAGGTCCTTTGAGTGTATATTACAGGTTCCAGTTTAGTGTTTTATAGGATCCTGAGTGTGCAAATAAATGGGTCTCTGCATCTATGTCTGTTTCTTGTGCATTTTATTGGGCTCTTTTCTTTCTGTTTTTTCCCACTCAGATGTATTAGTCTTTGTTCGATCTTATTTTGTTTTATTATTACTCCTTAGAAGCATGCTTGTTTTCTAATGAGAGACAGAAAAAAGTGGGTCCAGATGGGAGATGAGGTGAGGAGGATCTGGGGTGGGGGGACTATAACCAGGGTGTACTATGCAAGAAAAATCTATTTTTAATAAAAGAAAAAATGAAGATAAAAGCAGGTGCAGTGGTACATGCATGTAATCATAGCAGCCAGGAGGCTGAGGCAGGAGGATTATAAATTTGAGTCCTGCTTGGGTTACATAGCAAGTTCCAGGCCAGGGTGGGCTATACAGCAAGAAAAGATCTAACTGAAGGAGGAGGATGAAGAAGAGGAAGAGGAGGAAGAGAAAGAGGAGGAGGGGAGGGAGGGAAGGAGAGAGAGGAGGGAGAGAAGGAGAGGAGGGGAGGGAGGGAAGGAGAGAGAGAAGGGAGGGAAGGAGAGGAGGGGAGGGAGGGATGAAAAAAAGGAGGGAAGGAAGAGCATTTAAAAGAATAGTAATACCAACTTGCCATGACTTTTGGGGGAAGCAGGAGTGACTGGGGTCATATGCCAGCTAAGTTGGAATGTTCTAAAGCGTGGAGTAATAAAATTCCATGTGGAGTGCTGATATCAGGACCAGAAGCCAAGGATCGTCTTGTTTGTGGAGGAATGCTATATTAAATTGTCCAGATCATAGCAAAAAAAGAAGGAAATGGGAAGGTGCCATTGCCATTCCTAGCCCATCAGATGGTTTCCTGGGTCCTACTGCTGATATCTGACCTTGGAGGTCACAGAAAGCCTCCTTGAGAAACTCCCTCATTCTAATATTTCTAATCTAGTTGTTAAATTTGATCAACATATTTTCTTGTCTAGTAATTCCTTACTGTTCATGGTAGTAAATTTTGAAAGTATAAATAATCAAAAAGAGTAAAGCATAACTAATGTGTCTTCTCCCCCAGTGATGTCCTTCTTCCACTTTTTCTGCAATGCATAAGCTCTTTGTTAAATTGTAGCTTGTAGAATGATAGCATTGGTTTGTGGCATATCTATATTAGGTTCTGCATTTGCTGTACATGTTTGATGTTGGCTCAGTGAGAGTAACACACTGGAAAGAGTTACCTTATAGAACACATGACCATTTGAATCTCATTACCTCTTGGATTTATCATTACCCCTGATGTCTTTGTATACAGACATGGTGAGGCCCATACCTGTTTGTTTCTCAGCCTCCAGCATAATCATCTAACTTAACAGAACGTCTAAGAATTTCTGTTACTGTTTGAAGTTTTCATTTTGTCTCCAGTGCTGGAAATTGAACCTAAGGCCTTATGCATGTTGAGCAAGCATTTTACCATTGAGCTCCATCTCCAGACATGGGTGAACCTAGGCAAGCATTGCCGTTTTACCCTTTAGCTTTGCAGTGCTGTACGACTATGATGCACAGTGGATAATGGTACAGGAGGGCACATGTAAACTATTTCTTTGAACTCTAATCACTTTCACAGCAGTCTACCCACACAGGCAGTAAATTATACAATAGCCCATGTGCCCAGGACTGGTCCTTGACATAAGAAACAGTTGTTCATGAGAGTCCATAGATTAGAGGCAATTACATAACATGTCAGCAGATGTGTTCACAGGCTTTTACAGAGCTAGAGGGAGACTTAAAGACAAGCAGTCACCTTCCCTCCACCAACACTCTTCACTTTACAGATGGTTGTGTCTCCAGACTCAGACTGAGTCAACGCCTTTCAGAGCCCCACATTTTTATTGCTGAGTCCCTTTAGATCCCCTGTGATTTCTTAGTGATCTTTGTACCTTCTGATTTGGAGATATGCCTGGAGTTGTCATTGAGTTGACATTACATCACCTTGTTTGGGGGAACTGACCTTAAGTGGAAGAGGGTGAAAGGTGAGACAGGATCTCTCTTTACATATCCCTGACTGTCCTGTAACCCACTATATAGACCAAGCTAAGTTGGAGGTAGTGTTTTATTATAGCCCAGGCTTAGCCTCAAATTTGGAACTAAGGATGACCTTGAACTTCTGATCCTCCTGCTTCTGGGATTATAGGCACATATCACTATACTCAGTTTCATGTAGTGCTGGGGATTGAACACAAAACTTCGTGCATGCTAGGCAAGCACTCTACCATCTGAGCTACAGTCCAAGCCCCATTACAAATCACTGTGCTTACACTATCTTCCTTTAAAAGTTAAAAAAAAAAAAAAAATCACCAAGAGAAAGTGACAGGACTTAGGAACTTTACCAACCCCAAAGAGTTAAGAGGGGGCTGGTGATGTCAGGGTGAACCCACCGTTGCCAGGACAGGAAAAGAACTTGGGGCTGTTTTTCTTCTCTGAAAACCAATCCCTGTGGAGTCTCTTGGGCTCTTTAAACCAAATGCCTTTACAGCTCGAAATGAATAACTACATGACCTCAGCCTTCACGCATGCAGGCCCTGCTGTTATACCTGGAGCCTGGCTGCTCTGGGGCATCCCGTAAATAACCCGTGTCTGTACAACACATGCTGGAGACAAGCTGCCATCAGAAATGGTTTCAGCTGGAAAGGCAGAGATTGTCTCTGTGAATGCTACAGTCATCTGGGATCAATTTCTTCACTCCTATTAAGCCCAGACACTGGCTCCATTTGCATTGCTGCAGACCATCATACGGAATTCATTTTTATTGCTTGAATGTTGGTCTCTCAACCACATCAATTACAGCCCTTTGTGTTACCCCTGGACGAGTATAAAATGAAATGATGACAGCTATTTTCTGTGAAGCAGTTCACAGATTGTATGGAGATGGAATACTGTGTTTGTTGTGAGACGAAAGGAGAAAAAATTATAACCATGGACTTTCAGCTAGAAAGACACAAAACACAAATGCCCAAACAAAATCAGTAAATTGTCAAATTGAATGGAAACTTTTGGCTGCATTCAAACATAATTTTGTATACTTTGGACAAGTGAGTCCTTGCATTCAAACCTAAAGAGTAATTCCCATGGTTATAGAGGTAAATAAAAAAGTGTTGTTGTTATTATTAGCAATGGCACATGAAATACTGGGTGGTTATTAGTTAATTTCACACATTCTTGACAAAACATTTTTCATGAAATGTATTTTGATAATGTTTTTTCCGTTCTTCAACTCTCCCCAGACCCCCTACCCACTCAAGTTATGCTCGCTCACTCTCTCCTCTTTCTCTCTCTCTCAAACAAACAAAAAACAAGAAACAAAAAAAAAAACTTTGTAAAATAAAAATTAAAACAAGCAAAGGTCAATTAAGGGGAAGGAACTAAATGGGTGGTGGTGATGCCTTTAATCCCAGCACTCTGGAGACCATGCAGACAGATCTATGAGTCTGAGACCAGCTTGTTCTACAAAGCTGGCTCCAGGACAGCCAGGGCTACACAGAGAAACCCTGCCTCAAAAAACCACAAGAGAGTGAAAGAGAACACATGATATTTGATCTTTGGAGTCTGTGTTACCTCACTCAGGGTAAGTTTTTTTCTAGTTCCATCCATTTACCTGCAATTTTCATAATTTTAAATTTTAACATCTGAATAATATTCCATTGTACCACATTTTCATTATCCATTCATCAACTGATGGACATCTAGGCTGTTTCCAGTTTCTGGCTGTTATGAATAGAGCATTATGAACAAGCATCTCTTAGATAAGCAAGTATATCTGTAGCAGGATGTAGAGTGCTATAGATGTATGCCCAAGGTCAGTACAGCTGGATCTTGAGATGGTATGTCTATTCTTAACCTCCTGAGAAACCACCACACTGATTTCCATAGTGGCCATACACATTTGCACTCCTACTAACAATGAATAAATGTTTCCTTTCCTTGAGTCTTTATAGCATGTGTTGCAGTTTTTTTTTTATTTTTAACCTTAGCTATTCTGATTGGTGTGAGTTGAAAAAACAAGGTAGTTTTGATTGGCATTTTCCTGATGACTAAGGATGCTGAACATTTCTTTCCCAACCATTTGTGTTTACTCTTTGAGAATTCTTTGCTGAGTTCTATTCCCCAATTTTAATTGGGATATTTGCTTTCTTATGTTCAGCTTTTCATTGGTGGTAGTGGTTTCAGTTTTGGTTTTTAGTTCTTTATATATCTTAGATCCTGACCCTGTGACAGATGTTTTATTGATAAAGACCTTTTTCTGCCATTCTGTAGGATGCCACTTGACCTCAGGTGTCCTTTGCCATTCAGTTTTTTAGCTTCATGATGTACCATTTTTAATTGCTGTCTTCAGGCCTGTGCTGTCTGTCAACCTCCTATTCAGAAAGTCTTTTCCTGTGCCTATAAGCTCACAACTGCATGTTCCTTTCTACCAGATTCAGGACATCTGGTCTTAGGTTGAGATCCTTGGTCTATTTGGAGTCGAGTTTTGTGAAGTGTCATAGATATGAATCTATTTTCATTCTTCTATATGCAATCATCTAGTTTGACCAGCACCATTTGTTGAAAATGCTATCTTTTCTACAGGTTGTATATTTTGGCTTTTTTTTTTTTTTTTGTCAAAAATCAGGTGGCCATAGTTATGTGGACTTAAGTCAGGATCTTCTTCAACTCAACTCCTTTGATGGGTCTGCTTTTATGACAGTATCATTCTGTTTTTATTACTTTAGCTCTTTAATAAAACTTGAAATCAGGAATGGTGATACCTCCAGCAGTACTTTTATTATTTAGGATTGCTTTATCTACTTTGGCTTTTTTGGTTTCCATATGAAGTTAAAGATGGGTTTTTCAATTTCTATGAAGAATTGTGTGAAATTGTGATAGGGATTATATTGACTCTGTATGTTGCCTTTGGTTTGATAGTCATTTTCACAATATTAATCCTCCCAGTCCACAAACCTGGGAGATCTATTATCTGATGTCTTCTTCAATTTATTTCTTTGTTGTCTGAAACTTTTTATTATACAAATCTTTCACTTGTTTAGTTAGTTATTCCATTTTTGAGGCTCTCATGAAAGGTATGGTTTCCTTAATTTCTTTCTCAGTCTGTTTGTGATTGGTGTTTAAGAAAGCTATTAATTTTCTGTGTTAATTTGTGTCTTGCTACTTTGATGAAAATGTTTATTGGCTGCAGGGGTTTACTGGAGGAGTCTTCGGGTCTTTTATGTGTAAAAATTATACCCTCTGTAAATACACTTTGATTTCTTCTTTTCCTATTTCTTTCCCCTTGATTTCCTTCAGGTTTTTTCATTGATCTAGCTAAGACTTCAAGTGCTGTATTGAATAGGCATGGAGAGAGTGGGCATTCTTATCTTATTGCTCATCTGAGTGGAAATGCCTTGAGTCTCTTTCCTTTTGAAGTTGATGTTAACTGTGGGCTTGCTGTGAATTTCCTTTATCATATTGAGGTATGTTCCTTCTATCCCTAGTCCCCTTAGGACTTTTGGGTGGTGGATTTTTATCAAAAGCATTTTCTGTATCTAGTGTGATGACTATGTAGTTTTGTCTTTCAGTCTGTTTATGTGGTAAAATTATATTTATTGATTTGAATGTAGAATCATCTCTGCACCCCTGGAATAAATCCAATCTTACCATGGTAGATAATGTTTTTGATGTACATCTGGGTTTGGTTTTCAAATATTTTACTGAGAATTTTGCATCTATGTTCATAAGGGGTATTGGTTTATAATTTTATATTTTTTGGTTGAGCCTTTGTATGATTTGGTGTCAGGGTAAGAGTGGCTCCATAGAAAGAACAGAAAATATTTTTTCTGTTTCTATTTTGCAGTATAATTTGAAGAGTATTGGAATTAATTCTTCTTTGAAAGTCAAGTAGAATTGTGTACTGAATCCATCTGGCCCTGGCTCTTCACTCCCCTGTCCAGTTTGGAGAAAAAAAAAAAAAAAGACTGCTTCTGTTTTCAGAGGGGTTATGGGTCTGCCTAGTAGATATTGACTTAACTTTGTATGTTATATATATGAAGAAATGCATCCATTTCCTTTAGGTTTTGCAGTTTGCTGGAATAAAGAATCTAAAGCATGTAAGTCCTTATGATTCTCTGAATGTCTGTTTCCTCTATGTCTATTTTAATGTCCCCTTTTCATTTTTAATTTTATTAATTTGTATGTTTTATCTCCATCTTTTAGTTAATTTGATTAATTTTTCTTAATCTTGTTAATTTTCTCAAAGAAACAACTAACTCTTCATTTCACTGATTCTGTTTCATTGATTTCAGCCCTGAACTTAATTATTTCATGCCATCTACTCTTTCCAGGTTTTTTTATGTTGTTGGGCACTTCACACTATGAACTTGTCTCTTATAACTGCCTTCATTGTGTGCCATAGGTTTGGGTATGTTATATATTCGTTTTCATTCAATTCTAAAACATTTTTAATTTCATTTTGGATTTTTGTCTTGAGACTTTTTATTTGGTAATGAGTTATTCAGTGTTTATGAGTTCGTATGCTCTATTCTGCTTCTGTTATTTTTGATAATCAGTTTTAACCCATTGAGGTCAGATGGGGTGCTGAGCTTGGGGCTTTTGTTTGTTTGCTTGCTTGCTTTTAATTTTTCAATATCTGTTGATATTTACTTGTTATTACTATGACACTTGATTTATGTCCTAGTATATGGTTAATTTTGGAGAAAGTTTCATGAACTGCCAAAAAAAATAAAAAGCAGATTCTTTAACATTCGGATGGTATGACTGGTTCATTTGATACACGATGTTATTTAGCTCCAGTATTCCTCTGTTTAGTTTTTGTGGGGATGACCTGTCTATTGGTGAGAGTGAGGTATTGAAATCTCTCACCATCACTGCGTGAAAGTCAGTCTGTGATTTTATCGATAGTAGTGTTTTTTTTTTTATATATATAAACTTGGTTCCCCTGTGTTTGATGCATAAATATTTAGAATTGCAACATCTTCTGAGTGAATATTTCCTTTACAGGGTCCTTCCCTGTCTCTTCTGATTAGTTTTAGTTTGAAGTCTATTTTGTCAGATATTAAAATCCCTGCCCGCTTCTTGGGTCCACTTTCTTGGAATACCTTTTTCAATCTTTACACCCTAGTTAATGTTTTCCTTGGTTGCAGCTGAAAGATGAATCCTGTTTTCTAACCCAGTTTGTTAATGTGTCTTTTTTTTGAGGAATTGAGTCTGTTAATATTGGAAATTGTCAATGAGTCGTGTTTATTTATTTTTGTTATTGTTATGGTATGATTTTTTTGTCAAAAATAATTTCTGTGTCTTTGACTTGAATTTCTTCTCTATTTTTTAATAGACTTGGTCTTTTCATGGTATCCCAGATTTCCTTGGCACTTTATGCCTGGATTTTATTTTTAGATCTATTTTTTTTTTCTTTGACTGAAACATCCATTTCTTTTACCTTGTTTTTAAGACTTGAAATTATTTTTTCTATGTCTTATAATCCAGTGGCGAGGCTTGTCTCTGAGGCTTTTGTTTACCATCCTAAGTCTTTAATTTTCAGTTTTATTGGCGTTTCCTTATCTGTTGTTCTACTCCCACTTCCCTGCCTTGAAATGCTTCCATTATTTCATTTCACTGTTTGTGTTTTCAGTCCTCATTTGATACATTGATACATTTATTTATTCATATCCTCTTTAAGGTCCTTGGACATATTTATTAACTATTGTTTTAAATTTGTGCTTCAGATAACTTTCGTTTCTCCAGGCCTGTTAAGTAGGGTTGCTGGCTTCCGGAGAGGGCATATTGTCTCAGCTAGTCACAGAGACAAGTATACAACACACTAGACTGTCCAAGAAGGAATTTGTCCTGGTTCTCTCCTGGTGTGTGTGTGTGTGTGTGTGTGTGTTCTTGGATGTAGAATCAGAATAGAGTCTCAGTTTCTTCTCCTATCAGGTCAGAATGTAACTGCATTCACACCAGCCTCTAACTTGAGGGAACTCTTGGCACTTTTATGAAGTAGAGAAGAATGAAGCAGGAGAATCAGAAGTTCAGGGTTATTCTAAACTACATAGTGACTTAGAGCTCAGGCTGGGCTACATGAGACCCTCTACCCAAAGAAGAGGTGGAAAAGGAAGTCATGATGTGTAATTGTGGAAATGATTAAATCAGAGTAGAGGATGCGTGTAAACACAGAACTCTAGCCTGGGTATCCCTAAAATTTAAGGTCAGTGGTGATTCTAGATGGGAACACAAGCATCCTTGGGAGAAGGACTAAGTATGGGTTCCAAACTAAATCGTGAAGGCATCTTGGGAGCTATTTAATGGTGCTGTAATGATGCTACAGGTCTTCAACTACAGTATCAGGCTCCATGCCAGACTCCTCCAGGAAAAGAGACTTAACTGGTGATACTGTAGAGCAGGGGATCCTGACAGGACATGAAACACAGGCTTTGGTAGTGCAGAAACTCCTGAACCTCATAGACTGGCTGTCACTCTGCAAGGACACCTGAGCCCCCTTGAGGCAGCTCCCAGGCCCACAGATTCCATGGAGCAGAGACAAAGGGGGAGTTTGTAACTGGGACTTTGCAAACTGCTTTCTTGCTCTTCTGATTTCTGCAAATGACTGATGGACACACTTGCCAGGAAGTTCAGTCTGATAACTCATTTCTTCCCTCAAAGGCTCTTGACTCACCTCTAATTCACCTATGAGTCTGCCCCTGAGCAGATTAACACAGGGTTTGGTTTTTCCCAGTTGTAATATGCCATGACTTCTTGACTCACAAGTACTGTGACTTGTGCAAGAAGCTCAGGCCAGAGCTGAGTCCTAATCCTGCTCTCTGAAACAAATGGCATCCAGCTCCAATTTCTGCTCCAGGGGAACTGGAGCTCAGTGTCTAGCTGTAGGGTCCAGTGGAAGCTGATCACACTTCCAATCTCTACACACAGACAAATCAATCAGCATAGTGCCCAGTACAACAGCCACTTTACCCAGGCTACACAGCCATGAATAGTCATGAATATCGCACCTTAAGAAAATACACTGAGTGGCACACAAAGTGGCTTTCTATCAAAAAAAAATTAATTATTCAGATACCATATGTCTTCTAGACTTATCCTTCAGAGGCCTTACAGTCTTCAAAAGAAGGAGAAGATTCTTCCACACTGTGCCTTTATGTTTATAAAATGTATGTTTATGGAGGGCCATTGACACAGACACACACACACCCCTCCTTAACACAGACATCTCTTTATTTCTGACTGTCCACAAGGTACCTGTCATGGTCTGTGTATCCCACAGAAATGGCTGAGAGCTCCCCAGAGAGAACCGAGTTGTAGGGAAGCAAGGACATTAAAAAATCTTAGGGCAAGGGGTGAGTCACTGGAGGAGTACTCAGCAGAGCTGGGGTTGGGGGAGCCTATCTGCCCATCCCAGAGGAAGGGGAGTCTGAGCAGAGGCTGGATGAGTTATATAAAGCCATGTCAGAAACTTTAACTCGGGGCTTCACTTCCAAAGACCTTCACACTCCATAAGGAATGCACCACCCACCAGGCCTACTGTGCAACCTTCAGAGCATTGTCTTCCAGTGCACCTGGAACAGAGAGCAGCTGAAGGGGAGGCAGGCATTGGATGACTCTTCTGTTTGCTCCCCCGGTAGTGCTGACAGATAGCTTCAGAAAGTCACTGAAAAGGAGCCTACTGCCATTTTCGTGAGAAACGCAGAAAACTGTGCTCTTTCCCTTCAAATGCTCTACCTCAATATCCTTGATTAAAAACAGCCAGAATATACGTGTCAGCTTTTACTAGGCACTTTAGTGTTTGCCAGGCACATTGACTATAAACTCATTTTATGCCAATGTAGGCATGAGGCAAGGTAGGAATAGCCTCCATGTTTTTCTAGCCTTGAGCCCTTGAGAGAAATGGAGAGGTAAAGTAAGGGAGAAAGAGAGAGTAACATGAAGGGGAGAAGAACTGCCCCTGGAGAAAGATTTCTCTGAGCCTAAAGGGAGGAAGCAATGAAGGAAAATGAAGAACAGGAGTTGAGTGTGGGAGCTGGAGGGATGGCTCGATGCTTAAGCATAAGGATGAGAGGTCAGATACCAACACCCACATAACTAGCTGGCCACCAGCTGGGCACAATCCAATACACTGAGAAGGGCCACTGGGGCTTGTCTGCCTGACAGTGTACCTAAACAATTTAGGCAAGAGACCCCACCTCAAAGACAAACTAAAGTAACAAATTGATGAAAGAGGACAAAGTATTCCTTTTTCTGTCCTCCACACATGCACATATACCACACATACACACATTCTAAAATTTTTAGAGGAGGTGATGGTGCTGGAGATATGTGTCGGTGGTTAAGAATACATACTCTTCCAGCAGAGGACCAGAGTTACAGTCCCAGTAGCCAGGTGGGGCAGATTACAACTGTCTAAAAATACAGTTCCAGGGGGATCCAACACCTCTGACCTCTGCAGGTACCCAAAGCCATGTGCACTTATACACACACACACACACACACACACACACACACACACACACACACACACATAAGTTTTAAAAATATAAAAATGAATAAAAAGAGTGGAGAGTGAGAAGTGATGACCTGGCTCAAAGGTTAAGTAGTCATGCAAGCATGAAGACCAAGTTCAGATTCCCCAGGTCCCCCAGAAGAATGCCCAGTGGGTATGGTATTACTTACCATTACTTACCTGTAATTCCAGCTTTGGAAGGCAGGGTCATGGGATCCCCAAGGCAAGCTGGCTAGGGAGACAAGCTAAATAAGGAAGCTTTGGGTCTGAGTGAGAAATGATGCAAATAATGCTTCAATAAATGATGTGGAAGAACAATAAAGGATAATTCCTAACAGCAACTTCAATTCTCCACAAAGCCATGTACATGCATCCACACCCCCCTACATGCACACACAAACACACACACACACACACACACACACACACACACACACACACACACACACAGGAAAGCAGAAAAGGAAGAGGAGTGTGGCTTTTTAGTCTGAGTACCTGTGCCCACATTTCCAGAACTCAGGAAGAAAGAACTCTCAATGAGGCAGATGAACAGAGGACTTCCATATCAGTCCTGCCATAGATGCTCAGAGTGGATGCTATCAACCAACCCTGGGCATCTCATCTCTACTTTGGTAGCTGACTGAGCACACAGAGCCATGTGAATCTATGCGAGCCAGCCAAAAGTGTTTGTCCTCTATGAAACCCTAAGATTCACCACATTCTTTAAGTAGAGGAAGTAGCCTGTGAAATAATATCAGGATCAAGTTTCCCAGCAGTCTGGCAGAAAGCATGCGAGCTGGAAATCAGATGTTTAATTACATTAGAAAAACTAAGTTCTTGTTCTTTTGCAACTGAGTTTTGGGAAGAAAGTTTACATGTGCTATTTGTCTTTAAATTACCAACTTAACACCTAATAGTAGTTTTCCTTTTTTAAAAAAATAACTTTATTAAATATTTGCACCCCAATCCCACTCATTTCCCAGTCTTCCCATATCTGTCCTCCATCCTTATAACTTCCCCTACAAGAGAAAATAAAACATAATTTAAAAAAAAACAAAAACATCTTGCCAACCCTTCATGGCAACAACCTGTTTCCCCTGAACATGTACCACTCTGCTCCTCCATCTTACCTGGCTCTCTGTCACATAGTCATTCATCACAGTGGCATTGGCATTGGACATTGTGGTGTGTCACCCAAAGAGTTTTACTTGCAAATGTTCACTATAATGAGTCATTAGTCTAGTTAAAAGCCTCTGGCTTCTGCTACACCATCAGTACTAGACCCTCACTAAGACTTTTAGATATTTTGTTGATGCCCTAGAGATCCTGTAGCTATGAATCTTCATAACTGGCTCAATCTTGGCCTCCAACAGCTCCATAGGATGGGTAGATGTCAGGGTGAACCAATTCAAAGACCTGGGTGGTACCTGGAGGTAACTGGAAGAGAAAAGTACCACCAACACAACTACAAATCCTGTAATGTACAATGGTGATCTGCCTGCATGATTTGTCGGTGTGATCGCAGCACAAATGCTGTGGGAGTAGCTAACCACTATCTGATTAGTTGTAAGGTCCACTCCATGCGATGGAACCCATGCCTAACATTGCTCGGGTGTCCAAGAACCTGAGACTAGACAGGCCCTGGACCAAGGGGAAAAAACAAATACAGTGGTTAACCTTTGGGTCATGACCCCTTTGGGTGTCACACATCAGCTATCCTGAATATCATATATCTACATTACAATTCACAAAAATAGCAAAATTACAGTTATGAAGTGGCAATGAAATAACGTTATGGTTGAAGGTCACCATGACATGTGGGACTGTATTAAAGGGTCACAGCATTAGGAAGGTAGAGAACTAATGTGCTAAAGGAACATAACAATAAAAATGACTCCTAATAGCTTTCTGCTGTACCTGTAGACAGACCGGTGTCTTATTATACCATCATTAGAGAAGTTTCCTACAGTAGATACGAATCATTACAGAGACTCACAACTGGGCATTGTGTAGACAGTGAGAGACCTTGGAATACTCAGTCCTAAATGGAACACCTTCATCAAATCCAGCCCTTAAGAGTTTAGGAAGCTATGCAGGATAGAAAGGAGAAAGATTATAAGAGCCAGGGAAATAGACAACACCAAGCAATAGTGTCTTACAGACACAATGGAACTGAAGCACATATGAACTCTCAGAGACTGTGGCAGCATGCATAGGGTCTGCACTGATCCAAGACAGATGATGTCACAGCACTTAGAGGGGTAAGTGGACACAAGCTCCCATCCCTAACCAAGCTACAGCCAATTGTCGGCTTCTTGCAAAGGAAAAATTAGTTTTCTCCAATGGAGTCTCATTGGGTACACATTCAAGGGCAGGTCCCATAGCTAGCAGTAGATGGCCAACATAAAAAAAACTCAGTGATATTTTTGGAGATTTTATGTCTCATATTGCCTTGTTTTGACATTTTTTTTTACCTTACTGGACTTTTGCTTGTGTATTATAGTTTCTATTTTTGTGTTTTGGGGGTTTTGTTTTTATGTGTATGTGTCTCTCTGTGGGAATATATGTTTCTTGTGATTTTTGTTATTTGTTTATCCTTTTTAATTTGCCTGTTTGTTTGAGAGAGAAAGGGAGAGGGAGAGAGAGAAGCATGGAGTTGGTGGATGCAGAGGTGGGAAAGAAAAGGCCAGAGAAAAAATAAGGGAGGGGAACCACAATCAGAATACATTGTATAAAAGATTTATTTTCAATTAAAAATAAATAAAATAAATTAATGCCACCTTTTTTTTTTACTATTTTTGTATTCAAATAACATGATAGTTATAAGATATTTTATATTTTTCCTGTGTTGTGGTTCTCAGCTATATTTATTAACTTACATATTTTAAAATGAGTCTGACTCATTTTAAATTTCTCTCAGGATAGTTTCAAACTTAGGATGTGCCTGCCTAATTTCTCAGCTTTGTGTGTCTGTGTCTGCATACTTGTGTGTGCATACTTGTGTGTGCACCAGTGCACATAAGCTCCTGTGTATGTGAATGCAGACGCTATAGATAAACATCTTCATACTGAAGTCACTCTCAACTTTATTTTTGAAACAGAGTCTCTCACTAGACCTGGAAGTCACCAGTTAATCTAGAGAGGCTTCTCAGTAAGCCCTGAGGACATTCCTACTTCCACATGACTGTCGCTAGGATTTCAGAGATGTACCACCACACCTGACTTTTAATGTGGGTGCCTGGTCTAACTCAGGTCCCCACATTACAAGGCAAGGGCACCTTACTCAGATGTCTTCACAATCTCGCAGTTTTCATTTTTAACAGCATATATTGAAAGGCACAATCCACACAGAGAAGACCTTGTTCTCACTTACTTTCCACTGCTATCACATTTTCAAAATACTCCGCCCAAAAACTATTTGGGGAAAAAAATTCAGCTTAAATTTCCAGATCATCCTGTCATTGAGGCTGTGAGAGAAGTCATGCCAGGAACTTGAAGCAGAAACCATGAAGAAACACTGCTTGCTCATTTGTTGGCTCATTCATGCTCATAGTCACTCTTATATATATAGCACTTGCCCAGGGACAGGTACTACTACCCTCAGTGGGCTGGGCCATTCTACATCAATTAGAACAAGACCATCACTCACAGATATGCCTGATCAACCTGATTTAAGGAGCTATTCAACGAAAGCCTTTTTCAGATGATTCTAGGTTGTGTGAAGTTGAGAGTTAATGCTAACTGGGACAACTCCTTTGGGATCATCAACAATTTTCCAGGGTCTGGTCATTTGGCTCAGTGGGTGAAGTACTTGCACAGGACAAGCATAAAGACCTGAGATGAATCCCTAACATCCATGTCAAAAGCCAAGCATGGTGACATGCACTTATACTCCCAGTTCTGGAGATGCAGAAACAGAAGTTTCTCTCAGGCTCAGTGGCCAGCTAGTGTTAGCAAATCTGTGAGCTGCAGGTTATTTGAGAGACCTTGCTCAAACATTAGGATGGAAAGAACAGCACAGTGACAATGCTAATTGACATTCCACATGTGGTCCTACCCCAAGATGAAGCGCTAAAAGTGGGCAGTGCTCCTGAGAGGGAGAATTTGTCCCCAGGGAAAAGCTACTACATAGTAAGTTAACCTCAAATCCCAAGCGGTCTGCCCTGGATACAAGTCCATACAAGCAGTGTTAAATAGACTCAGTAGTAGGTTGTATCACACACACACAAAAAAAAGTTTCAGCCCTTCCTGAAACCTGCCTCCCTGAGTACATCAAGAGAATGTCAATGAGAAGGGTTTGCAGGCTAAAAATAACTGCCCTAAGACCTGGGGTCAGAGGGTTCCTCTCGGGGCTAAAAGAAGAATGATGTCAGTGCCTGGAACAGTCAGCATTCCTGGGCAGCTCAGGTCTATGGGTGACTGCTCAGGAATTCATGATCCTTTTGTGCCTCCAAAAATGTCAACGCTATCTGTGTCTGAGCTCCAAGTATCTGTGTGTGAGTATAAAGTGTGTGTGTGTGTGTGAATGTGTGTTTGTGTGTATGCATCCACACTCCGTCAAATTGGAGAAGTAATCCGATTTAGGTTCTAACATCCTTTCCGGGAAGACTCACAGAGAAACAAAGCTCAAATCTTGTATTTCAGTACCCACCCCTCAGTCCAGAAACCTCAGCTGGTGAACACTAAGGGGAGGGCGGGGCTGGGGCTTCCAGCGCTTCAAGGATCTCTCTCTACTCAGGTCCCCTCTGCACCCTCCTCTCCTAGTGCTGGAACCCCTGATCCTTCATGGGGTTACTGGAAACCAACTCTGAAACACTGTTATAAATACCCAACGATAAATAAATAAACATGAGTTATTTCTGTAATGTACCCCAGAATAGCCAACTGCCCAAACAGCCAAGTTGTGCTGCAGAGCCTGGGAAAAACAGAAACGTGGGTATGGTTTATATTTCCATTGCTCAAAGCAGAATCATTCCTCAGGTATGTCTAATTTTAGTTTTCTGGATTCCATTCTTTTCCTTGTATATTGAGGAAAGAGGGAAGAGAAAAGACAAGGAGAATGGGAGCAGGGGCTGTTATGGGAGAAGGAGGAAGATTCTGTCACTCAGCTCTGGTGCCGGTGTCACCAGCAAAACAAGTCTAGACCAACAAGGGGTTGACCTTCTCAGTAAAGGTGTTTTAAAGATCCAAGATGGTAGGATGTTCTCAGTTTCCAAGTCCTAAAAGAACAACAAATGAAATACAGGTAACTAAGATAGAGCAGAAAAGCCACAATGAGGCCCAGAGATAACTTGAAGCATTAGAAAAGTTGTTTGGAATGAGGAAAGAGGGGCTGAATTAAAGACATGCCTCACAAGAATCCCTAGCCATCAGTCATGGTTCTGTTTGTTATTATGTTATTATGGAGTTGAACAGACCTGATAAATTTTCTCAGTGCCCTGGCTGCTGTTCTCATCTATGGAAATGTGCCTACTCTCCCCCTTCACTTTTAAGACTCAGTAAGTCCAGCAGATTCCAGAGTCAGTGCCAGGAGAGTGTGTTCTCTGCTGAGTGAGTGAGCAGGTACTGGCAGGACTGTCCCTCTTCCGGGGAAACAGAGTCATACCCTGGGTATCATAGGAAAACAAGGTTGACATAGCTGAAATTCCTCCTGGCCAGGTCCTCCAGGCCAGGACAAAAACCAAATAAACCTAACACTATCCAGACCTGCACCATCTTCCCAAGAAGCTGGCCTTGGAGCCTCATAGAAGTCTTAGGATCACATGAACCCCTCATTTGTCCCTAATCTGCTCTCTTCAAAGCCCATCTCCATCCAAGCCAGAGCAACTTCTCATCTCCCTAACTGAAGCTGGCTTCGGGCACTTTACAGAATTTACTTCGGCCTTCCTGCTCTCTGCCCTCCCCAACCAGCCCCTTAGGATCTGTTTCCTGGCTCATTGGGCTAATCTAACTCTAGGTGCATACGCACTCAACACTACCTCTTATCTCTGGAAGAAAGTGGTCCATAAACTAGTACTCTGCTTTTAAAGCTCCAAATACATTATTCTTGCTTTATCCTCAGCACAGCCTCGACACCTGTGAGTTTCCCCACTTGATAGGGTGTCTACTAGAAGTCAGGAAGTCCACTAACCTTCCAGAGAACACTGATCATATAGTCATAAAATCTTAATCACTGTGAGAAATAATAGACTCAATAGAGAAACCATTTCCTGTTTCACTAAAGGCCTTTCTCCAGAGCTGTTCTCATGTTTGACAGAACCCTTTACCGTACTACCCAAGGAAGCTAACCCTTCAGAACTGAAGCGACTGGAGCTTCAAGAAAGTGAATTATAAATTATGTGAATTATAAATTTAGTGAATTATAAATTATGCCAAACTTGAATGCCAAAATGAGATCATTGACAACTGGTAGAAAACACAGGAGCTGGGCATAGGGATATACACCTGGAATACCATCACTTCAGAGTCTGAAGCCATAGCTTCAAGAGTTTGGACTACACAGAGAGATCCCCTCAGAAAAGTAAAGGGACTGGAGAGGTGACTGAGTCAGTAAAATGCTTGCTGGACAAGTGTGAGGATCTGAGTTTTATCCCTAGCACCCACATAAAAGTTGGATATAGCAGTGTGAACATATAATCTCGTCAATGAGAAGGTAGAGACAAGAGAATCCCAGGGCTTACTGGATAGCCAGTCTAACCATATCAGCAAGGTTCAGAAAGATCCTGTCTCAAAAACTAAGGTGAGAAAACTAAAGAAGACATGGCCTTCACACACACACACACACACACACACACACACACACACACAGTTGTATGTACAAGCACACTTACACACATAGGCAAACCAGTACACACAGAAAGAGATCAGCACACACACACACACACACACACACACACACACACACACACACACACACAGAAAGAGATCAGTTACTCAGTCTTCTCTGGTCTCAAGCAAAGCATATAACTTCCCGATGTCAAAAAGACTGTTCTTTCATTTTCCAATGTCACAAGAAAGGCCCTTGGCTAACACTAACATCTAACATAAACATTGAAATGTTTATCAACTAGTGACAACAGATATTTAAGACCATCACATACTCTCTTATCTGATTATTCTTGGACAAAAGATTTGCAAAAGGTCTCAGAGAATTTAGGGCATAGTCTGTGGTAATGGAGCAAATTTAAATCAACTGCCCCAAATGAATCTCAAACCCTGATGTTTACTCATGAGTCTTCTACCACATCCCAGCTATGTGCCTTAGCAAGCTACACACTTTCTCCTCAGCCTAAATGGAATGAGTTTGGGTAAGAGAAACATCTCCATCGGAGACTTGTTAACATAACTCTGCCTTTTATATTAAAAACTATTCCAGGGGCTAGAGAGTTAATTCAGTGGTTAGTAGCACTTAATACATTTCGAGAAGACCCAGGTTCAGTTCCCAGCCATCTATAACTTCAGTTCTAGGGGACCTGACACCTTTTTCTGGTCTCCAAATTCACCGACAAAAATTCAGGCTAAGTATTCATACACATACACACACACACACACACACACACACACACACACACACACAAAATAACTTTTAAGACTCTGTTTAATGTTATCTTCACACAGTGAACAGTTTCTCTACTGGTCACTCCATGGTAGCTGTTCTGTGGGTGGAATTATCCAACTTTTTTTCATTTTACATTTACTTTAGTGTGTTACATTTTATTTTGAATGTATGTGGGGGTCAGAGGGTAGTTTTCAGGAGTCAGTTCTTTCCATCCATCACGTGGATTCCAAGGCTCAAACTCAAGTTATTAGGCTTGGTAGTAAGTGCTGCTGTCCACGGAGCCATCTCACAGGATCCAAAATAAAACAACTCTTTAACATAGAACCTCTTTGGACTGTAAAATCTGGTTCATACCATCTTCATGCCCTATAGTGTGATGGGTTTTGGCGAAGACCATGAAATAACCTTTAGCACTGAAGTTGAAAGCCCTTCCTATCGTTTGACTATGACAAGTTTCACCTTTCATTGAGTTAAATTTTGTATAGGATATTTCCCAAAAACCTAAGCCTATGTGCTCAGGTTTTTTTTATTATTATTATTATTTTGTTGCTAGTGACTCAAACCTAAAAGGCAAAGCTCAGATGAGCGGACAGGGAATGCATACCTGTGCCAGCTTCCTGGGCACAGCAACCCAATGGTATGTCTGTACAGCCCGGTGATGACTCGTGTACAGTGAGCTCGGTCATGGTTGCAGTTTTAAACAGAGAAGACTAAATTGTAATTGCTAAGACTGGAAAGTCGTGACATCCATTCACAGTCTCATTGAGAAGGAAGAAAAGGAAATTGAAGAGAACTTCCACTGAGTGTAAGGAGCAAATAAATCATTTCTTGACTTTGTGATTCTTATGTTGCTTTACAAAATTTTATAAAGCAGATGACTTTTTGCAGCCAAGCAGACAACCCAACTCCAAGGTCACCGCCATCTTGCACTGTTGAAATATCATTCTTCCAAAGACTGTTTTTTTCTTTCTAAATTACTGTGTCAGGAATTTAGGCTGTAGCAACAACAACAAGGCCTCCAGAGACCTGTTATGTTTCAGTCTGAAATGTCTCCCACAGGCTCAGGTTTTTAATGCTCAGTTCCCAGCTTGTGGCATGATTTTGCAAGGGGTGGAGTCTTTAGGAGGGATAACCAGCCACTAGGTATGGACCTTTGGATGTTCTGGCTATGGTATTTGCTTTCCAGGCTGTTGCTACATGAACAGCCTTTCACCTTCATGCCCCTGTGCATTTATTTTTTCTACTATGACAGACTGAAAGCCCTCTGAAACCAGGAGCCAAGAACAAGCCTTCTTCCATTAGATATTTTGCCACATCTGAGAAGAAAAACAAATACAGGTCTTAATTTCAGTGCCATAAATTGCTGGCTTATAAACAACAAAGGTTTCTCTCTCGTGCTTATAGAGTCCTAAGTCTTAAGCATGGGAGCCATCATGGAAAGATTCCGCAGGGTCTAATTTCCTGACTGCAAACTGCTGAATTTTCATTAGCCCCTCACATAGGAGAAAGAGAGTGAGAACACTTTTGAATCCCTTTTAGAGGAAGACTAACCCCACTTTTGAAAGCTCCATCTATAGGACCTAATCATCCCCCAGAGGCCTCACCTCCTCAAACCATCACACTGGGGTGAGGGCTTCAACAGCATACAACTACAGCACTGAAGAAAAGGGTGTGTGTGTGTGTGTGTGTGTGTGTGTGTGTGTGTGTGAGAGAGAGAGAGAGAGAGAGAGAGAGAGAGAGAGAGAGAGAATGGATAGGGACCTTGAAGCATCAATACTATTTGGTTTTCTTCATGACAACATGGGCAGTGTTGTTTTCCCTAATGTTAGGTACACTGAAGCTTAGGGCAGATTCTCAAAGCTCTGAACCATGTCTGTGAAACTAGCTGCAAAGACAGTACTTGTTTCTCTGGCTTTGAGCTACAGTTTCCTCTGAATGTTCTCTGCTTTCTTCCTACGCAGTTCTATAGGGAGCTGCTGCTAAGATTAAAATTCTGAAAACACTACTTTAGTTCTGGAAATTTTTCCAAAGTTGGAACAAAATTTATTGAATAAAGGACTCCCCATGCGTTCTTCCATTTACCTCAAGTCTAGGAACAGGTAAAGATAATTTCATTCTAAAGTCAGAAGTGTAGCTCTGCTGGGTGGTAGGAAGCAAGTAAGAATCAAGGGACTCTTGGGGTATAGGTTATGTGTGGTTTCACTAGGGTTGTCTAGTTATATGCCAACTAGCAGAACACTTCAACTTTCCCTAAATGTATTGGTGAAGTAAAGACAGAGAGAGACAAGCAAAATTCTCATGAAATGTTGGAGGCTCCTATGGTCTGGGCTTATCTTCAGCTCCTAAGGTTGGCTCCCTTCTCAGCCCAACCCCCATAATGATAATATTGTTTTATTTCTCAAATCACAGAAGATCTGTCTTGACTTAAGGAGAAACAAATTCTAGTTTCTCATTCCTTTATAGCCCCAATATAGCTCTAAGGAAGTTGTGCAGTGTATATCTTCAGACTCCACAACCTCATGATGAAGATGTGTCATACATCATCCCCTGTAGTTAGCAGACAGGGAACCCTGGGAGAAGGTCCTTACTCTGAAGACATGCAAAACAGGAAGTAAAGCAAGTACAGGTTCCCTGCCAAGAACCTCACCAGCCAGGAGGCCACTTCATTGTAAGATTCTACTGAGGAAGATCTGGAATGTAAATGGAAACTGGGGGATCTGAACAATAATCCCAAGGCAATGTGACCCTCAAAACTCAGACAAAAATATCACATTATGAGTAAACCAAGTGCTACTCCACGAAAAACCAAGTAAGCAATCTGTATCACCACCTAAAAAAACAAAATCCAGTTTCCAAACAAGCCCATGGAGTTACCAGAAACCTACAGAGTAAGGGAAATGGAAAGACTGGGTTCCTGCTGTCAAAAACAAAAACAAAAGTCCTGTTAGCCAGTGAGTGTGGACCTGGCAGAAGAGCCCTAGTGAAACCACTGCAAGGGATCCCCATAATGCACCCTGCCAACCAGACTGTTACATAAACTCCTCTAACCAGCATCCTAGAGTTCATGATGCCTCTCACCATCAGCACTGATGGAGGGACACCAAAGTGGAACCTTTAAACTGCTTTTCTCAGAGATCCCGTGATCCAAGAAGACAGTTTAGTAAAGGCAGTCCTAGAAAAAAACAGGCTTACATGTCAGCTCTGACCAGCAGACTTTGTGGGGGGTAAGAGAGGGACAAAGACAGCAATGATTTATTTCAGAGCTCAGTCTTAGCCTCCTGATGAGGTGGCCAGCCACATTTCTGAGATTTATGGTGACCATGTCATCCCTTCCATTCTTCTCTCTTGAGGTACTGAGTCTGGTAAGCACCGGCTGGAACCAACCTCATCCTCCTCAGGAGTACCCAAGCTGTGGAGCAAACTCAAAACAAGTCAACCCTTAGCCCTGTTCATGTGCTATTAGAAACATGTCTGTGCAGATATTTTGCTACAATACAAAGCACAAATGTGTCCATAGTGTAAGATATAAAAGTGCACTTATCAGTCCCTCTTGCTCCCCTGTCACTCATGTGTAAACATTCTGGGGCCCCTGGGTGGAAACTCCCTAAATTCCCATCATAATAACCCTCTGTGTGCTTATAGTATCCTAAGAATTGTTGCACTCTTCAGTGTCCTCAGCAGACTGGGCAATGAATAAGATATTTCTGGAAGATCATCGGGAAGCGTTATTCAGAAGGTATTAAGAAGCAGAGAGTAGAAGTAGAGAATGCAGCTGAGGGGCAGAAACCATGATTAGGCCTAAGGAAGGCAAAATAGAGAGGCGAAGAAGTAGCAGAAAAGACAGATGCTGTTAAGCTGAGGAGCAGAGGGGCCAGCTATGACTCAGGCCTCACTCACCCTGAGCATAGTGAATCCTTCTGCAAGAGTACTATGGTGTGAACAAAAAGTGGGGTCAATGGAGGGATAGGGAGCAAGAGGGAGTGGGGAGTTAAGAAATAAAAGTGAATGGACAGGAAGAATGGGTAAAATTAAATGTGCATGAAAAAGCCATAAGAAGACTTACTACTTCTTTATGTTAATTAAATTAAAATAAAACTTACATTGGAAGGTTGTGTGTTGGGAAAATGAATTGGGTAATCCAGTTAAATGGACCACAATGCTTGCATGGTTGAAACTGAGAAAGAATTCTCTTGGGTTCAAGACCATTTACAGTTCTGTTTGTTTTTCTTTGGTTCAGTTTGGTTTGGTTAAGCATGGTACGTCATCAGAACAGCAAGTGGAAGATGATTTACGGGAATACGAGAAATCAGTCCTCCTCCATGAGGATGAGGACCCTCCCATTCTCTATTAGAGCCCCAGTCAGGTATGCACCAGATACCACCAGTGCCCACAAACTGGCAACACAGCTTAACTCCACCAAGGGCTCAAGCAAGAAGGTCTTGCCTTCTAGGTGTTCAAATACCAGGGAATCAGAGCCTTTCTGAGACACACTGCTTACTATAAAGTAGCTAACAGGCATTAAGTTTGACAGTTTGAATAAGAATGGTCCCATGGGTCATATTTCTGAATGATCCTCCTCAGTTGGTGAAAATGCAGTCTTGTACACCTGGCAAGTTCCCCATTTGGTCACTGAAGTAGAGAGCCATGTAAGGTTAATGGGAAGGGCTTCTTTGCTCATTACTATAAACATGCGATTGTTTACTCATTAAGTTCTTGCAAACTCAAATTCAAAGGCCATGGCCCAGCAGCGGTTTCCACAGTGTCTGCAGTCCTAGTGAGAGAGTACACTGCAGGGGACTGGCAGGGAAGTCCTGCACTTTGCAGCTCAGGAACTCAAAGCCAATGGGTGCAGCATGAGCAAAGTCCAAGAGAGCTTTCTGTCACAGTTGATGTTCTGAGTGACTCACAGGTTGGCAGAAACTGAGTCATATCTCAGCCTCCTTCTCATTTCTCAGGAATTGGGGTATATTGCCATCATACACTTTTGCACTTGGGAAAGAACAGCATATGGCAAGGTTAGTGCAGCCTTCTCAAAGAGAAATGATTAATGACAGCTAAGTATAGAGTCCAACTTCCTCTTCTGGACATTCGCACACTATTCATCTCAGAAGGCAGTGAGATTTTTCTTAGTTTCATCTCATTCCTCATTACTTGGGCAACAGCTTTACTTGGTACCAATCACCATTTAGAACAACTCCCAACAGCTAGGTTTTCAGTTAGAGCCTGAGTTACACCTTCTAAACTCGTTAAACTTCACTATATGGTCACTAGGCTGATGTCAGGTCCTAAACAAACAGTGCGTAGATGATCTCTAAGAACTGTTCAGGGACGGCTAATACTGACTTGATAGACCTAGAATTAGCCAGAAGACAAACCTTCGGCTATATCTGGGAGGGTATTCTGCACTGGATTCACTGAATGAGTGGTACCATCCTGTGGACTGGGGGTCCCAGACTACATGAAACAAGATAATAATAATAGCAAGCTGAGCACCAGCATCCACCACTCTATTTCCTGACTGGAAAGCAAGTGTGGTCAGCTGCCTAATATTCCTGTGGAGAATAACTGGAGTCCTGAGTGAATGCATATTAATGACATGAACACAGCCACATGGTGTCAAAGACACCAGTGCATTCCTCTGGTCCAGGTACTGATGGTACAAATCATTGACTTTTAGAAAAAAAGAGTGTCTACAGAAACTTCCTTCTCCCAGATGACTGCTAGCTAAACTGATCCCCGATGGCAGTGGTTCTCAATCAATTAAAATAGTTCCTCAAGTTGTTGTGGCCCCAGGCATAAAATTATTTTGTTGCTATTTCATAGCTGTAATTTTTCTACTATTATGAATTGTAACATAAATATCTGATATGTAGGATATCTCATATGCAGCCCCTGGGGGTTGCAACCCACAGATTGAGAACTGCTGCCCCACAAAGCCCTCTTACCCAGATTATCTAACCTATCTCCTACTTGTTCCACTGTATACAATAAACCTGTCTCCTCACTCAGCTGTACAACATAAACCTACCTCTTCATCCAGCATATACCATAAACCTACCTCCTCGCTCAGTGGCATATAATAAACATGCTGAGCTTCCAGGATGTCATGTATGAACAGATCCCACTGGGTCTGAGCTGTTCTGTACAGTGTCAATGTGTCTGCCCTTCTTTTGCTCCTGTGTGGTTAATGCGTAAAGCTGAGCAGGTTGAAGAACTCCACCATGCCTTCCTTCCCATTAGCTGGTACCTTCAAATTGTGAGCCTAAATAAGCCCTCTCTCCCTAGGTTACTTCTTGTCAGATATTTGATCACAGCAGTGAGACAAGAAGCACCACATCTAGCAAGCGGAGGAGCAAGCAGACTCCTTATAAGGATTTCCTGATGAGGAAATGCACACAAATTTTGACATAAAATAATAGCTCAACTTTTAAAGAAAGGAGTTTAATGAGAGCCAAGTGTGAGTGACCACAGCTCAGGAAAATGCATTCAGGTTACCCTGAAATTCCACACTCCACATTACATGAAGTCCTATATTCACAGAAGAAATAAATCATAAATTGACATATGTCCCAGTTACACTGACAGGCTCAGCAGTTACACTCCAGGATGGCGGAGCAATCTGGGCTACAAGACTCATGTGTCATTTTAACAGCGTCCTTAACTTGGGGGTTGCTGGAGGCTAGAGTCTGCTAGGTTTTGCTGTGTACTCTCAGAGTCATCTAGTAGCTGCAAGGAGGTAAGATGCAGACATTGACAGTAAATGGCTATTAAAAGGAACTAAAGATAAGCCCAAGCCAGCTCTGACTCTTCTTTCTCTGAACAATCATGAAGTTCAAGATGGTGGAGGTCAGGAAGCTTCCTTGCTATTGATGTGGTTTTGTCAGAAAACTTCAGTTCTTAAAACCAAGCCAACATCTTGTGTTACAATGTGGTTTCTTGGCCCCCAGCAGCCAGAGGCCCAGACCCACAGACCTATAACCCTAGACCCCTTAGCTGCCTGTCACTGCTCAGGCCCCCAGAAATGACTCAGACACTTATATTAACTTCATGCTGTTTGGCCTATGGCTCAGGCACATTGCTAGCTTTCTCTTACATCTTAACTCAACCCATTTCTATTAATCTTTCCTGCTATGTGGCCCGTGGCTCACCTGTATTCCTTACATGTTGCTCCTTTGGGCTTCTGCCTCCTTCTGTCTCTCCTTAAATGTTGATCCTTTGGGCTTCTGGCTCCTTCTGTCTCTGACTCCACCCTGCTCCTTCTACCTATTCTGATTCCTCCCCCTACTTTTTCTATGGTGCCTGTCATGGGCCAAAACAGCTCCTTTATTTAAAGATTGCTATTCACAGCATACAGAAAGGCATTCCCACATCAATCTTGAGATTTCCCTTCCCAGCTCCTGCCAAACTGTAGAGAGAGCTGCAGTGCAGAGAGATGCTACAGGAATAGTCCTTTGTGGGTGGACCATACTACCACCTTAACATTGTCTTCTCAGCACTGAACCCCACTGGACAATGGCCCTGATGTCCCTCCAGTTCTCCACACCCCTTCACCTCCCTACAAGCAATGAACAAAACAAATGGCTTATATTCAATCCTAAGGCTGGGTGGGAGTCCCCAGCTGGATAGTGCCATGGGGCTTTATCTTCCTTTATTCTTACACCAAGTGAACTTTGTTTCTATAAAGATTCAGGAGTCACAGGTTGAAGGGGAGGCATATGCTGCCTAGCTAGTCTGAGTGTTTGGGAGGGAAGTCTTGGTTTCAAGAAAGAACATCTATAGTCCCAGTCTGGGCTGTGGAAATAAACAACTCAGCACTAAAAGACAAATTAGGGACTGAAAATGTAGTTCAGTTGGTAGAGTGCTTACCTGGTGTGCACCTAGCCCTGGGTTCCTCCATCCCTAAAACACATAAACTAGGCATACCTGTGATCCCAGCACTCTTGGGCGGAAGTAGGAGGGAAGTTTAAGGTCATTGGCTACAAAATGAGTTCAAGGTCAGCCTGAGGTACCTTATCTATAAATACATAAATAAATTAAAGCTTTTACAAGTCTTTCTTTCTAGAATTCTTATTTAATCCACACAAATTCATCAGCCTTAGAGCTACTGCTTCTGATGGGTAAGAGGAAGGCTTATTGTGGTTTTTCAAGCATTGGGACCACTTTGTAGGTTTTTCAGGAAATCTAGATCTGCCAGGAACCAGGAATCTGGGTGTGTTTAGCTATTCACGTTGGCTAGTACAATCTGGAACAGTCCAGAATTCCACATACCTGACCCACCCTAAACTCAGTATTTTGGTTAGGTGTGTTTTGTACCACCCCATCACTAACCCTATGGTTTTCAAATGCCTCCTCCCTGCTCCTGGTTCCTCTTTCCCCAGAGGGGACTGCTTGGGGCCAAAACAAATATTGAGAATTGGAAAGGAACAGGACTTTTCCAGGGGAAGGGCGGCCTGGGCCTTTCCCTCTATAGCCTGCATTCTATCTCCACTTTCATGTTAGCTACACACCCCAGCTGGAATAATGGCATCTCCCCCAGCTCCTAGCTGGAAAGATTCTCAAGTTTCTTTAGATTGGCAGTAAAAAGAAGACATTGTAGCTCTAGAAAACAGTGTGTTCTTTCATCTATCTCTGACCACAGAGCGCCATAATCCACAGACACAAAGAAATCAGTCCTTCCGTTTGCCCCTCCATCTCAAATGTGAGCCTCTTTGCACTGAAGCAAGATTACCAAAGACTCCAACCAGCACATCATTAACCATTCAGGGGTCAAATCAGAGAATGTACTCTGACTTCTTCAATCAAAAGTATTTGTTTCAGGGCTACAGAGACAGCTCAGTAAAGTGACTGATTGCAAGCACAAGAATGTGATCTTGATCTCTAGAATCCAAGCCATATATGATGATACATACTTGTAATCCCAGCACTGGGAAGTCAGAGACATTCCTGAGGGCTCACTGGCTGGCCAGCCTTGTCCACTTAGTGAGTTCAAGGCCACTAAGAAACCTTGTCTCAAAATTTTAAGATGTGAACAGCTCCTGAAGAACAACATCTGTGGTTGTCCTCTGGCATTCATATGTATGCATCCGTTTGCATGCACTGACACACAGACACACACACATGCGCACGCAAATGCATCTTGTGGCTGGAGGTGTAGCTCCATGACAGACCATGTGTTTAGCATGCATGAGACTCCAGGTTTAATCCATGAAACCAAACTAGTTGATTGAGTAGTAATTACCAATTTGTGTTAGTCATCTCTGTCGATATCATTCTTCCCTCATGAACATCAATGGCCCTGTATCTGATACTACTGAGGTGGTGAATGGGCAGTGATACAAAACAGCCCTCTTGACTGTGATGTAGATTATGTCAGGTGTTGTCTTTAGTGCAGTAGGTGGGCACTAGCTTAGAAACACCGCTCAGGAAGCTTTCTCAGACCATCTATGGTGGTTTGAAAAAAGGAAGTGTGTCACTGTGGGTGTGGGCTTTGAGGTCTCCTTTGCTCAAGCTATACTCTATGTGGTACACAGTTCACTTCCTGTTGCCTGTGGACCAGGATGCAGAACTCTCCGCTCCTTCTCTAGCACCATGTGTGTCTGTACACTGCCATGCTTCCCATCATGATGATGTTGGACTGAACCTCTGAAAATGTAAGCCAGCCCCAATAATATGTTTTCCTTTAGAAGTGCTGCCAATGGTCAGTGTGTCTTTTCATAGCAATAGAAACCCTAAGATAGCACCCATGGCTGCCAAGCTCTTTCTTCTGTCCAAACTCTGTGATTTGCATTCAGCACCGTCAATACTGAAAAGTCCAATAAGATACCTTTTATTTGCCAGTGTCCAGAAAAGTGTTTTGTCACAGAAAAGAAAAAATAACAGCACTATCTAATGGATCCTGGATGTCCTCTACCCGCAACCCTGGGTATTCTCAATCCTCCACGCTACAATGTCTTACTAACCCTCTATAACTGACCACAGTGAGTTAGCATCTCAGTGAACACAAATGCCAATCAAGGGTGACCAACAGCTTTGAGTGGATATTTATGCCTATAGCAGGTACGAATAGCATGAGTATTATTTCCAAAGTAATGTTCTCTTCAAACCAAAGTACTATGGGACTTTTATTTAGAAGGCCGTATATACTCATATAGGAAAGTATTTTAGGAGGGGTCACATTCCTGAGCACGGTGAGTTTACAATGATAGTTTAAGAAAGGAAGATAATGGATACCCTTCTGAGCATGTTTCTTCAAGACCATGTATAGGGTATGTGTTTGAAAGATTAAAATGGAGAATAGGAATGCCTCTGGGAATGGTCAGATTGTATCACATAGACACCGGACACAGGAATGCCCCTGGGTGTACAACTTTCACCAGAGTTTAGCTGACAAAAAAAAAGGAAAGAGCATTTGAAGGTGCATTGATGAGTCTGAGCCTCACAATATCCGCCAACTGAAAGGCTAACATCTTCTTTTAAGCCAAAGCAAAGTAAGACAGACAAGCCAAAACACAGAAAGAAACAATTCCCTTGAACAACTGCCCCTGCCCCACCTTCCACAGTCATTTTTGCAGTTTGGGGAGACTGTCATGGTGAGCTGTCATGGGTGGGAGATGAAGGACTTCATAATCCCTCTACTGTCAGAGACCGGCCTTGTTAGGAAAATGAGCTAAGCTTGGATCTCAGTGGCAAGGGAATCATGGGGAGAATAATGAGATCATGTCTGCAGAGGCCCCCCAGCCCCTTGGAAAGAGATCCTTCCATCACTTCTAAGAAAAGACGTAGCCCTCCAGCCATTTCTGCTCACACCATCTCAGTTTTCCTGTCTGGCTACAGCCACCACCAGCAGCCTGCCTTATCCTGCCAAATTTCCATTTGCTTGGCCTCTGCTCATTTCATGCTGCTAGGTTTGTCCCCTCAGGACCAGATGCAGGTCTGAGCACACGAGCCAGCCGAGTCTGAAAATGTGTGGTCCCCACCAATCATTTAATCCTTCAGATAACTGTAATAAAGGGTCTCTAGGGAACTGAGGCTGTGTGTTCAGCTTTGCTTTTCTGTCTTTATGCATTCCCTCCATCCGTCTGGATGTAGGGATCTGAGGAAGGAAAAGACAGTGGGTTTCTTTGTAGGAAATGTGCTATTGGAGAGTATAATAACTCAGGCTTTCAGGATTCTTTGTTGGCCTTCAGCTATGTGTGGTTTCCATTTAACTGGTTTCTCATTGCACTGAGGTGGCAGTAGATGGGGAACCCCTGGGGCTCCTTAAAACAACTCTACCCCAGATACCATGGGACTGAGCTCTAATTCCACCTCTCATGTTGATTTTTCTTGATGATAGATGATAAATCTCTTTTCAGCTCTAGATTCTGTTCTCTTGTCTGGGAGATGGCTATCCCTATCTGGGGATACTTGAGGAGGCTCACTAGCCTAAGGGGCCACTGGAGAAGGAGGATGAGGATGGATATGTAAATTACAAAGGTTCCATTTTACTGCAACAAAGGGTTACAGATGTTGTGGTAGAATGGAAAAGCTAGCTACGAGAGGCAGGGCTAGACAACACTGGCTTTCCCATGTCAGAGAGCAACAGAAGAACCAGCAAAGATGCAGACAGTCAAGTAAATAAAGTCATATAGGCAGGGCCTTCAATACTATGCATAGATTTTGGCATTTCCATTCAGAACTAAGAGTTCTAAGCAAGATGTTAATTTATCAAAATCAAAAGCAGAAAGACTCAGCCAGGTGTGGTGGTACACACCTTTAATACCAGCACTCTGGAGGTAAGTGAATCTCTGTGAGTTCGAGACCAGCTTGGTTTATATGTAAGTTCCATGTCATCCATAGTGAGATTTTTGTCTCAAAAACAAAAGTAGGTAGAAAAACTCACGCAGTGAAGGATAATTTGGAGGTATTGTATAAATAGGAGGCACTCAAAACAGTCAAGCAAGTGTCTCAACCAAAGTTCAGAAAGTAAGTAACTACGGAATGCTCATCTCTAAGTGGACATCTGGATGAGAACCATCAAGGAAGAGTAAGAGACAGATTTTAAGACCCAGGAGTTGAGGGGGACTAATGTAAAACATGACAGAACCATTGCAAGCTTGAACTCACAACAGCTTTGACAGCTTGTATATGGCCTGCACAGGATCAAACCAAACAACATCCCAGCATAGATGGGGGCAGGTACACCAGCCCCAATCTCTAGCTGAGCAGCTATTGACAGTTGGTGGTTACAAAGGGAGGAAGATTCCACTTCCTTTCAGTATATGGCCCCTGGTAGGTTAACCATGCTCCTGTGGGTGGGCCCCACACCCATGCACATATGAGCAGCATTTAGGCTCAGTGCATTATTTAAAAAAAAAAAAAAAAGGATTGGAGAGGGATGTAGGAAATTAATTAGGAAGAGTTGGAGAAAGGAGAAGTGAAGATGATCAGAATACATTGCTGACTATATGAAATAAATCAAAATAGTGTATTTTTTAAATGTGCCCTGAGGCCATGTAAGAGCAAAGGTCCTTGCCCTACACCCATGCAGCTCTGGCGTGATTGTTCTTTAGCTGTCACTCTCCACATGTATTGCATCAGCTCATTATTCAGCTCAGTAGGCCACACCAGGGCAGGACTTAGTATTCTCCTATAAAGATGAAGCTAGTGAGCTCCAAAAGGAGGCAGTGGCCTTGGCCGATTGCCTTCCTCACTGGCAGATGGAATGGAACCTTGATTAAAGTGTGGATTCTAGTATATAATGACCTGATGGGGATCTAAAGTGTTTGACTTCACCACTATGTGTAGTATGAGGTTTCTGGCCCCGACTTCCGGGCCTAGCCTCAAGGTTTAGGCCCGCAGACCCACAAACCCGCAGAGACACACAGATGCTTTCAATAGTTTTAGGCTGATCAGCCTCAGGCCCAGACATATAACTTGCTAGCTCTTTACCCTTAATCTAACCCATGTCTCTTATCTTGTTCAGCCATGCGGCTCGGTATCTTTTCTTAGAGCAGCATAGTTGTCCTCTGCTTCTTCCGGCTTCTCTCTGGCATTCTGCTCTGTACTTCCTGTTCTCAGAGTTTTTCTTAGTCTGGTAGCCCTGCTCACACTTCCTGCCTGCCTTTGGCCAATCAGCGCTTCTTATTAAACCAGTGGGTGGGATAATTATTTACAATGAAACAACACAATCCCCCACAAGTATGTACCCAGTGTACATTTCTTGACTTGTCTGGAACTCCCTTCCATTAGTAGTGATCTGGAGGTCACAAAAATAGCTAGCTCATGGAGATGTTCTTAGAACTTAACAGGCTAACCCAGGCAAAAGATATAGAATGATACTTTGCACATGAAGGTCTTCATGTTAAGATGCTGGCTTTCTTTGCATCAAATAAATAGCAATAGCTTTGAAAGAATTTTGGAGTTTTGGGCTGCTCAGTCAGCAAAATGCTTGCCATATAATTATGAGGACCCAGGTTTGATCCCCAGAACTCACATAAAAAGCCAGGAGTGGTAGCATAGAATGTGCAAGCCCAGTGCTGGAGAGGTAGAAACAGTATCTTGGGGTACTGAGAACTACCTCAGGAAAAAAAAAAAAAGAACAAGGTGGGCAGCTCCTAAGGAACAAGACCCATGGCTAACCTCTGGATTCCACATCTACATGCACATGCATACACATGAACACATTCACACGTGCACACACACACTCTTGGATGCACACACACAACAAATTTGGAAACAAGTACAACTACCCCCAAGAAGTTCTTGGTAAGTAAATAAAAGCTCAGAGAGTTAAATAACTTGGCCAGGAGTCCTTTGTCCTGAAAGGCTCTGGTAACCTACTTCTCATCACAAGCATGGCAAGAAAGAGGCCAGCTTTACATTAATCCAGCTCTTATTCAAGAAGGACAGAAGAGGGGGAAAGGACATGCTTGAGTCTTGCTAGTGCGCTCCCTGTCCAGGCCCTCAGACAGGCCTGGGCCTTGGAGGCAGAGCCTTGGCTGATTCCACGAAACCACAAGCTTGTACTTTTTCTCTATAATTTGTGGGAGGCATCAGCATTTCCTCTTTTAAGGAAGGGCAGCCAGCCCTCCAGGGCTGAGGCAGGCATGGTAATCAGTAACAGCTGCAGGCTCTGCTGGCCAAGGGTCAAGGCTCCAGCCCTGTGCTTTTTCCCTGTGGTTTTGCAGCCTGGCTGATCTGGAGTTCAGAGCTGCCACCAGAGCACCAAACACAGAGTCCCGTTCTATCTTGAGCCAGCTGTTTGTATTAGCCCACCTGTCAATCAGGGGGAGACTAGACTAAGATAAGTCTCCATTCAATGCCAAAAGGACCGGTTTGTGAATCAATGAATGAATGAATCTTTCTACCTCTTCCTTCCTAAAACATAGTCTCAGGGGAGCTATTGCTCAACCTAATGGGATGTTCAGCACTATAATGGAAAGGAGTCGATCAGCTTCATCCCAGACTCTCACAGGTTGTCCCCTGTACCCTCCTCACACCCCCACACACAGGACAATTCTTCAGAAAGGGCTCAAGTCTACTTCCCACTGCACATCCAGTGGCCAGCACTTAAGCAGATAAAGCGGGAGGAAAAACATCTCCAGGCTCAGCACGGAACCCTGGCTGTGGCTGGACAAGATGCAGAGGCAAGTAGAGAGAAAGGACAATTCTCTGCAGAAGGAAGTTAGGTCCAAACTTGGATGTTTCTCTCCCTGGGACCTGTGAGGAAAGGGCTAAACTAATAGGCCAGGAGAGTTTCTACAAAGGGTGGAGGTGAAAAGCCACCAGAAGGCCATCTCAAGAGAGGCCAAGGCAGAAGAAGAGGTAAGCAGGATACATGACAACGCTGCCTCATAGAGCAGGGAAGAGGCCTTCTGCTCTCTTCTCCCAGGTAACCATTTTCTTTCCTGTGAGCTGGCTCAGAGTGGGAAACCCTGTCTGAATTTAAGCTTTCATCCTGTTCTGAAGGACCATGTCCTCTCTTGCCGCATCCCTCCTCCTTCATGAACTCACGACACTGACACTTTCTTCCAGGCTGAGGATTGCCCTGCTGAAGCAGAACCCACAGCCTTGTCACGTCATAGCTTGAAGCGGTTTGGAACTGAATCTGTTTCTGGGTTTGTTCTGAGGCCAAAATGCATGTTTTTACTTATTCTGCCCTTTCCTTTTTCCATAAAGTTGTTATGACTGGTTCTGAAGACTGTATGGAGAAAACAGAGACTTCACAAGCTTTGGAGAAAGTGGTCAGTGTTCCCCTGAGAAGAGCCCAGCCTGAAGGAAAATGTACTAAGTACCTCTCTGGCTGGTGTGACAAAACCCCCGTTAAAGCACCTTACTGAAGAGAAAGGTTTATTTGGTTCCCAGGTTGAGGGTTCAATTCCTAACAGTGGGGATGGCATGGTAGCAGGAATATGACGCGACTGGTCACATGACATCCACAATCAGGAAGCAGAGAGATATGAATGTTATTGCTCAGTCTGATTTCTCCTTTTTATTCAGCCAAGGACACCCTGTTGGCCCATGGGATAGTGCTGCCT
This sequence comes from Phyllotis vaccarum, assembly GCA_033318265.1. Taxonomy (NCBI): domain Eukaryota; kingdom Metazoa; phylum Chordata; class Mammalia; order Rodentia; family Cricetidae; genus Phyllotis; species Phyllotis vaccarum. The sequence continues at coordinate 11,027,540 of JARWLC010000011.1, read as the reverse complement.
ACATTTGGAGTGGATTTTCCCATCTCAGTTAGTCTAGAAGCTCTCTCACAGATATGTCCAGAGGTTTGCCTTCTAGGTGATGCTAAATAAGTGATTCTCAACCTGTGGATCACGACCCACTTGGAACATCATTTACATTATAATTTATGAGAATTATTAGTTAAAAAGTAGAAAAAAATAATTTTATGGTTGAAGGGATTTTATTAAAGGGGTACAGAGTTAGACTGAGAACACTTCTCTAGATCCTATCAAGCTATTGGTGTTGACCATCACAAGAGGCCTTGGATAAAGAGAATGAGCAGCCGTTAGGGACCATACAGTTTCAGGAGCATGGAAGTAGAAGGGGCCGTATAGAAGGTGTTTCATGAGAGTCTGCTCATGCATGAGGGACTGTCTAAAACCCTTCCTTTCTGTTCTGGGCTGCTGACCTCAGACTGCATTTCACACACTAGGAGTCCTGTAGTATAAGGTTTCTGGCCTGGACTTTCAGGCCTAACCTCAAGGTTTAGACCCACAGACTCGCAGACCCACAGATCTGCAGTCCCACAGTCCCACAGAGACACACAGATGCTTTCAATAATTTGAGGCTGATTGGCATAAGGCTAGGGCATTATCACTTGCTAGCTCTTTCCCCTTCATCTAACCCATGATTCTTCCTGTTCCACCATCAGGCTTGGTACCTTTTTTTAGAGCAGCATAGTTGTCCTCTGCTTCTTCCGGCTTCTCTCTGGCGTTCTGCTCTGGGCTTCCTGTTCTCAGAGTTTTCTGAGTCTGGTAGCCCCACCCACACTTCCTGCCTGCCTTTGGCCAATCAGTGCTTTTTATTAAACCAGTGGGTGGGACAATTATTTACCATGAAACAAGACAATCCCCTACAGAGTCCTCCACTTCTCACTTCCTTAGAATAATACAAAACCAGAATTTAGGTTCCAGATTACAGAGCCTACCAGGACCAAAGAAATGAGTGTCCTGGGCCAACCCTGAATTTGTGGCATCCTATCAGCCCTGCACTTAGGCTGACAGAAAGAGCATATGGATTGTGTGCACAGGGATGTGGTGGGAGCTAGGGAATATGTCACCAGCAGCATTCCACCACAGTCCTGGAACAGCCAGCACACCATCCAGACTAAACAGAAGTTGGAGAAAGACTGCTTCCAAAAAAACTGTTATTTTTACATCCTCATTTCCAGAGTTGTATACAATATACCAAGGTGTGAATTCAAATCAAAGGAGAGCAGAGAGCAGGGAAGACAGCCTCGTGTGAAAAGGATTCTTTCCTTCCTCCGTTGGCAGGGTGTTCCTTCACCTGGGTGGCCAAGACTTAAAAGAATGTAGATTCTAGGACCCCTATCCTAGACTGACAGAATTGGTCTAGGACAAGGATGATGGACTGTGTGTCAAAAGTTCCCATGATCCTCTGCACCACTGTTCAGAGGCAGGACCCAGAGAGATATCCAGATACTTAAATGCAAGACAATGGGCAACATTATAAAAGCACTTTAAAGTGGCTGGAGAAGTGTGACAGGCAATCACACAAAAGTGTTGGGGCTTCCTGTCATCATTATTTTAGGGGGCTCCCAATGTAGGGATATTAGGGAGAGGGGCCACCCTCATCGATGGATTGACACTAATAATGAAATGACCAATCATAAAAACCTATAAATAAATACAGCACTTTAAATTTGATTTTATTATTCTGTGCATATGAATGTTTTACCTACATGTATATCTGTACCCTGTGTGCTTGTAGTGCCCCTGAAAGCCAGAAGGTGTCACAAACTCTGAGACTGAAATTACTGAAGGTTAAAAGCCGCTATGAAGGTGCTGGAAATTGAGCCCAGGCTTTCTTAACCACTGAGACATCATCATTCCACCCTGTGTAAAAGCACTTTAAATGAAAGCTATTGGTCTAAGTTGCAAAACCGATCATCATCAGGGGAAGGGTTGAAGGTGCCCAAGAGTTACCACTATACCTGTTGGCTTGTTATGCTATTGTAAGGAATGAATGGGATGTGTGTTTGGAGCTCTGTTCTGTTCTGGAAAAAAAAAATTCCCTACCAAAATTCAGCTGCCTTCCCACCCCTATCTCCAACCCCTTCAACTTGACCTCTGGAGTAAAATTTCTGGTCAATTGCTGATGTCATCTGTAGTATGAGGTTTCTGGCCCTGACTTTCTGGCCTAGCCTCAAGGTTTAGGCTTGCAGACCCACAGAGACACACAGATGCTTACAATAGTTTTGGGCTGATCGGCCTAAGGCCCAGGCATATAACTTTCTAACTCCTTTACCCTTAAACGAACCCATGACTCTGATCTCGTTCAGCCATGTGGTTTGGTACCTTTTCTCAGAGCAGCATGGTTGTCCTCTGCTTCTCCTGGCTTCTCTCTGGTGTTCTGCTTCCTGGTCTCGGAGTTTTCTTAGTCTGGTAGCCCCTCCCACACTTCCTGCCTGCCTTTGGCCAATCAGCACTTTTTATTAAACCAGTGGGTGGGACAATTATTTACAATGAAACAACACAGTCATTTCCAAACACCATCCTCCAAAACAGACTCCACTGGAAGGCCTTTCTCATCTCACAGACTTGGTGCAGATTTCCCTCCTAGTCCCTAAGAAATACTTTTGGACAGGCTGACATCCTGACAGGACAGAGCTAGCCACAGACAAATGTAGAAACTGAGATGGCAAGTGGTCACATCAAGGTCACACAGGTAAGGTAAAGGACAAAGAGGTATCAGAAACTGGAGGTGCCAGAAGCTCTGCTCTGGCCTATTTCCTGCAGAACTAAAATCTGAAATGGAGGCTGGAGAGATGACTCAGCAGCTAAGAGAACATACTGTTCTTTCAGAGGACCTCAGTTAGTCCCAGCACCCATATCAGGCAACACACAACCTCCTGTAACTTCAGCCCTGTCCTCTGCTTGTGCCTGCATTCACATGTACATACCTACACAGAGATGCACACATATAAGTTATGCATACACATAACTAAAATTAACTAAGTAAACTAAATAACTAAAATAAACCTATTTTAATCTGGCTATATTAACGTACATGTACAATTCCAGCACTGGAAAGGCAGACAGAAAGATTCCTGGGGTTCACTGGCCAGTCAGTCTATCCCAAATGGAGAGATTCAGGATCCATGAAGACACTATCAGAAACTAATGTAGAAGAGCTGGAGAGATGGCTCAGAGGTTAAGAGCACTTAGTGCTCTTAAGAGAACCCAAGTGCAGGTCCCAGCACCACACAGCAGCTCACATCCTTTTGTAACTTCAGTTCCAGGGGATTTGATGCCCCTTCTGACCTCCAGTCAGGCTTCTGTACATACATACACACAAATACACACATACACATAAAATTAAAATTTAATTTAATTTAATATAGAAACTAACCTTTGGTTTCTGCATGTGTTCACATGCATGTTTTCATGCAAACACATGCACATGCACATACCATACACATGCACATACCACATACGCACACACACCACACATGCACACACACTACACACACACATACATGCACACACCACACACACAACATGCACACACCACACACACACACACTCTCACACACCCACATACACCACACATGCACACATACACGGACACACACACACCACACACACATACATGCACACAGGCACATACAAACGACACACACGCACACACCATAGACACTCATACACACACACTCACACACACACATGCACACACCACACATGCACACACACCACATATACACACACTACACACATTCACTCATGTTTACACACACACCACACACACACATACATGCACACACACATACCACACACACTCACACACTCACACATGCACACACCACACATGCACACATACACGGACACACACACACACAGACACACACACATACATGCACACAGGCACATACAAACCACACACACGCACACACCATACACACTCATACACACACACTCTCACACACACATGCACACACCACATATACACACACTACACACATTCACTCATGTGTACACACATACCACACACACACATACATGAACACACACATACCACACACACTCACACACACACTACACACATACACACACATGCATGCACGCACGCACACACACACAGGCATACACACTTTCATGTACATGCACACTCTGAATTAGCCAAAGTGTGAAAGAGCCCCGTTGCACAGGATGAATGAATCATCTGAGCTCTAAAGCACAACCTGGTGATTATAGTACAATCCTGTGCTGTACACCTGAAGTTTGCTGAGTCTTTCTAAACAGTTCCCACCACACACAGAAATCACACCAGACACAATGACTACTTTGGCTGTGGTAATCATTTCACAGCAGACACACATCACGATATCACATTGTACCCCTTAAACTTACACAGTGTTGTCGATTATAGCTCTGCAAAGCTGGGGGAGAAAACTCAAATTTTAAATTTCAATTTAAAAAAGAGAGAGAGAGAAACTAAGGGCAGATGGTGTCCTAAGGAATGGGTCTTGTCCAAAACTTGAGTATTACAAGTAAATAGTCTGAGGGCCATGGAGGCTACACTCCCACAGAGACTCAGTTATGACGTGTGATATATCAGCTTCAGTTCCTAGGATTGAATTACATTCCATGCCCCCAGAGTCACAGAGGTTACTAAGAACTGGAGAGCAGAGCAGGGTCTTTACAACCACACCCTACCAGGCTCAAGCCTTTGCAGCTTGGAGAACCCCAGTTACCCCTCCCCAGCAGCTGACAGAGACAGGAGGGAATCTCTTGACAGCACCAGGCTGGTGCTCTGGTGCCTCCATGTGGACAAATGTCTGAACAGAAAACTGGTTACAAATTAGGTCTGGGCAGCCTATCCTTCAGAGCATTACCAAGGCCAGTAAGAAAATCTGTGCATATGGACAGCTCAAGGACATAAATTTGTGCTCAACTCTTGGCTGACATTATTTTATCATGATTCCTTGACTCATCCATACCACACCCCAATTTGTCCCTTTCCCAGATTCATGACTTTTGGTTTTGTTTTGTGGTCCATTTAATTTAACCATCTTGTGACCATTAGATTGGGCCTGTCCACTGCAACCTGATGGGATCACTATTGGGTACAGAATGAAAGGCAATGACTCTTGAGTTCTCAAATCTATCATTAGGAAAAGGTCGGTACCAAGGGGTAGTGCTCCCTGAGCCCCTCCTTCCTCATGTGATGTGGGGTGTCTTTCTGTACACTGTGACTGTGCTTTGTTACCATTTGTTAATAAAGAAGCTGTTTTTGCCTAAAGAAGCTTAGAGACAGGAGGACATCCAAGAGAGATAGAGACCAAGGAGCGTCGAGAGAGCTGCTACAGGCTGCCACTCAGAAAGCACGATGTAATGGAACACAGGTAAAGCCACAGAACACATGGCAATACAATAGATTAATAGAAATGAGTTGAATTAAGTTATAAGAATTAGTTGGTAATGAGCCTGAGTCATAGGCCAGTTTATAATTAATATTAGCCTTTATGTGATTATTTTGGACTAAGCGGCTGCAGGACTGCAGGTCTGGGGACCTCAGGGCCCAAGTGGATTAGAAAATTTCAGACCACACTCACATCTGGGTATTAATGGGCACATTCTCTTGTAAACCTAGCATATTCATGTCAGTTATGAGCCCTCTTTTTTCCTTTTTTTTTCTTATCATTTCTTTGGTAGACACTGAACCATCAAGAGCCATGGGAGCAAGCCTGCATAGGCAGCCATGCGGCAGGGAAAGATCGGCAGAGGAAGCAAAGGACCAAGGTGGCAGGGGATTTCTAAATGTTGCTCTCTCTGTTTGTAGCTTTGCTGACTTGGATTGAGACAGGGAGCTATTGGCCTCTTTGACCCTGTTCTACGGTTACGCTGGGCTCATAAAGGCCAGGGCCCTTTGCCAGGCATCCTCCTTACCCTGAGTTCCAACCAACTCAGAACAGTTACTTATTCACTCCTCAGCTCTATACTGTAGCTAAAATTTAGAGTCTTGGTTCCAAATACTGCTGAAACCTTTACCCACTGACCCCAGAAACACCCTCTCCAAGTAGGAGCCTTTGGACCCCTTGGCATCTCCACAGGGCCTCACTGGCCACTCATATCAAAGCTAAGTCTGTCTGGAGAATGAGAGAAAATAACTGCTGAGATGCTGGAGCCCTTTGCTGTATGGAGAGCATGTGCAGGATCCAGTAAAGTCAGAAGTCTGGTGAGGATAAACAGGCTCCCTCACACAGGGCAGCAAATAGACATGGCCTCTGAGGACCGCTGTTCATGCTGATCCCCTCCCCTCAGCAAACACACTAGAGCGCATTCTCTGAGCCAGGCCATGGACTGGGGATAGGGTTTGGAGATAATGGTTCACAGGACCTAGTCCCCATCCTCAAAGCACTTCATGTTTGAAAACTCAAAAGAGCTCCCTAGGAAATTATTAGAATTATGTGTGTGACTGTTAGCATATCAAACTAAAAACCAGGTGTTTACAGTTACAAGCCATGCCCATAGAGACCCCCAAAGGGGAATGATTCTCCAGGGATCATCTGAGGAACTGCACCTTGGTTGTCAATCAGCTGAGCCCTGAAAAAGTAAAGGGATTTTCCTGTAGCTAAGAAGCTTTTATGTGCACTGAAATCTTTCCAGAGAAAGATGGGCTAGAAAGGGCCTGCCCAGGCATCCCTTTTCTCTTAAGCCTACATACCTCTTACTTCTCAGAGTCACTCTGTGTCGGTGCAAGAAACACTGTGGATGGAAGAAAAGGCTGATTTTGGCTCACAGTCTGAGGGGACCAATCCATCAGAGCAGAGAAGGCGTGGCCCAGGAATTGGAGGCAATAGGTCAAGAAGCCAGAAGAGACGAAGGCTGGCACCCAGCTCATGTTCACCTTCTCATTCTGGAACCCCAGCCTGTCAGCTAGCACCACCTACGTTAAGGGAGTGTGTTTCTATTATGTCGCTTGAAATCCACTCAAGTTGACAATCAAAATTACCCTTCTCACTAGGTTTACATAGATATTTAAGAATAGTATTCAGATTACATCAGCATTTGCAAATTTTAGCTGCTAGAGCCACAATATCCAGACCCTCTGTTTAAAACGGTTCCTTTCAGGACTTCTGGGCAGGATGGGCATGGCTCAATTATCAGCTTCATCAATAACAAAGTACCATGAACTGACCACATATTCTCTTGCAGTTCTGAGAGGTAGGAGTCCCAACAGCAGGGTCACATTGGAGGTCCAGTGAAGCCTCTTCATACCTGTGTATGACTGTCTTCTTGCTGTATCACATAGATTTGGTACTAAGGAACCAATCTCTAGTGTTTCTCCCTCTTCTTGTGTGGAGTAGTCCTATCAGACCAGAGCCAACTGTTGGGTCTACATTTATCTTTATTCTTTTCCTTCAAGGTTTCTCCTAAAACTATCTGAGAAGGTAGTGCTTCTGAGTATGAATTTTGGAGAAAGGCAAAGTTCAATCCACATGAGACATGCCAAGCAATGAATTTTTTTTAAAAAAAAATCATACGGAGTTAGAATGAGCTTGATGGTGCTCAAGCTCATCACTTGGAAGGTTAAGACAGGAGGATCTCAGGTTCAAAGTCGGCCTTAGCCACATAGTAAGACCCAATCTCAAATAATAATAATAAATCATGCAAAATTGAATGGACAAGACCAATGGGGAATTGGAAGGGAAGAGGCCATGACCAATTTTTGGGCCAGAGAGGGTTGTTGAATTGTCTAATAACTGGGAATACCCGCCACCATCTAGAGCAGCTCCTAAGTCACAGGGAAAAGCTTGAGGGACATGCTCTGTCTTCCTTTTCTGTCAGCTCTACTTGATTCAGAACTGACTTAGGCACACTTTTGTCTCATCCTATCCTGTTTTCACTAAAAAGAGGCATTTTGCGAAAATGGGAAGGATTGATGAGAAAGAACAAAGCTAAAAAAGCTGTTATATTGGAGGACCCTGAGTAATGTGGCTGTCCCCATGTCTGAAAACTGGTCTACTGCACCAGGTAGCCTAAAAGACTGATAGAGGACTGAGGGTGTAGCTCAGTATTTGAATGTTTACTTAGCATGCACACACACAAAGAGAGAGAGACAGAGAAAGAGACCCATGGTGTAAAAATGTAGCAATGCCTGGGTTTTGAGAACAAAACCTGTCTTAGCATAACATGCTTTTGCATAGCATTGAAATCAGTGATCAAATGGCATCATGGAAACTACTTCCCTGAGCCTTTAAATGAGCAGGGCAGGTCATTCCCAGTACCCATCACACACCATCAATCACAGCCTGTACCTGCTTTGAGCTCCACTCCACTCTCGGAAAGCTGCTAACTATTACTGCCACATGAGCAACACCTAATGCTCTCTCTCCTGCCTTGCCCACCTCTTCCTGTCCTTTGTTCCTTTGTTCCCCATTTGGAACTCCAAGTAACATGAAAGAGGTTGTTGGAGTGTTTGGACTGGTTTGTACTTCTTTTGAAACAAAGACTGGAAAATTTAAGTCACCTTCTTATCAATTGCACTGAGAGGTTGCCGTTTTCTCTAAGGACTGAATAGTGAAGTTTGTAAAACCAGAAACAAAAACTAAGGAATCTTTACAGACTGAGGTCCTGCTCTTGGCACAGTACTTCTAACACCTGAAAGAGGGGCGGAGCTATCCTGACAGCTGGTGAGGCTATGTCCTCCTTGCTTCCTAGTCTTTCTTAGTAAGAGAAAGGTTTTTGGGATGTCCATGTATCAAATAAGCAAATAACAATAAAACAATGCTGCAAACAAGGTATCCTGAGCAGGCAAACACCCCTTTATTCCAGCTTTTCCTTTTCTTCTTGTCTACAACATGGGTAATGTTGACGAATGCCATGGCAGCCACTAGGAGATATGAAAGAAAGATATTAATTAGAAAATAATAAAAATGTTTTCTTTGATATATTTAAGTTTATATGCCAAGCGTTGTCCAACCATCTAAATTCAGCACTTGTTTTTGCAAATAAAGCTCTATTGAAACATAGCCTCGTGCTTCCTTGTCTATGGCTGATTCTGTCTAAAATGACACAGAGAGATTATGTGAATGACAGAGGTAAAAATATTTACTATCTGAGCCTCGACAGAAAAGAATTGCAGCCTCCATAGTAAAGGACCAGTACATAGCCTACTCTGTAAAAACAAAACAAAACAAAAATCTGGTTTAAGGTGAGCACCTGTGAGTCAAATTAGTATACTAATTACTCTTTATGGTTTATACAGCTATGGGAGCAGGAGGAAATGGAAAAAAAAAATTGCAAAGGGCAAATTCCCTCCATTATGACAAGAATCATAGCCAACAAGCTAGAGGCAGCTCTACATAGCCCCAGAAGGTGTTCACACCACTGTGCTTTGCTCTTTCCTTCCTTCCTTCCCTCCTCTTTCCTCTTCCATTCTTACTGCTATTCCCGCCCCCCTTTGATCTTGACAGAGCAGTAAGTAGTCCAAGCAGACAAAGAACTCAGTAAAATGCCTTGGAACTTCTGAGTCTCTTCCCTTTACCTCCTGAATGGTGGGATTACAGATGCATGTTATCACACCTGGTTTGTGCAGTGCTGGGGATTGAGTGCATGCTAGGAAAAAAATTGAATGTATAACATTTTTCAGAGTATCTGGAAGGTCTTGTTAAAATGCAGATTCCCAGGTGGTACACGAACTTAATCCCAGCACTTGGCGGGCAGAGGCAAGTGAATCTCTGAATTCGAGGCCAGCCTGGTCCCAGAACAGCCAGGGCTACACAGAGAAACCCTATCTAAATAAATAAATAAATCCTTTAAAATGCAGATTCCAGGGCTCACTACTTGAGTTCCAAGTAAGTCTCAGATGGGCCCAGGGGCCAGCTTTTTGCTAGTTTGCAGAGGTGCTGGTGGGGTGTGTATATGGAAGAGCTACCCTTCAGAACCACGGCACTCTTCCCTTTCACCTTCGTGCCTAGCCTCGGACGGTGGCCTGTACAGTCTGGTGCTACTCAAATCTTACAAGGTGAGATTACTAGGCCACAGCTAAGGCCCCTTTTTTAACTGTGATCTATGCTTTCTGCTTCCTGGAGAAATATTCCCTAACTACAAAATACGCTTTGCAGATCTTAAATCTGTGTGTCTCTTTGCCATCTGCCGCCCTCTGTTAGACTTCCAAATTCAGGCAAGCATTTGAGATTGCATAAATGAACACAGTAACTGAATGTACTTTGTGACCATGGACAACTGATAATTACCTCAGACCAGGTGTGACTCATTACCTTCTTCCTTCTGTTCTGAACACTGTAGTAAATGATTGATGAACAAAAGAAATTTTAAAATGTTCGCCAAATCTCTGACGTGTGGATGAATAAAGGACAAGCAACCTTGAACTGCATTTCTTCTTGTATTGTATTTTTCCAAGTGGATCAAAGCCCTCTCCAAAGATTTCCCTTTGTGCAGCCTCATGAGGAGGGAGCTGCTTCTATTTTCCACATGGAAACAGTAACTCAAAACAAATGTCCTACCCAGCAGATGGTTACCAGCAGACAGTCTCACCCGTCAGTGCTAACCCCACAGTCTGTAATAGCTCTGTATGTCAGAAAGTCACTGCTTCCACACAAATGACTGAGTGGGGACAGTTTTTTTTTCTCATTTTAAAAAAAATGCTCTGAGGTGAGCCTTTAGCTGCAGGGTATATTTCTAGAAAATCTTTTTGCAGAAACTGGAACCACTGGGGGAATCAGAATGTCTGTGGGCAAGTGACATGTTCCCAGGTGAGGAAAGTAACTATCTAGTGTCAAGGTTGTTCTCTCAGCATGCTCAGGGATAGGAAGAGTATGAACCCAGGATCCACTTGTCTCTACCCACCACTCTTGGGATTATAAGCACACCCTACCACACATTGCACATTGCTTTTTTGTGTGTGTGTGGATTCTGGGCATTAAACTCGGATCCTTGGGAATGCATTTTATTAACTAAACTATCTCCTTTCTTTATTATGAAAAAATAAAAATATTTTGAAGAAATTTAAGATATGATCTTCATTAGACAAACTTCTACAGCCCACCAGAGCTTCAAAGTCCTTTCAGCATTTAGATAAAACTTTCTCTTCATTTATTTTCCTCCTGCTAATTTTCTCAAGGTCAGTATAAGGTAAAAACCTGCATTTTAAAATTTACTTTGTATAGTCACACTAGGTTTAATAGTATGTGTTCACTCTTTGTTCTTTCAAATACATCATAATCCCTTGCACAATGAGACATACTTCCATGATGTCTTCCCCACAGCCCCAGGCAGAATAGGAGACTGGCTTGTCAGTCTCCTTTATTACCTGGACAGGATGTGGCCAAATGTAAGCTCTGCCATCGTCAGTCAATTATATTAATTGTTAACTGAATGCAAAAACATGGAGACAGGAATCACTTAAAATGCTTGCTTTTATAAAGAACTGTGTTCTGGTTCATGCACGGTGCTTCTCATTTTGTCCTCTTGTGATGGAAAGGACAAGGCAACTCTTTAGTGACTCTTTTATAAGAACACTACTATAGTTTGGATGTAAAAATGCCCCCCAACCAAACAGGCTCCTGTGTTTGAATACATGGTTGCCCAGGTGGTTGTTGTATTAAGTTTCTGGCCTGGAATTTCCTGCCTTGTCCCATGATCCAGACCTGCAGTCCCACAGAAACACTCAGACACTTATACTAATTTTATGCTGATCAGCCTATGGCTCTGGTATATTGCTAGCTAGCTCTTGCTCTTTAACCCATGATTCTAATCCTATTCAGCTATGCAGCTCAGTACCTTTTCTCAGAGCAGCATAGCCACATCTACTGGTTTATCCGACATCTCTGTGGCATCTCTGCCATGTTCTTCCTGTTCCCAGAGTTTTCTTAGTCTGGTAGCCCCAACCACACTTCCTGTCTGCCTTCAGCCAATCAGTTTTTTTTATTAAACACGTAGGTGGGACAATTACTAACAATTAACAACATAATCCCACTATAGGTGGTGGTGCTGTTTTGGGAGATTGTGAAACTTTAGGAGACCGGACCATACTGGAGAAAATGCATCTCTGGGGTATGGCTGGCTTTGAGAGTTATAATCCAGTCCAGTGGCAGGCCTGCACTCTCTGCTTTCAGCTGGTCCCAGATGTGGAGCCATATCACAAGCTTCACTCCAGCCTCTCTGCCATGATAGACTGTTCTCCTCAAACTGTGAGCTGAAATAAACCCCTTCTCCCTTAAGTTGCTTCTTGTCAAAGCATGGAAGAAAAAGCCACTTTCTTATTAATGCCCTAATCATAGATGCTCCACTCTCCAACCTCATTCCTCCCAGAGGCTCCACATCCTAATACTATCCCCCCTCCCAGAAAGAGAAGAGTCCAACCTGTGAGATCAGACCATTGCCTGCCACACGCTACACACAGTGTTCACTCCTGTGTCTCTTCCCTAGGGAAAAAAAGACTGAAATCTAGAGTGAAACCTGTTTCTATGTTCCTTTCCATCTCATTAGTGCTCACTGGAGAATGTGAAACAAGGAAAACGAAGGAGAACAGATGAAAAAAAGGTGCCAAGTAATGTGCTGTGTCCCTTGTGGAGCAGAATGAGCCTCCAAACTCAGGTTAATACCAAGAAACAGTGGGAGTTGCCTTTGCTGAGCCCTTGACGTGCAGACACTCATAAACAAGGAAAATTTCCTGGCTTGGAACTCAAGAGCAAACTCTCCCCAGCTTCAAAGGCTATGATCACAAGACGTGTACACCTGGAGACCAGCTGCAGGGAAGCAAGACCTTACTTAAACAAATAAATGAGAGCAGGAGTGAATATGAACCTCTTCATTTATTCATAGTTTGGAAACTTTAGGCTTTTCAGAGACACTGTTTAGACTGGATCAACTAAAAACATGTTTTCATTCAAATTGCCAGAATAATATGACTTCCCTAATGGTGTAGCTGAAGCTCAGCTGTAGAGGACATGTGTGTGGTACCATGGAGGGAGAAAGAGAGAAGGCAAAGACTCTAGGGACTGGGTATAACTTCTCATCCCTTCCATGAAACATGGAGCTGCTCAAATAGCAGGCATAGTCGGTAGCTTGCCGATTCCTTTGTGATACAGCCTTAGCCTGTGGGCCAACTCAGCTGCTTGCAATATGAATGAGCTGGTGGACTTTGTTCTCAGACCCATTTTTAATGCTGTCTTTGGTGAATAAAGGAATTTCACTGCTCAGAAGAGAAGGGTGTCACCCCTGGAAAAAAGCTCACTTTCTAACTGGAAGAACCAAACATGCAAAGGTATTCTTTTGTCACAAATGATTTCCAAACTATCCAAAGACTTACCTAGAAATTGAGTGGATTATTGTAGGTAGCATTTGGAAGTGCAGGAAAAGATGAGGCTCAACTCCTTACCCGGAAGACTACAAGATAAAAACAGTTTCTTGGATCCATCAGCACACTTTTCCCCCTCCAGTCCCATGCCTCAAACCTGCACAGGCAAGGAGGCACAGGTTTGTCCACCTGACTGATCTAATAAAGAGCTGAACAGCCCGTATTAGATCTCTCAGCTGGGCAGGAGAACCAATAGACAGGGCTGGCATGCAGGGAATAAATGGGAGAAAAACAGCAGAAAAGCAAGGTGTTGTATTTTATAAGTGGCATGAAGGAGTCAAACATACAACAGGGCCCACGTGGGAAGTTTATTGAGGGGAGGAGAGAGAAGGGGCAGAGACTGGTCTCTGGGTACAAAAGTTCAGAAAGAGAAAGAAAAAGAGAATGGAGGTGACCGAGGCCCACTTTTTATAAGGAAACAGCGAATGCGAACAGGGGATGCTCTTAATGGCTGCAGCTGAGGATGTATCCTATCAGGACCCCAAGTGCACGCTAGACCAGATGCCTAAATGCTAACAACATTCCTCCCTTTTTACCGCGTCCGGTTTCTTTGTGGTCCGAGTTTTGTCCAGGCGAGGAACATCAAGATAATCACACTCAGGAGTCATTTATTAGGTTCCATCATTCGGGCTCTCTCTCTGGCTCTCTCTCCGTGCACACTTGAGAGACCCGGGCTTTATTCAGTACATCTTATCTCTTAGATCTGTCTGTCCCTCCCTTGCTTCTCCTTTGTCTCCGCTATCACCTTAACTCTCTTCCACACCCTGCCCCCTTATCCGGCACACCCAAGGTCATGAGGATCCCGAAAGGCTAGCACTCAGCAGGTAGCAGCGTCTCTAGTGCAGGAAGCTTCTTTCTTCCTGTAAACATAAGGTTTTAGTCCTTAGGGGAGAATGGTGAACCATAGAGGTCAAAATGGCACTTATTCAGGAGACAACATCTCACTCCCCTTTATTAAAAAATAAATATAGAGAAGGAAACCCCTGTCTTAGGTTCGACCCCTAGCCCCTGCTATAGAACCCGTCATTGGATGTGCCAACTCCTGTCTTAGGTAGATATAGCAGGCGGGGAAGTTGCCCGTCTTTGGGTGAGTCCTTCTAACATTGATATGCATATCTGAGCATCAGTCAGGAGTTACAAGGCCAGAAGCCTGTTTTGTTATTTTCTGCTGATGACTTTGCTGCTTTTGCAGCGTATTAGAATGAAAAGACAGCATGCCAACCTTTGAGGCAAAATATTAAGAAGGGATATAAATCCAGACCATTGGGAAGCCACTAGTCAGGGTATTCTATAAGCCACTAGTCTCAAGGGATATAAAGATATATGCTAACTGCAAGGTGTAAATTAAAAATTGCATTCTAGGGACCCCAAAAGCACTGATTTAACAATATGCAACTGCTGACTTAACATTTTCTATCTTACTTGAGGTAACACAAATATCAGAATATCCAAAGTTACACAATAGCAATTATTACATATGCAAAATGTCAATAGGGCAGTTTGTTGGTTGAGGGATAAATTTTAAAATGTATTTGTCCATAAAAGTCTCTGGAATTTCAAAGGCAGTCACCACTCTGGCTGATAGCTGGTTCAGCAAGGATGCAGCTCTGGCTGTCTGGCTCAATGCATTTTCCAAGGCTGTAGCTCCAAAAGCAGCAGGGTGACTGTGTAGTTATTCTGAAGTTTCTCTTTGCACCTGGGAGGTGGATCTTGGTCTGACGAAACGCCACTGGCATCACTGCAGCTGGAACTCGTACCAACAGGGCACTGGGATGTTCTTTACTCCAATCAGTTGCTTAAGCTGAAATTTAGAGCTGAACAGTTTAAAGAGAAACCCTTCCCACCCTCCAGGGTTCGAATCTGGGTGAAGTGACCAACAGGTATGGGGTAGCTTAAAAATGAGTGCTGGCATTCTACTTAGCAGTGCTATTAAAAGCAACTGCTTCAATCATATGTTATGAAAGCTTTTTGTATGGGCACCGTATTGGCAGCCATGTCAGTGGCCTAAATTGAAGGCAAAAACAGTAGAAAACAAAGGGCTTTTTTTTTTTTTTTTTTTTTTTAAAAAACTTACTTATTTACTGGCCTCACCAGAAGCTTCAGGAACCACAATCTTTTCATGTTGAACAGGACGCACACACCTCTCAGGTATCCAGATTGGCTTTTCAGCACCTGTTGGATAAACACAGACAACCCACCCCCAACTCTGGCCAGCACGTGCTGGCGGTTGCCATTGTCTAGAGGATAAATTGTGGCTGATGCCTTAACGTTTGAGCATTGAGATGAAACTTTTTGTGTAATTGTAGAGCCGAAATTATTTGGGTAGCTTTATCTGCCCACGCATTGCCTTTGGTCAGTGGTCTAGGCAAGCCAGAATGTTCTCTAATGTGTCCTACAAACACAGATTGTTTTCTGGACCATATCAAAATCTGTAAGCTTTGTAACTGGGTAACAATTTTTGATGATTCTCCCACATGAGGGGCCACTTCTAGTTGGGGCATAATATTGGCCACATAGACACTATGAGTATAAATATTAAAGGTCTCTGCAGGATATAATTGAAAGGCAAGTATCATAGCAGTAATTTATATCAACTGAGCAGAGGCCTGAGGCACTACTACGCTTTTTATATGATTCCCATCCACAACTACTGCTTTTCCAGTCTTGGAGCCATCAGTGAAAAGTAGACGTGCCCCAGCTATAGGTTGAGTCTTTATTATCTTGGGAAAGATAAAAGGGCATAATTTAAAACTCTGAATGATTTTATGTTTAGGATAAGCTTGAACTGTCCTTTAAAGGTGCACAAAAACAAACACCAGGAATCATCATTTTGAATCAAATTAGCAACCATTTCTTGGGTATAGGGCAAAACTATTATATCTGCATCTTTGGCAAATAAAGCCCGCCCCAAGCATCTACCCTTCCATAACAATTGAACTATTAATTCAGGATAAGGAATAACTGTGCGCCCAGGTGATGCAGAAAGATGTACCCAATAAATGGGACCCTTTTGCCAAAAAACACCAGTAGGTGCAAAATTAGAAGCCAAGACTAAAAATTGCAAAGGCTGTTCATGTACTGACATATCTTGTAATGCCTGTTCTATTTTAGTAAGGGCTTTTTTGGCCTCAGGAGTTAAAATCTGGGTAGATGTGGGTTCAGCATCTCCCTTTAGAAGTTTAAAAAGAGGCTTAAGTTCTCTTAAAGGGACCGCGCCTTTATTCGCGGCCAGTGACTTGCTCAAATCTCTTAAAGGGACCGCGCGTTTCTATACGCAGCCATTGACTTGCTCAATTCGCGGCTAAGTTCTTAAAGGGACCGCGTTTTTACTCGCGGCTAGCAAACAGAGCACACTCAAGAAAATGCTGCTATGAAGAAAATTTGTTTCTTTTTTGTTCAAAACAAACAGAAATCTAAAATCAATCACAATGTTACTGACTAGGCTTTCAGTGGATATTCGGTCCACACTGGGAAGCCATCTGCTACAAAGAGGTTTCTTGCCCTGGCGGCCAGAAGCCTGAGACCCACAGACCTGCGGTTTGAGACTGCTTAGGCGCTCACCGCTCAGAAAATGACTCAGATGCTCAGGCACATTGCTAGCTAGGTCTTACATCTTAAATCAACCCATCTCTATTAATCTGTCTGCCACGTGGCACGTGGCTTATCTGTGCTTTTTATAAGTTTTTTTTTTTTTTCTCTTTTTTTTTTTTTTTAAACTTACTTTAGCTGGATCTCTCAATGTCTTTTATAAACTTTAAGGCTCCCCCCGTCAAGAACCATGTACTAAACTCCCTTATCCGAGTGCGGTCCGTCCTTTATTTAAATTCCTTGTTACCTTAGTAACTCTGGAAGTTCGGAACCAGCCGAACTTGCGCCTACTCCTGGGTTTATCCCAGACACTCCCCGGTCTCTGTACCGGTGACCTCGTCCGCTTGTCCCTCTTTATCCGAGTGCGGTTCGAGCTTTTATTTAAATTCCCTGTTTCCTTAGTAACTCTCCAAGTTCGGAACCAGCCGGAACTTGCTAGGTTGAGTTTCTCATATTTCTATATATATTTCTATTTATATTTCTTTTCTATTAGGCGCCTGACCCTGGGTACTTCCCAGATTCCCTCCCCCGGTCTCTGTACCGGTGAGTCTTGTACGCTTAATCCTACTTTCCTGGACCTCAGTGGGACCTCCATTTACCGAGTCCTTTCTTGATCTCGGTGAGAACTCCATTTACCGAGTGGGTCTCGGTTATGACCTCCACTTACCGCGTCCGGTTTCTTTGTGGTCCGAGTTTTGTCCAGGCGAGGAACATCAAGATAATCACACTCAGGAGTCATTTATTAGGTTCCATCATTCGGGCTCTCTCTCTGGCTCTCTCTCCGTGCACACTTGAGAGACCCGGGCTTTATTCAGTACATCTTATCTCTTAGATCTGTCTGTCCCTCCCTTGCTTCTCCTTTGTCTCCGCTATCACCTTAACTCTCTTCCACACCCTGCCCCCTTATCCGGCACACCCAAGGTCATGAGGATCCCGAAAGGCTAGCACTCAGCAGGTAGCAGCGTCTCTAGTGCAGGAAGCTTCTTTCTTCCTGTAAACATAAGGTTTTAGTCCTTAGGGGAGAATGGTGAACCATAGAGGTCAAAATGGCACTTATTCAGGAGACAACACCTTTTGTTTATTATTTTTTAAAAAGTGAGGCATTATAAAGGGGTAGCAGGTGAGATGGGAATACGGGCACTCTATTCTCGAGACTGCTTCCTGCTAACCTGGGGGATATCTGACTGCAAAGGCAGATAAATAGTAGCACATTTCCATGAGTAACGTAGAGAAATAGGTACAGGCTGGACAGTGGGTTGTCACCCAAAGTCCAGAGGCCTTGAAGATAGAAGGCACAGACAGGCTACTCATCCAAAAAAGCAGGGGATGGGCTAAGAGCCCAAGTGAGACACAGTTGCCTGGTACCAGGACTTTGAGAAAATCCAGAAGGTGAGGACTGTGCTCTTCAAACAAAGCCTCACTCCAGGAAAATAGCCAGAAGTGGGGGGTGGGAGCTTGCCAGTCACCCTGGTGTTGGATAGGGAGCCTCAGCGATTGTTACCTGGGAAAAGTAGGGCTGCCATGGGCGGACCAGCTTCCAGGGTCCCAGGTCTCCAACTGCTGAGATAAGCCTTCCTGGTTAGGGAAGCAAATGTATTTTAAAAAGTGACACAAAGGAATCAAGCCATACAACAGGGCCCACGTGGGAAGTTTATTGAGAGGAGGGGAGAGAAGGAGCAGAGAAAGGGGCAGAGACTGGTCCCCGGGGAGAGTGAAGGGAGCGGTGGTGTATGTAGGCAAGGCTCACCTTTTATAAGGGAACATAGCAAGCGCGCACCCGATATGCTCCTAGCGGTGGTTACAGCAGAGAACGTATCCTGTCAGGACCCTAAGGGCAGACCAGTACAGGTGCCTAAATGCTATCACAGGGTTGGAGCAAGAAAAGAAGAATGATGCCAAGGACCAGCCACCCTGCCACACAGCCAGCCATGAGTAAGAAGGAAAAAAGATATATAAAATAAAGGTTAAAAAGCCCAGAGGCAAAATGTAGTTAAAGGGATAAACCAAAATAAGGCCAGGAATTTAGAAGAATAAGTTTGCGTGTATTTATTGGGGAACTGAGTGGTGAACCCCCAAAGAGAAATAAAAAAGCAACTACATACCACCATGCCCAGCTAGCTTTATATTTTTGATTATTTTACATAATACAAATATCTTCTCCAAACTTTAAACTGCACATAGAATTTCAAGATGTCAACAGTGCCTCCTGAAAGACATGGCACCCTCATAAAGCCAGAAGAGAATGGTTTAAAGAGGTGTAAGATCTACCAGAGATCAGTCATAACCATGCACTTTTCACACTTGAGGAATACTTTAAGCTTATCAAAGCATCCTTCAGCCACGTAGCTTCAGTCTCACAAAAAAACCTATGAAAATAATGGGTCTCATTTCCTTACTTGTAGGGCAAAGAGATCAATCAATGGTTGGTCAAGATCATCTTTATGATCCAAGTCTGACCTGTTGCCCCAACGTTATAAGACAATTCAGGTCCA
Source organism: Phyllotis vaccarum (assembly GCA_033318265.1). Classification (NCBI taxonomy): domain Eukaryota; kingdom Metazoa; phylum Chordata; class Mammalia; order Rodentia; family Cricetidae; genus Phyllotis; species Phyllotis vaccarum. The sequence continues at coordinate 11,008,094 of JARWLC010000011.1, read as the reverse complement.
GAGAAGAAAAAAAAAGTTTTCACTGTCCTGCTTAACAGTGGACAAGGAGCTAGGTTTGGTGGTACACGCCTTTAATCCCAGAACTTGGAAGGTGGAGGCAGGTGAATCTCTGTGAGTTCAAGGCCAGCTTGGTCTACAGAGTGAGATCCAGAAGAGCCAGAGCTACATAGTGAGGCCCTGTCTTGAAAAGGGAAAAAGTGGTCAAGGTCCCCAACTGCTACTCATCAGGTCTCTAGAAGAGTGAGTGGCCCCACTCTACCCTCACAGGATGAAGCCCATCTTGGCATATCTGTCCTTGAAAATAAGACACAAGAACGAACTTTATTCAACCACTTTTATTGGGCAATAATGGTGAAAGAACCTTATTCTACACCAAAATATATATTGGATGGAGCTGCTATTGGACATTATTGCTAGAGGCAAGATTCTGTTACAATGATGATAGAGGCAGAATCCACTGCCCTTTAAAAATGATTGTTACTAATATTACATGCAGAAACATGGATTTATTTAGAATTTGTACCTATAACTGAAAGGTGGCTTTTCCTGGCACAGAATCACTAGTGGGAAATTCTCTGGTTCGTCCTGTTGTATGTGGGTTATTATCAGAATTATTAAGATATAGAATGTTAATTAGAAAAATTCTATCTGAATGCAAGATTTAATATTTCACCCACAATGTAGGACTCACTTTTGTCACTATAGGAATGTATTTTTCCTGCTTTCTTTTCCTTCCTTAGCTGATGGATTTCATTCCCATCTGACTAAAGTCTTGCACTGATGTCTTATGCGTGATGGATATTCCAGAAGCAACTGCAAGAAAAATTAACTAATGGCATTGCTATTGTATTTAACTAATTTTATAGCTTCAAGGAATTAGCTTTAAAGGGTGGGTAAAGACTCAATTTGGCAAATAGAGAAACAAATAAACAATCCTCAGAGTCTTCAAACAGCTGGCCATGGTGGTACACACCTTTAATCACAGCACTTGGGGGGCAAAGGCAGGTAAATCTCTGAGTTCAAGACCAGCCTGATCTGCATAGCAAGTTTCAGGCCAGCCAGAATTACATGGTGAGATCCTGTCTCAAAAAGAAGTCTTCTAATGGCCCTTTACATTGGAAATGACTATTCATGGGACTACAGGCCTTCATATTACCTATTGTTTTTATTGTTTACATGGCTCATTACAAATCTTGTTACATCATACATATTTGAATGTGTACATATATGTGTACATATATACATACACACACACACATATAATTTGGAGAGAGAGAGAAAGAGAGAGAGATACATATATGTGTGTGTTGCTGAGTCCTAGCAGTTTCCTCAGGGTGTGAAGAGGCAGGGCCAACGATACAGACCCTGGGAGTCAGGTGAAAAGCAAATGGCTAACTCCTTCATACAGCAATGAGTAAAGCCCTACATACCCTCCTCCCAGAACCCAGGCTATGTCCCAATTCAATGATGTTGCACAGTTGGTCCTCATTGGCTGGGCATGTCCAGGACATCTGATGGCACCCGTTGTTTGGCCCTTGGGCAGACTCCAGGTTGGCTCATAAGTAAGCTATGCACATGCCTTGGCAACTGGTTTGAACCAATTTTCTCAACCCTGTGGGCCTGTCCAATTACACGTATGTGTGTGTGTGAGTGTATATATATATATATATTCTAAAGCTTTTACAACATAAACTTTTTAAAAGATTTTAAATTTCTCTCTCCCCCTACTCTGTGTGTGTGTGTGTGTATTTATTTATATGTGTGAATTATTGAGGAGGCCAGAAGAGAGTGTCGGATCCCCTGGAGCTGAAGTAATAGGCCATTGTAGCTGCCTGATGTGGGTGCTGGGAACTGAACTCTGGTCCTGAGCTATCTATCTCTCTAGCCCCCAACATAAACTTTTTCGAAAGAGTTGAGTCCTAGTACTGGAGACAATCATTCCAAGAAACACTGCTAGATGCTGGGGTACAAAGGCTGAGCCTTCCCCGCTCTGATCTGTAAAGCCCCTGAGCAATAGACTTCAGTATAGGTAGAGCTTGAAAAGAGCCCGCTGCTGCCTCAGAAAGACTGTCCAAGTGGCAAGATGCTAGCAGAATGGTCAGGAGCTTTGAACCTGATGCTTCTGGGCGTGACATCCAGATATAGAAAAATAAACATCAGTGCCCTGAGCCCTCAGTATTCCCTGTGCACAGCAACCTGTCTGTCTTGAGTGCCTTAGGGGGAGACTTGAGCTTAGCCTAGAATGACAGCGTTAGTTCCAATAGAGCAGCAAGGGTAACACTATGACTGTGACATCAGACACTGGCCACCTGGTGCTTCAGAGATGATCTCCAGGGCTCAGACAAAGACATCAAAAAGGACACGGGGAGCATCAATCTATCTACAGCAATGACAGTGTTTCACAGAAATGGGAAGAATGCTTTAGAGCCCAAGGCTAGGCACAGCAAGGTGATGGTCAGCCAAGTGACCAGCCTTTCCAGCCCATTGCTTGCAGTTCAGTTGTAGGAAAGGTAGTCAATGAGCCGTGGAGGGATGTTTAACTTGGCAACTTTCTCTAGGCCTCGAACGCCAGTAGCCTTCCTCAAGCTCACCCTGCAGAGCTGTGAGAGGGTAAGAGGTGTCTCTGAGGGAAAAAAAGATCAATACATGAGGATTATTTCTAGAAGCAGCATGTGCTGAAAACTAATAAGTGCTAAGGCAGAACTGGAAGAGCCTCCCTTTCCCCCTAGAATTAGGATGGGTCATGTCATCTCTGGGAGTTCAGATAGCGAGGGACCAGAAGAATGAAGCCAGCAATAAGGTTTAGGTGGTATCCACAGGGATTCATCTTGTGGAGTTGGGTCTTTCAAGACAGGGGTCTTTTGTTTTGTTGGAGGGGGTTGTTGGTTTGTTTTTGATAGTATTTGACAAATGGACTTATCAGCAAAGAACTAATTTGTGGCTAAGAGGCTTGTTTGTCACACATCCAGCCAAATGAAGCATGAGTGAAGGGTTTATGCCAGGGAAGGGCTAGCAGCCTGCTCTTCCTGCTATAGGCTTCTTTGCTCAGTGGCCCCACATGACTGGAACACAGCAAGAGCTGGTGCTTCAGTATGAAACAGAAGTACTCCTAGTACATCCTAGTGGCCAAGGATAGGAGCTCAAGACTCAAAAAAGTCAGCATAAATCCCAGGAGAACTAGCAAACTGGGGACCCAAGATGAATGATGGTGACTCCTGGCAGCGCGGTGCACCTGACACAAGCTAAAGTTATCAGAGATTCCTGGAGCCTCAGCTGAAGAAATGCCTCCATTGAGACCCAGCTGTAAGGTGCGTTCTCGTTTTTTCACAACTGAGCAGTGAGGGAGGGCCCCGCCCGTTGTGGGTGGTGCCATCCTACAATGGTGACCTTGGCTTCTCTAAGAAAGAAGGCTAAGCAAGCCCAGGGAAGCAGCTCCCCTTCCAGCCCCCCTCCATGGCCTCTGCAATAAGCTCCTGCCTCCAGGATCCTGCCCTGTTTGAGTTCCTGTCCTGACTTCCTTTGATGATGAACAACAACATGGAAGTGTAAGCCAAATAAACCTTTTCCTCCCCAACTTGCTTTTCAGTCATGGTGTTCCACTGAAGCAATAGAAACCCTAACTGAGACACTGGGATATGGGAGTATTTGCACAACAGAGCCTGGCTCACTTTCATAGTACTCAAAGCACTTGGCTGGGGCGCTGCTGCTCCATGTGTAGTCCGAGGGCTTCTTCCCCCGGTTGTCCCGGGCGTAGATGTTGCCTCCAAACTCTATGAGCATCTCAATGAGGTCGACGTTCTTTACCTTGGCCGCATGATGAAGGGCGGTCTCATGCAGTTTCGCTGCATTCACATTAGCCCCTGGGGGACCAGAGCAGAGAATGTCTGTCACAAGAGGGAGAATGTGGAACCAAGAGTAAGAAAGACTACACATCACCCTTGGGCAGAGCACAAAAGCAATCCCCACCCAGAAAACAAAATCAAGACAGACTCTACAGTACCTTCTCAAAACCCAAAAGTAATAATTACTTTTCCTTATGAAAGTAAGGGTAGCAATAATATATATGTGTATATATACATACTTATTACATAAACACACACACACAAACCCCCTAAAAAAGCAAAATAAAATGCTTCTTATGGGTCAAATGTCTGTTCTGAGGTGCCCTATAGTCTGTCTTCGTAGGTCCCTAGATTTCTAGAGGCTCATCCTGAGTCACCCAAATGTTGCAGCCTATACTTGGACACAGACATGCCAAGTGACACAGCTGTTCTACCAGGGGTCACCTTCAACTTAAAAAGTAGCAAGTTGGATGAAAGAATTAATAGACCTTAAATATATTCTTTTATGCACTTGGAGAGACAAAGGGAAAACAGATAATGTGCCTGAAGGATAGCTGTGAATTCAACCCCACCCTCCTGATCTTTCTAAGGACATACAGAAAGATTCAAAGAATTGGTAGCTAGATAAAGCATTATAAAATACATTTAAAAAATAAAGACATAGGCTGGCAAGGTGGATCAGCAAAACCCTGGTGAACTGAACTTAATTCCCAGAACCTATAAAATAAAAGGGGGGGATCAGCCCCACAAAGCAGTCATCTGATCGCACCAATGCACTATGGCATGAACACTTGCACTCACATATACAATCAAAATAAACAAAAAATTTGAGGTAAATGTTTAGAAGTTAAAATTTTTTATTACAAAATGGTCTCTGTGAAATGCCCTTGACACACAGAATTACTGGTTCTATATAATGGACTTTCTAAGGCCTCAGAATTTGTTTGGAAGAAGAGTTAACTTCTTTGAAGTTTCCTCCTGAACCAGTAAAGAATTAATAGCTAACAATTAATTGGAAAAGACTAAAGTGTTTTTGAAAGATCAAGCAAATATCTTAGCATTAACCAAACCACAGCTATAAAATCACAGCTGTGCCAGCAACACACCCCTGTGCAGTGGTCATTTGTAAAATGACAGCAGTGCCAGTGATGTTACACACCCCTGTGAGGTGGTCATTTGTAAAATCACAGCTATGCCAGTGATGTTACACACTCCTGTAAGGTGGTCATTTTCAGTGCTGCTTCCACTATTTGAAACATTGTTGGAAAATCCCTGTTTTCTGCTTTAATCTGTTTAATCCTCTGGAATTAGAGCTGTATTTATCACAGCGGCCAGGGTATGATCCTGAGAACATTCTTCCATGCCTCCTGACAAAATCCAGAAGCCTCAGGTCAGGAGGGATTGGCTACTGACTCCTCCAAGGAGAAGGCTTGAATCACACATGAGTTATAAAATGATATGAAAAGGAAATAAAGAGAAACTCCCACCACAATCCAATCATTCTCTCACCTCAGATGGTTTCCTTGCTTACAGGAGTAAATAGTTTTATAAATGTAAGTGTTGTGATCAACTTCAATGCTAGATACACAATTTGTAATGAAAACTAAGGTGCAAAGATGACAGAATCTAAAATCCAAGCGGCTTTCTCTTATTGATTCTTGCAATATTCTTGCCAACCAGGAAGGCATGTGGTTCTCCTGACTTAACAATGGAGAAAAAGACCCAAGGAAGCAAACAGCCCTCATGGTCAGAAAGAGGAAGCAAGACAGACCTGGAACATACACCCTTCTCTACTTGCTGTCTGCTACCTTGGCTCCTGCCTGAGATAAGGCCTTAGACCATGAGTGAGTCTTTCAAAGTGGCCTTACCAAAGTAAACAATAAAGTTTTTCCATAATGTATGTTTGGCATCATCTGATTGGTCCAGAGGAAGGAGGGTAAAGGAAGGAAGGTGACTGGAAACATCAGACCGAGTGTGTACACAGCAATATGAAATATGCTCAAGTTAGTCAATGGAAGCAGAGATAGTGAGATATGACCAACACCGGCAGGTTTTTATTAGAAAGCTGGGGCAGAAACAAAAGGAGAGAAAGGGAAGAATTTGAAGGTAGTGACTTTGTGGCATGGTGAACATTTATGTCCTGGCCAAGCCGGGGAGGTGATAAAGATAAAGCACCTTCTAGGCATTAAGAACTGTCCATTTCATGCTTCAGACAAAAGGGTCAAAGCTAATTCATTACCAAAATCCTAACTTCAAAACAAAACAGCATTAATGTGATTTGGAATAAAACAGAAACCAATGAAGTGAGGGTTGCCCTAACACGCCCTAGCACACAGCTGACAAGAGCCGCAACCCTGGGACGTCAGCACAAATGATTCAATACACAGTAACATGGGCTCTGCCAAGGACATGGAAGTGCAAATAATCCTTAACTACCCACTTGTGGGTGCTTCCAGAAGAGTTAAATATTTACTGTTAGTGATCAGATGAACAATTACTTAACCGTAATAACTGGACTTTGCTCCTCATCAGTTCTCTTCCTCTGCAAACAGAATCCAGTTCCTTAACTCAGCCTCTCTGCCTACAGAAAGAGAAGGAGCAATTTCCTCTCTGTTCACCTGTAGAGTACAGTGTGAGCGCTCCATATATGGCTCGGCTCCTCCAGTGGAGTCAGGACCTCTGAAGTCACTGCAGAAGGACCTATTGTATGTTTTCTGGAGATGTGGCATGTGGCTCTCCTTAGGGTCTCTCCAACAGGTCCATGACTCGGCCTTGGCAGTATAAAATCTCATTGCTTTTGTTAAGACTCCATGAGTGAGTACCTAGGACTATGCTACCTTATCCTGCTTCTGAGTAGGTTGGAAATACTCTAAAATGAAAAGTCATCCAATCGGGTCAATACTAACTTGGGGAAACAGCAGCATACCTGCATTGAGCAATACTTTAACACAGTCCAAATGCTCTCGTGCACAGGCAACATGTAGAGGGGTCCCAAAATGGCAATCGTGAGCTTCCAGATTGGCCCCCACATCAATAAGAAGCCTCACACATTCGGAACTCCCTTAAAATAAATAAGAGAAGATGGAAATGTTCATGAATACATATCCTGGAATGACAGCCATAGCAAACAGCAGCTGAAAAGGTGGCCCTGTAAAAGACAGAGGGAAAGCAGCCTATATCTCAACATACAAGCAGTTGGTCACTCTGCTCTAGAAGAATACAAAGACATCTCTTCTCTCCCCTTAGGAGTTCTTAGCATACTTGGAAATAAAAAAAATAAAAATAATAATAATAAAAAAAGAGGTAAGACCACTTCCCTGCTGAGCACCCAGGCTATAGAAAGCACACCACTTTCTCTGGCATCTCTTTGGCCTTTTTCCTGCCTGTTTCTCCTTCTGTCTTTAGGGCAGGTTTGGATTGGGGGTCCACTTCTTTCCACAGACTCCATCTTTTCTTTCTTTTCTTTCTCTTTTTATTTTGTTTGGTGGTGGTGTTGCTATTTTTTTGAGGCAGGGTGTCTCTGTGTATCCCTGGCTGTCATGAAACTCACTCTATAGACCAGGCTGGCCTCAAACTCAAGAGATCTACTTACCTCTGACTCCTCCCATGTGCTAAGAATAAGGTTGTGCGCTGCCACCACCACCTGGCATCCATCTTCTCATATCACTTAATTACCTCCTTGTTGTTAATTATAGCTATCCAGTAACCATCCCCATCCCTAAAACCTAGCCCACACCTACCGCAAGCGGAGCTCATCTTAACATTACAACCATCACACAGTTCCTTTTCCCAGAGGTCCTGCTCCTAGATACATTCTTTTCAGTCAGTGCCACTGCTCCCAGCTTAGCTGGAGTTACATTTTTGCACCTTTCCCTCAGACCAAACCCTCCTTGATACGGGGTGGGCAAGGAGTTAGATGTGGGGTGACACATCTTAGCAACTGTGTCTCCCGATGGCCCAAATATCCCTTGCGGACAGACATCACTGAAGCTTCAGTCAGGTTGTTCCCAACAAGAACTTTCCCCATACATGCACACTGAAGAAGGGTCCACATCCCCAAACAACCTGACATCATTGTAATACCACTGGCATTGAGGTTTTTAACAAACACCTCTCCTTTTGTGGGTTTTATCTTCTTAGAATATCATAAGAATACCCTAAAATGGAAAGTCTGATCCACCATAATTTAAGAGAGTATGCTTCCCATCTCACAAGTATTCATAAAACTTCTTTATGATCCATGATTCACAATTCTCTAGGCTGCACACACCTTGGGATGGCCCATTCCGATCTTTCTATGGAGTATTTGTTTTGCTTAGCTTTTATAAATAAACATTTGCTTAAACTATGTCTCTTGACTGAACTCTTTTCTTCAAGAAGATAAGAACCGAGACATTCTATTGGTTACTCCCCCACCTCCCCATCTGTATGGGTCACCATCCTCCTTTGGGATCTAAGTGCTTTGTAGTGGACCATTTCAATGGTCCCTAACACATAGACTCACCACTCATGCAGGCCTCATGTAGCGGGGATGCTGTGTACAAAGGAGGGTTAACCTTTGCCCCATAGGACAGCAAGAGCTTCACACACTCAATGCTGCCTGAGGCACAGGCATCACAAAGAGGGGTGCTGCCATCAATGTTGCGTGCATCCACCTCGAACAACAGAAGAAACAAATGTCAAAGGGTGAGGTAAATAAATGTGATGAAGCTTGTAATCTTCATGCAGATTCGTCTTTGCAAAGATAATGTCTTAAAATTACCAGTTTGCTGCTATGCACCAAGCCAAGCAAAGGAGTTCAAAGAGAAAGATGCATGGATTAGAGGCAGAAATGCGTAAGAGTCTTAACTACAGAAGTCCCTCATTGAAGATTCTCTGCTCCCTCCCAGGGCAGGATAAAACTCAGCCTCACCCTCCTTACCACCTCAGGCAAATAATAAACATAGGGCAAAAAGGGAGAGCCTGCGGTTGCAAGCCGGGTATCAAGATGGATTTTTAACTCAAGCTTTGGCAAAAAAAAAAAAAAAAAAAAAAAAAAAAAAAAGGGGAGGGGGTAAGGGAGGGAAGCTCCATACTGCTTAGCATGTCTCATCTTGTGTGGAAAAAAATCACAGACCAGGAAGAAGGCAACTCCCTAGACATGGGTACACACTGAAAACTGTAAAACTTGTTCAATTCCAAGCTTTGGGGAAGGGTAAACAGTGCACTTCCTTCTCTCTGCTCTCACCTGGTGAGCCCAGAGCCCATAGCCCGATGTTCTCTATAAGCACCAGCATAGCGGGTGGGGTGGCATAGAACCTGGGTCTGCTAAGCAGGCAGGCAGCTGAAACTAACTGTGCTGAATATGTGTGCTAGCCAAGGCAAGGAGGTCAGAAGTTTGTTCTGTTACTTCCGTTTCCCCACCCCACCCCAGGTGCTTTGCTAGCACCCCACTTGGATAACCTGAATGAACAACTCTGTTGATCAAACCTACACAACTGTTGAGCCCAAGCCCAGCTGCTCCCAGAGAGTCTGTGCCTGGTCCATGGCTGCCCTGCTCTGCCCTGACCGTCTCAGAGCCGAGTTATGCTAAACCACACTGCTAAAACTGTCCCATCCATAAACACTTCCCTGCTCCGGTCCACAACAACCATCGCACCTCCTCCCGTGGCTTTCAGCACCCTGTCTCTCCACATGTTTGCACAACCTTAGAGTCTTTTCTCAGGTTCTCCTGAGCCTGTCCCATCCACTCCCACTGCTAACTAGGTAGCAGTCAGTCCCACATAGTCACCCACCTGGGCACCAGCTGCCAGCAGAAGCTGCACACACTGGGCCTGGCCCTGCAGACTGGCCGCATGAAGGGGTGTGATGGAGTCCACGGTGACCTGATTAACACACGCTCCACTCTCAATCAGCTGCTGAAGCTGTAGGCTCTCACCCCGCTGAGCTGCCTCATGCACAGGAGTGCGCTCCACCCAGAAACCTGGAGAGGGAACAGAACCCTTACTAAGACCCTCCTACTTCCATGAGGACAAATGAATACACTACACATGATGCTCCGGGACCCACTGGCAGCCAAGACACCATACATGACCATGCAATTGGTACCAGTGTTCCTACTAAAGTCCATAAGCAGGGCTGGAGAGATAGCTCAGCAGTTAAGGGCACATGCTGCTCTTCCAGAGGACCCAGGTTCAATTCCCAGCACTCATATGGTAGCTCACAATGGTCTGAACTCTAGTTCCAGGGAATCCAACATCCTTGCACAGATATATTATATATCATATATGTATATATATGCAGGCAAAACACCAATGCACATGAAATAAAATAATGCATTTTTAAAAAGAAAGATCCATAGGCAATCTAAACTACCTAAGGGGTAGAGTTCAAAGTCTTGTCGAGACATATAAGGGTGTGCTATGGTCTGGCTCTCACTATGATCCCATATCCCACTTCTGGCCTTGTCCAGACACAACTATAACTCAGTGCTGTTCCACACACAGACCTCTACATACTGTACCTCACCAAGGGGGATGTACTCCATGGGCAGCAATATACAGTTTGAGGGGACAGTGAGAAGTAACTAGTTAGCAACTGAAAGTCAGTGTGGGAGAGAAAGATCCCAAAGTAAGAGAAGTTGCATGAAACTTTAAAAGGAGGACAAGGTTGGCCTTAGGTTTGTGTAGGGGTGGTGAGAGGGAGAAGAACAGAAGAGGGGAGGGGAGGGGTCCACCAGGACCAGAACAGGCCCTGAGACAGAACTAAGGTATCATGTGCAGTTCCTGCCAAATATCCATTCAGCAGCGTATCTACAAGGGCTCAGCACACCACGCATCCAAGTACAAAGATGTGTAAGATGTACAGCAATGGGCAGCTCCTAGTTAGGGGTAAGGTAAATGCTGAAACAATTCAAAACACCACAATAATGACAATGGAAGAACATTTCCAGTGATAGGAACTCTGAAGCAAAACCTCCCAAATACCCAGGCAACTCAACTACATGAAAGCATCACAGAGGAAGGCGAGCTGTGGCTGTGCGGGTCAAACTTTCCTTATTCATCTCTGTGTTCCTAGCACTTGGTATGTATGCTGCTCGTGTTCACCTGTATGCTGGCTGGATGGTTGGATAAGTGGATAAAATGGTTTAAATGAATTTTAATCTAACTTTCTGTCTTTGGAAGAAATGCAGTAGCTGGTAACCATATGTCCCAGTAGACAAACACCAACTGCAATAGTCCGAGCAGTGACATTGAAGACAGAAAGCGGAGGCAGAGGAAGCAAAAGAGGAGGAGGAAAGGGAAGGAATTTCACTTCATAAAGGGCATAGCCAACAGAGTCAAAAGACAATGCATAGAATAAAAAAAATTGCAAATTACATATCTGATAAGAGATTAATATCAAGACTATATAAAGGACTTCTACAATTCAACAACATAATAATCAAATAATTCAAGTTTAAAAAGGGCAAAGGGTTTTAACAGACATTTATCTGAAGGCATACAAATGGCCAATAAACATAAACATGAAAAGATTGTCAAAATCACTAATCATAAAGAAATGCAAATCCAAACTACAATGAGAGGCTACTTCTTACTCATTTGCTGTATAGCAGTTTTTTTCCCTTGAGATAAAACATTCAATCCTGGGGGAAAGTTCATTAAGACTCTTGATATTCTAGATACTTTAAGGGGAGGTGAAACATTACATTCTGTAAGAAATCTTCTTAAAACCCAGGAAGCAAACAATGCAATAGCCTCAGGAAGTTACTGAATCTGACCAGATTCACAAGGTCCCCCACTCTCCAGACATACATAAGTAGTAGGAATGAATAAGAGGTTCTCTCAAACAAGCCAAGCCTAGAAGAGGCTCAGACCAGTTAAACTGCCTGGACAGGAACTACAGTGTAAGCAGTGAATTCAGGTTTCCAGCTTTCCTGTGTTATCATCCATGTGGCATTTGCTGGTGCAACTGTCTCTGAGTTTATCTCTGATTCTGTAAGTAACCCCTCATCCATACTCCTATAATTAAATCCACGAAACTCACCCATACTCATGTAAGTGAACACAACACAGATAGAAACAATAAAAGTGTTTATCAAGAAATGAGTGGATAAGCAAAATGTATACACACATTAGCTTTACACAGAGAGAAAATATGAACACGTGCCACATGAATAAACCTTGAAACCACCATGTTAAGTAAAGTAACTCAGTCACAAAAGGCCGTATGCTGTATGATTCCACTCACACGAGGTACCTAAAGTAAAGACAATTGTAGGGAGAAAGCATCATAATGGAACTGAGGATTGGTGGAAGTTACTTTCTAATAGATGCATGGAGTCCACTTTGCATAATAAAAAGAGTGGGTGAGATGGTGATTGTTGCCACTGAACTCTACATCTGAAATGCTCTTTACTGCAGTTTAAATGCTTAGAAGGGAGCTGGAGAGATGGGCCAGCTCTTTCAGGGGACCCAACCTCAATTCCTAGCATCTACATGATGGTTCATAATAATTTGTAACTCTAGTCCTAGAGCATCCAGAACCCTCTTCTGGCCTCAGATGGCACTGAATACATGTGGTACAGAAACATATATGCACACCAAACATCCACACATAAAGTAAAAATAAAATGTCTAATTTTTTTTAAGAGTCACTATTTTAGTTACTTTTCTCATTTGCTATGTCAAAGCATCTGACAAAGGCAAATGAAGACAAAAAGAGGGTTTTTGTTTTGTTTTGTTTTGTTTTTTTGGCTCCTGGTAAGAGATGACCTCATCACAGTGGGAAAGACATAGCAGGAGCAAGAGGCAGCTCACACACCGTGTTCACAGTCAGGAAGCAGAGAGAGATGAACACTTTCTCCTTTTGTCTTTTGTATCCCATCTAGGACCCCAGCCCACAGATTGGAGCCACCCATATCCCTTTTTTCAGTTGTTTGTCTCTAGAACGCTGTCACAGAAATACCCGAAGGTGTATCTCCCAGGTTATTCCTAGTCTAATTAAGCCGACAAGAAATATTATCGCTTACAGAAACAAAAACCAGAGGAGAACCTGAGGCTGGAAGGAACTAACATCAGCAAAAAAAACAGCTTTATAGCAGGGAGGGGAGTAGTCATGTAGGGTGCATCTGACACCACAGGATGGCTCCTCTAGGGTTACAAGAAGAATAAGACATTCTCTTCATAAAGACCAGTAGCAAGCACCAGGAAGGAAACAAAAAAGCAAGGGGAAATATAGCTTATGTGTGAGAATCTTAAATATATTTCTAAAGAATAAGCAAAGAAAACACAGTCAATTAGGAAATTGGCTGATCAGGCTTCACAACAGGCTGGTCCTACCCAGCACCAAGACCCCAGTTCTGATAAAGTGCCCCATTCCTGAACCTCAGCATTATATCCTGGGGTAACGTTGTGTTGGAAAGCTGAGAGACCCCTGCACTGTTCTGGCAAGCTCCCTCTGGGGCTGGAGCCCATTCATCAACTCTTGCTATATGATTGATCTCCCATTATCAGCTTGCTCCCATCTTTCTTCCTCCTTATGTAACAAAATAATAAGTTAGTCATTTGGGACCTGACCACAGTCTTCCAGTGACTTCTACTTTATTTTAGACGTCAAGGTGCCTGTTTCTTTATTTGTAGAAATCTTTACTTTAAAATTTGAGCTGGCCAGGCAGTGGTGGCACACACCTTTAATCCCTGTACTCAGGAGGCAGAGGCAGGCAGATCTCTGTGAGTTTAAGGCCAGCCCAGTCTACAGAGTGAGTACCAGGACAGCCAACACTACACAGAGAAACCTTGTCTTAGAAAACCAAAAGAAAAAAAAACTTGAGCTGCTTTTGTGTTTAAGGTATTTCTCAAACATATCTTTTTAAATGTTCTAATTATGAATCTCCCAAACATTCTTTGACAAAAGCCATAATGTAAATGATATGCAATGTGGCTTTAAAAGAAATAATCCTAATCTATATTTTTAAAAAAATACAGTGAAGTAAGATAAATAAATAAAAGGTTTGCCTAGGCAGCGGGACTAGGGAGCAACTTAAAAAGACCAAGGAAAAGAAAGTGAAAGAGAGAACAGACTGTCTGGGAGGTGACTGAACCAGGAAGTCGCTGCGTAATGAGAGACGGGCGTCCACTTCCACAGCAGACTGATGAGAACACTTAGAACTCTTGCTCTTCATCTTTGCCTCCCCATCCACATCACTCACCCAGGAAACTTTCTGTCTGCCTCCTTCCCTGCCCTTAGCCATCCTAAGATACTGCCTACATGAGGGTAATGATCCTGGGTCCCAGCCACTCTGCACAAAGCCCCACCCACACTGTCATTCAGCTTTGTTTTTACTTTTTGGTAGTAGTCTGAGCTGGCCTTGAACTCAATATTCTCCTGTCTGAGCAGCTGAGTGAGCACATCCATATCTGGATTATCGTCTTCATTTCTGTTGAAGAACTTTAGAAAAGGTTTTCATTTGAAATCAGGGGTCTTAGTTTCCTTGTGAAGGAAGTAACTTTTCACAGGGCCACACTGTGGAGAAAATATAAGGATGTGTGCTGTTCTGCTCATTAAAAGTGTTTGTTACTTACTGTTATTTCTTTTGAATCCTTTTTTTTTTAGCCTCAGGTATGCTTTTCCTGCTTGTTTGTCAACAACTTCTCTTTAAATTCCTATTGTAGGATAAGTTTTCCATACTAACCCTTTGAAGTATCACTTTAAGCCTTGGAAACATCCTGAATCCTTGTTAAGACTGGGTGGTCACAGAAAAAAAAAAAAAAAAAAGAGGTAATGAAGCTAGTGAAGCTAGGGAGTTCCCTGATACATGGATGATCTTCTCTGTACCCTCTTTCCAAAGGCCTCATTAAATTGAGAGAGGGGGAATTATCTACATAAGCAAACAAAAACAATCTAAAAAGTGTATGTATAAATATTTTGGTTACAATACAACTGGAATATAAAACTACAGGTCAGAATGTTACACGTAAAATTTCTATGATAAGTCCACTGTTGCTGGGACAGTGATACCGTTTTGGATTCAACACATTCAGTTTATTCTTTGAGGCCAGAAATAAAAATAGCTGAAAGGCATATTTTTGGATAAATATATTAAATCTTTTAAAATGACAATGTCAAAAATATTCAGGGCAGCAGTGGCGAAAGTCTTTAATCCCAGCAGCAGGCAGGTGGGTCTGAGTCTGAGGCCAGCCTAGTCTACAGAGTGAGTTCTGGAATAACCAGGGTCACCCAGAAAAACTCTGTCTCAAAAAACAAACAACCTCCCTAAACAGGACCCCCCCAACATGTATGCACCCACTAATTGAGGAAGCCAGTTTTTGTTTTTTTTTGTTTTGTTTTGTTTTTTAACTCTACAAGCTATGGGAGTGATGTTTTTAAAAATATGTAGAGACAAGGTCTAGCCATATGGCCTAGTTTGGCCTGAAACTCATGCCCCTACTTCCTCTCCTTTACAAGGGCTAGGATTTCAGGTGACTGTCATCATGCCCAGTTCTGATGCCATACTATCCTCTACCTGAACAAAATAAAATATATGCTTAACAGGTTCCTGTGGTTAGCCATTCACTTGCATATTCACTTGTATCAAATACTGACCATGCTATCAGGGTCTAAGTGTTGGACCAGCCTAGCGTGTCATGAAAAACAGATGCTCATTAAACAGTCTTTAATCATTCTGAAGGTGTTTGTTTTGAAAAAATCTATTAAAATATATATGTACTTCACTATGACTGCAATTTCCTACTCAGATAAATTACTCTTGGGATTTTTTATTTATTTATTTTTACATTACTATTCTTACTCGTGTAAAATGCTGGGACAAGGTGGACATTTTGGTTTGTTTAGCTTTGTTTTTGTTTTGTTTGTTTTCTTTCCACACTTTCAAAATACACTTTTGTTGCCCCTTCCTTTATCATATCATTACTTTGTAAGCAAGAGGAAAAAAAATTACTTCTCCAAAGAATGCTCCTTCACCTTCGAATACATTTGATTCTAAGGCTGCGACAGGCATGTCTCAGTGTTGGGCCTCAGTGTCCTCATTCTGGAGCATACTCCCCGGTCGCAGCTGGAGTATGGGTAGGATGCTGTGACCCTGCACTCCATACACTGCACCAAGAGCCCGGAAGATGGTGCAGCCCCCGCAATGGGCTCCTGCTGACGCTGCCAAGCAGTGTGCCCAGTGCACACACACTTGCCAGCCTCTGCCGCTGAACTCGGCAACGACCCTGCGTGAACTGGCGGTTCTGAATCCCACACCTGGACTGGAACAAGGTGACAAGGTGACAGACTTGAAAGCCCAGTGTGAGATGCTCAGGATCACCCAGACCCTGCTTGAATCTCTACATCCCATCCCACCAATTCGGAGCGGGGTGCGCTGCCCCATCTCCGGAATAAAGGCCGTCCATGAGCTTACTGCATCCCCAAGAGTGACCTCCTGATACTGACTCTAGCCCGTGTGGTGCCCTTGGCCTCTTCGGCGCGAAGCACATACCCACATCTCCCAAAAAGCAACCGTCCCCGGCGCGCGGCTCCATGCGGCTCGCCGGCTGGGAGACCCTGCCTACCGGCCTTGTGACTCCAAGCGTAGGGACCTGAGCCTGGACCTACCCACGCGCCCCCGCAGGCCTCTGGGCGGGGCCTGACTGCTTCGGTGGCGGCCTTTGGGAGTTGTAGTTTTCGCAGCTCGCCATCCGTGTCCCACTCCGCTGTCACCACCAAAGGCTGTGTATACTACTTGTACGTGCAAACTAACGTGTGCAAAATGTGCGCTGGTGTTGACACATTGCAGGTGTGAATGTGTTCATTAACAAGTCCTGTGTTTGGACGAAAAGCCTAGATACCTGTGTCCTCATGTAAAAGATGCATTCATGTGCAAAATGTTTGGTGCCTCAAATTCATGTCCCTGTGCAAAATGTGCCTAGTTGCCAAAAAAAAACAAACAAAACAAAAAACAAAAAACCTGGCCTCCTGTAGTTTACGGTGATCCCGCTGAGCAAATTATCCAGTCCTTTATGCCTTAAAGAGCCTTCCATTGAAGCTGGTGATCAAAATGCCTGATTCTTCTACTTTTCAAAATAAATCATAACTTTCAAATAGTTGAAATTCACTGATGAAAAACATGTTTCTTGGTGGACAGTTTTAATTTGATGTCAAGTTAACCATTTTAGCACAAGGAAGCTGGAGTGCCATGAGGAGCCTGACAGAAACGAGATAATAGTCTTTCCCTGGGATTTCAAGTCAACCAGTGAGTGAGCTTTATGCTTTATGATGGTTTTCTTTTCTTTTTTTTTTTTTAGAAGACTTAATTTTATCAAAGATAATGCAGCCAGCCTCTTGGGATGTTCTCTCACCTTAACCTGTATTGTGCCTCGGTGTAGAAATATACTCTGACTCGAACATGAAAGCATCAGGATCGTTGGACACAGCACTCAAAGTCATCCTCTGAGGTAAGGATGCTTGGATAACTCTCAACTTCATCTGCATGTTGGACCACAGATAGGAAGCCTTGAATGCTATCTGTTGACGATCCAAACTCCTGGGGAGCTTTGGAATAAAACTCCAAGCCTTTTAGTAACGTGTGTTTACTGCATCCCTTTGGCCATTTATCTATCAAATTCTGGCTCTTGAGGTTGTTTACTCTTTGCATGATGTGTATGTGAGTGCACCTGTTCATGTGAAATGACAGTGTGCTGGAAGGTCAGAGGATACCCTCATCAGACCTTGCCTTCCATTTTGAGACAGAGCCACCTGTGCACCCCTGCAAATGTCAGGCCTGTGAACCCCCACAGAGCCTCCTGCCTCTCCTCATCCTCACGCAGGAGTGCTGAGATTATGAATGACTGGCCACACTGCTCAGCTTTTATGTGAGTTCTGAGGATCCAAACTCAGGTCCTTAGAGATAGTGCAGCAACCTCATTACCCACTGAGCCATCTCCTCAGCCCTTGTGCATGTTTTCTTGCAAGTTTTCTGCACTTTTAACAGATGCAATAGGCTTTGGGGGATTGCTTTATAAAGCTTTAGTTTGGTTTTGGTTTTTGGAGACAGACTTTCTCTATATAACAGCCTTGGCTGTCCTGGAACTCACTTTGTGGACCAGGCTGGCCCTCACCTGTCTCTGCCTCCTCCCAGGTGCTGAAATTAAAGGCATACACCATCACACCAGGCACAGAAATCCTTTTTAAAAGTGTTTATATATTCAGGCTGGGTGGTGGCAGCTCAGCCTTTAATCCCAGCACTCAGGAAGCAAATGCAGTCAGATCTACATGAGTTTAAGGCCATCCCATCCTGGTCTACAGAGTAAGTTTTAGAACAGCCAGAATTGTTACTCAGTGAAACCTTGTCTCAAAAAAAAGTTTATATATTCAAAAGTATATTCCCTGAAATTAGGTCCTTTTTCTTAAATAGCTAAAATGTGTTCACCAACAGCCAAAATATGAATATTACCTTATCGTGGTGGTTTAAAAGAAAATGGCTCCCAAAGGGAAGGGCACTATTAGGAGGTAAGGCCTTAAAAGAAAAAGTGTGTCACTGTGGGGACAGGCACTGAGATCTCTTTTCTCAAGCCTCACTCAGTGTGACAGTCAGGTTCCTGTCACCTCTGAGTCAAGATGTAGGACTCTCAGCTCCAGCACATTTCCCTGCATACCACATGCTCCCCATCTGGATGATAATGGACTGGACCTCTGAAACTATAATTGAGCCACCTTAGTTACATGATTTTATTTATAAGAGTTACCATGGTCACAGTGTCTCTTCACAGCACCAAAAAAATTCCTAACTATGACAGCTGTACAGAAAGAAAATAAAAAATTTAAGTTAATAGTTATCTAAACTGAAATAGGATCATTTCCAAAATGTTTGCTAAATAGTAATTGTGGGATAATGCTAGTTTATACTATAAAGATTTGTTACTCATATTGGTTTAATAAAACACTGATTGGCAGTAGCTAGGCAGGAAGTAGAGGCAGGGCAACCAGACTAGGAGAATTCTGAGGAAGATAAAAGGCAGAGGAGCAGAGGCCAGCCAGTTGCAGAGGAAGTGGGATGAGAATGCTGCACTGAAGCAAAGGTATCAAGCCACATGGCTAAACACGGATAAGAATTATGGATTAATTTAGGACTAAGAGCTAGTTATAATAACCACTGACCCAGTAGTTACGTAATGTTAAGCCTCAGAGTCAATTACTTGGGAAGTGGCTGCTGGGTATTTGAGAATTTCTGACTGGGACAGAAAAACTTCTTACAAGTAATTCATTTCTCTGTATTTGTGTTACTCTCCTTTAATTGCATTGACTCCATTTTTTTTAAAACTTATTAAGAAACCTGTACAATATAGTTTTAAAAATCTAGTATTGATTTAGCAAAGTCATTTGCTGACAAAGGCAATGACTTTTTAAGTTAACTACCTATTATAGTTTGAATATATATTCCAGATACTTATATGCTTGAAGCCTTGGTCCCAAACTGATGGTATTATTTGGAGAAGTGCTGGAAACCCAAAGAAGTGTTCGACCTGTTACTATGACACTACAATGACATCTAGAATTCATGTTCTAAAACTGTGCAACCATGTCTTAAGTTCATAGTGTTTTGTATAAGTTAATCATTTTGTGTTGTCACATTCACAGCTGCCTTTCTCTGCATGCAGCCCTCGGTCCATGGGCTAGACTTGTCTGTAAGGACTGGCGCTTAGCAGGAGTCCAGACCCACAGACCTGCAGTCTCAGACCCCTTAGCCGCCCGCTGCTGCTCAGGCCTCAGAAATGACTCAGACATTTATATCAAGTTCATGCTGTTTGGCCTATGGCTCAGGCACATTGCTAGTTATTTTATCTTAACCCATTTTCACTAATCTGTCTGTCACGTGGCCTGTGGCTCACCTGTGTTCCTTACGTGTTTCTTCTTGGGCGGCTGGGTCGATCTGACTCTGACTCCACCCTCCTTCTCCTACCTATTCTGATTCCCCACCTACTTCTACGGTGCCTGCCATGGCCAAAACAGCTCCTTTATTTAAAGATTGCTATGCACAGCATACAGAAAGACATTCCCACATCAGAACTGTCTTTGGGATCCATCTTTCCCTGGACCTTTCCAACTTCTCTCTGTCTGCGTCCTATCTACTATAAAGTGATCAGCCTCCTCCCCCACACTGTGCCCTAGCCATAATGCCTTGCCTCAGGCTCAAGGTAATGAAGCCAACAGGCCATGGATTGAAATCATGAAACAAATATTTTCTCCATTTAAGTTGTCCCCTCAAGTATGGTCACAGATACAGAGAGGTAAAACAACACAGCACATCTGTTATAATTTTGATGAGTGTGAATTTTCATAGTTTTTGTGGTAAAGGCTATGAAAAGAAGAAAACAGCTAATTGGAAAGAGTTATGTTTTGAGACTGCCACACATTGAGAGCTAAGGTTTGGTGTTTGGGAAGATTGTTGCTCTGTGTTTTCTGTTTACAGGCAGTATTCTATGGGATGATGCTCTTGGACACTGTAAATACTTGTCACTCATAATGAAACATTGATTGGTCAGAAGCTAGGCAGACAGGAAGTATAGGTGGGGTGACCAGACAAGGAGAATTCTGGGAAGAGGAAGAAGAGAGCAGTTGACATCCAGATGCAGAGGAAGGAAGATGAGAACACTGCACTGAACAAGTAACTGAGCCACATGGCTAAACATAAATAAGAAATATAGGTTAACTTAAGTATCAGAGTTAGCAAGTAATAAGCCTGAGTCATAGGCCAAGCACACATAATTAATACTGTGTGTTTATTTGGGTCTAAGTTGCCAGTGGGACTGGCCAGGCAGGACAGAGAAAAGTCTGACAACAGCAGTATATTACTGCAGTAAGAAGTTGTTTCTGACCCGTCTGAGTCTGCAGTCAGGAGGAATTTTCCCACCTACAAGGTCCCAAAGCTACTTAGCCCCAAGTAATGACTCAGCCATTTATATTAATTACAAGCAGTTTGGCCTATGGCTCAGGCTTATTGCTAGCTAGCTCTTGCATCTTATCCCATTTCTACTAATCTATGTTTTGCCCTATGGCTCTTGGCTTACCTGTGTTTCCTTACCTCTTGCTTACTTGGGCAGCAGCTTGCAGCACCTGACTCTGCCCTCCTTCCCCTTTATCTATGCTCAGATTTCCTGCCTGCTTCTCAGATGCCTTGCCATAAGCCAAAAAAGTTCCTTTATTAGCCAATGGTAATTCACGGCATACACAAAGATATCCCACATCATATTACTGTTCCATGCCAGGCTAGAATCAAACACACTCATCCTTCCTTGCCTCCCTGGTATCAAGGATTACACAGGTATGTGCTAGCCTGCTCAGATCTGAGATAGCTTAGGTTGACTATAGGAACATGAAACTTTCCATAAGGTGCAGAAAGAGAAACAGTATGATAACATGAAATATTAGAGATAAGGTCTAATAAACAGGTTAACTGGACTGAAGAGATGCTCAGTGATTAAGAGCATTGGCTGCTCTTCCAGAGGTCTTGAGTTAAATTCCCAGCAACCACATAGTGGCTCACGATCGTCTGTATTAAGATCTGGCGCCCTCTTCTGGCCTGCAAGCATACATGCAGACAGAACACTATATATAATAAATAAGTAAATAAATCTTTTAAAAAAAGAACATTTTTTTAACAGAAAGGTTAACTTACGTGAAAGAACGTGTTGTTTAACAAAAAATGTTTAACAAGTAAATAGGAAAGGAAGAGTCAGTCAATAAGTTCTAATGAACTCAATGCAATTCTATATAGAAAAAAAATATTTTACCTCATAAATTTTGTTTCAGAGGAGTGAAACCAAGTGTGGAGGGGGAAAAAAAACAAGAGGGGCTGGAGGAATTACTCAGTGGTTAAGGGCAATGAATGCTCTTTTAAAGGTCCTGAGTTCAATTTTCTGCACCTACATGGTAGCTCATGACCATCTATAACTGTGGTCCCATAGGATCTGATTCCCTCTTCTTAAATATAAATGCACATGTAGACATATATCCATTTACATAAAGCATACAAATAAATAAATAAATTTTTTTTAAAAAAAGAAAAAGAAAAGTGTAACTATAAGAGAAAATTACAATGGCTTCATAAAATTTCTTATATAAGACACAAACACAGAAAGGCAGAAAGGTAATTATTCGTCATTTTGACTACACTAACATAAAAAGGGTTGAGGACAAAAGACATGTGCAGATAATATTAAAGCAGAAATCACAGAAAGGCGGCAGCTGCAGCCATGAAATTAGCAGCAGGTTGATCCCTGGTACAACCTAAGTTTTCCAGAATAGTGAGAAAAATACAAAACAGGGGGAAAAGATAAATCAAGGCATATGAAGGGGAAATTCACAGAGAAAGAAATAAGGTTTGGTTTGCCAATTTTATGCCTATTTACTTGGCACAAACGTTAAAGACATAGCAAGAACATGAAAAATTAATTAGTTTTTCTTCTTATTTTTTTTCCAAGACTGGATTTCTTTGTGTAACTGCTGTGGCTGTCCTGGAACTAGCTTTATAGACCAGGCTGGCCTTAAACTCACAGAGCTCCACCTACCTTTGCCTCCCAAGTGTTTAGAATAAAGGCATGTGCCAACATACCCAGAGAAGAATCAATTCTTATATATGACCAGTGGAAGGGAAAATTAGTATAACTGTTTTGATGAAGCTAAGTCAGACTGGTTCCCAGAGTTCCCCAGGATGCCATTATAGAAAAGCTTCTAGGATCCGGTTTCTCTTCCACTCCATAGCTTTAAGCCCTTTCTTTATCAGCATCAGAGCTAACTTCCTACTGTGAGAAGGGGAAAAGAGACTTGAAAGCTAGCATATAATTGATCATTAATTCAACAAGTTCTTTCAGAAAAGCCGCTCGAAATGGGACAGTTCTCAAATCTAATGTACTGGTAAATCCCTGTTGGTCACCATAGACAAGAACATTTCTCAGCAGTAAAGGTAAGAAATAAGAAATGTATTTTTTTAAGTTGTATTTTAACCCACAGGACCTGGAAGGAAGGTATTGGCAGGTTTTAGGCAAATAGGTGTTATTTTATTTTTTAATGATCAGAGAATTATCTTATTGAACTTCTGAAAACTAAAATAGCTATCACTCAGGCGTTAATGTAAGGTTATAAAGTCTCTGAAATTTGAAACATGTTCAAAATTGTTCTACTAAGTTCAGGGGCTTCTTTTTGCACGCAAAAAAATCAGGATAAAAGTTGTATAATCCTGAAACACTCTCACCCCCTTTAAAAACTAATGTAGAATCTTATTTTTCACTCCACCAATCACACTTTTATGAAACAGCTGGAAATCTTTTGTGAAATTCCATATTTTAACTAGTAGGCTTTTGTTGTATTTTGTTTCTGGCCTGGACTTTCTGACCTAGCCTCATGGTCGGACCCACAAACCCACAGTCTCATAGTCCCACTGAAACACACAGACACTTATATTAATTGTATGCTGATTAACCTGGGGCCCAGGTGTTGGAGACTGAGGACTTGGTCCTTTTCATAAGCCTTGTGAAACCCAAGACCATAAGTTTCCTGATGATAAGGTGTTTTCTCTGATTGCTAGAATAGCTCTTAGTAACTGATTGCCAGAATAGCCCTCAGTAAAACCACAGAATATTCCTTTGTCTGCTTTCCCGCCTTTCCAGAGTGGGTGGGACGGTGCTGAGCCCACCGACATGCCATTTACCCTTCCCCCACAGCTGCTATTTGCCATCCACTATCCCCCTCCTCACTCCCCTCCCCTGAAGAGTATATATGTTACAGCTTGCAGCTCAATAAACTGAGACCTCGACATGATCTAGACGGACTCTGTCCTTCTTTGCAAGCCTGGTCTCGTTTCTCTCTCGCCCCCATTGGTTTCTTTCAGGAGGTACCCCCTCGATACCCACGAAATAACTAGACACGCTGGTCGTGGACAGTGGCGCCTCAACGTGGCTCGAGGACCGGTAACCTACCGGACGGCTGAGGAAAATAGTGGGATCCCACAAAACCCAGAAGTTAGAGACGCCCGGACCGCATCACTCGTGCACCTCGGGAAGTCTTGAGGAAGGAAGGTAAGCCGTCCCATTCAACCATGGGCAAAACTCTTTCCAAAGAAATGTTGTTTATTCAAGAAATAAACAGAAGGCTCAGGGAGAGAGGAATAAGAGTTAAAAATACTTAGTGAAATTTTTTTTGTTGTTTTATTGAAGAGAAATGTCCCTGGCTCGTTTGGGGAAGATTTTATCAAAAGAAGTAATGTTTATAAAAGAGATGAAGGCAGATTTTAGGGAGAGGGGGATAAGAGTTAAGGAAAAAGACTTAGTGAAATTTTTTTGTTTTATTGAAGAGAAATGTCCCTGGCTCTTTAACGGGACCTAACATACATCCATTAACTTGGATGAAAGTTGGCAAAGATATTAATGTGTTTAAGGTCATAACTTAGGGAGAACAAGCTATAAAGCAAACTTCCAGGCTCCCCTCAGCCTGTGCCTCTGTGACTATCAATATGCCAGACAGTCACCCTTCCACAAAAAAAAAAAAAAAAAAAAAAAAAAAAAAACAAACAAAAAAAAACCCCTCTGTCCTGCAAACGAGATAAGCAGAATAACTTAACTCTAGGCAGTTACATATCTACCTTTTTTCTGTTTTAATGATAATAAACAGTTAACTCTGGCAGAGGAGGCTCTGGTGATAATGAACAGTTAACTCTGGCAGAGGAGGCTCTGGTGATAATAAACAATTAACTCTGACAGAGGAGGCTCTGGAGGAGAGGGCAGCATGTTATCATAACCCTGACTAGCTGCCCCTCAGGAGTAGACTTCCAGCTTCTACTATAGAGCAGCCTTACCCTAAAAGAAAAGACAAACACAATCCAGAAAACAAAACTAAAAACTCAGCTCAGTCCTTGTTCACAGTAACAGGAGCCAGACAGGTGGATCCTCCCAGTCCACATCATCTAGGAGAGATGAAACAGAGGCAGGGGAAGAAAAATAAGAAAGAAGAGTGGTGGAGAATGATCCATGAACAGGACAAGAGAGTAGATCTTTAAAAATTGCAGAGAAATTGCTCAGAAAAAAGCAGAGAAACCCTCTTCAAAGACATGGTCTTTGAAAAGCCTCCAGGGCAGCCTGCCATTTGATAAGAACGAGACACAGGCAGGGTTTGCTCTGGACTCCTGGCACAGGTCCAGAATACTAGACTCCCTTGCTTACTTATGCCTACTTCAGTTTTCTCTTTGCTCACTTTTATTTAGTTTGAAATTTTTTATTTTTCACTACCATGTTTAAGTGGTTGAATCATAGGAAACCACTTAGTATTGCTTGAGTGAGATGCTTTCACTAACAGAGGAAGTAACTGACAAGACTGACTAGCTCAAGTGAGAATCTGTGCCTTGGGGATTTAGTGGGGGGCACTGCCAGGGATGACTTGGAAGTGTAGGGCTTTATATGTCTAGGACCAAGACTGACATGTTGGCTCACAAAATTTCCCATCAGAACCCTTTTCTTCCACTAAGACTCTGGGATTGCCATTACAACCTGAGAAATCAGAACCTAAAGTTTACAAAGCAATCTACCCAGTTATTCCCTGGGAGGAACCTCCTGATGAGGGGCTTGATCCGATCTCCAAGGCTGATTTAAACAAAGAGGCGCCTGCCAGGAGGCAGAAAGATAAGATCCTCCACGCCCCCCCCCTTACTGGTCAGGTGACCTTGGGGTCATTCTCATGGAATTTTCCACCTCCCTATCCTACTGCTAGCTGCAGAGAGGCTTCTGGGGCAAAAAAAAATAAATAAATAAAAAAATAAAAAAAAAAAATAAAAATAAAACAAAACAAAACAAAAAAAAAACCTGAAAGTATCTTTCTTAAGCACCTTGCCTTTGATTTCCTCCTTTGCTGCCAGTTTGAAAGGAACAACCTCTCTTGGTTCCTCTGATGCTTATTGGGTTCAATCCATTATTACTTTTATAGATTATGATCAATCTTTAAAATTTATTATTTGTAAAACAGCCTTTTCACCTACTGCAGTTTTTTTTGGCAAACTGCTCCACTTATGTGGACACCTTAGAGCTCACTCTGGCCTTCCTGGACCTCTGACCAAAGGAAATGAATTGGCTGACTTGGTTACTCGTCCCAACTTTCCTGACACATATACGGTCTTGACTATAAATACTGATAATGTTCTTGCGGCTCAAAATAGCCACAAATTACATCACTTAAATACTAGAACTTTACATCTACTACATAAGATTACCAGAGAACAAGCCAGACAAATTATAAAAGACTGTCGTTCATGTGCTATTCACTTGCCAGTTCCTCACCTTGGTGTAAACCCAAGAGGATTAATTCCCAATGCTTTGTGGCAGATGGATGTAACTCATATTCCTGAATTTGGCAACCTAAAGTATGTTCATGTTATTATAGATACTTGTAGTGGTTTTATATATGCTTCTTTGCAAACTGGGGAAGCAACTTAACATGTTATAAGTCATCTGTTAACAGCAATGTCAGTATTAGGCTGTCCACAACAAATAAAAACAGGCAATGGCCCTGGTTACACTAGTTCAGGTTTTGCCCAATTTTGCACATGTCTTAGCATCTAACATGTTACTGGAATTCCCTATAATCCTCAAGGACAAGGCATTGCTGAAATAGCTCATTTGTCTCTTAAACTTACTATTAACAAAATTGAAAAGGGGGAATGGTATCCCACTAAGGGGCCACCCAAAAATATCTTACATCATGCCTTGTT
The DNA here is from genome assembly GCA_033318265.1 of Phyllotis vaccarum. Classification (NCBI taxonomy): domain Eukaryota; kingdom Metazoa; phylum Chordata; class Mammalia; order Rodentia; family Cricetidae; genus Phyllotis; species Phyllotis vaccarum. The sequence continues at coordinate 10,981,523 of JARWLC010000011.1, read as the reverse complement.
TATTCTCAATTTTTTAAATTTGGATGCTAAAGGACAATCTGCAGCTACTTGTTTTTGGTACACTGAGACAAAAAATCATTTTGCAACGGTCCTTTGGAAAGATCCCATGGACAACACTTGGCATGGACCAGACCCAGTTCTCATTTGGGGGAGAGGGTCAGTTTGTATTTATTCTAAAGAAATGAAATCTGCCAGGTGGCTTCCTGAAAGATTAGTTAAGCAGATAAACCAAGAAGATGAAATTGTAAATAATCAATCAAAACAAGCCAGGGTTGAAGGCCCTGAGGAAGATTCTTTCTTTTTGTTTTGCAGAAAATGAAAATGATCCTCATAGCACTGAGACTGGCGTTGACAATGATTCCAGTGATAAATTGTGGCCTGGAACCACCTAACCCACAAAAGGTTTTGTTAATTCTTTATGGCCCACCCTGTGAATGCCAAGGAAGAAACATTCGAATCACTCCCACAATTGGCACCTTTACTCAGAGCACTGATTGTGGTGATAAGACTGCTTACCTTACCTTTTATACAAGCATGAGAGGAGGCAGTAAACAACAGTGGCAATGCCTTAAAAAAAACCTCAGATTATTCCAGCTGTGAGCAATAAACCAGGACCCTGTCCCAAGGAATGTACATCATTTAAGGATCAGATGCATTCCACTTGTTATAATGTTGTGCAAGAGTGCACAAGGACAGATAACCAGATATATTTCACAGCTATTCTTCAAAGAAATTATGCTGGATCCAGGGGAGGAGAGTGGAGTAATCAAGTCCAATTAACAGACAAAAGTCAAAATTATGCCCAAGCTTCATGCTCAGGCACCGTGGGACAGCCTGTTTGCTGGAGCAAAAGGTCCCCAGCTCATGTTTCGGATGGAGGAGGTCCCACAGATATGATTAGAGAAGCTCATGTTAAAAATGTTATAGAAACCTATATAAAAAAGCTGGAACCAAAAATAGACTACCACCCATTATTTTTGCCCAAGTCCAGAGGAATAGACATGAATGCTCAGACTTGGGATATTTTACAAGCCACTCTTAGGACCCTCAATACATCCAACCCTAACCTAGCTGATAACTGTTGGATATGTATGATTATGGGAACACCCATGCCACTTGCTATTCCCAGCAAGCACTCCACTACTAGTAAGAACTGCAGTTTTAGCACTCCCCTTAGAGTCCAACCAATTAGATTCAATTCCTCTTTTGCTTTCAAGGACGTTATCAGAATAATAGTCACAACATAGATTTAGGATTTATTACTTTTACTTCTTGCCATACGTTGCAGAATTATAGTGGCTGTTCAAGGTACCCCAGTAGTTGTGAACTCTGCACAGGGATGCCAGACCACCCTGGGTCGCTGTGGACTGGCAAAGACTGAGTTCTATGTATGCCCAAAAGATAGAAGAGACCCTGGAACAGCTTATAGATGTGGGGGATATGAAGAATATTTTTGTGCTGCCTGGGGATGTGAAACCACTGGAGATGCATATTGGAGACCCAGCTCCTCTTGGGAGCTTATTACGGTCACACGCTCTCCTACACCTAAGCCCAACGGGTGGTATGTTTATGGTGCTTGCCACGCGCTTAATATTCCAGAACCCCTAAAATGGGGACTGTACTTGCCCTTAAAGATTTCTTTTACTACTAGAGGAAAACAGTTTTCTGATTGGACTACTGGAAGGACCTGGGGCCTAAGATGATATATGGAAGGGAGAGATAGGGGAGTTATTTTTAAGATCAAACTCAAAATAGAAAATGCTCTCTCTCTCCCCATGGGGCCTAACCCCATCCTCCCTATTCTAAAGGGTTCGAACACTCCCATCCAACCTACCACTATACTTAGCTTGCCCTTGACCTCTGGTACCCAAGGGATGGCCTTTGCAAGCTCCTCACAACATCTGTGGTCAGGGGAAGGGACTGTTAACCGCCTATACTGCCTGGTCGAAGGGACATTCTTGGCCCTCAATGCCACCTACCCAAATAAGACTCAGGACTGTTGGCTCTGCCTTACCTCTAATCCACCCTACTATGAAGGGCTAGCCCTAGATATAAGATATGTTAATTCCACGACCCCTAGTACGAAGTGTTCAACTTCCTTACACCGGTTGACACTCTCTGAGGTCACAGGGATAACGCTTTGCTTAGGTTCACCACAGGGCCCCTATTCCCTGCTTTGCAATACTACAATCAAACCCACAGGAAATAGCTATCTAGAGGCCCCAAATGGGACCATTTGGGCTTGCAATACTGGCCTGATGCCATGCATTTCCACCAATATTTTTAATGCTTCCCATGAATTCTGTGTCCTCATACAATTTTGGCCAAGGACTATATACTATGAGGGAAACACCCTGATTGATTTGTATGAACAGAGACACAGATTTATTAGAGAACCCGTGTCCCTAACCTTGGCCATACTGCTAGGGGTTGGCGGTTTAGCCACCGGTATTGGTACCAGGACCGCTGGCTTGCTCAAAGCAAATCATCTGACCCATCTACATATGGCCATGACCTCTGATCTAGAGGCTCTAGAGAGCTCTGTTAGTGCCCTTGAGAAATCCTTAACCTCTCTTTCAGAAGTAGTTTTACAGAATCACAGAGGATTGGATTTGCTGTTTCTAAAGAAGGGGGCTTATGTGCTGCCCTAAAAGAAGAATGCTGCTTTTACGCCAACATTCGTACGTAATCTAGGGTCGTATGAGAATCTATAGAAAAATTAAGAAAACGACTTGCCCAGAGAAAAAAAGATTTTGAAGACCAGCAGAGTTGGCTTGATAGCCTGCTTTCGAGAACCTCTTGGCCCTCCACCCTAATTCCCACACTTGCAGGACCCCTGATTATGTTTCTGTTACTTCTTACCTTTGGTCCTTGGGCTCTTCAGCGCCTCACCCATTTCATAAAAGGCCAGGTTGATTCGGCTTTTTCAAAAAAATCACTTTCTGTTCATTATCACCGAATAGATTCATTAGAAAGCAATCAGGAGACATCTGTCTCAGGCCGGTTTCAGCAAACAAAGCCTACCGAAAGGCTTCATTTCAACTCACTCCAACTCTGAGACGATTTTGTTGGCTAGAGGGTACTCAATGACGGGAATAGTATGGAGCCTGCTCTGGATGCACAACATACAGAGGTCGTCAAGACCGGCTCAACAAGGCATGTTGCCAGAGAACAGGATGCACTCCATATAGCCTAAGACAGGGGCCCTCTCCATCCTCTCTCTCTTTAAAGAGAAAGGGAGGAATTGTTGGAGACTGAGGACTTGGTCCTTTTCATAAGCCTTGTGAAACCCAAGACCATAAGTTTCCTGATGATAAGGTGTTTTCTCTGATTGCTAGAATAGCTCTTAGTAACTGATTGCCAGAATAGCCCTCAGTAAAACCACAGAATATTCCTTTGTCTGCTTTCCCGCCTTTCCAGAGTGGGTGGGACGGTGCTGAGCCCACCGACATGCCATTTACCCTTCCCCCACAGCTGCTATTTGCCATCCACTATCCCCCTCCTCACTCCCCTCCCCTGAAGAGTATATATGTTACAGCTTGCAGCTCAATAAACTGAGACCTCGACATGATCTAGACGGACTCTGTCCTTCTTTGCAAGCCTGGTCTCGTTTCTCTCTCGCCCCCATTGGTTTCTTTCAGGAGGTACCCCCTCGATACCCACGAAATAACTAGACACGCTGGTCGTGGACACCCAGGCATATAACTTGCTAGCTCCTGCTCTCAAACTAACCCATGATTCTTATCCTGTTCAATCATATGCCTTGGTACCTTTTCTCAGAGCAGCATAGTTGTCCTCTGCATCTTCTGCCTACTCTGGCATCTCTGTGGCATTTCTGTCCTGTTCTTCCTGTTCCCAGAGTTTTCTTTGGCCAATCAGCATTTTTATTAAACCAGTAGGTGGGACAATTATTTACAATGTAACATAATCCCACTACAGACTGTGATGATGTAATAACCCTTGCTTTAGTTCCCTCTCTGCTCATTTTCTACCTTCCCTCCTTCCCTCTGTACCTCCCTCCTACCTCCTCTTTATTCCTCCTCCCTTCTTTCCTTTTTAAATTCCTTCTCTATCATAACTTTGTAATAAATTTGAAATCAGGAAATGTAAGTCAACTTCATCCTTTCATAATGTTTTTATGGTATATCAGGAATATTGCATTCAACTGAATTATAAGATCAGATTGTTTATTTCTGCCAACAGAAGAAAACCAGCTGAGATTTTGATGAAGAATGCATTTAACCTATAGGTCAGTGGGGAGGCACTGTCTTCTTAACAGTAGTCAATGTTTTGACTCAATGCATAGAGTAACTGCTCATTTATTTTTGTTTCAATTTCTTTAGAATTGTTTTGTATCTTTCAGTATGTCTTCCAAATCTGTGAAATCTATTTCTAAATATCTTACCTTTTTTTGTAGTATTGGAAATGCTTTTCTTAAATTTAATATTCTTTAGTATATATGTAGAAAACATGATTGATAATGGATTTTTAAAATATTGATAAACTCTACAACCTTGATAAATTCATTCATTAATTCTAATTGTGATTGTGTACATGTGCATTCTGAGGATTTTTGACATATACCAGCATGCTGTGGGTAAATAAAGGGGTTTTTAATTCTTTTCTAATATAAATGCATTTTTTAATTCTGTCAAACTGTCTTTGCTATAACTTCTACTACAATGTTGAAGAGAATTTCTGAGAACAGACAGATCTATTCTTGTTTTCAAACACAGTGAGAAGGAATTCAGTGCTTCACTATAAACATAGTATGAAGATGGGTGCTTTTTAGACATCTCTATTAGTTACGGAAGCTACCTAGGAGTCCTAACTTACTTTTTTTTTTTTTTTAATCATGAAAGGATGTATTTCTCAAATACAAATTTTTGAATTTGCATAATAACCACAGTTTTATACTTTAGTATTCTGTGATTGCCATTGGTATTAAATGCCCTTGCACTTAAATACGATTTATTCTACTATGCTGTTTGATCTTTTTAATTTTCCATGTGATGCTAGTATCAAGGTGCCATTTTTGGAAGTTTTTACATCCTTATTTGTAAGAGATGAGGTCTGTGAACTCAAGTGATTTGGATATTTTACCTCATTTGTTTTATGAAAAGGGGTTGTGAAGCATTGATGTCACCTATTCTTTAAACATCTTTCTTTTGAATTGACAATGAAGCTCTCTGAATCTGGGGTTTTTCTTGTGTGCAAACTTTTAAATTACTGACTTAAATCTACTTGAGATTATCATCAAAAGTTTCTGGCCTGGCCTAGTTCCAAGGTCTGGACCCAGAGTCCCACAACTGCTTAGTCCCAAATAAACATACAGAAGCTTATATTAGTTACAAGCTGTTTGGCCTATGGCTCAGGTTTATTACTTGCTAAATCTTACTCTTAAACTACCCTATGATTATTATCCATGTTTAGCCATATGGCTTGGCACCTTTGCACACTGCAACATTCTCATTCTACTTCCTCTGCATCTGGCTGGCATCTGCCCCTCTGTTCTTTTACTTCCCAGAATTCTACTAGTCTGATTGCCCTGCCTCTATTTCCTGTCTAGTTTTCTGGACAATTGTTCTATTAAACCAATATTTACAGTATACAAGAGCATAGTCCCACTGCATGAGATAGGTTTAAAAAGCAATTTTCTATTGCTTTTTAAATTTTTTAAATTACATTTATTTGTGATAAGCATGTGTGTAGACATCAAAGGACAACTTGCATGAGTCAGTTCTCACCTTCCACAATATGGGTCCCAAGGTATGAATTCAGACTGCTAAAATTGGAAGCAAGTGCCTTAGCTCACTGAGTCATCTTGTAGGCCAACATTTCTATTTCTTCTTGGGTCAGTTTTAGCAATATGTTCCTTTTTCAAAATGTGTCTATCCAATATACCTAATTTGTTGGCAAGAGTTGTGCATAGTAGTTCCTTAGAATATTTTTTTATTTCTGTGTCTTCATCACTGTCAAGAGACGCCATGACCAAGGCAATCTTAACAAGAGAAAGCATTTAGTTGGGGATGTGCTTACAGTTTCAGGGGTTTAGTCTATCATCATCATGGCAGGGAGCATGGTGGTATCCAGATAGGTTTTGGAGCAGTAGTGGAGAACTACATTATGATCATTAGCTAGAGAGAAGTAGTTTGTTGAAACCTCAAAACCCATCCCAGTGACACACCTACTCCTAAGAGGCTGAACCCCCTAATCTTTCTAATCCTATCAAAGAGTTCCACTTCCTGGTGACTAAGCATTAAAATATATGAGCCTCTGGGGTCCATTATTATTCAAGCTACCACATTCCACTCCCTGGCTCTCATAGGCTTGTAGCCTTATCAAAATGCAAAAATGCATTCAGTCCAACTTCAAAAGTCCCAAGTCTATTACAGTCTCTTTATTTAAAAGTCCAAAGTTCAAACAAATTTTTTTTCTCAAACTCTTGACAATATCTTAACTGTAACCCACCTGTAAAATTAAAATAAAAAAGCAAATTATATACTTCCAATAAACCAGTGGCACAGAATGTATATCATTATTCAAAAATGGAGGGAGGGAAGCTTCATAAGAAATACTGGACCACAGCAAGTCTAAAACTCAGCAAAGAAAACTCCAAATTCTGCATCTCTGATTTCAAAGGGCACTTCAGATCTCCAATTTCTTTCAGTTGACTGCAACATTCTCTCTCCTGTTGTAGCTCCATGTCCTGTCTTCAACTTTCCTCCATAGGTATCCTTGACTGTGACAACTACAGTATCTGGGGGTCTAAACATAATTCAGGATTCACCTGTCCCGCGCCTTCTTGGCCCGCAAACAAGACGCAGTACAACAGGATCCTTCTGCAGCAGATTTATTGATGCTTCACACACTAGGGCAAAGAACGGAAGACCCCAAGCCTCCCAGGCAAGCCGCTTTTATAGGCAACATTGTTTATCTCTGACGTGGGCCTTTCCCATTGGTCAGCACACCCTCACCCGATATGATGTATCTGTCTGGGGGCCAGGCTTCTTGCTGGAAAATTACAAGGTGTCATGCGCAGTAACTTGTTTACTAAGGAGCTTCCTTAAATCACTTAGTCATGGGCCAGATACAGGCGCCGTCTTTAGGGTGCGGCTGGCTCCCTACATTCACCTTCACAGATTTATACAGTAGCCTTTCTGGGCCTCAGTGGAGGGACACCCCTGACCTCATCTAGCCTTAGCTACAAAGGGAAACTCCAAAACCCCTTTATTGAATCCTTGACTATAAAGCCAGAGCCACCTAAATGCCCTCCCTATTCCAGCCTCTCTCTGAAGCTGCTCCTTAAGGCTGAATCTTGGCCTCCTCCTTCAGTCGCATTTGTATAAACCTGTTTTTTAATCGTTTCCTTCACAGATTAAGTTTTTCTTTAATTACTTTCTCAAATTGGAAGTTTAGCTGGGTGGGGTCCTGTCCTGAGGTCAGCACTCTCTTTTTCATTTAGAATCAGACTTTTTTAAAAAGCCTTTTGTTGTTGTTGTTTTTTTCTTTATAAGAGAAATGAGCAACCCATTTCCAAGCTGGAAGGACTGATTCTCACACTGTAGTTTGAGGCTCTCTACTTTACCTATCTCCATTAAATTGAAGTAATATGATAATCACACACTAGCCATATTTTTCCACTGAATTTTTTTTGTGGCTATGCTTAATTTTGTTGTAGACTCTTCTTGAGATTATGTCATGTGGTATAACAGGAGGTTTTAATTTTTTAAAAAAATCATGTTTGCCTGTGCATAATGGCTGTGCAAAATCACTTGTTTTCTTTGTGCCCTTGGAAGCCAGAGAAAACCATAAGATCTCTTAGAAATGGAGTTACAGAAGATTGTGACTTACCATGTAGATGCTTGAAATAGAACCTAGGTCCTGCAGACTCCCGGGAGGTCTTCTTTTTAAAAACTGTTTCTTTTATGTTTTGGAGAATATAATTAGAAGTTTCTCCCTTCCCTTTCCTCCTTCCAAACTCTCCCTTATACTTCTCATTGCTCTTTTTTAAATTCACTGCCTTTTTTGTTGTTGTTACATACATATATAAATATACAAACACACTCTTAAATACATAAGTACAACTTGCCCACTTTGTATAATGTTATTTGCTGAGCTGGAGAGGTGACTCAGTGGTTAGTAGCACTGGCTATTCTTCCAGAGTTCCCAAGTTCAATTCCCAGCAATTGCATGGTGGCTAACAATCATCTGTAATGAGATCTGGCACCCTCCCTCTTCTGTCCTGCAGGAGTCCCTGCAGACAAAATACTGTATACATAATAAATAAATCTTTTAAAAATGTTACTTGTATGTTTCAAGGAATGATCATTCTTAGTATTGGATAATCAATTAGTGTGCTCTTTCCAGATTTCAGTCTTATTTAGCTGCCTCTAAGCTCTTTCTGTAGGGATGAGTCTTCTTAGGATTTCCCCCTTTCATGTTAGCTCTACACCCTTTCCACCCACTCTTCCACAATTTTTCCTCAATCTTAGGTGATGCTGTTATATTACAGTGTATTCATTGAGATTGGGGCGATTGGACCTCACAGCTCTGCAGTTTGGTTGGTTGTGGTTTTCTGTAATGGCCACCATCAATTACAAAGAGAAGTTTCCCTGTGGGCAGAAGTTTCTATCCCACCAGGAACTTTCAACTACCCAGAAGCTGCTTCCCAAATAATTGACTTTGAGACTTTTTATTACTTGTAAATGCTTGGCCATTATCTCAGGCTTATTACCAGCTAACTCTTATACTTTAAGTTAACCCCTATTTCTATTTATGTTTAATCATGTGGCTTGGTACCTTTTCTCAGTAAGACATCTTGCTTCCTCTGCATCTGGTTGGCAACTCCTAACTCTGCCCTTCTTCTTCCCAGAATTTTCCTGGTCTGGTGTCCCTGCCTACACTTCCTGGCCTACCGAACCATTCAGCATTTTATTGAGTAACAAATCTTTACAGTGTACAAGAGAATTATTCCATAACATTTTTCCTGATGTGGGATAAGGAGTACAATCATCTGTGAATATAAGAATAAATATTTAGAATATAGTTAGGGATTGGACTGGTAAAGTGGTGGTTACAGTTCTCCAAGATCCATCAGCCTTTGGTAATTGGCTAGGTTCCCAGTACTAGGCATGATTGCTCTCTTATTGAGCAGGTCTTAAATCCAATTAGAGAGATGTTGGATACTACCAAAGTATGTGTGCCACTATTGTATCCTAAGGGTTAACGTGCTATGTTGGTCATTGTTATGGTTCACTGGTGTCATAGCTAGGTAGGATTGTTGGTTGATTCCCTCTTTTGGACACTTACATGGTACCTTCTGGTACCGTGAAAACTAGTCATCAACTAGCTTTCAGGTCAGTTCCAAATTAGGGGCCTCTGGGTCTCATGTCTGAAGTACATGGTGTCTTCAGTAATAGGGACTTACTTTTCACCTCAGGAAGCCTTTTTAACTAAGAAGTCATTCTCTTTCTAATTTCACCCTCTTTTACAAATTGTTTACCTATCATCCGAAATAATGGGTCCTGTGCTTTAAGTAAGAATGGATTCCAGAGGTTCAATATTTGAATGCTTAGTCACCAGGGAGTGGTACTGTTTGAAGGGATTAAAAGAAATAGGAGGTGTGGCCTTACTGGAGGAAGTGTGTCATTATAGGTGGATTAAGCCCTCTCTCTCTCTGCCCAATGATTATGATATGATGTAACTCTCTCAGCTACTGCCACCATACTCCCTCACATGACAACAATGGACTAAACCTCTGAAACTGTAAACAAGTCCCCAGTTAAGTGCTTTTTCTTGTAAGAGTTGCCTTGGTCATGATGTCTTTTTACAGCAACAGAATGGTTATTAAGAGAGGGTATTATGATGTGTGTCTATGCTTATGCATATATATTTCTTATACTTTGCAATATTAATATCTGAGATTGCTATTATTAGAATGAGAAAGCAAAATTAACTGCTAACTTAAGAGCAGATTTGGAACAAGAAGATTTCAAGTAACGTAAATCATTACTGCACCAATTTTACAGGGCTATTCCCCTAAGAGCAGTGGGATGAATGAACTCAGTAAGCTCTGTTTCTTTGAATGCATTTTTCTCCCACCACTAGTTCTTTCCTCTTTTTACTGCAATAAAACATTCTCTGTAAATTGGTAATTACCTACTGAGATTGTGTTTCAGTAAAATTTTGTACAAGGTACCATGGGGGATGGGAAAGAAATGGAAAAGTATGATCCAAAAACTAAGTTTATTTCTAGTTTCTTCCTCTGCCTCACTCCCACACCTCCAAACAGTTATGGAATATTATTTTAACATGTATTACATTTGTTTATGCTATGGAAAATTTGCACACAATGCAAAGATGTACTATAATCTTTTATGTTCCATTTGCTTAACTCTGTGAAGCTGTGTTGCTGTGCCTGTCTAAAACACTTGATTGGTCCAATAAAGAGCTAACCGGCTAATAGCAAAGCAGGAGAAAGGATGGGAGTGGCTGACAGGCAGAGAGAGGGGGAAAAGTATGGGAAGAGAAGATCTAGGACTAAGGCTCTAGGGGCTGGCCACACAGCCATCCATGGAGTAAGAGTGAAAGATACACAGAACTAAAGAAAAAAGCCCAGAGGCAAAAGGTAGGTGAGATAATTTAAGTAAAGCTGGCAAGAAACAAGCCAAATAAGGTCAGGTACTCATAAGAAAGAAGCCTCCGTGTGATTTATTTGGGAGCTGGGTGGCAGGTCCCTCCCAGTGCATTAATGGCCATTAGAGTATTTTCAAAACACAGATCTCATCAGATTCCATCATATATCTCACAAACCAGAAACTTGGAAATGGGCTATTTCTTGACAATTATGAATAGGGTCCTTCTTTACCTTGTTCATTACTGAGATCTCATAATATAGTACTTGGCACATGTATACTCTCCTACTTAATATCTAAACCTCACAGTAATAAATATCCAAACCATGACACACATGGTCCATGGTTTGGTACTGCTTAATTTTAGGGATACTTGTCTCTAGTGAGGCTAGACCTTAATTGTTACTTATGTTCGCCTCAACACTTTCCATGTAGATAATAAACTTCAAGTAGGTCTGGGGAATTCACACAACGAACTTGTTCTTGTTTTGTATAGATTTAGTACTCAGCAAATCCAAACAGCAGTGAGATTTCCGATATGTCATTTGGTCAGACTGAGTATCACCAGAGTCTCCAGAGATGATCGCTCAGTTTATGGCCAGTTGATAGTGTATACTCAAGTATTCGGGGTTTTAAAAGACAAAACCACGTGTAGGTATCTCACTCAGAAGCTGTAGAGGGAGGTTTGGACAAGCAAGCCGTTAACAGAAGCTAAGTTAGGTGTGGCATCTTGGCCTACGGTCCTAGAACGGTCATTTTCCACAGGATTCTCCATTAAGGAGATCAGATTCTAATTAAACCTGAAATGGCCTCAGCAAGAATACAAGTAACAGTCTTTGTACTAACTTGCCCTGTCACATTATAGCACCTGACACAGTCAACACCGGAAATCAGAAAAAGCAACCCATAATACACTAGAGGCGGCCCTAACTGAGGATCCTCGCTTCCGGTGCACGCCTCCCATATCCGGCTGCATACATCCCGCGAGAAGCTACGAAGCTAGCTTGGCCATCCAATCCGAAGTGAGCTTTGTCCATCGCGCCTGCGCAAAGAGGAAAGGCAAGCGCAACGTGGACGCCGCTGCTGGCCGCGCCTGCGCCTGGGCATCCTCCTTGTGATTGGCTCCCATCTGTGACGAGACCGCGTAGCTTCAGTTTTCACTTTCTGTCTTCCTAGCCCCCTCCCCTTTTCCTAAGGCCACGAGATTTTACTTCCGGTTGTTGCTACCGGGAGCCGGAGGTCGACACGTTCCCCGCGCTGGTGTTGTTCGGCCGCTGCGACCCGCCTGTGAGGCTAAGCGACTGGGGTGCGCGCGGCTCGCAGGACCGGCTTTGTGAGGAGAGGTCGGGAGACGCTGCTGGGCGAGGGACCAGGAGGAGAAAGGGACGGGCTGGAAAAGCATGGGAAGGACCCTGAGCGGTGAGCTCAACTCCTCAGGGAAGGCGGCCGCGCGAGGGACAGGTAACGCTCCCGTGGGTGTCGGGACGTCTCGGGCGAGGACCTCCACAGACCCCCGACGGGAGGATGAGCGCGGCACCCGCGCTGCTAGAGGGCAGGCGGGCGGGGTGGGCATCGCGCAGGGGGGCCACTGGGCAGATGCCTCGGTCGCCCAGGACAGAGAGCTCATTTGCTCCAACTTGGCGAAGGTAGTCATGGTGCAAGCCCTTGGAGGGCTTCGGAATTCGTCTCTGCGCTTGGAGCAGAAAGACTCTAGAGCGTTTTGTTTGTGTCGCCTGTCATAGGTCAGTTCCATTCCCAAGGGATGTGGTAGGATACATTCTGCACTCAAGTTTTCCCTTCATTCGGGTTGGTCTAGCTGGTTCCCTGAGGTGTTTCTTCGGGAAACCCTCAAGTTTGTGAATTCTGTAGAGCCCAAAGCAACACGTGGCATTACTTACTTATTACGTATAAACGGGCCTACCCATATGGAAGTCAGCAGCCGGCTGGAGTAACGTTGAAGGAATATTGCAATGGGTTGGCCCCAGAGTTGGTCAGAAGACCAATACTTGATATCAAAACGTGGCTGAACTTCAAAATCGGACATTGAACGTTTTCACTCTAACTTGTATTCTCTCTGAAGGTAAAATTAGAATGGGAAAGTTAAAGCTTTCCTAAACTTGTGTGATACAAATGACCTAAGACTCACAGTGTCGTCCCCCCTCCCCCCAAGAAAGCAAAAAGACGGGGTGTTGGGTGTGTATGTGTGGTAGTATAGAATCTGAGTTGGCAATCCTACCCTAAGAGGTTTAGTACAAAACCCATATACCTGATAGTGTAAGAGAATGCTTTTCTATTGGAAAATTGTCTTGTAGTAAAGGAGAGCTCCATTGTCACCAGCATATCAATACCAACTGAGCCCACGTTTTTTTTTTTTTTTAAAAAAAAGATAACCAAATGTTTGTAATTAATTTAGGGAAGATTATGTCTTAAATGTGTTGCCAATATATTTCCTAGCTCTATTTTTTAATTATCACATTATTTTAAATAAAAATTAAATGACAGGCATCTCTTCTAGCCCAAACATTTATTTAAATAGATTAAAATTTGAAAACTGCCAGGAAACTGCCTGATATTTGTTACTTATGGCATATCTATTTATTTAGTACAAATGTATTAGACTTGTTTAGCCTTTGTGTCTCATCAGTAGACATTTGAAGATTTTCTTATAACAATACTGTAGAGCTTACCCCCCCCCCCCATTATAAACAGGCATTAGATGCTGCTGATGCTGATAATGTTTCTGTAGAATCAAATTCTTATGAGAATGCTAGGCGGTCTGTTAAATGTCCTGGGCTGATTGTATTTTAAATTTTCATTTACGTTTAGGTATGGTTTTCATTACTGCTAGGCAGCACTGGATGATAACAAATGTTTCTAAAGGGGAAAAAAATGAATCAGTAAGAAAGCCCCCCTCCCTTTATGTAAAGCTTTTTACTTATTGTGTACAGTGTTCTGGCTGCATGTATACCTGCACAGCAGAAGAGGGCACCAGTTCTATAATGAGTATGAGCCACCGTGTGGTTGCAGGGATTTGAACTCAGAACTTTTCCAAGAGCAGCCAGTGCTCTTAACCTCTGAGCTATCTCTTCAGCCCCAAATAAGGAAATCAAACATTTGGGACAGTTCATTATCCCTTGTTTATGACCTTGGATCTAAACACTCTTCCTTGACCTATTAGCAGTTACCATAATGTTTTAGTTATAGTAACTTTATAATATACATTGGTACTTACTTTTAGGGGAGTCAGGGAAAGCTCTGGATTATTTTTTTTCCCTTCCAGGTGAATCATTTCAATTTCTATAGAAAAATCTCACTGGAATATTTGTGTTTACGTTGAATGAATAGTTTGTTTATTCATTGCATTTAAGAAAAGACATCGTTTTGTTTTGATTTTTGGTTTGTTTTCTTCTAAGAATAGATTTTTATTCTGTGTGAAATTGTATTTATAAACAAAGCAAGCAGGCTATCTCTGCACCTTGCTTAATAGATCACTAAAGGTACCTTAGAAATGATTTGTGTCTGTTTATTCTAGAAGGAAAGTATTCCTTGAAATGTTAACATGGTCTTTATTTCATTAATCAACAAATATTCACCTGTTTTGAACTTAAAGAGAATCATATTTTATTTATATTTTATGTTCCAAGATTTGTTACTGTGTGTATCTATGTACTTTTGCACATTTTTTTTAACTGTAGCCAAGGCTAGCCTTGAACTTGATATGTAGCAAAATCTGGATTTAAACTTGGATCTTCTTGCTGAGATTACAGACATTGTTGGGCTAGATTTATGCAGTGCTAGGTAGGGATTAAGTCAGGGCTTTGTGTATTCTAGACAAGCATCCTTGTACATCCCCAGCCAACTCCTTTACAATTCTAAAACTATTGTACTCTCCAGTTATATCTGTTATATTCAACATTAGATGTTGAATGATTACTTTGAAATATATTTATTGATACCTTTAAAAACTACTGATTACACCTTGACTTATATCTTAACATTTTTAATGAAAAATAGCTATTTCCCATCTAAACAACATTGGTGATGGGTGGTGGTATACTATGTTTCTTGTGAATAGCCTTTATGATACCTTAATTGTCCTATTATTATTCCTGCACTTTGTTGTAATAGATTGTTTTAGTTGAAGTATGTGGCAAAATAGTCTGGCATTGGTGAAGTGTTTGGAAAAGAAGAGATTTTAATATTTCCATATAGTTGTGCTTTCTTTGACAGTCATCAGTTTTGATAATAGTTTCTTAAAAGTTACCTACAGTGTAAATTTTAAAGCTTATCAATGAATTTATTAAAATACATTTATCTGGGCTGGAGAGATGGCTCAATGGTTAAGAGCACTGGCTCTTCTTCCAGAGGATACATGCACCACATGACAGATCACAATTGTCTGTAACTTCAGTTCCAGGGGATCTGACATCTTCATAGCAAGACATACAAAATAAAGTTAAATAATTTTAAAAAATTTACTTACCTAGTTTGTACTTTGAAAGGCTTTTATTTTTACATTAGTCAAATACTGGTTCCCTAAATTGTACAGGTCTTCCAAATAATAAGTGTTACTGTGGGAAGGGGCATAATCATCACCATTTTAAGAGCCTTTGCTTATAATTCATTTCCTTGGTGATATAATTGTAAGAATATTCTGTTCCTCAACATATCACCATCATTGGACTACTCTTAAATCGCCACTGCCTTAAACATTTGTCATTGAGTTCACTTGAGTTTTTTTTGGTGGCAGATATTAGACTATCTTTAGTAGTTAAGGGCTACTCAGATTTTTTTTTTTTAATTAAATGTGTCACTTTTGGTTAATTAGATTTTTCTAGGACTTTGTTTTAACATTTGACATCAAGAGTTATTAAAGGCACTCTCTTACTATTGAAAAAATCTTACTATTTTACATCTCCTTTTTAGGTTTTAATATTGATTATCTCTTCTTACTGCCCAACTTGTTTTGATTCATCTTACCTCAATGTTTATCATTTGTATTACTCTTATCAATGAAAAATTCCTCGCTAAACTTTTTATATAACTAGATGTGATATACATTTGTATATTTTAGTTATTCATTTATTATAATTGAATTGAATCCAAAGTTTTAATACAGACCAAGTTACAACTGAGCGATAGACCTAGCCTTATACTTTTATATTTCAAGTAAATACTTAAAAGAATATATAGAAGGGCTCTAAATATTGAGTAATAGAACATACGTCAAGTATGTGAACCACCCTGGATTTAATTCCCAGCACCACCAGCTAATATGTGTCTGTCTATGTGAGGGTATGTGATCTTGAGGGCAGGTACCCATGAAGGCCAGAGAGGGTGTTGTATTCTGGATCTGGAGCTACAGGAGATTGTGAGCCCCCCAATGTGGGTGCTAAGAGCTAAGTTTGGGACCAAGAGCAGTGTGTGCTCTTAGACTGAACCATCTCTCCACTGGTTGAAAATTTTTTAAAAGCATTTTTAAATATCTTTGGGAGATTATTAAATTTATTTACATTTAATGTAGTTATTTGTATTTTGCTTGCCCTGTCCTTGTTTTGAATCTTTTAATTTTTATATTGATTTAAGATCTCCTAATGTATTTTTGTAATCATCTTGTTTTAAAGTTACATATTTTCCTAGAATTCTATGTTTTTGATTTTTCAAAATTAAATTTACAAATATCTTTGTCTTAGAATCATTAATTTCACTCACTCTCTCCATGATTTATAGGCTGTTTTTAACATGTAATAGAACTTTTAAAATTATTACCAGATAACTGGAAGCTTGTTTAGAATTGTTAGGTTTTATAGCCAGTACTTAATATTTCCCACATTTCTACTATGCTCTCCATTCATTACTTTGGTTATCCATCTGGAGCTGTCTTCTTATGATAAAGTACTTTGTTTGTAGATGCTTTTATTAAAAGTGTTTTTTGTTTTTTGTTTTTTTGATGATTAAATTTTTTTGGTTCACTGTCATTCTTGGAAAATGCTTTTGCTGAATATAAACATTGCAGTTTACTTTATGATTGTCTTATAGCATTGGTTTGGTTTTGAATACTTCCTATATGTCCTCAGGTAGCCTTATTTCTGTTATTGGCGTCCATTATTGCTACTAACTCAACTGTAGTCTTTGGGTTTGGGTTTTGTTTTTTTTTGGGGGGGGGTGTTTTCTCTAACTACATTTGATATGTTTTTGTCTTTAGCATTCTTTTGTCACTGGAATGTGTTCTTACCATGCACAAAATGATTTGGTTTTTAAGTTTATAAATTGAAAGTGTTGTTTAATGCTTCTTGGTTATTAAATGGCTCTTGATATGTGAATTTTCATTTTTTAATTTTGCTGTCTTTATGCATCTTCATTATATAGTAAATAATTCTCTTCTAGTCTTTTGCTTTTCTGTCTTTTAAGTTGGTTTCTGTTTTAATTACTGCTTTTGTCAAAAGAAATGCGTCTAGGGTATACTTTTTTCCCTTACTAAGATAAAATAACATTTAATTGGAGAACTAAGTCCCCTGCTAATAGTCAATACACTTGCTTGATGAAGTACACTCTTTAATGTACAGCTGCTCCCTCGTTAAAAGAGATATTTGACCCCAGCTCTTTAGGCCTAGTTCATTTGGTACAGGACAGATTTCACCTGTGGAAATCCCCTACTTTGTGCTCAGAGCATTTGAGGTGGAATATATCTAGTAGTGAAAATAATTTTAAAAATTATCTTAGTTCTGCCACTTTGTAAGATATAACCAAGAAAATCGAACATGAGTTTTAAAATGTAATTGTCACAAAATTAATATTTTCGGTTTTTTAAGATTTTTTTTCTAAGAGAAAAACTAATATCTTTCAGGAAGGTACTCAACATGCCAGTGAATTTGATGCAGCCATTACATTGGCTTGGAAACTCATCTTGATAATTTAGATTTCATTTGTCATATTCCCTATTACAATTACTACATAGCCATTCAGTGAAGTTTCATTAAAGATAATTGGTCTGATCATGTATTCCTTTAATATTGTGATGAAAACCTTACAAAGATACCCAAGCACAGGTATTTTTTTAAGTAGTAGTTAAGGATGATTAAAGCTATTAGTGACCCTAAGATGATTATTTTTCTAAGAAATATACATTTTATTTTGGTTATTGGTGAGAAAAACAAAACACATCTACATCCTTGCCAGGCTACATTTTAAGTGAACCTTACTAATAAGGCTGTTGCTATTTAAAGACATCTGATGAGTCTTAATGTTTTCATTCTAGGGAAAAATCAAGTTTGTGTCTGAGAATTATGCAGGCTATGAATTAACAGTTATGTCTGCCATGTGGCTACAGATACCTACACAGTTTGTTACAAAAGAAGTCATTTTCGTGCCTTCAAACTAAGTCAGGTATAGTCACTGTGAATAAATTATACCTAAAAAAAAAATTCATAACCTAATGTCCTAAAGTTTAGGTTTGGCTAGGGTTGGGATAAATTTAATTTATATGCAGTTCCGTAGTACTAATAATATTTTTTTCCTTCTTTCAGAATTACCTCTATAAACTTTCATGCAACACTCTTATTAAATGAGCCAGACAGACATTTCTGTATATAATTGTAGTCTTTCAATATTGGGAACCTAAAAGATGGCAGCACCCTCTTGTAAAAGCATGTAAGTAATTCCCTGTGTGCTTTGTTTACTTGGCTTGTTTCTTCTTCCTTTAATAAAAATACTCTTTTTTTGTTTCTTTTTAGACTTGAATTCAGTAAAAGTGGTAAGAAATTAACTAGTTCTTGTAGTTTTTACTGTTGTTTAGTAAATGTTTCACAAAAGTAATCAGCTTCTTTTTGTCCTCATTTCTTAAAGCTCCCATCTTTCCGTGGAAAGGACAGTTAATTATTCAGGGTTGTTTGCTGTGTGATATAACTCTTTGGTCTGCTTATGGCACAGTAATTCCAGTACAACTGTAAGTATTACATTTGATGTCATCTTTAATGCATGTTTTGATTTTTTCATTTCAGGGTCTTAATGGGTAGCATTGGTGTGAAATATATTTTATAATTTTTACTTGGTTTGAGGTTAGAATATATTTGATTGTGTAGAGTACAGGAACACAGGTGATTTAAATCCTAATCCTTACAAGGAAAATGATATTTCTCTTATTGTAGTTGACATGGATCTTGCTATATTGCTCAGGCTGGTTTGGAACTTAGAGGCTCAAGTGATCCTCCCGCTTGAGCTTCTTTAGTAACTGGAAATCTGTGAATCGTGTTACCATGCCTGATTGGGTTTTTATATTAAAAATTTGCCTTGCCTTCGAAACAAATGAAATTTGTTTAGAGAGTAATACTCCAAATAAATAGCCCTTCAATTCTATTACTGATTCTCCATTAAGATTTACATTATCTGATGTTCTAATAATCACTTGATACCCTACAAAAATACTAAAGGTAGCTGTGAAATCTGTTGATGGTATGATGGATTGTGATGATGAAGGTTTGTTTTTTTTGCCTTTTTCCTTTCCTGGGAATCGTAAAGGACATCTTAGTTTTTGTTTGGTCTGTTCATACTTTGTACTCAGTATCACTGAAGCATACACATAGTTTAGTTGACATATGAGAACTTCTATCAGGATTCATCTCCTCTTGGCCATTTGAAAGAACAGAACAGGAATAGGATAGCCCATAAAAAGTAAAGAAAGAATTTGTGAAAAAAATAATTTTAAGGATAAGCTATTTCTTCCTGTAGAATGCAGTTACTAAATGTAGGAGAAATGAAAAAATGGGTGAAAATTTGGTATTTGTGTATCTTTCAATATTTTCTTACAACCTGCATATTAATCACAAATGGAAAAGGCAGACTCTTCACTGAAGACAACTGAATATTCCTTCTTCCTCCTTCTCCCTTCCTCTTCCTCCTCTTCCTCCCTCTCCCTTCTTCTTCTTAGTGTTTGTTTTTTCAAGACAGGGTTTCTCTGTAGCCCTAGCTGTCCTGGAGCTCACTTTGTAGACCACACTGGTCTCAGAACTCAGAGATTCACCTGTCTCTGCCTAAGTGCTGAGGTTAAAGGCATGTGCCACCACTGCCTGAGTAGGGAAAATTATTTTCTTAATTTAAGGTTTGGTCAGTTGGTTCGGTTTGTTTTTTTGATTTAAGACAGGGTTTCTATGTGTAATCCTGGCTATCCTGGAACTTGCTCTGCAAACCAGCTTGGCCTCTGCTTCCCAGAGTGCTGAGATTAAAGGTTTGAGCCACCACTACCCAGCTTTTTAAAGTTTTTAAATGTGCTTTTTGATTAGCATAGAATCACATTACTTTAGGTCCTCCAAGCTTCCTTTTCTCAAGCTTCTCCTATCCTTAGTAAATGACCTCTTCATGTTTTTCTGTGTATGTGTGCACAAATATATATCCAGCTTGCTCAATTTGTTTTTGTTAATGATGGTTGGTTTTTAAAGGATTTTAGTAAAAATTGGATAAGGAGGAAGCTATGTAATAGTAATCAGTCGTTGTTAATTTCTTAATTTTTGGTAGTTTGTTGTACAAGGAAATGTTATTTTGGGGGAAACAAGTATTTAGAGGCAAAAGGGCATCCGATATGCCTCTCAAAAAAAAAAAATTAGAAAAACCAAAAACATAGAGAAAGTAAACAAATAAGGTAAAGTGTAGAGCTCTTTTGTGCTACTTTTACAACTTTTATAAAGTCTGGTACCATTTCAAAATAAATTGTGAAGAAGAAGAAAAAAAGAAAGATTGGGAAGAAGATGGAATAAAGATCTTTGTAGTAAGAGGTTTCTGGCCCTGACTTTTGGGCCTAGCCTCAAGGTTTAGACATGCAGAGACACACAGATGCTTATAATTTGTTTTAGGCTGATCTGCCTAGGCCCAGGCATATAACCTGCTAGCTCTCTACCCTTCATCTAACCCATGACTCATCCTGTTTAGCCACAGGGCTCAGTACCTTTTCTCACAGCAGCATGGTTGTCCTCTGCTTCTTCCGGCTTCTCTCTGGTGTTCTGCTCTGTGCTTCCTGTTCTCAGAGTTTTCTTAGTCTGGTAGCCCCGCCCACACTTTGGCCAATCAGCGCTTTATTAAACCAGTGGGTGGGACAATTATTTACAATATAACAACATAATCCTCTACAGATCTTCATATGACTCTTCTACTGTATAACCCACTATTTCAGAGACAATTCTGTAGTATTACGTGTCTGGCCTGTGATCCAGACCCACTGGCCAGCAGTCCCACAGAAACACACAGATGCTTTATATTAATTTTATACTGATTGACTTGGGGCCCAGGCATATAACTTGTTAACTCTTTAAACCCATGATTCTTACCTTGTTTAGCCATGCAGCTCGGTACCTTTTCTCAGAGGTGCATTTCAACTTATTTCCTCTGTATCCACTAATGTCTCATTGTGGTGTTTCTCTGGCTTCTATGCTCTGTTTTTCCTGTTCCTGGAGTTTTCTTAGTGTGGTAGCCCTGCCCACACTTCCTGTCTGCCTTTGGACAATCAGTATTTTATATTAAACCAGAATGTGGTGTAGTAGGAGGTTTCTGGCTCTGACTTTCGTGCCTAGCCTCAAGGTTTAGGCCCACAGACCCACAAATCCGCAGAGACACACAGATGCTTTCATTAATTTGAGGCTGATCGGCCTCAGGGCCAGGCATATTACGTGCTAGTTCTCTACCCTTCATCTAACCCATGATTCTTCCTGTTCAGCCATGTGGCTCGGTACCTTTTCTTAGAGCAGTATGGTTGTCCTTTGCTTCCTGCAGCTTCTCTCGGGCATTCTGCCTGGCATTCTGCTCTATGCTTCCTGTTCTCAAGAATTTTCTTAGTCTGGTAGCCCCGCCCACACTTCCTGCCTGCCTTTGGCCAATCAGCACTTTTTATTAAACCAGTGGGTGGGACAATGTAACAACCCAATCTCCCATAATGTGGGGCAATTATTTACAATGGAAAAGAACACAATCCCACTATACTATTCAGCTTATCATAAATTTTGAAAAATCTCAATTTCAGAATACACAATTCTTAAACACATCTGGATATTTTGGCCCCACCAGAAATAAATGTGTTCAAAAAATAAGAGCATGTTTATATACAATATTTGTGGGTCATATGTGTGAGAATCTATA
This sequence comes from Phyllotis vaccarum, assembly GCA_033318265.1. Classification (NCBI taxonomy): domain Eukaryota; kingdom Metazoa; phylum Chordata; class Mammalia; order Rodentia; family Cricetidae; genus Phyllotis; species Phyllotis vaccarum. The sequence goes on along the minus strand of JARWLC010000011.1, from coordinate 10,959,765 downwards.
TTGTTTACAACTATGTAAATTACCTAACTTGTCATTAATGGATTTTAAAATATTGTGTATGTATATATGCTTTGTGTGGGGCTATATAGATATATGCATGTATATGCAGGTGCCAGTAGAGGTCATAAGCTGCCCAGTGGGTGCTAGGAGCACTTTAAGATTTTTTTATGGTTACACTTTTGTTTGCATTTGAGTTAGAAGTGATAAGATTGTGTCAGTATTTATTGCACTGCTTGATACATTTTTGTTTTTTAGGCCTCAGGAACTAGATTTTAAGTATGTAATAAAAGTGTCTTCTCTGAAAGAAAGCCTACCAGAAGCTGTCTTTAGAAGAGAGAATTATTCAGAACAGAAAGGTCTGTTGATATTACCCACTCTGTCACCCAAACATTCACATACATGTCTAAATTTTATCTAAAATGATTCATAAAATGGTCTTTTGAGAAACACTTAGAGTTACCATGTTCTCCACCAGTTAGAAACTGACATATGACAAAGACTTTATCTTTAAGTCAAAATGCTCAGGGAATTGAGCAAATGTACTAAAAACAAGACTGAAAACTCAGACCCTTTCCTCTTATGCACAACGGTTTTTATTGTTTCTAACTTATGCATTGTTAAGTTCAAAACAAACACGAGATCAGCATGTGGGAGGCAGAGGCAGATAGATGGATCTCTAGGAGTTTGAGGCCAGCCTGGTGTGCATAGTAAGTTCCAGGCTAGCCATGGTGACATTATGAGATCCTTTCTCAAACAAAAATACAACAAATATGACAGAAAAAAAAATTAGTCATTTAATTTATGCAACACTGATGTTTTTGTCTAGTATTTATTTAGTAAATCTTAGAGCAATGTGAGAGAGAACAGTTTTTGTTTTGTTTATGTTTTGAAACAGGGTCTCATTGTATAATTCTGACTGTCCTGGAACTCACTATGTAGACCTGGCTATCTTCAAACTCACAGAGATCTGCCTGCCTCTGTCCTTCAAGTTCTGGGATTAAAGTAGTACATCTTTAAAACTAAATATTATGAAAGTTGTCCCCTCCTCATTCCACTTGTAGCACTTTCTTCCTCTACCCCCCCACACCTGCCATGTCTATTCTGTTTGCCCTTCACAGTGCAATTCTTGTATTCCCTTTTGAGCCCCCCTTGTTACTTCTCTGGGTCTGTGGATTGTAGCATAGGACAGCTAATATCTACCTACAAGTAAATATATACTATGTTTGTCTTTCTGGGTCTTTGTTACCTCACTCAGAATAAACTTTTCGAGATCCATCCATTTGCCAGCAAATTTCATGATGTCATTGACTTTTAACAGCTGAGTAATACTCCATTGTGTAAACATTCCACATTTTCTTTATCCTTTTTCAGTTGAGATTGTGAAAGTTGTTTTTTAAGCAGGTTAAAAATAAAAGTTCTGGCTGGCAGTAGTGGTGGAGGCCTGTAATCCCAGCATTCAGGAGGCAGAGGCAGGCAGATCTCTGTGAATTCAAGGCCAATCTGCTCTACAGAGCTAGCTTTAGGACAGCCATGACTATACAAGAAACCCTGTTTCAGCAAACTAACAAAGAAACAGTTCAATGTTCTAAGGCAAGGTATGGTGGCACATGCCTTTAATTCCAATTCTGCGGAGTCAGACAGATAGATCTCTGTGGGTTCAAGGTCATTATGGTCTATATAGCAAGTTCTGGGCCAGCCTGGAAAACCTATCAGGTATCAGTGGTAGTATATGTGATCAGAATATATTTTGTGTACTTGTAAGGAATTGTCAAAGAATACTTTTTAATTAAAACTTAAAATGTTGTGTATTTCTGATTCCCTTTACAGTCTGTTGCCAGGATTTATGCTTTGATTTATATGAAGTCGAACTATCAAACAAACAAGGGGGAAACACAGATAAACTATTCGAGTACATTAAACATAAGCAATTGGTAAGAATAATTTTGAAATATAATTATTTTTTCCTTAAACTGGGAAATTGGTGCCTAAGTATTAGTCATTGGTAGGGTTTTTAATCTTATGTATACTGATGTTTCAGTTTTTGTTTTGTTTTTTTATTTTTTTTTGTTTTTGTTTTTTTTTTTTAATCTCAGCTTACCTTTGTGTCTCATTCATTTTCTATTTCTGACTAAAAGAGCAAGTTTTTTTTTTTTCTCAGAATCTTTATTGTTTCTTGATACATTGATTAGTTATCTAGTGTGTTTGCATTAGTGCCACTAATTAGCTGCCTCTTTGAAAGCCACCTTTACCATTATCCAGGAGTTTATAAAAGTTGTTTCTTATATTTTCATAATACAGGCGATAAGACTGAGGAATAGCTATGGGTTTAAAGAATTTTGTCTTGTTAGCCAGGGTTTTTCAGTTTGAAAATAGAAATAGATGTTTGACCTAGAGTTTGAGCTAGCTTTTATGATGAAAAATTTCTAAATATTACAAAGGAAATGATGCAAATGTTAGATAGTAATGAAGCAACTCAGGCCTTCTCTGTGTCCATATTAAGAAATCAATAAAGTGGACTGGAGAGATGGCTCAGTGGTTAAGAGGCTGTTCTTCCACACAGGTCTTGAGTTCAATTTCCAACAACCACATTTAGCCTACAACCATCTATAATGAGTCCTGGTACCCTCTTTTGGCATTCAGATCCAGGCAGAACACTGTATGCTTAATAAATACATCTTTAAAAAAAATAATCAGTAAAGTAAAACAGACCATGTATGTGTGTGTGTTGGGATAGTTTTGTCCTGGGCTGCCAGTCAGGCTTCCATACTTCCTTTCCACATGGATTGGAAGAGACAGCCCTCTTGACCATCATTTTTGTTTCATTAAAAAGGTTTGTATAATCTTCACATCCCTCTGGAGCTGGAAATGGCATGAGTGACACTGATAAGTAGAAACTTAGAGGAGCGTACATTTCAAATATGAATCAGTCTATATTAGTTCTCCCAGAAGTAGAGAAATTGAGGAATCCTGGTGTTTTTGTTTGTTTGTTTTTAATTAGGCAATCATCAAATGCTTAGAAAATAGAGGATTTTTCATTTTACTTACATCATCAGCCTTAACACCAGAACCAGGTAAGAACAAGCTTTTTTGGAGAGAAAAAAAAATTAATGGATTTACTTTTGTTTCATAAGATCAACAACCTACATTTTCTTCTAATTCTTATTCTTACAGATTTTGGAGATGAGCAGATGGGTCTACATGGTTTACATTTATTTCATTCACCTCAATCAACAGGTGAGGTTACAGTGGTACCCAGTTCACTCAGCCTGTTGGTCACTTGCCAGTCCTTGCCTTACTCAACTTCTCAGTAGCATGGAGCACTTGTTAACTGTGTTTTCCCCCTTTAAGCATCTGTCTTTCTTTAACTTTCTAGTTGACCTCCTTTGCAGGTGGACTTCAGACCTGGGTCTCCACCTACTGACATATCCAAGCTTCCTCAAATTCAGCACATCCAAAATTGAATCAATTTGTTGCTCAACAGTAGCTAGGACATACTTGTTCCATATCTGTCTAAAAACTCTGACAGGATTTTCATTACTACCCTTCATATCTAGACTGTTAGTCTCTGTATTTGAGTTATACATTACCAAGGTGATATCGACCCTGAGTACAAATATTTGACTGTTAAAGACAAATAATTTTTTCTTTTTGGTTTTTTTGAGACAGGGTTTCTCTGTGTAGATTTGACTGTTCTGGAGCTTGTTCTGTAGACCAAAACTGGCCTTGAACCCAGAGGCCTTCTTGCCTCTGGCCTCCAAAGAGCTAGGATTAAAGGAAAATGCCCCCACCACCTCGCCTCAAAAATAATATTAATCATGTTAGTGACTTTTTTATTGCTGTGATAAAGCACCATTACTAAAGCAACATAAGAAGAATAGTCTTTAGGTTTATTGTTTCAGAGAGCTAAGATCTATAAGGGTGGGTCAGAGGCAGCAGGCTGAGAGAACAATGGCGAGAGGCTTTGGAAACCTCAGTGCTTGCCCCAACAGCATACTTCTTTCAGGAAGGCCACACCTTCAAACATTTCCAACAACAAACATTAAGTCCATGAAGGACATTCTCATTCAGAGTACCACAAGTCAAGTTATATAGTTTTTAAACAGTTATATATGATATGTCACATGTATCATGTTGCAATTAAAACATTTCTGGGATGGAGGTTTAGTTCATTTGGCATAGTATTAGTCTTAGAGCATGAAGCTCTGGATTTGATCTCCAGGACTGCATCACCTGGGATTGTAGGTATGTGACACCTTATCTAGCTGTGCCATCATACACATACCTTCCAAGTTCTTAGGTTAGTTTTTGGTTCATGAAGCTGGGATTCTAAGCATGCAGTTTACTACTGGTTTACATCCCCAGAATAATGGCTACCTTGGTTGCATTCTGATCTTTAGAGCATACAAGTGTTAGATATCTTAAAAAATAAGTATTTGCTAAATGAGAAAAAAGTAAGAGCAATTTTTGTTGTTTAAAATATACTGTATGTATTGAGGATAATGCTAGATTTAGTACTCCTAAATATATAGCCAGTATAAAGATTTTTTAAAGTTGGTTTTTAAAAAGATTTATTTTATGTGTATGAGTATTTTGTCTACATATATGTATGTGTACTACATGGGTGCAGTGACCCTGGAGGCCAGAAGAGACCATTAGGCCCCCAGGAACTGGAGTTGGGAGTGGTTTTGAGCCTCTCTGTGGTTACTGGGAACTCAACTCAGTTCCTCTGGAAGAGCAACCACTGCTCTTAAATGATGAGCCATCTCTACAGGCCCTTAACGTTTATTTTTGAATATCTATACATACAGGTGATCCAAGAAGAGCACAGTACTTTTTGATATTTTGGAACAAATAAAACAACCAGTTATATAAACAGATTGACAAAGGTTTTTCATATTTATTATATTTTTCTAAGTATAATTGAGTTAGCAGTTCTTTAAGTATTTTTTATAACCATTTCAAAGATGAAGAAACAGATTTGCCCCCAAATAACCCTGATTCCAGGGCTACCTCTCAACTATCATGCTACTTCTTTTCTATTTTGGAGCTGCAGAGATGGTTCCATGGTTAAGAGCAGTTACTGTTCTTCTAGAGGACCTCAGTTTGCTTCCCAGCATCCACATTAGGTGGTTCAACCTGTAGTTCTATCTTCAAGCGGTTCAGTACTAGCATTTGCACATACTTAGAGAGTTTGCTTGCACAGAAAGTAAATAAATCTTAAAAGATTTACTTACCTTCTCTTTCCCCTACTTTCTTTAGTTTCTGCTAGAGATTGAATCCAAGACCTCATGCATGCTTCTTGAACCCTATCCTTACTGAGCGATATCCCCAGCCTTCATTTCTCCTCTTTAATTATAAACTAACTATAAGTCTAATTATATTTAATTTAGTTATAAATTGCAGTATTATGTTATATTGTATATACTATATATAACTATAGTATATTTAGTTTAATTATAAACCTCCAGACTATTACTTGTACCCAGGAAAAGCACAGGAATGCTGTGGGAATGAGTAAAACGGTGTTGGATTATTTTTTCATACATGACTTCCTCATTGAGAGAGTTTTTACTTAATACTCATTCAGAGTTTTAGCTACTTCTTTTAAATTGAAATTTTGCTTAGCCAACAATACTCTTCATAGATTTTGTGATAAGTCTACTACAAAGCATTTCAACACTCTCTCTCTCTCTCTCTCTCTTTCTTTTCCCGAGATAGGGTTTCTCTATATAACAGCCCTAGCTGTCCTAGAACTCACTTTGTAGGCGAGGCCTTGAATTCGCAGAGATTTACCTGCCTCTGCATCCTAAGTGCTAGAATTGAAAGAATGCACCACCACTGCCAGCAGCTCCTGCCTTTCTAAGCTGCTTCTGGAAGTAGTGAAGTTGTTTAGGGAATGTTCCTTTTTCATGAAACTCTCTTTAATAATACATATAAGCAGACCTTTTCTATATTTTCTTTTCTTTTGGTACGTTGAATGATGAGCTTCAAAGAAAGAAATTTTTATTTTAATACTTACCTACATTTTCTTTCTTTCTTTTTTTTTTTAAATATGTGTGTGTTTGCCAGTGTGCATGTCTATCCTATGAGTGTTTCTGGTACCCACAGAAGTCAGAAGAGATCATCTAATTGCCTGGAAATAGATACAGATGTTTGTGAGTTGCCATGTGGTGCTGGAAACTGAACCTGGATCCTCTGTAAGAGCATCAAGTGCTCTTAACCACTGAGCCATGTAGTAAGGAGTTTCTGGCCCTGCCTAGCCCCATGGTACCTGCAGTCCTGCTGGTCCAGTCCCAAAGCCATTTAGTCCCCAAATACACAAAGGCTTATATTAATTATAGGCTGTTTGGTTTATGGCTCAGACTTATTACTTGTAACTCTTATACATATTATTAGCCCATATTTCTGTTTATGCTTAGCCAATTGGCTTGGCACCTTTTTGCTTACTACAGCATTCTCATCCTGCTTCCTTTGCATCTAGCTGTCGTTTCCCAGTCCACTTACCAGAATTCTCCAAGTCTGGTTGCCCTGCTTCTGCTTCCTGTCTAACTCTTTGACCAATCAACATCTGTATTAAACCAAATAAGAGTGACAGATATTTACAGTGTTCAAGAGCATAGTCCCACAGCAGAGACCCTTATATTTTCTTGTTTATTATTTGTCCTTTTTGCTACAGTATTAGTGTATTTAACTAGGAAAAATTTGGTATTTTACAATTCTATTGATGCTTTTTTAATGTCATAATTTTTATTTTCTATAGTAGGCACTGGGGGTTGTTTGTGTAGATTTTATATTACTGGTAACTGAGATGTTTGAGAACTTTGTTACTGTTCATAGAGATCTGACTGACATTCTCCTTTTTTCTCATTTGTTAGATTATTGATTTGCTTTAAAAACAAAAGAGCAAAATTAATTGAGAGTGAGCCAGGGAGATGAGGTAAAATACAGATTAGATAGTTCAGTTAATTTTAAAAATAGCTGTAAAATATAATTTCATAGAGAAAGCAAAATAGCAGCTGTTATTTCAGTTACATTTGAGGCTTTAAGGCCTTTGTACTTTTCAGTTCAATTTGCATTGTGGCCTCTCAAAATAATGTAAGTGAAATGGGAAACAAGTTGCTTGTTTTTAGGACAGTGCTGTTAATATAAAGTCCACTGGGCTCTACTTAAACACCTTGGAGGCAGAGATATTTTACTCATTGTAACGTAGTATTTGCATATCAAATTTTTTTTTCAGTGTTGTGTGTGAAAGATTTAAGTATATGGAAAAATATACTCGTTAAAATTTGCTCATTCAAGTTTTACTAGTTGCCACTTAGGTTTTTATTTACAGTACTGTAGCATATTTAACTTGGGAATAATTTTGAAATTTGGAACATTTTTTTCTGTATGTCTGAAAAAGTGTCAAATTCTTAATGTATTTGTATATGTGTTTTAGGAGCAAAAGACTTAAAAGTTGAAGACGACATTTCTCTGAAAGTGATACCTGTTTTACCTGCCCTTAGTTGTGCACTTTTAGAAGCAAAGAAATCACTTCCTGAAAATGCAGTTCCTCCAAACATCTTAGTAAAGCGTAGTTTTCAAGACCCGTATAAAGTGGACAGAAGCCTTTCATTGATGGGTCCTCAAGATGGAGTGAAAAACACTGAGGTCATTGGGAAGCTGTCCCAAGCTTTTGACTTGGCTTCCCCACTTGAAAAGTGCCCTTCAGAGTCTCTGACTCAGTTGAAGAGTTACTTTTCAGACCCTACTGGCTACACTCTGGATCTGTCTACTGCTTTAGACTTGTTAGCAGTGCATCCTCAGTTTCCTTGTATTTCTGATGCTGGGTTTTCTTTAGTTATGACTCCAAATACTGAATTTCTTGACTCAGAGATGGAAATAAGAAAAGAAAATGAAGCAACAAAAAAATCTGGGAAAACATTGAGAGTAAAGAAGAGAGCTGTGGCTCCATTGTCTCCAGCTTCAAATCTGAGAGTTCAGCCAAAGAGAAAGGCCAGCACATCAGCTGTTACACTGCCAAATAAACGGATGAGCCTAGGCCGCTCCCTTTCCAAAAGAACTGCACCCAGAGCAGACAGTGGATCATGTAACCCAACTCTTAAGTTAGTTAAAGGGCAGTTTCCTCAGAGAGAAAGAGGTAAGAATAATATATGTGATTATTATAACTTCACTTCAAATCCTATTATTTGACTGGATTCATATGAACTAGAGTTTAGCAATGGGTTCGAGGTTCATTAGGAATGCCCCCCCCCCCTTTTTGTCCTGAGTGATTTGTATTTATATAAAAACTAGAGCATCAGTGATCTCGTTAATAACTGGAAACCAAGAAATGAAAAATCAAGATCTCAAAAAGCTTGCCCACCAGAAGTTTTTTTCTCTAGTAAACCTTCAGATGGTTCTTACATATTTATGCTCCATTCTTAGAAAGATGACTGACTGATTTCTGTATTGTGCTCTGGCAGTGGTAGGAAAAAGGATCTAAAAATGGATATGTCATGCTAACAGCATCCATTAACCAACAGCCTAAGTAACTGGGCATCAAACATACACATATGCATACTCCAGCCCCAGTACAGAGCCCAGGAGATGGAGCTCCAGACCATTTTGAACTGATTGGTGTTCAAGTGTTAGAAATCTAGCACTAGTCCTGGCAAAGTAGTGTGATCTCTCTGCCACTGAACCATCTCTCCATCCTCACTATTTTATTTTATTTACAGTTATACTCCAGTCAGTATGGCCAACTATATGACTTCCATGTAGCATCAGCTCAAGTTATATTTATTGTATTTCTTACAGGACCTCTTAAACAAAGGGGTCAACATACTGTATAACAAAAGTTTCCATTTATTCATACTTAGATTGTCTCTGGCTCTCGCTTTTTATAGAATGAGTTGGAAAATTAAGGCAGAGATTATATGGCCTTCAAAACTGAAAGTACATACTTTTTATCTAGTTATTCATAGGAAATGTTTGCCAATCTTTAGTTTTCATTCTTTTTTCTTTTCTATGATGGAAACAAAAATATACCTAAAAGTAAAACTTTTGGAAAAATAATTTGTATTATTCCTCAAACTTGACCTTGGCTTCTCTCCTGGGCTTGCATTTCAGGGCTGGGTCTCTGAAGACATTCTTGTTGACAACAGTTTTATCTAAGAGGATGTTCACAGAGTACCTTGTGGGTATGAGGGGATTGTTGTAGTTGTAGACTTTCACAAAGGACTTGATCTTTGATCTTCTGGCAGTTTTCTTTTTGCCCATGGCAGCTGTCACTTTTGGGGGATAGTGGTCAGTTCCAGCCACCAGGGCATGGCTGTAAGGCTAGTGTGAGGTACCATTATCAATGTTTTTCACAATGACGGACAGCTTTGCAACCAGAGTAGTGTCTAGCAGGACCAGCACCACTTTCCCGGGTTTCATGAACATGCCTATTTTGACAGCAGCAGCTCGTCTTGCTTTCTGTTTGTAATTGGAAATGTTGATGCCTAAGAAGTGTATAGAGTATGCTGATTAAGTTTGACCCTTAACTAATGACAAGTTAACCACTAGTTATTTCCCTGCATTTTGCTTTATTATTAAAATCTTTTACCAGAACTTTCTAATGTATTTTAGTTAGCTCCCTCTCCACCAAATAAAATAAAGTGTTAAGCTGCTAAGTATCTAGGTCACACATACCCTTAAAACAGTCTTTTCTGCATAAGGTGCAGAAGTGCTGACTGCACAGTTTGTACAGAAAACCAGATTGGACAGGAAAAAGCGAGAAGCTTCTGTGCCTAAAGACGCTTCAGTGGCTACAAATGCTAAAAGGACAAAGAAACAAGAGAAATCTCCAGGTAGAGTTATTTCACGACCTAAGCCACCTTTGAAAAAGTCTCCACAAAAACGGAAGGTAAATGTAACAAGAGGCCGCCGAAATGCCAAAACCAGAAAGCAGCCCCAACCTGGTAAGAAACCTTTCTGTAAGTATGAACACTGTTATACATATGTAACAGATTGTAAGAAAGTATTAGTAGCACTATAATCTTTAGTCCAGACATGAATGAAAATAATTTGATTTCTTCTTCCTTAGAAGTTTTAGATTTGTTTTATGTTGAGTGTTTTACCTGCATGTATGTCTATATACATACTGTGTTCATACAGTGCTCGTGGAGGCCAGAAGAAAGGGACTCTGGTCCCCAGGAACTAGAGTTAAAGATAAATGTGAGCTATCATGTGGGTGCTAGGAACTGAACCCAGATTTTTTGCCAGAGCAACAAGTGCTCTGAACCACTGAGCCATACCTATCCCCTGCTTTCTTAATTCTGATATCTACTTAAAAGATAGAAAAGTAAAATAACTTTAAATTGCTGCCTTTTAAACTGATTTCATTATTTTAGATTATTGGCAGTTTTGAGCAAATTACATATAATTTTCTTTACGTAACTTAGAAAACCTGTAAGATTCAAACAGCCTCTCCTTTAATTTTAAGTCCAGAACTCAGACAAACACTACTAGATACTATTATAGGAATAGTCATAAATGAGGATATTTATACTTTGAGTTATAATCGGTTAGAAAAGGCTGTAAGGTTGTCTAGAAATAATTGCGAGCAGTAATCAAAAGTGCATTTGTTTTAAAAGATGTCATTTTAAGATGTTTAACTTTTGTTAAATTTGTATATACATAAACTAAAAGCTGACTTATTGCCCTATAGTTCTACCTCTTAGACATTAATCCCATATGAGAAAGTACTGTTGCCTTAACTTTGATACAACTGAACATAACACCTTACCTTAAGTTTATTTTTTCTTCCTAATTTTAGTCTTCTGTATATAATGTGTCTTTTCTTCCAAATGGCAAAGTCTTTGTTGTTTTTACGTTTTATTTATCTCCTGCTCCATTATACTTTTCATTGAAAATTTATAACAAGTCAATAATTGTTATAAATTAAATTATACATGCCTATGCTACTTTTCTTGTCATCAGTAGTCATTATCAGAGTAGCCATAACTTCTTAGTGACCCTCTATATAAGAAATAGATGAGTATATGTAAACTATGTTCTAAGAAAAGTAGACAAAATTAGTGTCACTTAGAGCATCAGGTCGTAAAATAAATTCAATGTTTACAGTGCATCTAAAGGACCAAAAAGAAAATTCTCCATTTTGGACCCTTTCTGTCTGGTTGTCTTAGATTTTGCTCTTTTAAACAACTAGCTGTGCTTGATTAATTTTTCCTTCCAAAACTTTTCTCAGTACAAATTGTATATCATAAACCAGAGTTTTTCTCTCCTTAAATGTAGTAATTAAATTTATAAACTGGCATTTTGTAAGCAGGTTATTATTTTATATCAGACATCCTGTGATTATAAAGTATTCATTTGGGTTTTCTGTGTATCCATTTATCTGCAATTAGTATAGCTGTGAACTTTACTTTTCATAATAGAATTTAAGAAGGATTAATGTACAGAGAATGCCTTGCAAACCACTGATTGGATATTCACTACTTTTATAATGTTTTGTACATATCATAAGCTAAACATCTCTTTTGAACTTAATTGTTTCTTGGGAAATAGTTTCTGAGAAAGTGTGTTAGAAAACTATATAATACATATTTCACATTTCCAAATCACATTTTAACTAGAGTATAAGCTCACTGTTGGCAGGACTGGATTTTTGTTTTCCCCACTGTCTTTTCATAACTGTTGTATTGGCTATTAATGTTCAGTTAAGTATGTGAATATGCAAGATATTCTAAGAAAAACAAATATCTGCCTTCTTTTTTTTAATCATGAAGCCAAAAAAGATACTGCTTTACTTCTTCAACCAGAAATTGCATCAAATGGTCACAAAGATGGAATTAACCTATGTACAGCTCAACAAGAAAATATTACAGTGAAAGATTGTCCTGGAAACTCGATTATCAACTGTGACTCCCAGGCCTTAAATATGTTAGCTGATCTGGCATTAAGCTCTGCTGCTTCTTCCATAACATCTTGTAAGCTTCACAACCCTCCCTGCTTCTCTCAATTGCCACAAAACAATGTTTTACTCTCTAAAGAAAATTCATTGCACGGTACCTCTGACCATGAATATCATAAGGGAGTTAAAAGTCAAAAAGGTATACTACTACCTAAGCCATCCTCTGATGAAAAGATTAATTCAGAGTCAGATTTAACTGTTAGCCAAGAAGAAAACTTGATTCCCTGTGCTCACCTTCTTGCTGTTGCCCAGCCCTCTAAGGAAGAACCCTTAGAAGCAAGTCAAAACTCTGTTGCTGTGGAACATTCCTATGCCTCGCTCCTTGCTGAGCAATCAAAGAAACATCTGCATGAGAGAAAGTTACGAAGCCCTGCTTTTGCAAAGAATGGGGCAAAAGGCTCTGAAGCTGGAACTCCTATAGGAAAGGTCATGCCATTTCGCCATCTACAGAACACCTCCCCTCTACAAAAGCTTTCTGAAGATTCCTTGACTAAGCGCAAAAGTCTGTTTGTACCTTCCAGCCTCAAAGATTTTTTTTACTCTCATACTGTTCTTAGTTGTGATGGCTCCTTTAAGATCACTTTCAAATGTGAAGGAGATTATGCATTCAGCTTAGATAGCAAATACACCAGCAACCCACTGGAGAAAACTGTTGTGAGAGCATTACATGGGTAAGTAGGAAGGGAACTGTTTTTTGTTGAGTCTTTATGGTAAGATCGAAGACTCATGTCTGACTTTGGGGAACGAGAAAATGTAAAGCCATAATGGGATAAAAATCACGTGTATGTTTACTAAGGGTTGAAAATAACAGATTTTGCCACTGTTGATGATCACAAGGAGAACATATACAGATAAATTTAGTCTTGTGACTGAATTTTCATTTGCAGTTCTTGTTCATCAAATTGATGGGAGTGAGCTATTTTAAGTGAATGAGTGGTGTTCTGTAAGTCTTCCTTAAGAAGCATTCATGGAACTGGTTAGTGGTGGCACACACCTTTAATCCAGTCCTCAGGAGGCAGAGGCAGATAGATCTCTGTGCTTTCAAGGCCAGCTGGGTCTACAGATTGAGATTCAGAACAGCCAGGGCTAGAAAGAAACCTTGTTTCAAAAAAAAAAAAAAAAAACAAACCCAAAGGGGGCTGAAAAGATGGCTCAGCAGTTAAAAGCACTGGCTGCTCTTCCAGAGGACTTGGATTCAATCTCCAGCACATACATGGCAGGTAACAACTATCTGTAACCCCAGAATCTGACACCCTCACACAGACATACATACAGGCAAAACACCAATGCAAGTGAAATAAAATAAATTATTTAAGACAACAACAGAAAAATAATGGCAATAACAGCAGACTTACTAGCACTACAGGATTTTGGAGCTTAAAATAATGGCTTTCCTAGTTAAACCTCTTGTGATCTAGGATAAGTATGTGCTTCTCGGCAGTGATTTTCAAGTTTATTACACACACACACACACAGCTCATTGAGCTGCAGATTCTGGTGCATTCTGGAGTCTATATCTTTCAGGTGTCATTATTGGTGAATTATAATCTGGAGAGGTTTTTAATTATAGGTTAACAGATGCTACATCCTGAGGGTCATTAGTATATTAAACTTTTTGCACAGTGACTGACCCACTATAATAAACGGTAGCCATATTGTTAACAAGAAGAAATGGCATTTGTGAACCATTTCATAATTTACTAAAGGGCATTACATTACCAGATTTCTTTCCTTGCATGAGTTCACATATACAGAGATAGTTAACATCCTAATTAATCTGATTTCTGTATGACTACTATAGCCTGACTGCAGTTCAGCCTGCTTCAGCTGTCTGTTGTCTTTTTGCTTAAGGACAGAATTGTTTTGTGTCTATCTAGAACTATAATCTGAAAAGAAAATAGTTTCTGCTACATTGCCCAGAGAATACTTTCTTCATCATGCTTTTCCAACTATTATAAGAGATAAAAATGAAAACTAACTACAAAGCAAGTTACAGGGCAGCCAGAACTGTTAACACAGAAGAAACCTTATCTCAAAAAAGAAAGAAGAAAACTAATATTTCTCAGCCAAACTAAAGTGATAAGAAGTTGGGTAGTAGCTAGAACCATTAGTCCTACAGTAAACAGGATGTCTTCAGAGTAAGTTTGTGTAGTATGAAAGTCAGTGCTAGGCTAGGAATCAGAAGACTCAACTATTCTTTCATATATATGAGTTTTGTGATTTGAAATAAGTCACTTAATGTTCTGATTTGGTTTTCTCTCTTTAAAATGAATGGGTTACACTTCATAATCATTTGTTAAATCAACTCTTACTGTTTTATATATGTGATCACCAAACTACTGATAAAGGAACTTGCTTATGATAACTAAAAATAACATTTTAATTATTTTTTTGTGTGCTCTTTAACATCTCAGGCCCTGGAACACTGATTTGCCTGAAAATATGGAAGATGTGAAACTTCTACTTCATATGTGGGTAGCTCTGTTCTACAGCAAACATAACAAAGTCATAGGGTCACTACGAAAGGTAGTCGAACACAGAAACCCAGCAAAATATGTATCCATAAATAGGTCTGTAGAATCTTTATATCAAAGTGAAATCGAGGAAGTTTCCAATGTGGAAAGATATTCTGTAGACCCTCTATTGGAGAGTAAGGAAGAACACGAAGGTCATGCCAACTATACAACCTTTCCTGGACCTAACTGTGTGCTTCCTTTCATTAACCAACCAACCACCAGAGACTTGGAACTCTGTGTACAGAATGAACAGAAAGAAATGTGTACGGGGGAGTGTCACCTGGATACTTCCAGAAATGAGAATTTCATCTATTCTTGTGAAAATGAGGTGAGGTACTGTTATAAATGTTACTATTTTTATATATAATTTTTCATTTTATATGTAAACATATTTAAAACAAGGTATTATTTAGAAAAAGATTGATCCTCCAGCTATGTAAAGGATTTTAATGCCCCAAACATAATTTTTATAAAGTGTTTTTTTGTATTGTCCATAGGTAGGTTTTGTCTACAATCTTCATTGGACAAGATACAGGCATCAGACATGTGAGAACACAGCTTGATTGTGTCTATTAGTATTATAATTTGGGGCAAAGTACTTGTTCTGAACTTCTTTTAAAATAACTGATAAGGACTAGGGAGATAGCTTAATAGATAAATTGCTGACTTTGTAAGCATATGGACGTGAGTTGGTTTGCTTATCCTTACAATTTCCTACAGATTAAGAAAATTCAAAAAACTAAACCGTACCCTTTTTAAAAATATATGTAATTTTTCTTAATTAATTTTTTTAACTTGTCGCTTTAGGTAACTGGAAATAAAGCCAAACAAGAATTATCAGATATACCTAAGACTTCTAATGTTGGGCTTTCTGGTGTTGCAAGTGCCCAAAGTAATGGATCTTGTATTTCCAGTGAAGATAAAACTTTCCAGAGCACAAAGATGGTTTCTTGTAATGGCTCTGTCACCAAAGCCACCCTGACCACAGCTTCTGATGGGGCCAGCAGTGAGTCAATGATGTGTCAGAAGTCTGAGTTGGGCACCAATGAGAACAAAGTTGATACTTTTCATCCATCACTGCTGATAAAAACAGGTGCTGAACAGGATGTTATTCAGCATAGCAACCCCATCAATAGCAAATGTCCACCTTCTGTGGAAAGGATGGATAATGATGTAGAATATAGGATGATTAATCTGGAGCCAGCTACTCATGCTTCTGAAAAGACTGTCTGTGTACAAATACATAAAGAAGTAAATGCAGCTGACAAGCCTACAGGCTTTAATTCCGTGCTGGTGAGACAAGTATCCCCTGGCTTGAATATTAAGTGTCCTGTGTCTACATTGGAAAAGACACAAACACAATGCCGTAGGGACATGACTTCTCTTACTGTTTCAGAACATAAAGAGAGTAAGTGCCTTTCTGCCCCCTCCCTAAAAAAGAAAACACCTGAAAGCTTGTGTCTATTACAGAAAGAGATTCCTCCTCTGGCACCATCAGCGGATGAAGGGTTGATGAGGGAGGCACTGTCATTAGTTAAAAGTTGTAGTGATTCACTAGCCAGTGACAAAACAAAATGCCCACAAGATGCCTTTCTACAGACTCAGAATGGCTTCAGCATGTCTTTAGATGGGGTTGCAAAACCATCAGAAGTTAAAGTGTCATCATCAACCTCTGCTACCCAGGGAAACATGCAGTCCTTTAACTGTATTCCAGCAATAAGTACTGTGTCAGATGACTACTCAGAAATAAGGAATAATGACAATAGTAATCTGAACCAAGAAAAGACTTTGCAAGCATTAAATTTAGTATTTCCCAGACAAGCTGATCTATCTGTGAATAGGGAAAAGGTTAGTGTGGAATTGTCAGGGGAAGATTCTAATACTGACCTAACTCCAACAGTATCACCACCTATAAGTCCCAGAGAGGAAATAGCAGCTGGTGAAATTGAACAATTGCAGAGGGCCCCAGTATCAAATTTAGGATTACAGAGTATAACTGAAGAAATGGTTGAATCAGAAGCACAGGTGAGCCTCAAAAAAAACAATGAAATAAATTCAGCTGGCTGTATGTCAGTGTATCCTATGGAACCCAGAGAACCATTAAAAGAGGCACAAAGGAATGATTTTAAACCAGGTACATTAATACTTTATAAAGAAAATTGTGTCCCTAAGGCTGCAGGGGAAATTAATGTCCCCTCGGACTTTCCTTTTGGTCCTCTAATAGAAGAGGTGTCACCAGCTTCTAGTCCTGATTCCATAGTACAGACAGAAGAAACAAAACCATTTCCATGTTTAAAACCTAATGATACACAGTCTAAGAAAAACAAGTTCTCAAAAATTAAGTCAGGAGTTTTAACCATACCAGAAAAAGAAAATTCTTTTGCTGGTCCCAAGACTTCAGTGGGACCTGACAGGTTAACTCAAGTACCAGAGCAGCTCTTGGCTAAAATGCCACAGACACTAACTAATGCAGGAATAGAAGGCAGAGTGACTGTGCCTGGTGAGATATCTGAATGCAGTGTCCCATGTGAGCATGAGGAAATACAGTGCTATGGGACAGAACTAAACAAGCCTACCTCACCCCCCAAATATGGAGATAACCTTGAACCTCTTGAAAAAATGATAAAATCTGGAAACTCATTGCAGGCTATTTGTATGGAGAACAGAAATCTGGATATAAAACCTCTTACCTTGGGTTCCAGTGCATCCTTCTGTAGTCCTAGAAAAGTTGTTGAAAATAAGCCTTTGACAGACACCTTGGTTTCTATAACCACTATGAGTGAAATGGAGAATGTGTCATTAAAGCAGACTAACTCTAAAAACAATAAGAAAAATGTCTGTGACAATGATTTAAAAATAGAAGCTGATATTAATATGCAATCTGGGTCAATGAACTCCACCTCCATCGACAAAACTGGTATACAGGCATACATGCACCCAGAGATCTCAGAGTTTGTTTCTTCTGATAGTACTCAGTGCACCTATTATTCAAAACCACTAAGTGTAGAGCCAGAGTTTCAAACACAGGAAATACCAGTAAGAATGGCCAGCTTGCTTCAGAATATTGGAAATGAATTACATGAAGGAAGGATGGATCTCAGTGCTAATGGCCTTCACTCTGATTCCACATCTACAAAAGGTGAGCAGAAAATTTATGTGCTGCAGGACACACCAAAATGTGAAGAAAAAAAGTCCTTAAATGATGGAGTTTTATTCCAAAATGATCATTCTGATCAAAATACAGCAGACATCATCAATAAAAGTATCAATGAGGAGCCTTCAGTTTCCTTTGTCCCTGAGTCCATTGACTCTGTTTGTGGCATCTACAAAGAACATATTGTCAATGAAAACCCTATTATGGGACATAAAGCCAAGGCAGATTCTGAAACACTGAGCAGAAATTCAGAGACAAGTGTAAATGCTTCCATGTGCTATGGACCACTTTCTGGAGACACTGATCAGGATACTCTCAATTGTGGAAGCTGGCAATTAGATGTGGAGAATTTGTGTACTTTGAGAGGTAATCATACAAGCCAAAAAGATGCTATAAAAGATGGCAGCGATTCTTTGACAGGCTTAAACAACAGTGATGATGACACATGGATCTACTCTAGCAAAAATTCAGAACTGGAGACAGACATTCCTCTCAGAAGCTGTGACACAGAACCTTATCCTAGCTCAGCAAATAAGTGTATGCCACATTACATTCAGATCCCAGATTCCGATGGTATCCCCAGGACTTATACTAACTTTACTATAACAAAAGAGTCCAAAGAGACCAGAAGAACATTGCATAGCCTGAAGAGGCATCGGAATTTCACCGCAAACTGCAGCCTTCTTAGCTCCTGGACTAGCACATGGCATGTGGCAGATGACCTCACTCAGAATACTTTAGACCTGGAGTACTTACGTTTTGATCATAAGCTAAAACAAATAATAAAGAAGTGGGGTTCTCAGCAATCTTCCCCTTCCAGCAACATCTTTCCTAAGGAATCCCTTATCCGAATCTCAGTTGGAACATGTGCGTCAACACAAACATCTGATACCTCGCTTCTGCATCTTCCACCTAAGAGCAGAAGCCCGATTCTGGTAACAGTTGTACATTCAGACACCAGGCAGCGGAGTCATTGCCGAAGAGGTCACTCACCCTGTAATCTAGATAGTTCTTCCTCTTTTTGGAAGGAGAAATGTAGTCAAGGTAGAAATCTTACGAATTGTGAAAAAAATCAGACTGTTCCAGTCCACCTCAATAAACTGAAATACAACAGTACCTTGAAAGAAGCTAGAAATGATATTTCACTCATCTTAAATGAATATGCTGAATTTAATAAGGTTATGATGAATAGCAACCAAATTGTTTCCCAAGATAAAGAGTTAAGTGTAGCTTCTGCAGAAGCTGTGTCCCAGGACATATGTCAGCCAAGACAGTCGGTATCCTACAAAGATGTGATCACAGACTTGTGTGCCACTCTGCACCTCAAACTAAAAGGAGTTATGAGGGAGGCTTGTAAGAGCCCTTTCTGGTTCTACCTTGTTGAAACCGAAGATAAGTCATTCTTTTTAAGAACAAAGGTAAAGTACCAGCTTACTCTACTTCATAATATTCTAATTTTAGTTTATCTTAGAAGTAATAAAAGTTTGTGCTTCAAAAGAAATGACATGGAATGTGACATTTAAGTTTTAATCCTCAGCTTTTGACTGCATGCTACATAGTTATCAATAACTCAAATGGAACATAAATTCCAGCCACACAAAAATGAAAAACTAGTGGTGAATCAAGACAAATGCTGACCCCCCAAGTCAGGCTTTTGATGACTACTTTCTTACTTTAGCATTTATTGTTTGGTTTTTAAGAAAATTTTTATTCCTGGGCTGGGGAGATGGCTCAGTCAGTAAAGTGCTGGCTGCACAAGCATGAGGACCTGAACACAGTTCTCATACAAAAAGTTGTGATGTGGCCTATAATCCAAACACTGGGAAGAAAAAGGCTAGCAAATCCCTGGGGCTTACTGGTCAGCCATTCTAGCTGAATAGTTTAGCTCCAGTTTGATGAGAGAACCTGTCTCAACAGTGGAGATCAATAGTAGACACTTGATGTTAACTCTGGCACCCATATTCATACATAAACAAAACACACCAAAATGTGTTTTTCTTTATTGCATGCACTAGAAGAAAATAAGTAATGATAACTTGTAAAATGAAGGCACATCTACTACATAACATTTTGTGAAAAGTAATTATAGTAACTCAGACACATCTTAAAAGGGGCTCAGTGAGTGCTGCAGAGACAAAAGCATGTGGGTGGCAAAAGACAAGGTGGGTTCCAGGATCAAAAGGAACAAAGTGGCGGGGAGGCGGGGCCTAGTCAACACCACTGGACATAGAGTTTACTGTGAAGAAATGAATTTGGTAGCCAAGCAAGTGGTGCCTGCCTTTAATCCCAGCACTTGGGAGGCAGAGGAAGTGGAGCTCTGTGATATTTCAAGGCTGTCCTGGTCTACAGAGTTAGTTTCAGGACAGTCAGTACTATAGAGAGAAACACTGCTTGACACCCCCCCCCCCCAAAATGAATTTGGAGACATTAAAGAGCCATTCTAGGAAACAATCATATTTAGACTTAATCCTGCAGTCATTGGAAAGACTCATAATACTCTTAAAAATAAATAGCGGGGATTGGAGAGATAGCCCAACAGTTAAGAATACCTGCTGTTCTTACAGAGAGGACCTAGAATCACTTTCCAGCACCCCTTAACAGTGGCTCACAATCATAGGCATCCTCTTGTTTCTTTGTTGTATGACTTGAAAAAGGTACAGTTTTTAATTGAACACATAGTAAAACTTCAGAATAACATGCATTCAAAAGCAGGATGTTTGTTGGGTGTGGTGGCTGCCATCTGTAATCCTAGCACTTAGATGGCTGAGATGGGAGAGTCACAGAAAGTTTGAAGCTGGCCTACAGGGTGAGATCCTCTCTCAAGAAAACAAAAAACAGTAAAAGCCTTGTAATTTATCCTGAATAATTAGCAAGTCTTGAAGTATTCTTTAATGATGGAATGCAGACCTGTTGGTAAGAGGATCTGCAAGCAGTGACAGATCATTCTTTAGTATTTCATTTGACTCTTTCCTAAAAGAATCTTTTCAAAAATTATGCTCTCCCTTTTGAGTGATAATGAAAAGTTAAGCTGTTTGGGGATTCAAGGCAAAGTAATACATTAAAAAGACAACTGTTCTGACTGTCTGTACTGTAATTGTAATGTACAATGAATGATAAGAAGCATTCTTTGTGAAGAAGCATCAAATAAGGGTCCAACAGAGATGGTGCATGCCTTCAGTTCCACCCCGGATTTGGGAGGCAGAGACAGGCAGATCTTTGTGAGTTTGAGGCCTGCATACATATTGTACAGAGTGAGTTCCAGGCCAACCAGAGCAACAGAGACTGGGGTATGGTGGAAGGGCAGACAGTCGTAAGGGAGATGGCATTGAGGAAATCTGTCATGATGTACATTACCTCTGAGTGGCTCCAGTGAGGCTTCACAAGGAGCCACTCAGAGGTAAAGTCACAACATACAGTTTATGTTACCCTTTTATTCAGAAATGGACAACCAAGGAACTCTTCAAATTGGTTTCCATTACTGAGAAAGGAATGCACTGGTATGTTGCTAAAGTTCTAGCTATATATTAAAAGTAATGGCATTTTGTAAACACCCAGCAACCCTGTCCAGTCTCACTCCCTTAAAGTGAAACTTCATTTATTTGAATTACTTTGGGTTGTTTTTAAATCAGCCTTTGATATTTTTATAAACATAAGGTGCTTTATCTTTGAGATGGCTTAGAGAAGGCACCTACTAGCAAGCCTGAAAATCCTGAGTTTGATTCCCAGGACCTGCATGATAGCAAAGAACCAAATCCTGAAAGTTATCCCCTGAACCCTTTATGTAGTCCATGGCTTGTGTGTGTGCACACCACTTAGATACATATATACACACAATAATTTTATAACTAAAAATAAAAGTTATATCCAGTTCATAGTAATACTTGTATTTACTTAGTAATAAGACCAGTAGCTATTTATAGGATTTGCTGTTTTGATATTGTTATTTTTGTTTCATATTGAAATGTGTTGCTGAGTAACTGAGACTGGCCTAGAATTCATGATCTTTCCTCAGTCTCCCAAGTGCCAAGAATGTATGTACTATCACCCCCAGCTGGTAGCTTGTTTTTAATATAAAAATAATTGTACCTAGGCATGGTGGCACATGCCTTTAATTCTGGTACGTAAGAAGCAGAGGCAGCTGGATCCCTGAATTTGAGGCCAGCCTGGTCTATATAGTGCATTCCAGAACAGCCAGGGTTATATAGAGAGATCTTGTCTCAAAAGAAAAAAAAAAAAAAAAAGCTCTGTACAAGTATTCTTTTTTTAGTAATAGTTGTTTGTAAATCTTTTAGAGCATTCTAAAGAAAGGAGGCCATACAGAAATTGAACTTCTGAATTTCTGTCAAGCTTTTCACAGAGAGAACGAGACACTACTAGTTATCATCAAAAATGAAGACATAATATCACATTTGCATCAAGTAAGTTTGGAAATATATTCTAGGCACTGAAATTGTTCTGTAGTATTGTGACTCATTCCTGCTATTCTGTGTAAGAGAACAGCTGACATATACCTCTGTTGGTCCTTTAGTGGGAAGATACTGGGGGGAGGGAGGGTACAGTGTGGCATACTCTAGAATCACCCAGGTGTTAGTCTGAAGGGCAGGTTGATATCATGTTAACTGAAGGAACCAATTGTGAGCCAATGGTAAATATTCTCATTTGAAAAAAATCATTACTTGATGTCTATTAAGAAAATCATGCTTTAAAAGGATTTATGTTTACTTGCTAGTTAACAAATAATTGCTTGTCCCAAGAAGCAACTTGTGGACACAGGATAGCGACATGAGCTCAGTGGTGTTGGCGCCCATGAGGTGAGTTGGAAACAGAATGAGTTTGTGTGACTTAACTATGCATAGGTCCCCTGAACTTCAGACATGTTCTCCTTTCATCAGCTATTTCTAGAGTCCTCTTTTTAATTATGATCTAATGGCTATTCAGAATGTGAGAACTGCTCTTTGTGTGTGGCTAAGTTATCAGTTAGTAGTCCTGATTGAGCTATTTTTCTGCTGCTCATGGTCCTTGAAATCTGAGAATGTTAAATGTGACTGCACCTTTCTTCATGGAAGTCCTTTTTATGTCTAACAGATTCCTTCTCTGCTGAAGCTAAAGCATTTTCCCAATGTCGTCTTTGCTGGGGTGGACACCCCTGAAGATATTCTGAATGACACCTACCAAGAACTGTTTCGCTCAGGCGGCTTTGTGGTATCAGATGATGACATACTAGAAAGTCTAACATTAGGTTTGTCTTTAACCTTGAAATCTAGTCAGGTCAATTTCTTCTTACCTAGTGATATAAATCTGTTTTATCCAAAAAAAAAAAATGATCAACTTTAAAGAAATCACATGCTGAGGGCTTTGTGCAAGTTGTTTCACTAAATGCTTTTAATGCCATTCTTAACACTTAGCAAAGTCAGCAAACATTTTAGGTTTTTGATTTTTCTGATGGCACAAAGCCTAACATCTTATCATTAACAAAAATCTTTCTTTAAAAAAATGACTTCTAAATACCTTATACATCTAATTTACCTGATTCCAGCCTCGCCCCCCCCTCCCTCTTTTTCCCTTAAAGGTATAATCTAAACCTGCCTTAACGCTGACCACATCAGAACAATTTGAATACCATTTCTGAACCAGTCTACCTTCACCAGCATGAAACTAGATTAATAAAAGTAATATTTTTTACTGCACTTAGCTCTTGCTTCTGGTCTATCATGTGGCTGGTTCAAAGCTCTGGCTAGCTGCAGGTGACCATCATGCTCTTGCCCCTACAGTTGCTTCCCATTATAGTATGACCAGGTAGAACTGGTTTGAAGGGTCACAAGTTATGATTTATGAAAGTAGACATTGCCCAGACATGGAAGACGTAGAGACTTGGGTCTGTTTGTTCGTGACAGCTAATAGACCTTGCATGAACAACAAAAACTAACACATCTTCACTTTGCTGAACTTATTGTACAGTTCAACTGAAGGCAATTGTCAAAATCCTAGAAAAACTAAATGAAAATGGAAGGTGGAAGTGGCTGCTTCACTACAGAGAAAATAAAAAGCTCAAGGAAAAAGTCAGGTAGGTGTATGTGGAGAAAGCTGCATACCCCAGTTCGTTTCCGTGTGCTTTATAGACTAGTGTACCTCAAGCACCACAGCAATGAGAATGCTGTCAGAGTGGACATCGCATTCCTAAGACTTAGGTCTACTGGTTAGCTTTGGGATTTGCTCTACTTTAAGAGCACTTAGTGAAAGGTGTATTTACAGCAGCATTTAAGCCAGGCTTAAAAACATCCACAGTTACGTCAGGCTCTGCTGCCATATGCAGAAACTGACCTTGCTGCTAGTGGTTTTTGTTGGATACTGATTTCATATTTTGAGTTGCCAGGGTTCTGGATTTGAACAGGAGACAGGTCAGCATAAATCTAAACCAGTGGTTTGTCTTAAGTTTTTCATTAATATTTTTGCAATCCTATCAGTTTCCCATCCTTTCCTCCCAGCCCTTCCCCTCAACCTCCCTCTCCCCTTCAGAAAAGTACAGGCCTCCCATATATATATAATCAAGCCAGGCATGGTATGTCAAGTTAAAGCATTGATGTGTGTGTGTGTGTGTACACTGACATGCAGATACACACAAAAAAATACATTTAAAGACAATAAGATTGCAGGTTTTTCATTGTTGCAGGAGTTAGCTAAGAAGAGGTGGTTCACTTAAGGTAGGGATGGTGAATGAAGCAAAGCAGACTGGAGGATGTGGCGAGAAACTGAGAGGATCTTGTTAACTAACCAGCTTTTTAATAATTTGTGTATGGGTGTTTTGCCTCCATGTATGTACTATATGCATGCAGTGCCCAGAAGCCAAAAGCGGGCATCAGATTCCCTCAAAAGTTGTGGGCTACCATAGGTGCTAGATCAAACCAGTGATCTTAATACTAAGTCACCTCCCATCTCCAGCTAACCAGCAATTAGAGGAAAAGTTTAACATCAATCAAGTTATCAGGTAAACACTTACATGTAAATAAATTTAAAGATAGATTTTCCTCACTGGCTGACATTGGTAATCTGATCACAAGATTTGGCAGCACACAAAGGGCAGGATCAGAGGGGAATGAATCTCTGGAGTAAGGTAATTTTAAGGCACCCTGAACTGTGGAGCAAAACCTTTCCCCCACCCCTAAGATTTGTTAGTTTACATATTGGTGCAAAAGTCCACTAAGGTCAATGTTGTAATTGTGTTGACTGCCTGAGAACTGTGAAGGACCTTTCGTTGCCAACATTCGTTCTTGAAATTGCAGAATTTTTTCTTTTAAAGATTTATTTTGTATACAGTGTTCTGTCTGCTTGTATGCCTGCAGGCCAGAAGACGACACCAGATCTCATTACAGGTGGTTTTGAGCCACCATATGGGTGCTGGGAATTGAACTCTGATCCTCTGGAAGAACAGCCAGTGCTCTTAACCATTGAGCCATCTCTCCAGCCCTACACTCGGTATCTTCAAAGGATTCATTATTTCAGTATGGTTAAGAGGACAGTGCATACATGCTGCCCATAGAACATCAAAAGGCCAAGTGTGTTAACACTACTTAAAATGAAATCAAGGAGCTAGAGATGATCCAAGTTCAGTTCCCAGTACCCACATTGAGTGGCTCACAACTGCCTGTAACTCCAGATCTAGGGGATCAAACATTGGATTCTTAGAGCACCTTCTTCCACACAGATACACAATTTAAAAAGCAACAAAAACTACTTAATAACATTTCTTTCTATTTTCCAGGGTAGACTCAATTGCACATACAAAGAACTTAATTCTAAAATCATACCAGAGTGTAAATATGATTGAATTGCTTCATTATCACAGCTGTGACTCTTCCTCACCAACAAAAGCTGAAATTTTGAAATGCTTGCTAAATCTGCAAATTCAACATAATAATTCCAGGTTTCCTGTCTTCCTAACAGGTAAATTGAATCTGAGTTATAAAATTGCAAAAACAGGACAGCTCTAGAAGTTTTCTTAAGTAACTACTGAATGCCTTAGATGTGTGGGTGTTACTCATAGCTAGTAATGCAGCATGTAATACCCAGTAAGTCCAGAGGATGCATGACAGGAGTGCTGTTTTCTGTAGGTAATGGTCCTCTAATAAACTTACCAGTACAATTGTCCATTATGCCATTTTCCTCCCCCATGTGTCTTATTAACTCTGCTACCTTGGAAAGATGGCTTTTTGTCACACTTTTTCTTCTTTACAGACAAGCCCACGGTGGCTACAGAAGTCTTTGAAAATAATGGAATCCTTGTTACAGATGTCAACTACTTCACTGAAAATATACAAAAGATAGCAGCTCCATTTAGGAGTAGCTATTGGTAAGAACTTTTTGTAAAACTCCAATGTAAGCAGGAATTACTGGCAGGGAGACACTGTGACTGAAGGAAAGGAAAGAAGCTGCTCCAAAATGCTCCTTGTAAAGTTGTGTACTCTTTTAGTTTTGTTTTAACCATGAGTCAATTCCCATCAGCTTCTGTGATTATCACAGATGGCATTAACCAGCCTGTTCCAGCTTACTTGCAGTCAGCCTGGGTTGAGGGGGGCATAGGCCTTTTGCCACTAGATACAGTTGTCCCAGTCACAATTATTTCACAGTCATACTCTCTATAGATAATTAAACTACATTTTGGACTTGAGACTAGACATGGAAGATGGCAACAATAAATAGAATTTTCCTGTGTCTGAAAAGCTTCAAATATATACAAACAGTACTCATTTGAAAAATTCATGTTCCCTTTTTCATACTTTGCTAGAATGTCTCATTTCATCATGGGCCATAGTTGTCATTAACTTGGGTTGAATATTGTAAATATTTTCATTCTAGACAAAAACTATTGAGCTTAGAAAGTTGAGACTTCATATTTTAACAAAGTTTTTGCTGTGGTCAGAGGCTTATGAAGTGCATGTTTCACAAGCTTTACCACATTGTTAAAAAAAAAAGTATGATTTGTAATGTGGGAGTTCTTTTGGGGGGGTTGATTTTGTTTTTTGATATTGCATAAAAAACACTACAAAGAGGAAAATTTCATAAATGACAAATTTATACACTTTTTCACTTGGGTTTTTTTTTTTTTTTAAGCTGCACTACAAGTCAATCTGAGGATGAAATTATTTATTTATATTAAAACTTTCTTAAGTGTTTAAAATACCATTTGTATACTATTTGGAACAAAGGCTTTTATACCTAGTTTGTGTTTTTGT
Organism: Phyllotis vaccarum; assembly: GCA_033318265.1. NCBI lineage: Eukaryota > Metazoa > Chordata > Mammalia > Rodentia > Cricetidae > Phyllotis > Phyllotis vaccarum. The sequence continues at coordinate 10,932,906 of JARWLC010000011.1, read as the reverse complement.
TTGTTTGTTTTTTTTAATAAAGACAATTAAAATTGTTTGTGCTGTGATTTGATCTGTGTGCCATGTCTTAGCAAGGTTTAGGCCACTCACCCAATGGATGCTTGTTCTAAGAATCTCACTACAGTTAACTGCCTTAATAAAATGCTGAAAGCTGTGCACAGTAGTTGTGTTGTCTTCACAAGCAGGGCCCAGACAATTTGGAGGATGGTGGTTTCCAGTTTGGCTTTATTTTGCAGCACAGAAATCATTTGGAGCCATTTTGAGACAAACATCATTGAAATCCAGGCTCTGTCAAGTCAATACTGCATTGCAGCTTGGTCCATTGAAGAAGCCATACCTGGGATAAGAGGTGCTTCCGCATTTGTTTTACCTGCTTACTGTAAGGTTTCTTTTCCCTTCTCAGCAATTACATAGTAGGTTAAAATATCACATGCTGGCTTCCTCTATCTTAAGTTTGGTTAGTTTACACCCACATGAACAAAATATGTGGGTCTACTATTTGGGCCCTGCTTTAATACTTGACAAAAGAAAACTTTGTTTTCCCAAACCAAAGAATATTCACTTTAATTTCCAGTATCAGGATGGCACAAACTATATAGATCCAGCTCTTGAGCAGAGGCACAAACGCAAAGGCTACACTGTTTAAAAGATACAAGTACTGTATCAAGTTCTCTATCAATATTTGTTTAGAATAGCTCCTTCAATTAAGAAAAAGCCAGACTGGTTAAACTAAACAGAACCAACCAATTCTGACTAGCCATTCCATGAAAACAAGTTAATACATGATATTAGAAAAGTGAAGGGAAGGAGTATTCACTGGTATAGCACTCTTCAATCTCCATTTTGATCATAAAAGCAGGGCTTACAATATTGATTTCATACATATACATTATTTGCCAAATTTCAAGTTTGTCCTAATTACACAGTATGTACTGCTGTTAGTCTTCTCCATAAATGTCATTCTTCTTGCGCTTCATTTCTTCAAAGTCAAACTCAGATCCTGTCATTCTTTTATAGATATCTTTAATGTCATCACAGGTTGTCTCAAAGTGAGTGGTAGCATCATAGGCACGGGAAATAAAGATCTGGAATTAAGAATTGTAGAGATTTCAGATTACTTAGGGATGCTCCCCAACAAAGACTGGCAACATCCTTTTCAGATCATCACACTCACCTGGCTCTCTGTTCCCAAATCTTTAGGTACATAGAGGTCACTGATGCTGACAAATCTATATGGAGAGAAACAAATTAGCATCACTGCTTTGACTTAAAGCATAAGACTGACAGGATGAGGCATTCTAAAGACTCATAGCACCCAAGGACTGGCCAATCTTGAGTAGGCAGCGGGATACCACTTCAAGTTTAGTAGACATGAATGAGTACAATACTCACTTCTGTTCAATTGGTTCCAAGAGCTCTAAAGCTGGTCTGATTTCTTTCTCTGGTTCCTTGGTCTCCACAGTTGTACTTACAATGGCAATATATTTGCCCTGTGCTGCCACATTATGTGCAAAGGAGATCATGCAAACGTAGATATCTAAAAGAAAGGAACAACACACACCCTACATTTGTAAACACTGAACACAAGTGCACTCAAGTACCACATTGGGCTTACTTCATATAAATTAAAATTACTTGCAACAGGCAATGTTATCTAAACCTGTTAAATATGGTAAGCTACAAATACTAAATTAAATTTCTCTGAAACATGTTACAGTTAATTTGGTATAAAATGTGGTCTTCTGCTGGTGGTCCTTTTGACAGATGAATGGGTCAGGAAGGTGCCAGTCTCATCAATCCATTGATATTCAGGCTGTACTGTAACCCTTTAATACAGTTCCTCATATTATGTGACCCCAACCATAAAATTATTTCATTACTATTATTATGGTTGGGGGTTTGTTTTTTGAGATAGGGTTCCAGGCTGGCCTTGAACTCAGATCCGCCTGCCTTTGCCTCCAGAGTGCTTGTGCCATCACCAAACAGCCATAAAATTATTTTCATTGCTATAACTAATTTTGTAAGTTATGAGTTGCAATGTAAATAGCTGATATGCAAGATATCTGGTTCCTGTGAAAAGGATAACAACCTATAGGTTGATACCTGTAGTAGGAAGGAATACTCTGCCTTGGTCAGCTGACCACACTGAAAACAAGCCAAAATCTTTCCTCTGTTGTGGTTTTCCTATGGAAAAGCTGGCTAACACCTTAAGAGATTGAGAATATATGTGACTCTGAAGTGCTAAGCCTGGAGATTAACTCTGCCCCACCCCAAATTTTAGATTTGGCTAAGACCAAATCTAAAAAATATTAGCCAGATGTGGTCTACATGGTGAGTTCAAGGCCAGACAGAGTCTGCCTCAAAAAAACAAAAACAAAAAAAACCCTGCTATTTTACACCCTGCATTTGGGAAGGTTTCATTAAGTACTGACTTTAATTTCCTTATTGGAAAATTAATACTATAAAGTTTTTCATAGGATAAGAATCTGGCTTGGCAATCACTTAAATGTTTATCTTTCTAGTGGAAATGTTCTGTGGTGTGGTTTTTCATGTAGAAGGGGAAAAATTGTAATACTGAAAACTCCTGAGTGAAATCTGAGGTGTGGGGCTTCTAGCCAAAATACAAAATGTTGAAAATCACTGGTTATATGAAAATTGGAACTGAAATTTTAAGCTAAATCCTAACGTGAATCACAGAAATGAACACTGTTTTCTAGCACATTGTTAAAACAAAATCATTAACAGAATCAGCTCAAACACAGTGATGTCAGTTGAACTAATAAAGGTAGAAGACTCCAGGAGTTCATCTGTGCAGTCTGTTCATTCTAGACATGAAGACTTGAGACAATGGATACCAGGCCAATACCATCTTAATTGCACTGCTGCTAGGAGGACCACATCTGGCTTCCTAGGTCCACTTCCCACCCCAAACTAAAGTGTCTTTATGACAGCATGAATATGGGTGAAAACACTAAGAAATCCTAAAATTCTACCCTCACTGGCTGTTCTCCAAAACTCACCTGACTTGCGGTTGACTTGGTTCTGTGGAATGATGATCTGGCAGGAATTGGCATCATTGGTGTTCTTGATAGGGTGGCTAAGGATACAGATCACTCTGATTACCTGGCCCACTTTTTCAACCCGATCCTTTACATAGCTGGGATCGCAGATGAGCTGTTTACAGCGAGCAATCTGTAAGAAAACATTTAAAGGAACATTATAAAGAGGACATGGAAACATGACAATATGTCCCATATTCAAATAATTAGAAGATTAAGCTCTCTAAATAAATCCTAAAGTGGATATCTTAAAGACTGAATTCATTAATAACTAAAAAAACACAGGTGTAAGATTCCACTAAAAAAATTATAGCAGTCAATACAGTATGGTACCTGGTACTAACACAAACAGAGATATGGAGACCAAAGGAACAGAGAAAGAAGGAGGAAGTAAATCTTCATACTTTGAAGTCATTTTTGATAAAAACCAATTACGGGATAAGGAAAATCTGAAAACCTTTTGGAACAAGCTGTAATCTCAGCACCTGATGAAGAGGTGGGATCACAAGTTTGAGGCCAGCCTGTCCTATATATAGTTTAAGTCATTGAGGGCTACCTGCATGAGACTCAAAAAAAAAAAAAAAAAAAAAAAAAAAAGAAAAAAAAACCACAACAAAACCACTGTGCTGGTACAACTCTCCTTCAGGGGGGAAATATAAAAAAAAGCCTCATTTATCGTAATAACTTTTATAACACATCAAAGACAAACTGGGCTTCATGAAAAGTTAAAATTTGTTTATCAGTAGGTATTAACTCTTAATGCAGTTAAAAGCAAAAAGAAACAAAGAGAAAAAATATGCAAGTAATATATCTGATAAAGGATTAATATCCAAAGTATATCAAACGCTGCTGCAATTCAGCAATTTTACACACCAGTGCTCTTAGGAGCACCACCCAAAATAGCTATTTGGGGAAAAGTAGTTTAATATTCAGCCGTTTAACAGTGTACTGGGGTCCTAGATTCCATCTCAAGCACCAAAAAACAAAACAAAACACCCTCTAAACCACCAACTATTTACAGTTTTCTCTGAATCTGTTATCTCCATAACTTGATAAGTTCATAATTAGTGAACCACAGGTAACCATTTAAACTAGTTTAAATATTAATCAATGTAAGTTTTCCTTGGACAGTTGCAAAGTATTCAGAAGTAATTCGGATCTACTTGACTTCAAGAGATCACTGTTAGACTGTCATATATGTCTTAATAAAAAAGTAAGTAATATATAGTATAGCACTGAAAAGATGATGTCAGCCATCATCTTAAGGCTTAGTTGCATGACAAATGTATTATAGCCACTTGTTTCATACCAATACCCTGAAGCTTCCTGAGAACACAGCTTTTTGCTGATTAAAAAACTACAACAAAAAAATGTAATTAGACAATGATAGAGATTTTGTATCTCCGGGATGTAATATCAATGGTCACACTACATTAAATATTTAGCAGATAGTACAATTTATTCTCAAGAAGTTACTTACCTCTCCTTCAGATTTTACACCAACCACTTTTCCATTTTGCACAATGATTTCTTCAATTGGTTTATTTAACATGTAGGTACCTCCATAGATAGCACTTAACCTAAAAAATTTTTATCAATTATTATGAATTAAAACTATTGGTCCACAAACAAACAAAAACCCATCAAAGTGTAAGGGAGAACCTGCTAAGAAGAAAGAGTTTGAGAGAGGCAGAAAGAAACATAATAGGTTAATAAAAAGTGTGGTTGAAGTGTAGACAAAAACGAAATTACATCATAATAAAAAGGATGGATCTGGAAATCATGTTATGCAAAATAGAGACTTAAATCACATTTTTTTCTCAAATACAGGACTTAGATCTGAATAAACACATAAATGTAATAATATACAGTAAAGAAGTACCTATTCACAATATAGAAACACACACACGTATACGTCATCAAGTAGAGGGAAGGGGTCTACGTGGAAGAAGAGGACCAAAAGGGTGAGTAAAAAATAAGGGAAATTAATGGAAGTAAAATAGCTCATATTTTCTGTCATATGAAAAAAGATTTAACACACACATGATGGTGGGAAGTCTTGTCTAACATACAGCAAAGCCCTGGGATCAATCTCCAGTAAAACAGAAAAGGGAAGCAGAAAAACTGATGAGTTTTATGGCCAACACACACCACCCAAAATGAGAATGGGGGGGGGGGGGGGATTCACAAAAGAAGAAGAGATGAACAAAGCCTCATTAACTCAGGGAATGGTGTAATGCCAAGGACCTAACGAGACTGGTGCTTCAAAAGAAAAGGAAAATGTGACCAAATAGCTGAACAAAAAAATGTCCTTAAATTCTGGATTTGATTCTTTTAAAAGTAATCTAAATATTAAAACAGTAAAACTGTCAAAAACTGAAGAAAATCCTGAAAGCTAGATCACTGACAAAAGAGAAAAAATAAACTAAAAATAGCCGAAGAAAGAACTCCTGGGATCAGAGTCAGCCACTCATTCAAGCCAAACCAGCTAAATGAAAACAGGCTACAAGCAACAAAGTCCTTCAAAAAGAAGGTAAAATATTTTCAAATAAACAACAGCTAGGTTGAGGATATAGCACACCACATTCAGCTCTAAAATTCAATTTTATGTAATTCAGCATATTAACACCATACAAAGAAAACCCGCACCATTATTTCAATGTGAACCCACTCACAACTAAAAACTGTCCAACTATGATGAGAATTTAATCTGACAAAACATTAAAAAACTACTAAAAAAGAAACAATTTCATCATTTTTTCTAAGACTGGGAACAAGACAAGAATGTGTGTTCTTGCCAGTTCAGTAAAAAGCAGAAGTAAAAAGGGGGCACAATACATACAGATTTTAAGAAAAATAATCACTCTCAGCTCACAGCTGGCATAGCTCTGTAAATGGAAAATTTTGATAAGTCTATCATAATAAACTGGTAAAACGTTTTATAAGCACAGAAAACAACTTCAAAATAAGAATTAACAGTAGAAACAAGATAAAATACTTCTAAATAAATTTGAACAAAGTTATATATAAAAGCATAGTAGACACAAAATGTTTACAGGTGTGGATCAGAAGACTTCACATTAATTCAATGGAAATTTGTCAAAAATTGATGTACAGTTCAGTTCCAATAAAAACCTAGCAAGTTTTCCTAGAAATTGACAGCCTGATTCTAAGAGACAGTGAAGAACCTATAATAGGCAACATAAATTTTGAAGATACACAGTGGGAAGAGGAGTTACAATAAACAGGACAATGTCCTAAAGGCAAAGGAAAAACAAATAAAAAACAGCCTCCAAACTACACTTAAACACATGTCTAACACATTTCACTACAAAACCACTGGAAAATGGTTTTGTAAACCAAAACAAAACAAAACACAAACCCTGTAATTGCAGCTGGACTAAATACCAGGGACTAGTGGAAAGAAGCTCAATCCCTGCCTCACTTAAGCATCTACCTTCTTTCAAGGTGAACTACAGCAGTTACATAAAAAAGCAAAACTATAAGCTTTTCTGACATTTAGGCTCAGCAAAGATTTCGTAATGCTCAAAATGCATTCAACAAATGTAAAGGAAGTTTGACATACTGAATTTTATCAAAGTGCAAAAATTTGTTATATAAAAGACAAGCCACCACCATGTGTAGGTATGGTGATGCACACCTTTAACTCCAGCACTTGGGAGGTGATCTCTGAGTTGGAGGCCAGCCTGCTTTTACAGAGGGAGTTCCAGGACAGCCAGGACTACACTGTCTTAGAGAAAACAACAACAGAAAGAGAGACAAGCCATCAATTGGAAGGAAATAAGTATAATACATTAGGTCTGACAAAAGATTGTTGCGAGAATACATCAAGATGACCCAGAAATCAAAAACAAAAAATCCAAATCCTTAAAACTGTAAAAAAAAAAAAAAAAAGGACTTGGGCAATCACAACACAAAATTATACACAGCTCATGAAAAGGTGGTAAACAGTATTTTCTAGACAGGCAAAATCAATCTATAATGAAAGCAGGATGGCTCAGCTCACTCATGTGGGAAACCTGCAAGCAAACTTGGTGACCTGAGTTTAGTCCCTTGAGCCCACACGGGGGAGAGAAGGAGAGAACAGACTCTAGCAATCTGTCCTCTGCTCCAAATGGAAGATGTGTGATACTTATGTTTTCGGTGTTGGTCTTTTGTTTTGTTCTGGTTTGGTTTTTTAAGACAGGGTTTCTTTGCATAGCTCTGGCTGTCCATAAAATTGATCTGTCTACTAGGGTAGCCTTGAACTCACAGATCTATTTGTCTCTGCCTCCCCAGTGCTGGGATTGAAGGAATGCAACATCACAAAGCTTAAAATGTTTTAAAAGGTAAAATTATAATAACGTGGCATAGCCCACACACAGTTATTAAAACATAGGTTCAATCTCCATTGATGGGGGGGGGGGAGTATATTTTAAAAATAAAGCATGCTTTTAATCTCAGAATGTGGTAGATGAAGGCAAGCATATCTTTTAAGAGCTCAAATCCAGCCTGGTCTTTTACAACTTCCAGGACAGCCAAGGGCTACACAGAAGACTTTGTCTCAAAACACCAATAAACAAACAAAACAACCAAAAACAATAAACAGGGCCAGAGAGGTGGCTGCACAGGCAGACACTTGCTATAGCTGGTGCCTGAGTTCAATGCACAGGACGCACTAAGGGAAGAGCAGACCGATGTCCATCCAAATCCACATCCACACACCCAACTGACAAAGTAACAAAGTGTCTGACAATAAACAAGTGTGACAGGAATATAAAGTGAACTCTCACTGCAGAGCACATAAGCACACAAGTACTCAGCAAACCAGCTTTTTAACACAATCGACACCAGTCAGCAATATCACATGAATACAAAGCTCTTGTAGTAGCATACTTATAATAGCTACAGACTGGCAATATAGACATCCCACCAAAAAGTGAGCTATAAATGTTATTCTTGTAACATTTTGATTCTTGATAGGTGGATAAATATAGACTGCAGTTTTCTATGGGGAGGGGACTAATTAGATTATTTTGTGGGGGAGGAAAGCATTTTTCTATTGGTTAGAACTATGACGACACAGGTCTATAAAATCTATACACTTTTCAAACTGCATTTCATTTTACTGAAGCTCTGTTTCATTGTGCATAAATTTTATTGTAACAAAAATTAAAATAATCTCAACTTGGGAGTCAGAGGCCAGCCTGGTCTACAGAAAGAGTTCCAGGATGGCTAGAGTTACGAAGAGAAACCCTATCTTGAAAAACTAAAATAATAATAATAATAACATAAACAAATAGCATCTCATTATTTGGAGACATTTTCTCACTTTCAGTAATTAGATGTCTGGGATCAGCAGGGCAATATGTAGCTCATGGGTAAAACAAGTGCTCACCTTGCAAATCCTTGTGGCAATTCTCCAAGGCCATAGAGTGGGTAAAGGTATGGGCTTTTACCATATCTTGCCAAAGACTCACTGTAAAGCTTAATTCTATTAATGGTATCACAACACGGCTGATCTAAGTAGCTGGGGAAAAGTAAAAGAGTATTAGAAAAAGACTACTTCTTTCTTGTTTATTTTAAACTCCTTTTCTGAAGCAATTTCAAACTACTACCATCTCTTTCTCTTTATATGCACTAATTTGCAACTAGAACCCCTTTTCCAGGGTCACACAACAGCACACAAGTCCTAAGTCTTTCATTTTAAAAACTGGAGATTCAGTTGACAAGTTTCAGGAAAAATATAAATCTGAAAACCAAAAGTTTCTGACTGGAATCCTCACTCTCTAATAAATGTAAGTTGACCTGAAATTGAAGCATTTAGAATTGTCTATGATATAATATAGGAACTACAAAGTTGCCTAAACAGACTTGTGTAGTGGATTATGTTCCATTGTAAATAATTGTCCTGCCCACAAGGTTTAATAAAAAGCTCTGATTGGCCAAAGGCAGACAGGAAGTGTGGGTGGGGCTACCAGACTAAGAAAACTCTGGGAACAGGAAGAACAGAATAGAATATGCCACAGAGACTCCAGAGTTGCCAGACAAGCCAGAAGATGCAGAGGACACTTATGCTGTTCTGAGAAAAGGTGCCTAAGCCCCATGGCTGAACAGGATAAAAATCATGGGTTAGTTTAAGGATAAAGAGCTAGCAAGTTATATCCCTGGGCCTCAGGTCAATCAGTATACAATTAATGTAAGCATTTGTGTGTCTCTGTGAGACTGTGGGTCTGTGGATCCAAACCTTGAGGCTAGGCCTGAAAGTCCAGACCAGAAACCTCATACAACAGACTTGTAATAAAACAGATCTCCTAATTCCACAGCCTTTGCAAAGCTGTCAATGAGATTCATTAGCCTACTTACTCATCTGTTCTGTACAGTGCAAGAGAATGGCCAGTAAAATCTATAACATCTTGGCCCAAATCAAACTTCTTATACACATCTCTCATTGAGGTCTTCTTAGGGTCAACGCCCTCAAAAGTTCTAGGATCTTTTTCATCAAAGTTGGCAACATAAACTAGGAACTTCCTGAAGCGGCGTTTTTCAAACAGTCCCATTAAGCCTGAAAAATATTTTTTTCAAAAAGCACAAACTCACAACAGAACACTGAGAAGAAAAGTATGAGAGGACACTTTAAACATCAATGTCATGACAACAAATATAATTCTGTAACATGGAATCTACACAACATGGTTTCCAGGGACACAAACACTTTAAAACATATCATTCACAAAGTCTTCAATATCACCACAACTTCAAGTAACTAGTATGTATCTGGAGAAGTTAAAACTTTGAAAAATTGTTCGAAAGGTACTATACCTATATCCCCCTCTAATAACGCTGATCTGTAACTCAACCAGTTCCCAAATTATGAATGCTGCTCCTTTCCCTCTTCTGAATGCTGAAGACAACAGAAGAAATCACAACTACCGTTAGAAGCATTGTAGGTCATTTTAATGAAATCTTAAACAGTGACTGCTCTACACACTTTTTAAAAGCAGCTATAACCAGGGCTAGAGAGATAGTTCAGAAGTCAGGAGCACTTGCTGCTCCTGCAAAGCATCCAGGTTCAGGCCAAGCACCTTCGTGGTGGCTCACAACCACCTGTAACTCCAGTCCTGTGGAGACCTAATGTCTCCTTCTGGCCTCCATATGTGCCAGAATATATATTCAATAGGCAAATAATCACACAAAAGAAAATAAGGGATCTTTAAAAGAAATACACTGGTTATGGTGGTACATAGCTTGTCTAAAAAACCCAGTAAATTAGTATTTTAAAAAGTGTGTGCATGCACAGAGTCAGAGTGTTGTTTGAGAGGGAGAGAGAGTCAGAGCCAGAACACTATATACAAAACCCCAAGCTCTCTGAGTCAGTACTCCTACTAGTAACATACAGCTGGTAATAAGATTAAGCTGAGAAAACTTCTGGTTTCATATCCTTTCTTTACCTCTCCTACACTGAATAGAATATAACATTAAAGTTAGGTGGTGTATACCTAAGTGCCTAAAATACTGTCTGGCACATAACAGATGCAACTGTTGACTAGATAAATGTGTTTCTGAGACTCTTTTTCACCATAAAATTTCATCATTCTGATAAACAAAATGAGAATTACTTACTAGATGCCAGGGCTTCTGCTTCAGTGGAAGGAACCTTATAGATTTTTCCCCCCTTATAAACAAAGCTCCCTTCAATCACTTTGAAATCCATATATCGAGTGACCTCTGTGTAAAGCAGCATCTTCACCAGCTGACCTAGAAAAGTCATATAGTGCAAGCTGTCATTGAAAACTTACTATCAATAAAAATTAGCAGAAATTGCTACTAAAGGCTCCTGATGTTTTTCCCTTATATTGCATAACAACTCTTGCCAAGGATCCTCTAAAACCACATTTTCAACTGTGTGATTAGAATACATACCTCTAACACATGTTTAAGCTTAGGCTATTCTCCTGTAATCAAGTTGACAACCACCTGTTATCATAGAACCTTTATCCAGCAACTGAAGCAGATGTAGTGATCCACAGTTAAGCACTGGGCCAAGCTCCCAGTCCAGTCAAAAAGAGGGAGGAGGAATTATATGAGCAAAAGGGTCAAGATCATGATGAAGAAACCCAGAGACAGCTGACCTGAGTTACTGGGAGGTATTGATTCTGGACTGACAGCTGGGGGACCTGCATGGGAACAAACTAGGCCCTCTGAATATGGATGACAGTTATATGGCTTGGGGAGTTTGTGGGGCCTCTGGCAGTGAGACCAGGATTTATCCCTAGTGCATGAACTGGCTTTTTGGAGCCCATTCTCTATAGAGGCCTTGCTCAGCCTTGATGGGGGGAGGGGGCACTTGGTCCTGCCTCAACTTGATATGCCAGACTTTATAGACTCCCCATGGGAGGCCTTATTCTCTGTGAAGAGTGGATAGAGAGATGGGGGGAAGCTGGGGGTGAGTGGGAAGAGTAGTTTGAATGTAAAATTAAAAAAAAACTTTTAAATAAATTAAAAAAAAAAATCATAGGCTAATGAAGCTCATCAACTTGCCTCTGCAAAGGCCAAGAAGTATGTGCTATCAGTGAGAAGAGATCTGTTTTACTGCAAGTGGATTTAGGCACCTTTGCAGTTCTATATCAGTCTGACAATTCCAAATATTTCAATTTCTACTAAGTCAACTTACATTTATTAGAGAATTATCAACAATAGATAAAGACTACAATTAGGAATCACCTGCCTAAAGAGGCTCATGTGCCCAAATCAACCGAATTTTTTGTTGAGGCCAAAATCATTTTAGAGCTGATTTGAAAGGATAACCACAATAGGTTAGTTACATCTTTTTTTAAGTTAGGGCTGAGGAACATAATTTAGTGGAAGAACATTTATCTAGCATGTATGAGACTGTTTTCATACTCCAGAACTACAAAAAAATAAAATAAAATATGAGGAGATACTCAAATTCATGTAGCAGAGATTGAAGTACACTAAACAATTCTCTTAACAATATTAAGACTCATGACTAAGAATTTAGTATAGCTGGACATGACATACCAATCCAACCCAGAAAGCTAAGGAAGAAGGATCGATTTAGTGTTCCATGCTGCCTGGGCTACACCAATGAGCATGCTTCAAAATAACAATAAAGTGTGAGAGTTCAATAGGATAAAGATTCAATTAAAAATGCAAACAGTAAATGAGCGCCAACAGACCTCTTTGAAAAGGTCCATTTTCAAACAACATGAAAGTAGGCGAACTTTAAAAGTAGATTAATGTATTTATATGGCAAAAACTCAAATTTGTATGGCAATAAATGACTGTAAAAAAATCAATAAGAAACATGCTGTTATTCATAAAATCTTGTGGTAAAAAGAGAATAGTAAGTATATTAATCATAGTAAGCATCACAATAAATACTAAACAAGAAGATCAATGAATGTTTTGTACAGAAAGACACATGCAATAGTGTGGTGCAGCAAAATCACAGACTACAAAGGCTGCTCCTGTGTCTTTAGAGGGGTGACACTTGCAAGGGGTTCACTGCGAGGAAAATATGCCAAGCACAACACTGGCCAACTTAAACAGGAAAGCTGGTAAACTAAAACTCATCCCATACATAGACAATTTATGTTAAAAATTCAATTTTACCTTTCAATTACAAAATGGCAGAAACAAAAGTGAGTACTTTAAAGGCTGATAAAAGTGCCAGGAAAGGCAAAAGCCAAATGTGGCAATAAACTAAAAAAGCCTTTTGAAAAAGATTCGTAATTCTCTCTTAAGGGCACGCAATGCTGTCTATCATCAACTTGAACACAATTCTTTTCTCCCTCCTTATTGCACCCTACACACATTAATACAGAGGTTTACAAACACGTTAACTGGAACTATACATGCATAATTTATGCATCTTGGACATCAAAATATTAAGCATAATTAAATTTCAATTGTAGTCCCATCCCTAGCACTGTAAAGAAAAAATCTGGATAGTTTGATTCTGACTATGCAAATCCTTCCTGCTTACTGTCAGTGTTACCTAAATTAAACCAACTCGTTGATAATTAACCCCAAAAGAATTTAGCCATTATTCAAATTTAAAATAACATCATATTAAAGCATTTATTAATACAAACAATAAAACATAACTCAAAAAGGGGGAAAGGACACATACTTTATTTCATGGGAAATAAATTTGCAATTTGCAACAAAAATTTAGTTTTTCCTTTTTTTATTTTTCCAGACAGAGCCTCAAACTGTTTGAACTTGCTTTACCTAAAATTCACTTGTGGCACAGGCTAGCCTCACACTATTAGCAATCTTCCTGGCTCAGCTTCCTGAGTGTTGGGATTACAGGTGTGCACCACTACACCTGGTTCATTTACATCCCAAAAGTGTTGAAAGATATTTCAGTCCTCTAAAATACTGAGAAGTTAGGTAATCTCAACAGCCTGCACTCTAGAAAACCTACAAACAACCACTTAAGACTATTCATAGGCAGTGGTGGTGCAGAGTCCCAGCACTCTGGAGGTAGAAGCAGGCTGGTCTCTGGGAATTGGAGACCAGCTTGGTCTACAAAGTTCCAGAACAGCCAGAGATACTAAGACAGTATACAGAGAAACCTTGTCTCAAAAACCAAAAAAAAAAAAAAAAAAAAAAAAAAGGTCTAGGCTTCACCTGGATTATTACCTACGCATCAGGAACAAAGTCTCTCACAGATATTAGAATTTTGGATAGTACCACACAACATCAGATTTGCAACAAATGTTTTTGTGTTAAATGTCTGCAATTTCTTACAAAATTTACACACACACACCCAAATCTTCAGTTTTGGAACTCGCTATGTCACAGCATGATTTTGTTTCTTTCTGGAGCTGTTTACTATATATCCCTTCCTCCATTCTCAATTTGACTCAGAACACTATTAATGGAACATACTGTTAAACATACTGTTGACATGAGTAATACTCTGTACTTCCAAAGCAGATTCTACATACTGTCATAAATTATGTTAGAATTCTTTACCATTGGCCATGAGAAACTTGGGAATTAAGTCAACATTCCAGTCTCTTCCTCTCCCCATTGATGCTGGTGGTTGTCCTGGTAATTTAAATCTCTTGTATAACTAAAAGTACAAAAAAAGTATCAGTAATGTAAAAGATGCAGTTTTCACTGTAATATCAATAGTGTTCAGACTGAGAGGCCAAGGCACAACACAACCACAAGAGGTAAAGTACAAAGTGTTTTAGTCAGAGAAACTTTATTTAATCATGAATGCAAAGATAAAGAAGCATCACACAAGTTGGTCCCTTATCATAGAATCATTTAAACTCATTCATTCCTCTAATTTTGCTTTTCTAGCTATAAAAGTTTAAAAAGTTAAATACTTCAAATCTAGAAAAGATAGTTAAAACTAATTCTTGTCAACCTGTAGTTGTTAGGCTTTACTAAACTACAACTGATGTATCAAGATTGTACACACACATATAAACCTAAGTGTGAACATAAGCACACCAATGACACCCCAAAGAACACTAAGCACACATGCACCGCCAATGAGTGCCTCCCAGCAAGACAGTGTAAAGTAATCAATTTCTTTCAAAATAGTAGCCTGTACTTCTCAAAGAAAAAAGGGACAGGGAAAGGTGACAATGTTTAAACCTTTAGTTTCTCCTGGTTTTAAAAACAAAAGTGTACTCAAGAGCTAAATATCACTCTCTAGTCACTGATATCTGAATACAGTCACTTTCATTCAATGTAGAAACATTATGACACTGTAGAAAATGTCATCCTTAACAGATATTGACGTCAAATACCACAATGTCTTTCTTATTTTCAACTTTTCAAAGTCAAAGGAAAGCCAGGTCTAGTTGCGCAGACCTATAATCTAGCATGCTGGAAGCTGAAGCAGGGAGATCTCTTTAGTTGAAGGCAAGATAGGGTTACATAACAAAAGCTCAACAAATTCAAATTCAAAGAAAAAGCACAGTAATAATAACAACAACAACAAAATCTATCAAATGCAACAAGATGTTAACTACTTGGAATCAATGGGAAGTTTTGCTACACTTTAATAAAATATTCTTTCAACTCTTTCTTCTGTGTTCCTAAACATAAAAATAAACTTCTTGGTATGAGTATTCCATATAATCAGGCAGTAATTTTAATGCCCATGGAAGAAGTGTACATTATTTCACAAAAGTGTTAATCCCCATATATATATATATATATATATATATATATATATATATATATAAACATTTACAAGCTCCAGATGAAGAAATAAATTTAGAAAAGCTCTCTTATAAAATAATCATGTATCCTGCCTCCCTAAAAGGAAAAAGATAGTGGAATAGCATTAACCTTGAATTACAGCTATGTATTTTAGAAAATCTTTATTTTTATTTCATGTACATTGGTATTCTGCCTGCATGTATGTCTATATGACGGACCAGATCCCCTGAAACTGGAGTTACAGACAGTCGTGAGTTGCCATGTGGGTACTGGAATTGAATCTAGGTCCTTTGGAAGAACAGCCAATGCTCTTAACCACTGAGTCAACTCTTCAGCCCAGAGCTGTAATTTTTTAACCCTTGCAAACACAGCTTTGTAATAAACAGAGATAAATAATACACCACTTTAAGAGACTGAGGAAGTCAGCCTAGTTGCAGGACAGCCAAGTCTACACAAAGGAACCCTGTCTGGAGCAAACAATAACAAAAGAAGACCAAGGCAATAAATAAAGCCAAGTGATGGCATTCTGCTGGCATACTGGGCACCTCACTTTCTACAACCCCTAAACTAGAAGCCCCATAAAATAATAGAGCTGAAGACTTATTAAATAGGATATTTAATAAGCCCAAACTGCTAGCCATGGTATTCCCATGCCCTTAATCCCAGCACTCAGAAGTGAAGGCACACAGAGCTCTGTGAGCTTGAAGGCAGATTGCTATGTATAGTGAGTTCCAGGATATCCAGGACTAGGTAGAGAAAAAGAAAAAAATTGTGATCATCTCCAAGAACTAAAGTGAAGCCTCACAAGTAATTCCTACATAAAAAGATACATTGATCACAGACACTTACATCTTCCAGTGGTGTAATAGATGCACTTTCTCCTCCATAGTACGGGTTCTGGTCCATGTGAAGAACCTTCTTTCCATTCACTGACATTATCCCTGACAGGATACATTCCTAAGGGTACACAACATAACATGTTTAAAATGTATCATTTATTAAAAAGTAAACTCACTAAGCAGTCTCTTGATTGTTCGCCATGACAAAACCAATAGGTTTAAAGTCTCTCTCAGACACCTGTGTGTTCTGATGTAAAATTTTGTTTCACAATAACAGGACATATCGGTCACTGTTTTTTACTGGGCTGTCATTTGTAGTGATGCAAAATCATAGGCTGACAGAACAAAGGCAGGGGCTTTCAACTACACCCTGCCATTATATTCTTTTCTACCATTCACTAAGGTCTTTAATGAGGCTCTGAAATTTAACTTAATAAAGGCATATCTGAAATATCCACCTTTTTTACATTGCATGTGGTAGTGCCAGATAGTGCTTACAGCTCAAGAAAAATCATTAATGGCCCTTATTACGCACGTAATCACTATGTAGACACTTTATTCTATGAATCATTTTTATTTGAAAGAGTTGATGCTCTGGTAAACATTTTCAAAAATGAGCCTCTTAAATGTAGATATATGTTGAGTATGAGAAATGAGAAAGCCCGGAGTGATTCCTGAGTTGGTGTGTACTGTTGACATGACCATGCTCCTGGAAAATGGCAGACTCCCTCTCAGACATCTGCAGGAAATGGCAAAGCCTCCCCTCCTTGTCCAAGTGTAAATGTTGACAGCATAGGCAGAAAATGTTCGCCATAGCTTTTGCACCATGACCCATTGCTTCCCAACAGAGACTACTCCTACTGAGCTTCCTAAACTTGTCTCCTTAGTCTGGCAATATACTGTAAAGGCTGCATCCTTGTTTACCTGAATATAAAAACCAAGCCTCCTTATTCTGCTGTACATAAGAACCCCACCTCTGTTCAATTCTATGTAACACACACCCTAAGCTTTCAGAATGCTGCTTCTCCAGCAGAAAGCCCAGTCCACTTGTGTCTGTATGTTTGTCTTTCTTTCATTTCTTTGTCACCCATCCTGATCCATTCTGGAGCCTTACAAGAATGTAGCAGTGGGGGTTGAAGAGATGGTTCAGAGGTTGAAAACACTAGCTGCTTTTCCAGGACCAGGGTTTGATCCCCAACACCCACAAGGCAGCTCACAATCATCTGTAATTTTCAGTTCCAAGGGATATGACTGAATTTTTTCTAGCCTCCATGGGTAGTAGACAAACATAGGGTGCATAAGACCATAAATATAAAAAAAAATAATAATAAAAAGAAAAACTGCCATTTGTTACCAGTAAAGTACAATTTATAAATGCAACATAATTTTGGAATGTTTATCTACCATCATAGGGCCTAATACAGGACTTTTTGGAGTGTCATTAGAAACAGTTGATTCTTTCTTACTGTTTTATCTTAAGACTGGGTCTTGCTACTATGTATACCAGGCTGGCCAACAACTAGTCAACTAGTAATCCTCTTAACCTTCCCACCAGGGGTGCTGGCATGCTCCAACACACCTTAAAAGACAGACTGGACTTTTCATATCATCAGATGAAATACCCAGACTCAGAAGATCTGTATTGTTCAGAGTCAGCTAGGAGCTCCTAAGTGACTGGAGAACAATGCTATAAAATCACGAAAGAATTCCAAGGACCATCCGGTCCTTGGAATTATTTTTACTTAAAAAAATTAATGATTATTTTATATGCATTGATGTTTTGCCTACCTACATGTGTGTTTGAGGGTTTCAGATCTCGTAGAATTGGAGTTACATATAGTTGTGAACTGCCAAGTGGGTGCTAGGAATTGGACCTCGGTCCTGCAGGAGGAGAACAGGCAGTAGAGCAGCAGCTCTTAACCACTGGACTACCTCTCCAGCCTCTAAAGCAAGGATTTTTATAGGCCAAAATAAATATTGATGAAATATAGATAACACTACAATTAATCTTTTAGAAATTGTCACTTAATATTTTCTATAAGTGAAAAAAACTGTCACAAAAATCTAAAAGGCAATTAAAATACTTTCTTCCCCTCTTTCCAAATATACAACTGTGAGAGGCCTGATTTTCCATACAAACTTCAGTAAGAAAAATACAAGAACATTGACACAGAAGAATCTGACTTTCAAGGCAGACAATATGTATCTACTTAATAAAGTAGTCATTCATGTTAAAATATAATGTGCTTCTTTGAAAATGTGACAAATATTTTTATTTCTATTGATTTCTCTTAACTTTTCTTAGTAGAGATGCAGAAGAAAGCCAGACAGGGCTTTATGAACACTGGACAAGCTATTAATGAGTTAATTCCTAGCCTTTTTTTTTTTTTCTTCTTTTCAAGACAGGGTTTCTCTGTGTAACCCTGGCTGTCCTGGAACTCAAGCTATTGACTAGGCTGGCCTCAAACTTGGAAATATACCTGCCTCTCTCTACCTCTCAAACACTGGGATTAAAGGTATGCACTACCACTAGCCAGATTCAGGTGTAGAGCCTGGGAATCCACCTGATTACAGACCCTCCCTAGCACACACACACCCCATACACATTCAGTTTTTTACATGGGCGCTGAGGCACATCCCATTGAATCATCTCTGTAAATACACATCCCATTGAAAATGTATGAGGCTGCCAATGTAGAATGCTCACTTAGCATGACACACTGGGTTCAATCCCTACTATCATTAAAGAGGAGATGGGGGAAGGTTTTTTTTTTAATCCCCCCCCCCCAAAAAAGTTAAGAACAACTGCTGCTTTCCCAGAAGTCTGGTTCCTAGCATCCACTGTAGCACAAATGCCTCTAGCTGCAATTCTAAAGAACACCCTCTTCCAACTTGACGATTGCATTCTCATGGCATATACTCACATACATAAAAGTAAATAAAAAGTTTAAGGGGGAAAAAATATCTCAAGACCAGACTTACAGGAGGAGGCATCTAAGACAAGAATGCAGTAAGAAATAGAGATGAGATATACATTCATCCAAACTCTTAGGCTAGGAACATGCTTTATGTAAAGCATGAGACTCTGTGCTGGAGTCTCAAGAGACAGACAGACAGACAGACAGACAGACAGACAGACAAGAGACAGAAATAGAGAAATAAAAAAACCTGGTGTACACTATTTAATGATTGCTTTTAGAAAATAAGACTATGCAAAATGGTTGCAAGATAGCTCTCTATGATTATCCTTCATGTCACATCTCTAATAAGAATTCCAGATGGATTTACCCAGTACTCTGAGAATGGTTATAGATGTTTATAGTCAGTACATTAGGGTCTAAAAATTGTTTTAGCTTTACAGGATCCCAAAGAAATGCCATCGCCCTCAAATCAGCAGGAAGCAACCATATGAAAAACTACACCTCTCTCCCAGTAAGTTCTGTCCTCTGAGGGTTATGGATAATTTTACAATAATTATATGGTACAAATTTAAATCTGAAATTGTTTGCACTGGTATAGGTATTTGTATATTGATACAAATGTGAAATCATTTTATATGTTTAAGAAAATTTGTATATTGGTACAAATTTAAATCTGAAATTGTTTTATATGTCCAAAGCAACTCGTACATTGATATAAAATTGAATCTGTAACTGCTATATTTTACATATGTTTCTACCTCTGTTTAAAATATTTGCACATTATTGTCACTTCCATTATGCAATTGCTCCCTCCACTTAACTATACTAAACATAATGTATGATTGTGCTAATCGTGATATGTGCACAAGATGTTTTGTATACCTTTTTAGATAATTTATATATAATATATATGTATATATATGTCTAGACTATTGTTAACATTTTGCATGGTATATGTACCTTTGGCTAATGTTTGATAGTCATACTAAAAGTCATTATTCAGAGATTGGACACCCCATTATAGGTAGCCTAATTTTACAATACAAGCTTTAAACCTTAGGATGATAAGAACTACACCAACATTACTTAAGTTTGCCATGTCACAGTCATGTGGCTTATGCTTCCCAGATACAGGCTAGAATACCACAGATAGACAGGAGTCTTCAACCATTTCATAGCCCCAGAAAATATGGCATTTAACATTTTGTTATTCAAAATTCGGCCATGAGAGACTCCTGCCATCACTGTTCCTCTCCTGAGATGGTGTTGAGCATCAAGGACACTCCTTTGGAGTTTGTCCTTTTGACAGAGAATGGCCGGTTGGGTAAAGAACTGCCCTTACCTCGACTGCTGATGGCACACACGATGTCCAATCTAGATGAACAGGATGATGGATGGAGACTGAAGAAACCTACCTAAAGAAGATAAGACAGTCCCTCCAAAACTGCCCTGCTTCTGAAAAGATCTGTCAGGTATCATAGGCCTGTAGCCAAAATGATAGATGTTCCAACAGTGCAAAAAACATAGGTGACTGTCCAGGTAGCTAAACGTTGCTGTCCTCTCCCAAAATTTGGAAGCTACTACTACTCTCATGTGCTTCCGACTTTCAGGTAATATATTTTCCTTCTCAGGTCTTGATTGAGTTAAAGAATAGATAGTTAAAGTTACTATCCTATCATCACCTTAGCAAGAAACTTTCAGGTGTTAGATTCTCACTATCCCAGATAAACAGTTTTAAAACAATTTATACACCCCACCATCTACCAATATTCTAGAAATGTATGATGTACCTTGTATGTGTTGGGTTTTAGTTGTAGTCTGACCATGCTTGTGCTTGGCCTTTTCCTCCCCCACACATTACCTTATAATTATTCATATTGTATATAGTCTTAGTTTAGAACCTTCTTAGTTAGACAAAAGGGGGAGATGTGGTGGGATTCAGGTGTTAGCCGATAAATATAAATCCTATATTTGATATATTGCAAGTAAGAATTATTGCAATACTAGAATGCCTGTGGAGCCCTATTCCTGTCATCATGAGAAACTTCCCCATCACTCTCAACCTAACAGTAAAGATTGGTTCTATTTATAAACTTTGTAAATACTGGTATTCTGTATTTACTTTTCATTCTGGGATCTGGCTCTTCTTCCTGAGGACCATGGTTCAATTCCCAGCACCCACACGGCAGCTCACAACTGTCTGTAACTCCAGTTCTAGGGAATCCACCACCACCACACAGACACACATACAGGCAAAACACCAATGCATGCATTAAAAAAGAAAAATCACCTAGAGGCAGGCATTGGTGGCACATGCCTTTAATCCTAGTACTCAGGAAGCAGAGGCAGGATCTCTTGTTTAGTCTGAGGCCAGCCTGTTCTACAAAGAAGTTCTAGGACAGCCAGGGGTACACAAAACAACAACAACAAAAAAATCACCTAGAATCCTAACAAAACACACCTCAAGTGTGTCTGTAAGGGTAAATGATTACGAGGGTAAGATATGCCCTGAATGTGGCAACTTCATCACATGGACAGATGGTGCAGGCATATGAAATAAAAGGAGAAAAAGAAAATAGCCAACCAGTGCAAGTATTCTTTCTCTCTTGTCTGTGACTATTGGGACTGCTCTGTTTCAGTTTGTCAGCTGTCTTGAAGTCTAACATAACCATGTTTAAAAGATGGGCTGACTCCTCATAACTTGGTCCAAAATCCTTCCAAGCACAGGAACCCGAATTAAAGCCCTAAAGCCATATGAAAAAAAAAAGTCAGGCATTGTGGCACATACTTGTAATCCTAGTACTGGTGAATCACAATCAGGCAGACCTTGAATGGACCTCGGTGGCTACCCAGACTAATATACTCAATGAGTTACAGGCCAGTGAGAGACTCTATCTCAAAAACAGGTGGATAGTGCTTAAGAACTGACAGTGTGCTTATCCTCTGTCTTCCTCACACACATACACACCTGCACATGTGTTCGTAAACATAGGCCCCAAACTAAGATTTGCTTATGTGTTCCATTGTTCTGGCTCTTCACACAGTGTCTCACTGTGTATCCCCTAGCTGGCCTGAACACAATATGGCAGACCAGGTTGCCCTGGAACTCAAGAGATCCACCTTCACCTACTTTCCAAGTGTTCATGTCAAAGCTTGTTTGCAGTCTTATTTGGCATCATCTATCTACTCTCCTTGCTACAGAGCAAGGGCTCCTAAGATACATGGTCAAATCTAGCTTACAAACTCCTTTTATAAATTTACAAATGCTTGCTTGCATATAAACTGCCTGTGGCTATTCTCTCAGTAACAATTGTTAACTGAGCCCACCTGTCCAGCAAAGCCTACAGTATTACTTCTTATCTGAAAGTTGGCCTAATCCTGTAAAAGTGGAGGATCTCAAGATGTTTCCTGGTTTGCTAAAAACTACCACCTTGGTGGGAAATGTACCGTCTAAGCAGGCTCTGAAAACTCATGTTGAATCCACAGTGCCCAAAAGTTGAAAAAGAAAACAACTGAGCCCATCTTTTTGATGGTGGGCTCTCCCTGCTTGAGAAGGGAGGGGGTAAAATTTTGTATTTCTAACAAAATCCTAGGTGATGGTGATAAAGCTGGTCCAGAACTAATTCCTAAAGAACAGCTACTAAAGTAGCTTCTCTCAAGATACAGTCACGTGGGGCCTCAGGTAAAAATGTAGATTCATATATCTGTCTGTCTGAATTTCTATGTTTCTAGTTAAGATCTGAAGTGTTGTGGAAGCAGCTAGTCAAGAGATGTGCTTCCAAAAACAGGACAACAGAGGGCTTCACTGAATGAATACACCATGGGGATACTCCACATTTTACATATTCATTCTCGGTGGGCCAAAGATGTTCAGTTCTTGACTAATTAAGTAATTGCTCTGTGGCCACTATCACATAGGTCTTTCTAGCATGCCGTTTGTTACAGCTGCATCACGAAAAGCAGACTATGCCTGACAGATTTCTATTATGACTGCAAACTCACTTGCTTCAAAGGTATTTGAATATTCTTGTTTCAAACCCTTTAGTCATTCTGATTATCCTGATCAAATAAAGCTAAGAACACTTTATAGTGGTATTACCTCTGCTAGAATTTACTCAAGTTTTTAGCTTTTTTTTTTTTTTTTTTTTTTTTTTACTTGTTTGAAATATTTAACCAGTAATTAAGCATTTGTGTGTGGGCATGTGCATGTGCCTAGAGACCAGAAAAAGAGCATCGGATCCCCAGAAGCTGGAGAGGCAGATGACTGTAAGATGCCTGACAAAGCTAGGAACCAAATCCTGGAATCCTGGTCCCCAACAAAAAAAAGCAAAGACTCTCTTAGTGTCTGAGCCATTGCTCCAATGCCACTGACTGCTTTTTGTTTTTTTAATTTTTTAATATGTGTGTCTGTCTTACTTTATGTGTCTGGTGTGTATGTATGTGAAACCCTAGAAGTGGGGTTACAGATTGCTGTGAGCCACAATGTGAGTACTGGGCACTCAAACTCAGGTCATTTGCAAGGATAATAAATGCTCTTAACTGCTGAGCTATCTGTCAAGCCCTGACATTTATTCTTAACATTTCTATCTGTCAAGCCCAGACATTTATTCTTAACATTTCGTATGTGTGCATTTGCATTGCATACCAGCATATGAATACAATGGGGCAAAGGTCTGAGGAAAACATGAGAGCATAGAACTGGTTCGTATACCTTGTGGATCCTGGTGATCACTCAAGTCATTATGGCTTGTCAACAACACCTTTACCCGCTAAATCCATCTATCCCACTAGCCTCACATCCTTTTATAAATTCCAATTTGCACTGCTCTCTTTACCTACAAAAGCAGCTACTCAAAGCTCACCAATACTTTTTTATTAGTCTATTTTGAGGCAAGGTTTCTTTATATAGCCCTGGCTATCATGGAACTCACTCTGCAGACCAGGCTGGCCTCCTCACAGAGATCTTCTTGCCTCTGCCTCCCAAGTACTGTGATTAAAAGAATGTGCCACCACAGCCTGACTAAATTACACATTTTTAGGCTAGGAATATTCGACTAAAAGAAAAGCACTAAAAAAAATTGGTCCTATGACCACTACTGCAGAGAATACAAAGTCTTAGTCCTCACAACTCTCACAGCTATGGCAGAGGTTTTCAAGACCAAATCTAAGTCTGAGCAAATTAAATTATAGTTTTTAGGATTTTCAAATTAAATACAAAACCTCAGATTTGTTAATAATGTTTTAATAAAGAGAAATGGTAGGGATATAAAATAATTTTTAAATCTATAATTAGGATAGGTTGTTTAAGTATCAAATTATATGCTTCTATTCATAATTTCTAGGCTTACTATGTAAAAAATAAAAAGGCTCTGGGAAGCACAAATGGCTGTGGGGTTGGCTCCTCTTTTAAAAATAAACTAATTCTGGCACAATTAATTGATTTTTGTTTTTACCAAGCCCATGAGTCGTGTGCCAATTATGTGATAAAAGTCTCCTTACACATGCTCAAGGCATAGAAATGCAGAAGTTGCCAGCCAAACAACAAAGAAGTGGTGGGAGGCAAAAAGTGAGCCAGAGTAATTCAAAAGGCAAAGCAGCCTGAGACCAGTTAAAGGAGGTTCAAGTCCCCGTTAAGCTTGCTAGATCTTAATGCCTTCATTATGTTCCAGGACAAAAATTTGTGCTTTTAAAATACTAGTTATTGAAAAAACTATTATTCTTACTTACTTTGTCATCACTAGAAAGGCTTTTCTACAAACTATAGACAAAGATTTTCTGTCCTGAAACTCTAAGATCAGGCTGGCCTCAAACTCAGAGGTGGCAGGTGCACGAACGCACGCACACACGCACGCACGACCATGCAGTGTATTAAAGGTGTGCACCACCACCACTGGAAAATCAAACTGTAGTTCTTTAAAATGTCAACTCTCAATGTCAATGAATTATACAGATCTGCCATGCCATTTCTCATAGAGAAGCAAAGTCTTTACTAAAGTTATTTTTAATATTTATGGATTAATACAAGTTTAACTGATAGAAAACAATGCCAATACCAAGCGACATAGAAAACACTGTTTTAAACTAATAAGTTCCCTGCTCTCAAAGTCCTTGATACACCATTATACAACATTTAGTACCCAGCCTTTTATTAGGTTCTTAAATCTTCAGTACTAATTATCTATAAACCAAAGATTAAGGTCATCAAATGGTGCGTCCACTCACATATTCAAAGTTACTTCTAATTGGAGTTTTTTAAATTTTGACAACAGGTCTCTTCTTCAAGACATAACCTAACTCAAGATTTCACTCAAGTTCTACTAGTTTCATTTCTTAAAGTCAACATCATCCTGCTATTACTGGTCAATAATGAAATCCACTATTCAAAAAATTCACAATTCAAGTGAAAATTTAAATAAAGGGTGTTATTTTGTTAAACAACACAGATTGTGCTATCCGTTATAAGGTGATGCTTCTGAAGCAGGCATGTGGAAACTTGCAGGATAGCTCTGTACTCACTTATACTTAACTGACCTATTAATGGGCAAATACAAAACATTAGCAATGACAACACAAAAGAGAAATAGCTGGCTCTCATAATATGCTGGCAGCCACAGGACCCACTGAGAGCAAAATCCACCACAAACCTTAAAACCTCAATCAGGCACTTAAAGTCAGAGCCTGCAGCCTCCTCTATCCTCTATGTAGAGTGGTTCATTTTGGCATCCAAGTCTTCCCAACTCACATCCAAAAAAATTCAATCACTGGGTGTGATGCTGCCTATCTTTTAGGCCCAGCATTGGGAAGGCAGAGGTAGAAAGACCTTTTTGAGTTAGGGCCAGCCTGATCCACATAGGGCGTTCATGACAGCCAAGGACACACAGAAATACCTTGCTACAAAATTTAAAAAAAGAAAGAAAAAGAAAAAAGAAAAAAAAGGAGAGCAAGAGAAAGGAAGAGAGAATATGAATAAGAAAAAACGGGAGGGGAAATCAATCAAACCATTCAAAATAAGTAAATGGCTTTCTAAGTAAGCAACGGAGCCTATTTGATAGTCTACTCTCTAGGCAGTCAGTCTATTGAGCCTTGAGCACGGCATCGTGGCCTTGCCTTTAATACCAACACCCAAGAGGCAGAGATAGGCAGAACTCTGAGTTCCAGATAGCCATGGATACATAGTGTGAGAGCTTGTCAAAACAAAAGAACCTTCTTTAGTAATCACCACTAATCACTGACAAGAGAAAAATAAGCCTTTTCTGAAAGTTTTTTAAAAAAGTGATATAAAAATCTTAAAGGTTTTCTCTAAAAGTTACTTCAGAGTATTTTATCTTAAAAAATATTAATATGATCAAGAGAGATTTCAAATTCAAAAGCTGTGGCTTTTATTAAATGACTTTCGTGCATTTAAAATGATATTGTAGGGGATGCATTCATCAATGGTCCTGATGAAATAACCCGGTCATAATTTCACACACACACATTCAAAATGATAGCCAAAATGATTGGCTCTCCAATTTCTTTTGGCAAATGGTCAGCTCTTTTCTTCAACAGACGGGAGGGGGGGACGACATCACAAGATACAGAAACTTGGCTGCACTTTCTGCAGATCATCTAAATATCTCTAATCAGATACCCACGAAAATAATATAAATAATAATATACAAATTAGGTACCACCTTACATTTGTATATTACCAATACATCCAAGCTGCACATTTATTTTCTAACCTACTTGAAATGTATGTAGTATATATAATAATAATAATAATAATAATAATAATAATAATAATAATAATAATAAAAATCAGCCTCCCTTTCTCAATCCATTTCTTAAGGGAAAAACACTAAGAAACTGGTGGCACGCAATAAACCAACAAAAGGGAAACACGGTAAAGGTCAGGGGTGAAAGTATTCAACAGACAATTCATTTCTCATTCTAAGTGAGAGGATGAGAAGACGGTAAAAGAATGCTTAAGGCTTATTAGAAAAGTGAAGGGATTTTTTTAAAAAAAGAAATTCGCTTCACTATTTTCTCTAGAAACTTCAGTTGGCCAAGTTCTAGGGTAATTAACGATCAGCGATTAGCCAGCCTAGCTTTCCAAGCCAACTGACTAGCTAAGCAGCCGCTGTGGCTCGCGACGTAGGAAATGATAGCAGGGACTCCCTCCCGCTGGGTTCAGGGCTTGCCTGCTTCCAATCGGGAGAGGTCATCCACCCAAAAGGGAAGCGGAAGGAGCACAAGCTGTTTTCCCTTTCCTCTTCCTTCCTGCAGAACGACGGAGCTGTTTCCTCTCCAGCTGTTCGGTGATTCTGTCCTTAACTTCCCAAAGGGATAGCTTTCCAAACACCCATCCCAAGCCCCACATCTTGGTTTTTCCTAACACTCGGACACCTTCAAATCAGTGCATCTCAACAAGCCATGACCTCCCTTTCCAGATCTAACACGGATAAGGGAGAATGGTCCCCAAAGAATTGCAGACACAGGCAGCTTGGGCGTCCGCAGGGTTAGCTCAGTATTATGGTGAAGGGATCCGCCCTCCCTCCACCCCCACCCCCGGCCCGGTAGAGGCCGGACCGACACATCTCCCTGCCGTCCACCCAAGCTCACCGTCAGGCCGGTGCCCAGCACGATCACATCGTATTCCTCATTCATGGCGGGGGAAGGAGCACACGCAGAGGCTCTAGAGCCACCGTAGAGAAAGAAGCGAGAAGTCCGGCCGCTCTGGGCCCGGGAAAAAAGGGAAGACCCGAGGAGAGTAAAAGCGGAGCTGAAGAGGAGGCGAGGCCGGCCGCCACCTCAACCGGAAGAGAAGAGCCGGGCGGGGAGGGAAGGGAGGCGGGGAAAGCGCGGGGAGCCGAGAGCGAGGGCCGCAGCCGGGGCGGGGCGTGCGAGAGGTCGCTGGAGCCGTCAGTCACGCGTGGCCTGTCTTCTCATTGGTGCATTTCCTGATCGTCCCACCTTCCCTTCCCCCCTTTGCTCCTCTCGCGAGAGAAGGGCGGAAAGCTGCCATCTTGGCTTCCGGTTTTTTCACCCGTCTTGTGGCACTGTGATTTGGGCGGCGACGCGCGAGGCCTTGGCTATAGTTGACTAGGAGAAACAGGGCGGAAACTGCGGCTGGGCTACCACGTGCCTGACTCTCGCGGTTGGGCGTGAGCTGGAACGCTCTAGTCCTCAGTCCCGGAGCCCGAACTCCAAGGGTGGGGTTTGCACCGACTGGTGCGTTGAGGGACCAAGTCGTCAGAACACCTTGGAAGATTAGCAGCCTCCTAGTCTCTGCGGTTTAGCTCCTGCCCCTGCCCGGGGGGCTGGCAGGAGCTTAGAATTCTTAATTCATAACTTGTATGGTTCTGTTCTGAACAAATGTGTTCTAAACCGGTATCCACTCTAGGTAAAATTTGGTCCAGAGTGACCTTCCGATATAATGGTTTGCATTCTAGCTTGAAATGCAAAGCAGGTTCTAAAGTATATGCCCTGTTAACTAAGCAATTGGACTCAGCCAGTCCCAGACTGACTGATGGCTGCCAAATTGTGTCCATTTAAAAGGCAAATGCCAAATTGCACTATTGAGGTAATTTTGCATGTTTGCTGTGTTTCTACTTCTAAGTACAGTTCACCACACACTAGAGGTGGGCTGTTCTGAACCATTTTTGGATGCCACCTGTTTCTAGATCCTATTCTTTGTTGAGTTTATAATTTCAGGGTTCTTTTATTGGCTTTGTTTGTTTGGACAGGCAGAGTTGTCAGGATCCAAAGTAGACCTTCCAGTACCATTAAAGCAATATTCCTTGGATTTCAAGTTCCACTGGCTTTGAACTCCCCATACTTATTCTCAGCCAACTTTTATTGTCTCTCCCTTACCCCAAATTTTGCTAAATTGGGTCAGTTGAGTGGTCTCATCTGTTGGCTGGCTTAGAATCAGAACCGTTAAGAGTCATTGTTAGGTACAGTTAAGAGGATTGAATCAATTTAACTTTTGAGCATATACTTCAAAAAAAAACTTTTTGTTTGAGAAGGGGTAATTATTTTTAAAAAGCTCTTTCTAATTCAGGTCCAGGACTCTTTTCTGGGACTACAACTAAAGTTCATGTATTAATATCATGAGCCCAAACTATGTATAATTTGGGAGCAAATAGGTTAAACTACACAAACAGCTTGGAAAACTGGTGACCACAATGAAAAAAGTTTTAGGTTGGAAAGAACTATTTTCAAGGCATACTTGAGGGGAAGGCAGGGAGTCATCAACCCTGACAAATAGGAGGGCCATAACTCAGCAGAGTTAGTATGCACAAGGCCCTAGCCTGGTTGGTAAGTTCCTGCCTAACCAATAAGTTATGTAGGTTGTATATGTATCTAACACAATTAGAAGATGTGAGTTTGTGTAAAAGCATGGCAATCTGACTTCACTCCCCAGAACCCACCAAGGTGGAAGGAAAGAATTCTCCCGGTTGTCCTCTGGCCTCCACCCATACCCATACATGCAGGGTCACACACACATGCTTACAATGGTCACAAGTACAAACTGAAAGGGGAATCAATAGTTGCTTCTTTGAAAAGACAAAAGTCTGAGCAGCAAACTTAAGAATGTACTTTAAACCTTGACCAGTCCCTTTATCTAAACACTCTGATTCTAACACTTTTATACTATTGTTTTTTCCCCTTGAAGACAGACAAATATGCCTTATAAGGTAAAACCTCTAAACAACCGGGCTGGGTACATAGCAGCTTTTCTCCATACTATGTATGAGGTATATATGCAATCATCAAAGAAAAATTTCAAAATCTAAAAGAAAATCTTCAAAAATGTACTGAGTATTGCTAAAATTCCTTCCCATGAGGAGGTATAAATACCTTCTACCCATTTCTGCAGTCCTAAGGATAAACCAAAGTGTAATTCCACCATCATTTTCTCTGGTGAATCATTGGCTATTAGGCTTACATACAGAGCAGTGGGTGAGGAGTTTTGGGAACACTGGAAAGTCTACACCCAGCACTCATGAAGACCAACACCCCCACCCCCACTACACCTTATCTGTATATATGGAGTCCCCTCCTTTCATCCTTCTGCACCTACATTGTCTAGCCCTTCCCAGAAGCCCTGAAGATACTCCCTCCTGTGTTTCAGCCTGTGTTGTGTCCCCTGCCCTTGTGCAATTAGAGTAGAGATGCAAACATCTGGTTCGGAACAGTGAGGGTGGCTGATGGCCTTCTCCACCTTCCTCTCTCCAAGAGGGAATACCAGAAATTAACAAGCCTACCTGTGATGATCTTTGGCCAGATGGCCCAGCTGAACTGAAAATGGTGACAATTTAGATCCTGTCTGCTTCTGAAAGATTGTTTTAGCTTTAACTTAACATCTTCAGCAGGTATAGATTAACTGTTTGGTCTTGTGAGTTAAGAGATTTGAAGGATTCTACTACAGTGCAAATCATAAGAAATTGGTATTGAGGACTGAGGGGATGGTTCAATTGGTAAAGTGAGTTAATCCCCATCAAAACACCTCATGTGCTGTCTTGGGCTTATAATTCCAATACTCAGGAGGTGGGAGACAAGCAGGTCCCAGGGACCTGCTGACTAACCCATAAGCCCAGTTCCCAGTAGACTGTTTTAGAGAAAAAGATAGCTCCTGATGAATGGCACATGAAGATGAACTTTGACTCCCACAGGCACATGCTGCACATGCAGACATATACATGAACATATACACAGAACTTGGAATCAGTCTGTTCATGGTGGTTCACACCTATAATCCTAGCTAGCACTTGGTAGGTGGAGGCAAGAAGATTAGGAGTTAAGGGACATCTGCTACAGAGCAAGATCCAGGCCAGCCTGGGCAACACATGAGAACCTATCTTTAAAAAGAACTTGGCAGATTCCTTCTCAATCAGATAGAAATGTAGCCTTTCTCTGATGTCATTTCCTGAATACCTGAAGGAAACTAAAATACTTTTACCTGATGAAAATAGACTCTGGCATAATGCATTATAACCTTATAATGCTCTTATACCAGAATTTGGGAGAGTGAGAAATGCATTATGCCAGAGAGACTCTATTAAATGAGACTCTATTAAAGGTATGAACATTCCCAAACTATCAGAGATCAAACTGTTTTCAGTAGGAGCTTGTAGTGGAAAATAGGAATTTCCACCCTGACCTTTGGATGTGGCCTAAAATGATTCTACACATCCTGGAATGCCCCAGCCCTCTCTGCTACCTAAAGAAGGCCTATCATAGTTATTGGCTTAAAAGACTATTTCTCCACTATACTACTGAAATAACAGGTCAGGGAAAAATATGCCTTCACAGTACCACTTCTTAACCAGTTAAGAGATATCAATGGAAGATTCACCCACAGGGAATATTAAATACCTGTGTCCTGAGCCAATATTTCATGCAAAAACCATTGGCAATAATTCATATACAAATTCTGTAATTTACCATTATATGGATAACATCTTATTAACTGATTCAGAGTCAGATACTTCAGAAAATATGTTCCAAAAATTAAAATTTTGCTTCACTGGGGCTTACAAATCACACCTGAGAAGATACAAAGAGGAGATTCTACTAATTACTTAGGATATAAAATAAGTCTACAAAAAATTAGACCCTAAAAGGTACAACTCTGGAGAGATTGATTATAATACTCTTTTTTTAAGTCTTTACTTATTATGTATACAGTATTCTGCCTGCATGTATGTTTGGATGCTAGAAGAGAACAACAGATCTCATTACAGATAGTTGTGAGCTACCATGTGATTGCTGGGAATTGAACTCAGAGCCTTTAGGAAGAACAGCCAGTGCTCTTAATACCTGAGCCATCTCTCTAGCCGTGATTATGTACTCTTAATGGTTTTCAAAAACTGTTAGGAAACATCACCAGTTTACTGTTTACTACTGGGGTAAAAAAAAATAAAAAGAAAATAAAAAGATGAACTATTTGACCAGTATCCTAGAAGGAGGGCAAGTATTTAAATAGTCAAAGAAAATGATCAGTTGAAGCTGAGGAGAAATTGGTTTACATGGAAAAGAAAATATGAGATTGTGTGAGTCCACAGCTTAACTGAATCCTGGTTATAATACCCTCTAGACTATCACCAACAGGGATCTTAATGCAGAGGGAACATATTATATTGGAATGGATATTTCTACCACATAGGCCAAGTGAAAATTAAAGACATATATGGAGATTTCTCATTTGATTTTCAAAGGAAAATAAAAGCTTCATCAACTGACAGGAATGGATCCAGCAGAAATTGTAGTACCTTTAACTAGTGAGGAAATTTCCTCTCTATAGAAGGATAATGAATATGAGCAAAAAGCTTGCAACAATTTTTTGAAAAGATTAACAACTGCTATCCCAAAAGCAAAGGAACAGAATTCATAAGAAGAACCAGTTAGATTAATCCTCACATTGTAAGGCAAATACCAACCTCTGGAGTCCCTACATTCTATATTAGTGCAAATAAATCAGAAAAGGCAGGTTATAAATCAGGAAAGTTAAGTAAAAAAGGTTCAAAGCCTTTACTATTCTATACAAAAGTCAGAATTATATGCCATTCTTATGGTATTAATGAACTTTAGAGAACCCCTCAACATAGTTACTGACTCTCAATATGTAGAAAGAATTGATTTACATATTAAAACTGATAACTTTATTTCTGATAACATAAATTTAACTTCACTATACAATTTCAGGAAATTTTTCAGGTATATATACATACATACCTATTGGTACCAATATTCTCTACAGGGTAAAAACTATCATTGACTAATAGCCATATATTTTACCTCTAATGAAAATTATGATCCCAACTCAGTTACAAATCAAGCTAGCTTTGGAGTTGGATTGTGTAGCTCTCTTCTTCTTTAAACCCAAGCATGTTGTTAAAAAAAAAAAAAAAAAAAAAACTAAGAGATTCTGTCTCATATCAGAAAAGCCATCTACTGTGGGACAGAAAAAAAAGCCAGTATCTAGGGACTACTGTTCTCATAATTCTATTTCTCTCCATACTATTGTTAGCTATTTGAAACCTTTAAAAAAATACAATGCTTTCCTAAAAGTTTAAACTTTCAATTTTGATATTAATAATATTTTTCACAGTAAACAACAAATTCTCCTAACAGCAATCTCTGAAGGAATAGGGTCCTACCACAACGATTCTACCTGGTTCACTATGATACCATTGAGTTGATGTACACCTCTCAATGATTTGCTTTGGACTACAATTAATTGTTCAGGGCAGTTCCAAGATTGCCCTGGCCCTTGGGTAAAGTCAACGGAGAACCTGGAGGAGGGGAGTGAGAATGAGGGGGAGGACAAGAAAGACGCAAAGGATGAGGGCAGGACAAGAGATCTGATCAAGCCCCATTTATTAAGAGAATGAACTGAGTATATATAGGGTGAAAGGGTTGGTTATCACTCTTGCTACTAACCTTGAAAAGAAAGTTACAGCTGCAGGAGGAGGAAGGTAGTTGAGATTATGAGAGGTTCACTCCCAGCAAGAAGTTGTAAATAAGATCTGCTACTGGCCTCATCCTGTTAATTGCCAATGAATCATGAGATGTGACCTTGGGTCAGAGTTAGGCAAAGCTTTGCTCTCCACACAGGATGACTTACTAAGATTATCCATCATATTATACCTCTAACCAGAATTTCAACTAAGCCTTACCCAGTACTCTGAGACTGGCTACAAATGTTACAGCAAGTCCTGTGAGACTTAATCCACTGTTTGGGTTTTTCACAGGCCTCCACAGACTCCCTACCCACCTCTAGACAGCAGGAAGCAATTCTAAGAAAGTGACACCCACTCTCCCTACAGGTTTTTTTCCTCAGTGTTGTGGATAATGGTCATCTGTTAGTGGTTAACTATAAATTGTATTAGGATTGCAACAATAAAGTTAGACTCAGCAATTTCCTTTGGGAAAGAAAAAGGGAACAGCTAGAATAGGGTATTAAGGTAGATTATTATATTTACTTGTAAACTAATCAAGCAAATTTTAAGCCTTAAATAATTTTCACTAGTATGGATTCTTATGTATTGATACAAATATGAAATTATTTTTCTATTTCTGTTTAAGATAAGCTGTATATTGATGCAAATTCAAATCTATATTTGCCATATTGTGCATATACTCATACTTCTGTTTAGGATATTTTGTATATTGATACATATTAAGGATATTGTTTTCATTTTGCACTATACGTTTCTATCTCTGCTTAAGATATTTTGTATGTTGTCACAAACTCAAAGTCATTGTCCTCATACTGTACGTCTGCTTACAGATTGTCTATTTTTACAATAGTCTTAAGTCTTATAGTCTTTAAGTTATTTAGATTCATGAGAATTACAGATTATAGTAACCCATGTTAGTCATAATTATAGTCATGTTAATTAGGTTTTCTAGATATATAATAACCTGTCAGACAGGTAATCTTTAAATACTTCATATACTAGAGAATATGGCATTTAAATGTTTTATTAGCTCAGAATTCAGATGCCATGAGACACGATAGTCCCTGACAGCACTAATCCTTTCCCAAGATGATGTTGGCATCTAAGACACTCCACATAGAGTTTGTCTTCCTCTAGGAAAAAAGTGGCCTGTTGGTAAACTGCCCTTACCTTGGCTGCTGACAGTAAGCATGCTGTCCAATCCGAACCAGCAGAACAAAGGGTAAGAGACTGCTGAACCCTGCCAAGACAGGATAAGACAGTATCTCAAAATATCCTGCATCTGAAAATGGTTTGTCAGGTATTCTAGGACTATAGCCAAAAAAATTGAATGTCCTAACATTGCAGAAAAAGCTTTGGGTAACTGTCCTGGCAGCCAGCTGTTTCTGTCTTCTCTTAATAAATGTCAGAAGTTGCTTACTCAAGTAATAATGTTTCCTTTCTCAGGTCTTTCATGGACTAAGACTAGATAGTTACAGTTAAAACCAGCTTGTATCTTAGCTAAGAGCATATTAGGTTCTAGATTCAGATTCTTCAGGACAGGACAGCTGTTGGAGTAACCTCTGTATTCGCACTTACCAATGTTCGGACATTTAGTGTATGTTTGTGCTAGATGTTGTTCTTGTTGGCTGTAGTTTCATTTTGCTTATGTAATTGCCTTTTCTCTCTCCCGGACATCACCTGACAATTGTTCCTACTGAATATAGCTTTATAGTTAGGTAGAACTTTCTTATTTAGACAAAAGGGAGAGATGTAGTGGAGAGCAGCAATTTCCACTTTGACTTTTAGGTGTGGCCTTTGGTCAGTAATCTGGAGAGCACCTATGGCCCCAGGGCACTAGTATTTGGGGCGTGGCCAGAGGGCCAGTTTAAGATCCAGAATACAAGTTTGCAGGCTCTCTCTCTACACACGCACGCACGCACGCACGCACGCACGCACGCACACGGAGGAGAGAGTTCAGCTTTCCAGGAACATCGTAACTACTCACCCTCTTGTATCAGTAGTGCTCTCCTTTGAACCCCTTATTAAATAAACAATCTTTCTCAGTTACTCATGATTTTCTCACTATAGGAGTTGATCGGCTTGCCATTCAAAACAACAGTAATACCAACACCATAAATTCATTCAACTAACTGCCAATTTAAATTTTATTATTTAGAAACATGGTCTCACTATGTATAGCTGACCTTGGCCCCAAACTTAATATGGTTTCAAGGCTGATCTTTAGTTTTCAATCCTCCTGCCTCAGCAACCCTCCCACCACCCCACCCCCTGGGCACTACTATACTAGGTTCCAATTTCAAAATCTCATTCATCTTCTTGAATAGTCCAGAAAAATTAGGTGACAGGGAAAATGGCAATGTGATGGTGTAGTATGAGGTTTCTGGCCCTGACTTTCAGGCCTAGCCTCTAGGTTTTGGCCTGCACACCCACAGACCCACTCAGAGACACACAGACGCTTTCAATAGTTTTAGGTTGATCAGCCTCAGGCCCAGGCATATCACTTGCTAACTCTGTACGCTTCATCTAACCCATGATTCTTCCTGTTCAACCATGCACCTTTCTTTAGAGCAGCATGATTGTCCTCTGCTTTTTCTGGCTTCTCTCTGGTGTTCTGCTCTGTGCTTCCTGTTCTCAGAGTTTTTCTTAGTCTGGTAGCCCCGCCTACACTTCCTGCCTGCCTTTGGCCAATCAGCACTTTTTATTAAACCAATGAGTGGGACAATTATTTACAATGAAACAACATAATCTCCCACATGATGGTGCTCATAATACCTGATTTAATTGCCTTTTAATTTGTTCACTGAAATTGGTTTGTTTGTCACTGAACATTTTTTGGATGGATGTCTCAAAAACAAAACAGACAACAAAGGTTTTCTAGAATCCTACCTGAGAAAGCCTCCATTTTAATAACATACAAACTTATAGGTGCTCACTGGAACCTGTTTAAGGTTATAATGGCAGCCCACCTCTAAGTGTTCAAAGGGTCCATCAGATGGGATGTATCATCAAAAGATTTTATTACCTTCCGGTTATGGAAATTATAGGTTTGGGACCCATGCCAATTATACCAACCAATGCAATGGTAAGGTCTGGTATCTGGTGCTAAAATTCCTTCCAAGGGAGAGACATACACAACATCTACCCCTCCCACTAAGGTCCCAACAACATACTGAAGCATGAGTTTACCAAAGTTCATTCTGAGGAGCTAATGAGTTTACTGGACATAGGCAAGGGGTTATCTACAGGGTATGAGTGCTCCTGACCTAAAAGACCACACCAGAAAGTTTTTACTTTTCTATAGCTGCACAGATGGAGCCCCCCTCCCCCTAATCTTCTCTGGTCTTTACTCTCTATCCTCTCCCTTAGGCCATGTGCAGTAGGAAAGAGTTACATACAACAGGTGACTGAGAGTGGCTGAATACTCGGGACAGAGTTCAGTGACTCCTGTGTGACATATGTAAATAGTCAGCAACCTAGCTTGGATAATCTTTGGCAACTGTGCATAGCAAAACTCCAGAATATGGAATCTGTTTGGCTCAGAAGATAATCCTGTACAATTGTCTTCAAAGTCATAACTCTAGAACTACAGACTACTGGATTACACACTCCAATGACCTAATCTGGCATTTTAAAGCCTTCAGAAAGACAGAAATTTCACTGGCAACAAGATAAAGTAAAATAGTATCACCAAAGGCACTGTATGAAACACTACCATACTATGCTACATATGTCCTCCTTTGGGCATAGCTGGAGACCATCTGCCTCTGCTTAATGAACACTTCCTGGGAGACTGGGAGTTTGTATTCCATAAAGTTGTTTAACACCTGACAGTTGGCTGAGCCAACTGGTAATAGGATAAATGGTAACAAATTGGCAGAGTCCTTAAGATAGAATCTTCCAATTGATGTCACAAATGTCTTAAATATCTTCAGGACTTGTCTTTTGTTGCTTATTGTTGCAAATGAGTCAGCTGCAACTCCAAACAATGTATCACATTCAAGCCTGAGGAATCCTATAACTTGATTGGTAGATCCCAGTCTAGCATCCTGCAGTTTCTGGGAGTGGAGGATAAATGTGGTGGTGCTGGTCTCAGACATGATACATGGAGATCACCTTTAATGTAAAAAAGGTTACTTGTAGCATAAGTAAACTGGAAAGCCAGATTCAACTTGGAAGCAGATCTTTACCTCCTGAGAGATAGAAGTAATTGGGCACAAAATGGCAACTAATCACTGTATGAAAAGAGATTATTCCCTGGTGCTCACCACTTCTTCTCCCAAACCCTCTTTGCTTCTTCTGTTACTAGAATCTGAGGACCTCCAGATTTCCTGTAAGCCTGTCAATCCAAAGGGACAAAGGGAAGGCCTTGAGGAAGCCTCACCTCTGCTTTTTTTTTTTTTTTTTTTTTTTTTTTTTTTTTTTTTTTTTTTTTTTTGAGACAGTGTTTTACTATGTAGCCCTAGCTGGCCTGGAACTGTAGTTGTTGTAGTCCAAGATGGCTAAGTTTACAGAGAACAATCACTACATCTGGCTAGACTAGGGCTTTTTAAAACTTCTCCCACTACTAGCCCTTGTTTTATTTTGTTTTTCTGAGACAGGGTTTCTCTGTGGAACAGCCCATCTGCCCTGGAACTTGCTTTGTAGACAAGGCTGGCCTCGAACTCACAAAGATATGCCTGTCTCCACCTCTCAAGTGCTGAGATTAAAGGTGAGCGCCACCATGCCTAGAAAGTAGTAGCTCTCTTTTAACCTGATAAATTCTTATGGAACTTTAGATATGTAAGTATATAAAACAGGTGTAAAAATCATAATCTACAATTTTATTTCAGAACAATTTTTTGGTATACATATAATTTTATCATTTATGGTGGTTTGAACAAAATGGTTCCCACAGACTCAAAAGGAGTGGCACTATTAGGAGGTGTGGTCTTCTTGTGTGAGAGACGTCAAAATTTCCCCCATTTTACAACTGGACCTAGTTTCTGTCTTTTAAGAGCAAAGAAGTTTCAGTTTTTAAACAAAAGGGCTATTAATCAAACCACACCCCTAACAGCAGGAATGAGAGAGAGAGAGAGAGAGAGAGAGAGAGAGAGAGAGAGAGAGAGAGAGAGAGAGAGAGAGAGAACAAGGCCTGAATCAGCCCCACAATGTCTCAAGGATAAATCCTGCAACCAGCTCTCCCTTCTGAGTCATACTCGGACTTGCCCAAACTTGCTTAAGTTATGTCTAAAAATGATAAAACTGAACCTCATCCAATTAAAACTATACTAATGTAACTGCTGCTTGCTTGATCAATTATGTTTGAGATGACTTAATTGTTCCTGAAACTCCCCTAGCTGTGCTTAAGAGGAGCCTGAATGCTCCTATCAGGTTTTGTACAAGTGACCAACCCCATGCTAGTTGTCATGGGCATAGTGTCTCTTCACAGCAATAAAAACTCTAAGGCACCATTTATTAACAGGCTGAAACCAATCTGCATACTAATGGCACTGATGTGCTGAGTATTGATATTACAATATGTAGAGCATCTTCAATGTTTTTCAGAGTTGATGTGATTTTTTGATTTTATAATACCTTCCATAAATATACAATATTAAATGATAGATGTATATCTGGGACTATTTCAAAATTGTTGGAAATACTGTCCTAATGCCAAGTTAAAATCCAGTCGGTGCTTCAGTATGAAACTCAAATCTGTAACTCAGTCCCCAAGTTTTGAAATCAAACATTCTAACAATACAATCCAAAAATAACCTAATTTGATATTTTTGATGATGTGTGGAGGTAAAAAAAAATGTTGTGTCTGTTTTCTACAATTAAAACTTGATTTCCACAACAGCAGATAATTTTGTGCACAATTAAGACACCGCAGTTTGAAATATACAATTTGTCCGCAGTCTGAGCCAAGGTGTTTGGGGTAGCGTTGGTTTGGCATGTACTAGGGAAAATGAACATGATATATCTTCAAAACCGAGGTTGGCTGGGCATAATGGTGCACACTTTAATCCGAGCATTTAAGTGGATCTCTGTGAGTTGAGGCCAGCCTGATCTACATAGTATGTTCCTGGAGAGCCGGCTCTACATAGAAGGACCTTGTCTCAAAACAAAAACAAAAACAAAACAACACCCCCCCCAAAAAACAAAACCAAAAAACAAGGCTACATTAAAGCTGCATAATTCTATGGGCAAGCACTGACTGAAACACCTCCATTCATCATACTGTATCAATTTTTAAGTTGATTGTTGATAACTTTGCATTCAGGAATTTTTTACTTTTGCCCAATTCTTTACAACTTCTCTATTTGGTTAGCCTGTCCCACATGGAGTCACAATCCACGGTTTAAGGTGCTGTGGCCTAAATAAATAATTTTCTTATGGCCATTGGCTGATTGAGAACTGGTGTTTCTTGCATGTGAGTTTCAAAGCCAATAGATATAATAAATGTTTATTATTTCACTCAGGATTTATTCCCAAGTATAGATGGGCAGCAAATCTTAGAAAAATGTATTTCCTCATAGTTATTATAATAATTCAGATTAAAGAATATATTCTTTAAAAATTTTTTTAGTCAGGATCATGCTATAAAGCCCCTGGTTGGCCTCCAATTGTCTGTCTTCTGGCCTCAGCCTTCCAAGGACTAGAATTACAAGTACAGAAAACTGTCTAACAACTGTGATAGTTGTGACCTTTATCTTATTTATTGTTTTATATTTCTTTACCCAACAAAGAGGGATGTTACTGAACAGCACACCTCTCTGGAAAAGAAGAAGACAGCAATTTAAAACTATACATAACAGCAGGGCTGAGGAAATAGTTCAGCTGGTAAAATACTTACCAAGCAATCACAAGGACTCAAGTTTGATCCCCACAACCCATGTGAAGAGGTCAGGCACGATGACGCTCACTTGTTATTCCAGTACTAAGGAGATTACACTCGAGGATCCTATCCCTAGGCCTGGCAAGTCTAGCATACTTCATAAACTCCAGGAAGATGAGAGGCCCTTTCTCATAAAACAAGATGAGTGCATACACATA
Organism: Phyllotis vaccarum; assembly: GCA_033318265.1. Taxonomy (NCBI): domain Eukaryota; kingdom Metazoa; phylum Chordata; class Mammalia; order Rodentia; family Cricetidae; genus Phyllotis; species Phyllotis vaccarum. The sequence continues at coordinate 10,892,383 of JARWLC010000011.1, read as the reverse complement.
TACACACAAGCATATGTTTAAGTAAATAAGCCACATGGACTCAAGTTGATATATTTGTTCAAGGCCAAATCAATTCTTATAAGAAGTGCAAGATTCTAGCTGAGTGATGGTGGTGCACACTTTTAATCTCAGCACTTAGAAGGCAGAAGTGGCAGATAGCTGTGAGTTTCAGGCAAGCCTGATCTACAGAGTGAGTTCCAGGACAGCCAGAGTTTTTAAACAGAGAAACTCTGTCTCAAATAACAAAAAAGACATTCTGAATCTGACTGCCTGTGGTCATGTTAGAGGAGCAGCAGGTGGAAAGTGAAGTTCAAAGTGTCAGCCTACCAGGAGGAATGTTGTATGAAGTTTCTGATCTGTCTGGCCTGTAGTCCAGACCCTCAGATCCGCAGACCTGGTGTTCCACAGAAACATACAGACGCTTGTATTAATTTTATGCTGACCAGTCTATGATTTTGGTATATTGCTAGCTAGCTTTTGCTCTTAAACTAACCTATGATTCTTATCCTGTTCAGCCATGTGGCTCTGTACCTTTTCTCAGAGCAGCATAGTTGTCCTCTGCTTCTTCTGGCTTCTCTCTGGTATTCTGCTCTGTTCTTCCTTTTCTCAGAGTTTTCTTAATCTGGTAGCCCCACTCACACTTCTTGTCTGCCTTCAGCCAATCAGCATTTTTATTAAATCAGTAGGCAGGACAATTATTTACAATGGAACAGAACACAATCTCACTACAGAGGAAATTTCCTGATGGGTGAATCTCAGATAGGCAAGGCCCCAAGACCATAGACCCAGGAATATCTTTTGCTTCTGCTGTGCCTTTACATGTTTGCCACTGCCATCTTTCTTTGATATCTGGCATAGTGTGAATGGGTGTGAGGGGATCCCCACTGCCTGTAATGTGGTGTGTTTATCTCATGGAAACATACGTCTATGGGGCATTTTTTTACCTGTGGATTATTATGAAGATGATTCCTTCATAAACTGTACTGTCTAATTGATGGTAATAATGTTAGTTTAAATATAGGTTTGATGATAAAAAACAAAACAAGAAAATGTCACACATCTAGATCACATGAGTTTCTATTGAGAAGTCATAAAGGCTGTAGTTTAGGTTAATAATTAAGAAAAACAATTGAGTCCCAGTGGCCCAAGCTAGCCTAAATTTTTTTACTCTTAATGTTGGGAGATGTGTTCATGGGTTCCAGAGTGCATCATAGCTAAAACAAAGTTTTAAAAATAACTTAGTAGAACAAAATATTTTTGTTAAATATCTTTGAGTTGGAAAACCCAAGAAGACAATCTAAAGTTCTAGAAAGACTCATAGTTGAATGAGAAACTCTTTAAAGTCAGGGAACAAAAACAAAGCAGCCCAATTATCATTAGCTGATGTCTTTCTTGCTAGGACTGGCTGACGACCAAAGGTAATGATTAATTCCTCATATGCATTTCTGCCCTCAATCTCCTGATATATATATATGTATATATATATACATATATATAATATATTATATATATAGCTATTAATATATAATAAGTATATAACAAATATAATATATAATAAAACTATTAACTTTGGGGTATGCACCCTAAAGATTTAAAGTAGAGCTAACTGACTCTTTTTCATACATAAAATTTTAGATTTGTGATTTCTTTAAGATTCCTTATAAGATTACATCTCAAGATCTGTAGTAATTAGTCCTTTCTTTGTAACTGCAAAATGCAGCTCGCGAGTAAAAGACCTGACCGAGAAGAACATCTTGCTTTCTTACACACTGATAATGTATAACAAATTGCTTGGTGTGGCTGTACTGGATTCTTGGGATAATTCGTTTTTCATCTGTAATATATAAAATGTTTAATCATGTAAGGGGTACAGAAAACATGCTGTTTTTTTACTTGTATTCATTGTAGTCATTCACTTGAAAAACAGAATGTAATCACATTGTAACTTATATTGCCTGAAAGATTTTGCTGGAGTATATAAGCTGTAGGGGAAAGAATAAATCAGAGTTAAATGGGTTAGAAGAAAAACAAAAGTGAGAGAATTAGAAAGAAAACATCCAGACTGAGCAATTAGGAGGAGAACACAAGAGAGTTGGAAGGAGGAGGGAAACATCAGAGACACGGAATCAAGAAGGCAGAAGAACAAAGAAGGAGCCATCAGGAGGGTGTGGACACATCAGCTCCTTGGATCTCCTTCCAGTCCTGTGCTGGAGGCTGGTCCCCTGGGCAGCTCCACCTGACTAACAGTGGCCATAACTGACCCTTTCCTGACAACACAGCTGATGCCTTACGTAGGAACTGTTTTTAAGGCATCAGAGCCAAGTTGGCTATATTTTTGAACTGATATGAAACAGCCATTTTTAAGGTGAAGAATAATAATATAGAGATCTTCATTCAGTTTGCCACCAGTCTTTGGATATTGTTTCTTAGTTCAAGAGGGAAAAAAATCAGGGCACAGTTATAATCAAATCAAAGCAAAACCAAATTCCAATTGTCCAGTGGCTGGGATCCACTCACAATGTTCTGGACTCCTCGAAAGGACTTGTGTCTCTTCTCCAGCTGTCTTCTGCAGCACACACAGCTTGTCCCGCTGGCTCCAACACCACTGCTGCTGCTGTTTTTGGTGGTCAGCCCATGGTACTGGCATCTGCAGAACACTGGGGTCTTCTTGCTGCAAATGGGCACACTTTCAACATAGTGTTTCATAGGGTCTCTTCACGGTGCCAAGCCTCAGTTTTGTGACTCCTCCAATCCTGGGCCTTCACATGCCACTGCACTTTCACCAATGGCTTTTCCTGGCTTCTCACAGTGCCAAGCCTTAGCTGCTCTCCATGACCCCTCCATGTCTTCAAAACCAATACCACCAGGGTAACTTCTACACATTATCAAGTCTACCTGCCAGCACAAAGTACAACCTTGACCATCTCTGGAATGAAGCTTCTCTGTGCTCTCAGGAAGCACTTTCCAGAAGACTGCACCTCAGTGATGCTGGTCTCTTCTTGATAACCACTAATTTCTTAACTCCAGCCAACTAGCATCAAGTATCCCAGAAAAGCAGTTTTGTTTTAGTTATTCTGCTATCTTGTTCATCGCAGCTGATTCTTCAACCCCAGATAACCAGAACCATCTTAATTACAAATAAGAAATGGTATCAGTCTTTAAACTTCCCTCTGGAATTTTACAAGCCAGGCCTCTACCTTCTGCACTGCCCTCAACATTCTTATCTTCCAAACTCTTGCAGAATATCTCTTAACACTCAATGACTCTTATAGTCCAAACACTCAATGCTTTTCTAGTCCAAAGTTCCAAAGTGCTCTTAACACTCAATGGCTCTTCTAGTCCAAAGTTCCAAAGTGCTCCCCAAACATGTTCAGGTCTGTCACAACAATACCCTACACTCTGGCACAAACTTGTCTTAGGTTCTCCACTGCTGCAACAAAGCACCATGACCAAAGAGCAAGTTGGGGAGGGAAGAGTTTATTTGGTTTACACTTCAGTATTGCTGTTCATCACTGAAGAAAATCTAGGCAGGCATTCAAACAGGGTAGGATTATAGAGGCAGGAACTGATGAAGAGGAATTCTGCTTACTGGCTTGCTTCTTCTAGCTTCTTCAGCCTGCTTTCTCATAGAATTCAGGACCACCAGCCCAGGGATAGCACCACCTACCATGGACTGGGCCCTCCCTCAATGACCACTGGCCTTATAGCAGGATGTCATGGAAGCATTTCCTCAACTGAGACTCCTTCCTCCCTGATACTCTACCTTGTGTCAAGTTGATACAAAACTGGCCAATACAGGTATTAAAGAGGCTTTGTTGTGTATCGGTTGAATTATACCATGTTGTTTTGAATGAACAGTATTTCCTCAATGATAGATTTATCAAAAAATGTAAAGGCACTGGGATAGGTAGAAGAACTGAATTTAAGGCTACCTTACCCTGAAGTTTGATGTTGGCACCGCAGGCCCAATAGTCCTGAAGGAAGGACACAGAGCAACTCAAATGCCTGAATGGAGCTAACCTTTCCAGATGAGCCCAGCCACAACTCTGCAGCTATCTTGGTTCTTACATCACTACCTATTGCAGTCAATAAACAGCTGGTCAAGTGACAGAATCTACCCAAGGTGAAGCAACTTTAAAGCCACTAATGGGTTCAGTGAGTTACAAAGCCACAGCTGTTCTTAGTTCCTGCTGGAATGAAACTTGAGTAAGAGGAAGTAGGTTGGTTAGTAGAGAACGGTAGAAAGTACATCAATCTGAAACATATTTCAATTCTTGACACTTTACAGCACATTGGAGTCCTTCTAGCTCACTGCCTGAGAACAATTGTTTTCTGGTCTGTTTTTACTAAGCTTCTGTTCTTGCTCTCCTAAAGAAGAAACTGAGTTAAAGAACATGAATGAGCCTTAATCTAGGCTGGTTTCCTCTCTCCTGGGCCACTTTGGTGATTTCTCAATGAACAGTCTTGCCCTCTATATTCTATCCTTTGTCTTCTAAAAAACAATTTGATCATGTCCATGCCTCTGTACATAGTTTGTATTTAGAAAAAATACAAGACTGGTAATACAGTAGTTCACAAGGGATTGCTTCATCTAGTCTCTGCAGGCTCTTCAATTTGTCTTGTGCTGTGCCCTTGCTTCCTGATTGGTACAGTCCAAACACATTAGTTTTTCAAGTCCTAAAATCTGGTCTTTACCCAGCTAACACTTTTGTACTCTTCTTGGTTCCACAATGATGAACCTCTACTTCCTCCCTGAGTATTTTCACACAACTAGCCCTTCCCACTTCCCCTCAACCAATATTCAGTCAGTATTCTGCTTATTTGTTTTCTGCTGCTTTATCAGATTGCAAATTATTTTCTTCACTTCTTTTTTCCTGCCAACTAAATGTCAAAATACGGATATTATCTGCCTTGTCTACAATTATGCTTCCAACACGCTGATTACCTGTGAAGTGATTAAATACTGAATAAACAAACGGTATTTGGTCATGCTGCCATGATCAGATAGAATTAAATGCTAGGGAGTAAGGTTGTAAGTGCTTACCTAGCATTCACTGGGCCCTGCATTCAATCCCTAGTACTGAAAAGAAGAAGGAAAGGAGAAGGAATGGTAGAGTGTGCGTCGCTAATCCCAGCACTCAGGAGGCAAAGGACGGAGGACTCTCTATGAGTTTGAGGCCAGCCTGGTCTGCAGAGCAAGTTCCAGGACAGCCAGGGCTACACAGTGAAACCCTGTTTTGAAAAACAGAAAAAACAAAGGAAGGAAGGAAGGAAGGAAGGAAGGAAGGAAGGAAGGAAGGAAGGAAGGAAGGAAGGAAGGAAGGAAGGAAGGAAGGAAGGAAGGAAGGAAGGAAGGAAGGAAGGAAGGAAGGAAGGAAGGGAGAGATTTAGTACTTCTGGGAGTTTTGAAAAGTGTTTTATTTGTTTGTTTTGAAAAAAAGGATACTAAATTACTATTTCATAAGACCTTAGAGATAAAGATTTATAAGTTACATATCTATCTGAAAATTTGCACTGAAGATGTAGTTCAGTGTCTCAGCACTGTGTGCACAAGCATGTGTTCAATCTTCACCATGTCTTTAAGTCTTCTGTGGGTCCCCATTGCTCTTAAGATGAAGTCCAAATGTCTGATCGTTTCCTAATGCAGCTTGAATCACCTGCTGTTGAATTACCTATTGGATCACATCTCTCACCACAACCTCCTTCATCCCATCTTATTTTATGACTCAGTTGCTATTTTAGGGTCCACTCAGAAGGTATTTTAAACACAAGCAACGTGATAAATGGAAGTGCTAAAAAAAAAAAATTAGAAGAGTAAAAAGATATGTTTCCCCAGAGATTTAGAGCTGCATGAACCTGGGCTGGAGAAATGTGAAAATGATACTTCTTAGCCTTGGCAAACAATGCTGCCTGTGCCTGCTGTGCGTTGAACAGAATACAAAGGGATCCACCATCGTTCCTATCACTGCCAGTGAAGCTGTTGTTTCTGACACTCAGTGGAGATGCTAGCAATGTGGCACATACACATACCCAGCAAACACCCACCACCATCTTCCTACACTGCTTTCTACTGGTAAAACCTGGCCAATAGCCAGTTGGCAAAGAGATCTGAGAACTGTAACTTGCTGGCATTTTGTCCCCTGCAATGCAGAAAAAAACAGAATTGGAGTTGATTGCCAACAGACAGACTACTGGCATTGCTACACCAAACATTTTTGCATCCCAGACACTTGCCATGCTGTTTCCCTTATGGGAAGTTCTTCTGTCTGGATTTACACTCACAAGCTGTCCTCCTACTCGGCCGTGCTTTTTTCCTGCTTGCTCGAGTTTTCAGTGTAGATGTCACATCTTGTAGTGTTCTTCCCTTTCCTCTCCTAGCTCAATGAATTCCCATTGTTCTGCAGTCTTAAAATACCCTGTATCATCCTTCTTTAGCACTCATTACTCTGGCGTGGTTTGGCTTATTGGAAATTACAAAGTGTCTGGATACTGTATTCTATTGTCTTGTCTTTAAGTTTTTTGACTACAAATGAAGTAGTAAAAGCTGCTAAAATACATTTGATCATAAATGCTGCTGGATTAGCCCAACCTATATATCTTATAAATGAGTTGACTTTAAAGTTGAAATAAAAAAGATATGTTACTTTGAAGAAGAGGTTTTCATTTTATTTCCACGGAAAATGAGAGGCTGTAGATTTACTCTGGTTAAAGAAAATAAAGTTTGATAGAGGAAGACCCCCTGAAAAGTCCTCAATGGAAATGGATGACCCAGATGATTCAGCATTTCAGAGCTCCTCTGTTGCAGTTTCCTCTGAGCTCTGCATCCAGAACAACTTCAAAGAAACTGGCTGAGATGACCCAGCCTTACAGACTACTCCACTAAATACTTGTTCATAGTCCTAAATTTTTCTTTAGGTCCTCATGGGATTGCCAGAGCCTCCATCCAGCAGGAAGTAGCCTGGAGAACTATGTCCCCTTTCCCCCCAAAATGGATGTTTATCTTTGTTTACAGTAATAGTGAAAAAATACACAGAGAAAATTAGATTTGGGGTTCTTGTTTTTAAAAAGAAAAAAAAAAGGGAGAAGGAATGTAGTGGGATTGTGTTCTGCTCCATTCTAAATAACTGTCCTGCCTACTGGATTTAATAAAAAATGCTGATTGGCTAAAGGCAGACAGGAAGTGTGAGCAGGGCTGACAGACAAGAAAACTCTGATATAGGAAGAACAGAGACACCAGAAAAGCCAGCAGATGTAGAGGACAACTATGCTGCACTGTTAAAAGGTACTGAGCCACGTGGTTGAACAGGATAAGAGTCATGGGTTAGTTTAAGAGCAAGAGCTAGCAATATGGGCCAGAGCCATACACTGATCAGCATAAAATTAATACAAGCGTCTGTATGTTTCTGTGGGTCAGCGGGTCTGAGGGTCTGTGGGTCTGTGGGTCTGTGGGTCTGGACCACAGTCCAGACAAGCCAGAAACTTTCTACCACACTCTAAAGGTTAAGAAGAGTCACACTGGTTAAGTGTGTAATCATAAGGGCAAACTGAAAATGGCAGACAAGCTGATCATAGCAGAATCATGGTTTTCCATAGAGGCATATAAACAAATAACAATAGCCAGTCATAAGGAATAATCTGAAGTAAACTCATTCCTATCTGCTACATATGGGAGGGGCACAAAAGCATAATCCAAGAACAATTCCATGTTCTTGAAAAAACTTAAGTCATAAGACTCTTGGTTTCTTGGAGATTTCTCACAAACACTCAGAAGTCTCCTTGCAGAACTCCATTCTTAGACTGTGTTCTAACTTGCCACCATGCCCAGCTCCTTAGAAATGTTCTCACATGTTCTAAAAAGAATGGCTAAAACATAGTGAGGGAAAAGATGGATGTAAAATATTTTTTGTTGCCATGGTTTTTCAGACAGGATCTGAAATAGTTCAGGGTAGCCCTGAACTCAACTATGTAGCCAAGGTTGGCTTTAAACTTCTGATTTTTCTGTCTCTACCTTGCCAGAACTGATTGGAGACATGCACCACCATGTCCTGTTTATGTTCTGGGGCATCGAACCAAGGGTCTCTTGCATGACAAGCACTGGACCAACTGGGCTACATCCTAGGCCCTGAACTTGAAATATACATCAACATTTAAATAAAGAATATTTCAGGTTTTTGTTAGTCCTTGTGTTTATTTTTATAGGGGAAATATCAACTGGGTTTCTAAAAGGCCTCCTGGACACAGTTTGGAGATTAACTGTAGATAAGCGTGAATTGACCAGAGTTCTGGGAAGATGACACTACCAGGGCAGTGGTTGTGTGGATGTAAGGAAAAACAATTGGACTCACAAAGCACAGTGAAAGGAGGGTGGATCTAAGAGTGAGCATAAAATTCAGAGTCAAAAATCTCTGATATTTTTTTTGACCTAAACAATTTAATGACCAGCCAGGAGAGTGTATCATTCTGTGACTTAGGGAAGGTGTGGCAGGACAGAGCAGCTCCTGCTAAGGCCAGCTGGGAGACAGAGTTAGCTGGCTGTGCTTTGAAAACTGTAATTTACCTCAGGAGAATTCTTCAGTTATCAGTCTTAACACTTCAAAGAAATTATTGTTACTAATTGTGTTACCTGTGTGAGGGCAGCTAGGCTGACAGGTGTGGTCTGATACCCTGGTGTACTCTCTTGATTGCATTTTTGGTTGACACAGTAAGAAAGCAACCAAGAGATAAGTTAAATATATGTACTAAGGTTTCAGCTTTAAGCATTTCTATAATCCTAGCATTGGGAAGCTTAGGTAGGAGGATGACCATGAATGTTTGGCCAGCCTGGGCTACCTAGGGTATAGAGACTTTATCTTAAACAAACAAACAAGAATAGACTCTGATGCCATCTTTAATTTCTTTGGTTTTGAACCCCAAAATTCTCTCATTTCAGGCCAATCTTCACTTCTCACCTAAGTGTTTAAGCATCAGTAACTGGAAGGAGAAATGAATGGTCAGTGGGCCGAAAGGTCAATATTTGTCTTGGTTAATTTATATTAAAACTAAGAAAAAGATAGAGAAATTGTATATGCTTTGGTTCTCTCTTTCTCTTTTAAATCTTTGTAAATAACCATTGCATGTGGTACAGGAAATTTTAAAGGTTTTTTTTTTTTTCTTTTTTAAGCAGGGTCTCTCTATGTAGCCCCAAGTGTCATAGAATTTTCTATGTAGACCAGACTGGGTTCAAACTCACAGAGACTCACATGCCTCTGCCTCCTGAGTGCTGAGGCTCAGGGCTCGCACCACCACCCAGCTTAACACAGTACAGCATAAGGACATGTTCAGACATAGCTCTGTACTCTCCTCCCCCCACCACTAGTCTCCTTTGTTTTCCTAGAAAGTTTTACTTTGAAAAATAAATTTATTTAACATGTATTATAAAATACATTGCAAACTTTAAAAATCCCATTATTTGTGCTTTCATATGAACATTCACAGTTTTATGTGTCTGCATGAAATCTAGGATCCACATTAAAGAACAAAAAACATGTGCTATTCATCATTTTGAGATGGCTTCCTTCATGGATATGTGTAGCCGGAAGTTTTCCTGTGTCTTTCATCAGCTTGGTCCCAAATAAACACACAGAGACTTATATTAATTACAAAGCATTTGGTCTATGGCTCAGGCTTCTCGCTAGCTCTCTCTTGCATCTTATTTAACTCAACCCATTTCTTTTAATCCATGCTTTGCCTGGTGGCTCGTGGCTTACCTGTGTCCCACTGCATCTTGCCCCCACTCCACTCCGCCTTTCTTCTTCCCCGCTCTCTCTGTTTGAATTTCCTGCCTGGCTGTAAGCTGTCTTACCATAGGCCAAAACAGCTTCTTTATTAACCAATGGAAACAATACTCACAGCATACAGAAAGACACCCCACGTTACATATGGTTATAGTTGAACCCTTTTCTTGCAGATTTCCCTGGATTATGAAGGCATCCTCATTTATTCTCCTCACTTCTTTAATATGCTTCTTGATCTTGTCTCCCCAACCCTGTCCTCCCTCTTTCTCTTAGGTGTTCTTCCCAAGGGCCCTGTCGACTGTACTGTTTTTGGTGCTTCCTAACCTGCTGGCATGAGGATTTGTCTGGAAGATGAATAGCCAACCTTCTACGTGCTTGGTGTGTCACAAGTTGCCTGACCCTCCAGTTGACCCCCTGACCCTATGTCCTGCCTAGTTCAGTAAGTAGTGGGTTTCTCATAGCTCTAATTCCAACTGTTTTGCACACTCTGGTGTCAACAGATCTGACTAGTTTATAGGGTAAAAGAACCCCGGGATGTGCTATGAGAGGCTTGCCTCCCTATGTAGATGTCAGGCCTTCATTCAACTCAATGTCCATCTGAGTGCTACCTGGAAGAGTCTTAGCCAACCAGCTCTATTTGCATATTTAGGTCATTTGGTCCTTTTGTTGTTCTGTAGGAAGTATCTGAGATCCCACACTATAGTAGGACTTTCTCACCCAATATATGATTATGTGATGCATGAAACTGAAGCTTAGCCTGCTTGACAGAAGATGTCTCCTTTGACTCACACCCTAGCATTTCCACAGTGTTAAACAGTTTACATTGTGAATTTACCTTTAAGATGTCAATATTATGTTTTTTTAGTGTGTGTATGAGACATAAGCAGGCATGAGAAAGCTAGAGGAAAACCTTAGCTATTATTCACAGAAATCCCATGTACCTCCTTTCACACATGGCCCTCTCATTGGCCTGAAGCTTGCTGATTTGGTTCCTTTGGCAGGCCAGGAAAAGGATCTCCAGGGATCCCTGTTTCTGCCTCCCCAGTGCTGGTATTACAAGTGCATGCCATGACCCTTGGAATTTTTACATGGCTTCTGAGGATAGAGCTCAGTTCCTCATGCCTGCAAGGCAAGCACTTTACCAACTGAGCTATTTCTCCAGTCCCATTTTGCTTTGCTTTTGATTTTAAAATTATACATGGTATTCTATAAGTCAAACAATACTTAAGGCAATATGTTAGTTGTTGCCCTGAAAAAAAAATCCAACAGATGTAAGAGGAAGGGTTTATTCAGTACATCAGGAGGAAGGCACAGTGTCAAGAGCAGATCACGGCTGTGGCAAAGGAAATAAGAGGGCATTTAGTGAGACCACCTAAGTATTCAAGAAGACTCCAGCCACAACTGTACTATGACATCTGGCCCTACCCATGTTAGTTAGGCCTCAGGGCCCAGAGTTTTCCACAACTTCCCAAACAACACAACACCTGGAGACCAAGCAAGAGGAGTCTGTTCAAATTATAGCACACACAAATAGAGAATTAGGATGTATTTATTCCTTATAGTGGGGCCTCTAGTCCCTTTCCTTGTTATTAATTTCATAGTTTTTGTGTCATTCTAGAAATATACTATACTATACTAGCAAAGTCTATGTATATGTATTATATACATATATGTTAACATAAAGAGCAGAATATCATTATTGTTTTCACTTAATATATTTATTTGATAGATCATTTCATTTATCCACATGTAGATCTCACTCTATGTTTTGGTTGTAAGAGTAGCCTTTAAGAGCTCACTTAGCCATTAAAGGTTAGGCTTACACGAAAATGATAATATCTTACTCTTTAACAGCTCCATCCCAACTACGACTACAGTACATATTAAAACCATGTGGATTATAGTGTTTATAAAGATATATAGATTATATAAAGATACAAATGCATAAGGTGGCAGGGCTGGAGAGATTGTTCAGTGGTTAAGAACACTGGCTACTTTTGCAGAAGACCAAGGTTCAATTCCCAGCACCTCACAGTGGCCCAATTTCAGGGGATAAGATGCCCCAGTCTGAACTCTGCAGGTACTGCATGTACCTAGTATATATATACATACATACATACATATATATATATGTATATATATATGCAGGCAAAACACTCCTACACATATAAATAAATAAATAAATAAATAAATAAATAAATAAATAAATAAATAACATCAAAAAGATATAAGGTGGTGGACAACTTGGAATCACTGTAAAAACCTAGACTGCATTATAGCTTACACTTTGTTGGCAAAGCATTGCATTCATGGAGGGACAGGGCGAGATTTTCCTCAGGAAGCATGTACAGAGTGATGGCCTCTAGGAAATCCTGTCTCTGACCATTGAAATCTGCAATGTGACAATATTTGCAAAAAGTGTCCTTAAACTTAGGGAGGACCTAAATTTTCTTGATAGATATGATTATAATATAAACTATGAAGGAGATTTTTAAGTTGGCACACAGCAGAAGCCACCGCAGAGGAGATGGAAGTAATGTCATTTTGTCCAAAGAATACTTGAAACCACCAAAAGCCCATAGCTACAAGGAAGGACCTGTATCTACAGTCTTCCAAAGGAGACATGGCCTTTCTGACACCTTGGCTTCAGATCTCTCATCTTTAGAACTGTGAGAGAATATATTTCTCATGGTTTCCATAATTCATTACAACAGCCCTAGATAATACAGATTTATATACAAGGAGTCCTGGCCAAATCCTTTCAAAGTATGGCCTTAAATGTATGGCCTGAGTCAAGCTATCAAACTCATTCAGGTTTAGTTTTCTTCATCTTAAAAGACAAGACGAGTAGGCAAAATGATCTTTAAGTGTTTTTCATTTCCAAATGCACCCTTAGGAACCTGAGGCTATACACCCTTGTAAATTTAAAGTAACCAACATCATGGGATTGGAAGGTGATAAACCCACAAACAACTCCTGTTGTGAATCCAGATAAGTGGATGTTCTGTTTGGGTGTGGTGTTTAGTGAATGCTCACAAAATGCAAGCCAGAAGAGAGAAGCCAGAGAAGCTCTGGGGGTTGAAAATGAAGAGATGTGTAAGGTATGAGATAAGGTGATGGGCCTAGAGAAAACTAGACTCAGAAGAACACAAGAAGGAGTGAGAATCCACAACTAAAATCATTGTTTCCTTCAGAACTTGTGTTGTTTGTTTGACAGGCTCCCACTGTGTAGACTTCAGTGTTGATAGATCTTAATAAGAATTCTGTCATGAAGAAATGAGCTTTGACTTTAGTGGGAACACAAAGCCCTTGTCAAGGAGAATGGAAAGCCATCTGGAGACTTAATGTTTAGTTTGTAAACTAGTAGTAACTAAGTATGATGAACACAGGGTGAGGACACTTCCAAAATCATACACAGAGGTGCATGTCTTTAATTGTACAGCATGGGAGGCAGAGGCAGGTGGATCTCAGAGTTTGAGGCCAGCCTGGTCTACATTGTGAGTTTCAGGACAGCCAAGGCTACATAATGAGAACCTGTATCCACACAAAACCCAAATAAAATAAAATTTCGAATCACACCCAGGTCTTGATTACTGGGAACAATGCAAGAGGAGCCAGCAAACTGGCTCTGTGGGTATATGCACTTGCTATACAAATCTCTGGCAACCTGATCAATCCCCAGAACCCACATAAAGGTAGAAGGAGAGGAGCTAACCCCACATATTTGCCCTCTGATCAACATGGTCACTGTGGCTTGTGTACCAACCCCTCCCACTGTGTGTGTGTGTGTGTGTGTGTGTGTGTGTGTGTGTGTGTGTGTGTGTGTGTGTGTGTATGTGTGTGTGTTTAAAAAAAGGAGAGAAGCCAAGAGAAGAAGAGCTGCTAAGGATGCCCCTCAGTAGTAAACTTGCCTAGCCTAGTACAAGACCTAAACTCAATCTCCACCAGGGACAAAAAGAGAGACAGGGTTTAATAACAAACTATCAAAATTAACTTTCTCAATATGGAGAACTAAATTGAACCTTGGATACATGTAATGATTCCAGAAGGGCTAGGACCCTCTTGTTACCACTATTCCAAACAGAATAGCTTGGGAAAAGGGCAAGTATGCTGGATGTACAACACCACTCAGATCTCCCTCTGTGTAGTACGAGGTTTCTGGCCCAGACTTTTGGGCCTAGCCTCAAGGTTTAGACCCACAGACCCACAGACCTGCAGAGACACACAAATGCTTATAATTTGTTTTAGGCTGATTTGCCTAGGCCCAGGCATATAACCTGCTAGCTCTCTACCCTTCATCTAACCCATGACTCATCCTGTTTAGCCACAGGGCTCAGTACCTTTTCTCACAGCAGCATGGTTGTCCTCTGCTTCTTCCGGCTTCTCTCTGGTGTTCTGCTCTGTGCTTCCTGTTCTCAGAGTTTTCTTAGTCTGGTAGCTCTGCCCATACTTCCTGCCTGTCTTTGGCCAATCAGCGCTTTTTATTAAACCAGTGGGTAGGACAAATATTTACAATGAAACAACACAATCTCCCACACCTCTGTTAATAAGAAACTTTTTTGTCTAAATGCTTGCAGATACACAACTGAAGCCAGGCATTGCCCAAGGCCATGTCCTTCCCAGATCTGTGTCCAGTGACTGACAGTCCCAGCGATTGATAGCCACATAGCCAGAGCCAATGTTCTTGACCCCACTGCTCAGGGCTCTTGTGCTCATGTAAAAGCTCCCATAGGGCTAGCCGGGCTAATATTGGTTTCTGTCTTAATTAGGGTGATGTGATGAGACACCATGACCAAGAGCAACTTGAGGAGGAGAGGATTTATTTGGCTTACATATCCTGAATCACAGTCCAATAAGGGAAAACAAGACAAGAACTCGAGCCAGGTGGGAACCTGGAGGCAGAAGCTGATGCGAAGGCTGTGAAATAGTGCTTAACACCTAGAAGCACCCAGGGGAGGTATTCACAATGGACTGAACTCTCCACAGCAGCCATTAATTGAGAAAATGACTTATAGTCTTGCCTACAGCCTGATCTTACAGAGGCCATTTCTCAGTTGAGGTTCCCTCATCTCAGATGACTCCAGCCTGTGTCAAGTTGACTCAAAACTAGCCAGCAGTGGGCATGATGGTGCATGCCTCTAAACCCAACACTCAGGAGGCAAAGGGAGGCAGATCTCTATTGAGTCTGAGGCCAGCTTGGTCTACAGAACTAGTTCACAGACTGCCAAGGCTACACAAAGAAACCCTGTCCAGGAAAAACAACAACAGCAAACTAGCCAGCAAAGTCACTTTAACCTGCTAAACTCAAAGACTGTCTTATCCTCAGACCCGACCCACTGGCTTCTGTAACCAAGACAATGGTACAGCCACCTCAGGAGCTCTGAGCCAAAGTGCCTTATGCTGAAGGCCATGAGCTCTACCACCAGAAAAACCAGACTCCATCCTGTCTCTATTCCCAGGACATTATGCTAAGAAAGGCTCTGACTGGCCTAGTTTGGGTCTGGCCTACCTCCAGATCATGGAATAATCAGTGTTCATACCATTCAGTGGCCATTTATTTGGAAATGGGAGGGATGACAATTAGTAATCAGATACAGAGATACAGGGTTGCGGGGATTTTGAACTCACTGACAGCTTTATCTTATCACTCTTTCCATTTTTATTCAGATATCTCATTTCTCCAGAGTCTGGCTTAAGGCCTCCAGAGATAAACAAATACATCTTGCTATAGGCTTTGTGTAAGGCCTATGAACCACTTTGCTGCAAGTGGACTGGGTCAAATAGGAAATGCTGACTGATGAACTAATGAACGAAGGGACACCTATGCTATAGATATAGTCCAGTTGGTCAAATGTTTGCCTAACATGCATAAAGCCCAGGGTTCTATCCTCTGAATCACATAAACCACAAATACCCAGAGAATGGAAGATCAGGAGTCAAGGTCATCCTCAGTTACAAGAGTTTGAGGTCAGCTTTGGGATGTCAGAGACTCTGCACCAAAAACAAACTAAAACAAAAAATCTAACCCACCCTCCCATTTCAGACTGAAGCAAATAAAAAACTGTAACATTAAAAGACTAATAACAACTGGGCAGGGCATGGTGGCACAGGCCTTAATTTCTCAACACTTGGGAGACAGAGGCAAGTAGATCTTTATGGATCAGAAGCCATCTTGGTCTACATAGCAAGTTCCAGGCCAGCCAAGACTACACAGTGAGAGCCTGTCTCAAAAACAATACAAACAAATAAAAGACAAAACCAAAAAAATCAAATCAAATTCATAATGCCAAAAGACTATCAAAGTAGACCTAGATGTTGCTTCCTCCCCTCCCCTCACTAGTGAGAAAGCCACGTGTGTGCAGACTAGGCAGATTCCTTTTGAGCTCTGGGTTCATCTTCCACTGCTGTCATTGTCTGTTCCTGTATCAGGAGCCAAGACCAAGAGCTTGACCCACAGAAAGCAAGCAAATTTGGAATCAAGTTTCCAAGGTGGCCGACGGTCCAGCAGGAGCTTCTGGGTGAGTAGCATTGTCATGGCTGGGTTTAAGGGCAGTTCAGGGGCCAAGAACACAAGAGAGAGAGAAAAGAGGCAGGGCTGGCAAGACAGCATGGGTCTCTGGGACTGCTGTGGTAAACCTGGGTGTTCAGAGTCTGATTTGATTTCCCTTAGTGATTTGTCCTCACATTTTTGTCTGTATGGCATCAGATAAAATTTAAGTGTCCTCTAGCCAGATCCAAACAAATCCTCCTTTAGTCTTTGCATATAGGAGACTGAAGGATTGGCAAAACATTTCATTGAGCATTAGCATCTTGATAGAGATCAATACCTTAAATCAAAGAGATTAAATTCTAAGGAAAGAATTCCAGACTTCTGTTGAGACTGCATTTAACAAATATTCTAGAAACCTGGGGGACCTACCTTTATCTAGAGGCAGCCACCGCTGAATACTAAAGGGTGAGAATCTGCATTGAGTATCTGCTGAGCTCTGAGTCTGGAGGTCACTTACATTTGCAGACATTTCTATTATAGCCTCCCCCTCCTGTGGGGCCCCACTGTGGGCACTTAGCTTCCATGGTGATTGTTGGCTTCACGTGTGAGAGATCAGACACACACTACCAGATGCCACACAATAGTTTGGGGAGTTGCTGAGCAGGTACAAGGGAGAGAAGCAGAAGCAAAAGAGACAGACTTTGACCGGGAGTCTCCTTTTAAGACAGCAAGTCAGCACTGATTTATGTAGCCACACCTAGGGGCGTGCCCTCCATATGCTTTGTGTTCTGCCAGGCCCCAGGTTGGGTTTACCACATGACTGCTACATACCAGGAATCCTTACAGTGATGACTAGATAATAGACCAGCAACCCTTGAGAGACTCACCAAGGACTATCCCTGGAAGATGCTCTAGAAGAGAAAACTTAGAAATTATGCAAATCTAGAAGAACACTGAGTTTAAAAAAAAATTTCCAGAAAAAATTTAGGGGAATTATGACTACTCCTAGACTATTAAATGGTAAGTTTTCATGGCATGAGATGAAGAAAAAAACAGATCACCTACGTTTTAGACACTCTGAGATACCCCTTTTAGGTATGTGGCATTACCAGATGCTGTATGACTCAGTGGAAGAAAGTCATTTGCCATACTCAATCAATTAATGAAAAAAGTCAAGCATTCAGCAAATACTACAAGGCAAGAACATGGGATGCTGTGATGAGGACAGGCACAGAGCAAGAATACGGGATGCTGTGATGAGGACAGGCACAGAGCAAGAATACGGGATGCTGTGATGAGGACAGGCACAGAGCAAGAATACGGGATGCTGTGATGAGGACAGGCACAGAGCAAGAACTCTGCAGTTGTATGTAGCTCCTCTTCTTGTGAGGGTCTAGCATTAAAGATAAGCATTGCTCCTTTGAACAGAAATGGGACACTTGTTCCACAGAGCAGAAGTAGGGTGTGAAAAGGCAGAAGAGGGGAGGGAGGGGAGAGGGAAAAGGAGAAGGGTCTGTCTCAGAGGAATAAGGTGGAGCATGACAGAGCAGGACATCCACATCATCTTCCTCTGGCCTCGATGCATTAGCATATACATCCCATACTCTCTCTTTCTCCATAAAAAGGAGTGGATCTTGATAAGCTTTTGACATTTGATTTTATATTAACAAGTAAATGAAGCTAGGACAAATCTCACATAAAATGTGATTCCATTAAAAGGAAATACCCAGGATAAGAGAAGCACAAAAGTAGATCAGTTCTGAGGGCTGACAGGGATGAGAGTGAAGAAGGGTAGCTAAGGGGTGCAGGATTCTATGCTGGGGTAAGGAACCTACTGAGAGACTGTTTCCTGGAGAGACACGAACAAATGTCTGTTCATCTCAGATACGGCACCAATCATGGAGCAAAGAACAATCTCTCCCGAGTCTAGCTTGGTGAACTAGTGATGAGTTTATTGAGCTTGCTTACTCGAGCATGGGTAATCCTCCCCATCCCTCGCCCCAGACAGAAGCATCACTGAAAATTGTTACCTCTGCAAGAATGACAACTTCCCTCCACCCCTTTTCAGTCAGCTTTCCACCGTGCCACTGAATGATTCCTTTAAATTTTTAATGTTATCTTATGCGAATTGCACTCCAACAAACACAAAGAGGTTTAAGAAGTTGTTGAGCTATGTAAAGCATTGGCAAAGGCAGGCCAGAGAAGGAGTGGTCATCACCATATAGAGGAGTTATGCAAAACCTTCCGCATAGCCCAGATTTCTCCCGGTAATAGATTTTTGTCTGAGCCCTTCAGGCAAGTACAGCTGTGCCCAAGACTCAAAGCTCCTGTTTCTTTGAATGCACCAAGGTGGCATGGGCTTCTCCCCTGGAGGTGGGTCTTTGTTTCAGGGTCAGACCAAAGGACATCTTCAGCATGTTTGTTACTTTGATTTAGATACTGGCACAAAGAGCCATTATCAAAGGACTGTATGTTCTCCGCCTGGTCACTGCAAGCCTGCACAGCATCCCTGGAGGCTATGAGTTTACTGGCTACTGGCAAAGAACAAAGGTACCATTGTTGTGCATACCAAGCAGTTAGAAAGTAGATTTTTCTTCGTTGTCACTATAAGGTAGGACAATCTATTCCTATTCTTCAGAACACTTAAGTGAGGGTTTGTGGACAACAGTGTTCACTCAAATCCAGAAAGCTGGGAAATGGGGAGGCTCAAGGGCCCTCACATAAATATCCAATTAATACAAGCCTTACCAGCCACTTCTCCTAGAAACTCTTTGATGACTGAAGAGAGAATTAGGCAGGACATGATAGGATATGACCTTCCCAGAGGCAGTGCCATGTGTCCCCAGAAAATCTTGTCCACAGCAATTGGCTCAGCAAGACCTTAGCACAGTGGCATTTGCGAAGCTCCATCCCCATTCCAAAGTATTTAATAAGGGCCACTTTCCTCGGAAGCATTCTTCGTTAATACAGTGTCACATGATTCATGGTCCAGCATTGCTTCTGGATAAGGTTCTCTAGCACAGATTCCCAGCAGTACTTCTATTTTGGGCAGGCCCTAGCTTAGTATCTGACACATACTGCTTTATTTAATTCTAGTAATTATCACCTAATGGAAACTGACTCAGAGAGACTGGGGTTTGCTCAGGATAAGCAAACCTTAGGTGCTATGGAAATGGTGCCACAGGTCAAGGGGCTTGCTATACAAGCCTGATTACCCAAAGCCCTGCAACTATGAGCAAAGTAAACTATTGCCTCCTTTAGTTGTTTCTCTTGGGTATTTTGTTCACAACTTTAAAAAAGTAATATATTATTTCATCCAGGGTTCTTTCAGTCAGGGAATAAAGAGGCTAGGGAAATAGCTTAATGGATAGAAGCTCTTGCTGCTCAACTGCCTTAGTTCTATCCAGGTAACCTAGGTAAAAAGCTGATGCAATGGTAGGCATCTGTAATCCTAACACTGCTGTGGTAAGATCAAGGTAGAGACAGAAGAATCCACTAGACACTCACAGGCCAGCTAGTTTGTAGTATGCAAACCCAAGAAAGTCATCTTCTGACCATCACACATGTGCTGTGGTACACACACACACACACACACACACTCCTCAAATAAATAAAAATGTAGAGAAGATAATCAGCTGAACAGTTGTAGCACACGCCTTTAATCCCAGCACTCAGGAGGCAGAGGCAGGAGAATCTACGAGGTTGAAGTCAGCCTGGTCTACAAAGCGAGTTCTAGGACAGCCAAGGATACACAGAGAATCCCTGTCTTGAAAAACAAAACAAAAAACAGAGAGGGGTGGGATTGGGAGAGAGAGGAGAAGGAAAGAATTATAACAGAAGGCATACAACTAAGTAATAAGAAGATAACTTAGCTAGAACCTGGGCAAAGACTCATATAAGCACAACATACAAACAGACAGTGAGCACAGGAAAAGATACTCAACCTCATCCATTCCTACAGAAACACCAGCAAAGCATACATGGGATGCTGCTTCACTTTCACTAAGATAGCTGGTCTCACAAGTCAGGCCTGGGTGGAGAGGCTCTGGAGAAACTGGATTCCTGACATACTGTTGGTATTGGTGGAAATTAAAATGGTGCAATCACTTTGGAAATCAGGCTGGCAGATCTTAAATGATTAAAGAAGCACTTGAAAGAATGCTTAACAATAGGGACAACAGCCAAAAACATGTCTGCAGTAATGGTCCACGCCTATCCCAGAGCTGAGGAGGCTAAGGCCAGAGGATTGTGAGTCTAAGGCTGCCTTGAGCTGCATAGCAAGACCTGGGATGGCTCAGTGGTTAGGAGCACTGGCTGCTGCTTTCCAGAGGGCCCAAATTCAAGCCCAAGCACCATATAACAACTTACAAGTGTCTGTAACTCCAGTCCAAGGTGGATCAAATACCCTCTTCTGATTTCTACAGGCACTGAATATTACTGGTGCTTAGACATATATGCAGGGAAAATACCCATATGCATAAAATAAAAATAAAGGTTAGAAGTGTAAAATACAAAAAAAAAAAAAAAAGAAAAAAGAAAACCCATGCCAAGCATGGTAGTATATGCCTGTAATCTCAGTACCTGAGAAGCAGAAGCAGAGAAATTATTTTTAAATTTGAGGCTATCTTGGCATACATAGTAAATTCAGGCCAGCCAGGGAGCTACTTAGCAAGACCTTATCTCAAAACGAAACAAACAAATCCCATATCCAGCAGCAGATAGGTGGATAAACAAAACACACTGCATCCACACAATAGATTATCATTTATTTGTCAATAAAAAAGAATGAAGCAGTTACTGGCTGAAGCATGGACCAATCTTGAAAATATACACAATTAAAACAGACCAGGCTTAAAGAGAATATTTTAATTATATGAAATGCTTAGAATATACAAATCTATGTACAAAATGAGACTTACAGCTAGTCAAGAAGGGAGGAGGCCTAGAAGGGATAATAACTACCAGAATATGAGTGTTCTTCGAGGGGCAAGAAATTCTAAAACTGATTTGATGAAGGTTACATATAATTGTGACCTTATTAAAAATAATCACTGAATTGTATCTTTATAAACTGATCTGTTTTGTTTTCTGAGACAAGGCTTCACTAGGTAGGTCATTCGGGCCTTGGATTTTCTAGATGCTAATACTCACTTTTCATGCCTCATCTCCCCTGTGCTGGATTTACAAGCACAGATTACTTTATCCAGCTCAATTTCATTCTTGAAATGGGTGGAATATGTAATAGATGAAATACATCTCAATAAAGATGTTATTAAACAGAAATGTGGGGTTGGCAAGATAGCTCTGCCAGTGAAGAGCTTACTTAACAAGCCTGACAGCCCATGTTCCACCCAGAAGAGTTGTCCTCTGACCTTCACATGCATTCTGTGGCATGCATGAACACGTCATACATAGACATATACAATGATAATAAATGAAATGTCAGGGCTGGTGAGAGGGCTCAGTAGATAAAGGTGCTTGTTACAAAGCCTGATGATCTGAGTTCAGTCCCTGGAATCCCCATCATGGAAGAAGAGAACTGACTCCTAGAGGCTGTCCTCTGACTTCCATACTCATGCTATGACACACCTGTGCCCCACCAATAAAGGTAAAATGTAACAAACCGCAAACCAGGCTAGCTAGATGGCTCAGTGGGTGAAGGAAGGTACTTGCTGCTAAGCCTGAGGGCCTGTGACTCTGAACTCTGTGCATGTCTACTCACACACACACTAAAAACAAATTTAAAGTGGTAAAAATAATGTTAAAAGCTTAATAAATGCACTATATACCTACTATAATTACTCTTCATTCACATTAAATTTAATTATTTGAATTTTACCTGATACAAAGTTTTTTAATGCTTTATAGACTTTCTTCTTTGTTGTTTTGATTTTAGTTTGGTTTTTTTGAGACAGGGTTTCAGGGTGTAGCCCTGGCTGTTTTGGAACTCTGTAGACCAGGCTGGCCTTGAACTCAGAGATCCGATTATCTCTGCCTCGGAAGTGCTAGGATTAAAGGCATGTGCCACCATACCTGGCTTTATAAACATCTTAATAAATTATAGAATTATGTTTAACATCTTTTGAGTTCTATGAGTATGGTTTGTGTATCTTATATTGAAACCATTTAATATCTTAACATAAGACTTTCTTTTTTCCTCGTGAAAGAGTAAGATTCATGTTCTCATCCTCATAATAGTCCAGGGCTCTGTTACTCTCTCTATCTTTAGTGTCAAAATGAGGGATGTACTTAATAGCACTTGCTCTTCTATCTCCAGGATAGAAATGGTCCCCAAACTAGTCCACCTCCTGCCTGGTCCAGGAGGAATTAGGACACAGTGAATTAGCTGACCACCAAGACCAAAGCTGACACACACTAAGGATGCTGAAGGCACCTAGGCAGGAAGAATGGGAATAGGCTTTCCATGTACCAGCTGAGGCATAAGGCTATCAATATATCAGCTTCCTCTGAGACATTGGCATGACTGTCAATAAGAGCCCAGTAAGTAAGGAAGTTAAAGACTTTAAAAGCAGACAAATTTCAAGTAGCTGGATAACCTCCAGCTACTTGTAACTCATTTTCAAGTGTTCACCTTCCTTGGCCTGATTAAAAATCAGCCAGCACTGGCCTTCCAGTGGGGATAAAGATCTGCAGGCTGTTTGTTAACTAATTACAAAGTTAAAGATGAACCAGTGGTAGCATCTTTGAGTGGACCACACCTAGTAGACTAAAGCCAGTGAGCACAGTAGGATGTTCCTTCCTTGCCCCATCTAGCATATCTAATAAACTGATGACAAAAAATGGGAGTTCTTCCTTTCTTAGACATATCCTGAACTCTGTGTCACTTTTTTCCCTAATCACAGGGCTAAAGGAAGTGATAAGACTAATTTTTGCCCCCAAAAGGATGGAGCCCTGCCTTGCAGCCACACAGTTCCTTAGAAGGGCAGGTTTATGCTACTTCAAGAAAAACTACAAGGGGGTCTGTGTAGATGCTCAGTGGTTAAGCACCTACCGCCTGCTCTTTCATAGGACCAGGGTTCAATTCCCAACACCCACATGGCATTTCCAAACCATCTGTAACTCCAGTTCCAGGGCACCAGGCACACGTGTGGTACACAGACATATACACAGGCAAAATATGCATCACACAAAACTGTTTTCATCTCAGAAGGAAAACAGGCTTCTACTACCCACTTTCTCTCTTTTATTTCCACCCTCACCCCCCCCCCCAAGGGAGTGGAGCGGGAGGCATTCATGTTGTCCCCTTGGATGTGATAGTCCGAAAGAAAAGTGACTTCAGAACAGAGAACACAAGAATAATTTCATGTGGCTTGGTTGCTCAACTCTGTTAAGTTACCACATGTGGGGCATCAAAATGGACCAGTGGGTAAAAGCACTTAGGCCTGATGACCTGAGCTGGTTCCCCAGAGCCCATGTAAAACAGCCAGACAGTGTAGCACACATCTGTACTTCCAGCATGCCTATGGTGGTGGCAGGGAAGACTTGAGAGAGCTGCAGGGAGCTTGCAGGCTGGGTAGTCTGAGATTGCAGCAAAGCAGTGGCAGGGACAGTAAGAGGGACCTTGCCTCAAACAACTTGAGAGGTGAGAAACAACTACTGAATGTTGTCCTCTGACCTCTATAATCATGCTGCAACATACACACACACACACACACACACACACACAACATAACACATACTCACATGTGCACACACACATGCACACGCACACACATATACATGCACACATGCATACACACATAACATACACATGCACACACACATACACTCACACATACACACACATACATACACAAACACATGTGCACACACACAGAATTATTATATGAGAAATATTTAAAAATAAATAGTTAAATGCAACATGCAAAGATTTGATTTTGAAGTCTGGAAGTTGACTAAGTGGCTTCTCGGTTTTCTCATCTAAGACAGCTTAACTCAAGAGAATCCAGGCCACTGGTAGGATACTTATTCTTTCCCTTTGGAGACAGAGCCAGAAAAAAGTAACTCTGAGCCTTTTTCATGGAGCAAACACCTTTTCAAATATTAACTTTAAATTTATACTCTAACCAGATGTGTCCAACCCTTTGACATTGCAACACAAAACTGCGGTCTATAAAGTTCATGCACCAGACCATAAATTGAAATACAAAACTAAAAATAAAAAAAAAAAACCTACCGATTTTCATTGTGTTTAAAGCAAATTTACAGTTATATGTTGGCATGTATTAAGAAGTGATCTGACCGTACAGGCTATGGGCAGGATATACTTGCTAATAAACCATAAATTTCCTCTTAATTTTGTCAAAGATATATTTGAGACTTAGTGTAAAACACAGTATTTCATTTAAAAGATAGAAATAGTAAAAATATTTGTCAACCTGCCCAAGACTAATATCTATGCTATAATTTCCTATGGAAATGCAGAGTGTGGTAACTAATCTCCATTGTCAACTTGATTGGGAATCATCTAGAGATAACATTTTTATATGTATCTTAAAGAATTACCAGAGGGGTTTAAAAGAGGAAGGAAGGCCCACTCTGAATATGGGCATCATGATTTCATTAACTGAAGAATCTTTGAAGAGTAAAAAGGGGGTAAAATTCAGAGGCAGACAGACCTCTGAGTTCAAGGCCAGCCTGGTCTACAGAGCAAGCTCCAAGGCAGCCAGAGCTACACAGAGGGAACCCCCCCACACACACACAGGGTAAGGTAGGGGTGGGTAATAAAGGAGGAAGCAAGCTGAACACCAGCGTTCCTCTTTTTCCTAACTGTGAATACTGTGTAACCTCACCCTCTTGCCACTAAGCCTTCCTGCCTTGGGGAATTGTGTCCTTCCTTAAACTGTGGGGTAAAACAAATCCTTCTTTCCACCAGTTGTTTCTGTCTAGTCTTTTATCACAGCAGGAAGAAAAATATCTAGTACAGAAGTTGGTGATTTACCTATGGAAATAGCTAGAGAATGGTTATTTGGGTTTGTGATGTGGGATGAACCCCAGGGCGTCACCCATGCTAGGCAAGCACCCACGTCTGACCCACATCCACAGCCCAGACGGCATTTTGTTGCTTGCTGGAAATACTGAAAGGAGAAGGGGGGGCTGCAGATGTCTGTGGTTATACAAGGAGGTCTCTGAAGGCACACAAAGCTGTCTGCCCAGGAAGTGTCCCACCCAATCTTAAGGTTAGTAAATCGATGGATCTCTATCCCTGACCATACCTTTTCTTTCCACTTGAAAACAGGTGCAGTAAAAATAAATCCACCCTAGCAATACAGATGTGGCTATTGCAGATGCATAATTACATGATCAGTCTTCTGAGAAAGCTCTGATGGCATGGCAAAGTAAAACCAAACTGAAAACCAAACAAGAAAGCAGGAAGATGTGGCTGAAGCTATTTTTCTGTTGCCATTAGCAACTCACTTTTAGTCCTGATTGATGGCAACCTAAGCAAACCAACTACTTAACAGAAGATTCGTTAGTTAGCCAAGTTCTCTCTCTCTCTCTCTCTCTCTCTCTCTCTCTCTCTCTCTCTCTCTCTCTCTCTCTCTCTCTCTCTCTCTCTCTGATAGAGAGAGTATTCTTGGTGATAACTAGAGGCACTATGCTACAGTACTTTTTGACCAACATCTTCCTATTTTCCACATTCTCCCCAGCCTCTCCAAGGAAACATTCACCTTCTGTCACTATGGATTTGACCTTGAAAAGCTCCACATGCAAGGAAGAGAGTAGAGGTTAGAGGTAGAGGGCCTTGATTCTTCAGGAAAGGTAAATCCTGTGTCACCGCACTGTCTTGTCTTTTTTGCCTGGCTTATTTACATTAGAAGGGCTTTTAGAGTGAGATCAGAGACAATAACTCTTGAGGAGTGGTTTATTAGGCTGGGGACAGAAGGCGACAAAAAGCACATAACAAGTTAAGAAAAGAAATTTCCAGGAAGACACAGATAGAAATACATACAGTGTGTACTGTTTGAGGAAGTGAAAAGCCTGTGCTGTATTAATGAGGTGTGGGGTGGGGGATTTTCTTCACAGATAGCAGGGGCACTCTATTCCAAGTGAAGAAGTTTGCATGAGGTGAAGGATATGCATGACCTATTAGAAGTTTTCCTAGGGCTGGGGAGATGGATCAGTGGGTTAAAGTGCTTGGCACACAAGTGCAGGGATCTGAGTTTGGATCACCAGAATCCATGTAAAGCTGTGCATCTGTAATCCCAGTCCTCCTACATTTGGATGGGAAGAGAAAACAGAAGGAACTCTATAGGCTGGAGAGCCAGCCAGCTCAGGCACTCACAAGTGAACAAGATACCCTGTCTCAAACAATATGGAGGGTGAGGAGCAACAGTGAAGTTGTTTTTGATCTCCTTATGCATGCCGGCACTCACAAACAAAGATGTACATTATACTCTCTCCCTCTCTGAAATTTCCAAGGCTGCTTTGAGGAAAGCATGAACAGAAACACAAAAGTAGAAGTAGCAAGACCAGTTTGGAAGACACCTGGACCAGAGCACCTCTTCCCGTCATCAGTTTGAGTCTGTTTCCCTCCCCTTGAACTTGGGTGACACTCTCAGTGGCTTTGACAGATGAAATGTGGGGAAGTGTCATTGCATGACTGTCAAAGCTAGGTTAGGAAAGAAAATGTGGCTTTAGCCTGGCTCCCTGTTCTGCAGCTCCCACTGAGGTCAGACTCCAGGGACTCACCACCTGAAAAGAAACAGCTTGCCAAACAATTGCCAATGTCACTTGCCAGATGTCTGTGTGACATCAAATTTCAGATCTAATTAAGGCCCCAGCCACTGGGGAACAGAGGCAAGCTATTCTTGTCTTTTTGTTTGAATTTCTTATCCATAGCATTCAAGACCATAATACACAGCTCACCCATGCTGTCAGATTTAGAGGCTGACTTTCTATGAAGCCTCTGTGACCACAACAAGGACAGTCCTGAGACTTGCATGGCAGTGGGCGTGGATCTGTCAGAGATGGTGCATGGGATTGACATGATATAGTCATGGGAGGGACATTGGATTTCCTGGAACAGGAGTTATAGGTGGTTGCATGCTGCTCTATATGGATGCTGGGAACTGATCTCTGGTCCTCTGTAGGAGCAACCAGTGTTCTCAACCACTGAGCCATCTTTCTAGCCCCCAAATAAAGTTTTGAAAAATTTTTTCTTATATTTTAAATTATATATGCCTTTCCCTTTGAGAGATTCATTCATTTTTAAAAGAGATAATTTGATCTTTGTTCACTAATTTTTTGTGCCTTAACACCTTATCATGGACTTAAAAAAATGGAATAAAGTTTTCTTTTCAAGAAAATGGAGGGGCTGGTGATATGGTTCAATGACAGAGTTTGTCTAACAAGTATAAGTTCCTGTGTTTGATCCTGGCAAAACACACACACACACAAAGGAAAAGAGAAGAAGCTAAGGAGTTATCCCATAGGAAAGAAAAATGTAAATCAATGTTTCCTGTCCCAGTCACCTGGTCCCAAGTAACTGACTCAGAGGCTGAACATGAATTATAAATGTTCAGCAAATAGCTTGAGATTATTACTAACTAGCTCTTAATTTTATGTTAACCCATATTCCTGATTTACGTTCTGCCATCTTGCCACACCTATACTTCCTGGCTGGCTATTGGCCAATCAGTGTTTTATTAAATCAATTTGAATGACAAATATTTAAAGAGGATTATTCTACAGCAAAAAACAAAACAAAACAAAACAAAACAAAAAAAACCCCCAAAAACAAAAAAACCAAAAAACCAACAACAACAAAAAAGGCAAACTTGAAACATTAAGCAAAGGGTATCCTCAAGGTTACTTCCCATCCTCTTGATTTTGGGTTGCTGTTAACCACAATGGTTTTAATTTCCCTCTGAAAACTTTACCCATTGTGTCAATCTACTGTTACTGCTAGGATACATTGTGGGTATCAGACATGCATGCTTGGCTCTTGCTACACCCTAGCTCAGCTAATCTTTATAATGAATTGAGAAAGGAAGCCTAATTGTTACCTTCATGTCAACCAGGAAACAGAGGCAGGAAGTATAACTGTCCCCATCTAGACAGCAGTATTGAGAGGGCTGGCATGATCTTTATGGGTCCATAACACCATTTTCAGATCTTGATACTGTCATCAGAGAATGACTCTGATATTCCTCACAAGTCTATAAACAAAGGGATGGCTTCCTGCTCTTCTGAGCTTTAAATATGGAAGTCAGGAAGTATTATGATGAAAGAAAGAAAGGGGCACACAGATAATTTTGTTCAAATAATCCTAACAAAGGCAGTTCTGATAAAGGCTTTTTCTGAGACTCCTATTAGGGCCCAAATTCCAGTTCTCTGCTAGTGACATGGCTATGGCCAGTAGAAGGTGCTGACTGGAAATGATGTATGTGCAGAGGGGTACATGATCGCTCCTTTGCTTTCTGTCCTCTCTTATGGCAAAGGACAACCCTGGTTACTGCAGAAGGGAGGGCCTTACTCTACAGATCCATCAATAGAAGGAATCGGGCTCAGAGACTGAGGTCTACTAAGCTAATACCTTGTTGGTCTTGTTGACTCTTCCATGGGAGAATGAGCTCATCTTAATCATCACTACTTCTGGGCTTAGGAATAGCAGAGGAATGTACAACTGATGTCAACCAAAGGAGATATGAAGGGTGTTGCAGAAGATGAAAAGGAGTATGTCATACTTCTAGTGATCTCTCCTCACCCCCCATGTTGTCTGTGTGGGCTCGTTGATGTGTGCATAAGGTCAGGGAGGTTAGGGGTTTTTGAGAAAGGGAATTTACATGTATAGTGTGGATGATCTGTTTTCTTTGCTTTTGGAGTGGAATTGTTCTTTACCTGAAGACCTCCAAGTAATTCTTGTTTCTTTTAAAGACTGAATTATGAGACCATATTGCTTTTGTCTATATTGGAAGAAAGGAAGGATCAAACCGAAGTATAGCTGTGTACCCCAAAGGCAGCGTATTGGTCACAGTGTCAGGGAGGAAGTGTTTATTTTTGTTCTTGGTTTCAGGGGATTCGGCTCACCATCACTGTGCAGAACATGATGGCATCAGGAGCTGCGCAGAGAAAAGGAAATGCCAACGTCTGACTGGCTTTCTCCTCCCCCTTTTTATTCTGAGACCTGGCTCCTGGGATGCTGTCACCCACATTCAGGGTGGGTCTCACAGAGGTACCAGAAGAATGCTACACCCATCTGCTAGGTGATTCTAAGGCCAATCAAATTAACAACAAAGTTTAATCAACACAGGCAAGATGACCTGTAGGTGGAATTTGTACCTCTGATTTTTATGTTCATTTACACCCTGGTTGATATGTTGTCAGCAAACCTAGCAAATATTAAGAGCATGCATATCACAGGCCTAACACTGATGGTTGTATTTGGCACCACTCACGGTAATGAGAATAAGGATATGTTGTTATCTGCTGGGCTGTGGTGGTGTATGCCTTTAATCCCAGCACTCAGGAGGCATAGACAGGTGGATTTCTATGAGTTTGAGGCCATTCTGATCTAAGGAGTTCCAGAACAGGTTCCTAAGCTACAGAGAAACCCTGTCTTCAAAAAAACAAAACAAAAAAGAACTGTTGCTATCTAAGGAATCTGTGCTATCCCATTCCAAATATTTTAGTTAGTTTCTCAGTATGTCTGCTATCTATTTGAGCTATTGTCTTGAAGGTTTATTTACATGTCTGAGTATTTTGCCTGCATGAGGTCAGAAGAGGATGCTGATCACCCTAAAGGTAAGTTACAGACAGGGCTGTGTTACCATGTAGGTATTAAGACCGAGCCCCAGTGCTCTTAACCATCTCTCCAGCCCTTTGCCTTGTTTTGCTTGACACAGAGTCTGAGTGACTCCATAGTCCACGGTGGCCTTAGACTTGTGGGAACCCTTCTGTCTTAGCCTCTCAAATGCTGAGATTATAGGTGTGCCCAGCTGAGAGCTGTGTTGTTGGCCAGAATTCATGGAAAAGACTAGAATGACTTTGGATTTACAGAAATTCTCCTGCTTCTGCCTTCTGAGTACTAAGATTAGCGTCATAAAACTTGATGCTCACCTAATAAATTTTAAAGGGTTATTTCTGTTCCTTTTGTTTGTAGGGTTTTTTTTTTTAAATTTGTTTATTTTTTGATTGGGATGTGTCTCCTATTCTGGTCATGGACTTGGCCTGTGGTAGCTTTAGCCAACAGAATTTATACAACAGCAGAGCAGAAAAAGTATTTGAGTCTCTCTTGTGAACTTGAGTGTAGCCAAGCTTGACAGGGGAAGTCTCCAGGGAGCAGAGTCAGATGTGCCTGGCCAACACCCTCCTAACCCCAGCTGATGGAATACACCTTAGTTAGTCCAGCTGAACTCCACTGAGTTGCACCCAAACCAGTAACCCACCCAGATGACTTGTAAAATCATGTCATAAGCTGTAGTTTTGAGGCAGTCTGTTACCTAGTAATCTTAGTACAGATTAAAAAGAGGAAAATGAAATATGACCAATAAACCAAGCTAAAAATCTTCAATCTGATTCAGAATTTTTAAAATGCAAAACTCAAACTAGGCAGTGATGCCACAAACCTTTAATTCCAGCACTAAGAAAGCAGAGGCACCTGGATCTCCGAGTTTGAGGCCAGCCTAGTCTATAAGCAAGTTCTAAGACAGTCAAGGCTGCACCGAGGAACTTTGTCTCAAAAAACAAATAAAAAAAGCAAAACTTTAACAGTGAGTTATCTTATCAAGTGAGTAGATATTACCCTTGGTAACTGTGTGAAGGAATCATTCTTGAACATTTAGGAAGGGGCATTGGGACACTCACAGTGTGGTAGATGTGTGAAACACTCCATTCTAACCTTCTTTTTGTATAACTTATACTACAGATGCCAGAGCACTATGAGAGACATTTCTTAGGCTCCCACAAAGCTCAATTTCTGAATTTGAACTGGATTCTGGCAACCAACTGAGTTTTTGAAGACAGAAGAGATAGCCATATTTCTGAGTTTTGGCCAGCAAATGCATGTTGTATTTAGGTTTCTTGGTCTCGGGCAGCCAGAGGTCCGGACCTAGGACCTGCAGTCAGCCCCAGACCCCTTAGCCACCTGCCGCTGCTCAGGTCCCCAGAAATGATACAGATGCTTATATTAAGCTCATGCTGTTTGGCCTATGGCTTAGGCACATTGTTAGCTAGCTCTTACATCTTAACTCAACCCATTTCCATTCATCTGTCTGCCACGTGGCCCATGGCTCACCTGTGTTCCTTACATGTTGCTCCTTTGGGCTTCGAGCTTGGTCTCTCTGACTCTACCCTTCTTCTCCTAGCTATGCTCTGGTTTCTCCTCCTATTTTTTCTATGGTGCCTGTCATGGGCCAAAACAGCTCCTTTATTTAAAGATTGCTATATACAGTATACAGAAAGACATTCCCACATCAAAAGCAGTCATGAAAGTAACTGATTTTTCCATGAGATTTCCTGATTACTCCATTTTCCTGGCTGTAGCTCACACAACATACTTTTGGAGTTGAGTGTCAAGGCAGTCAGTTCCCTAGGTTGGGAGAGCAATGGTTCTTTCTGAGATCTCACTTTTGAAGTCTCCTCTCAAAGTTCAACCTAGATCTGCTCTTGAGCCTTCCCAGTGACTACGTGTTCCATCTTGGCCTACAGCAAAGCCCTCTCTGCTTACTGGCTGGAATGTTTGTTATTTCTGCTAACTAAATCATAACTGATACTGAAAAACCACTTTGGTCTGCTTCTAGGAATTATTTTGCAGTTGTTCAAAGCCCACAAAATGTGTTCACTACAGCACTGCTTTTAAGGATATCTCTAAGAATTCCACAAGCATTCTTGGTGTTCACAAATGTGAACAGTTCAGATAAATTGTCGTACATCTGAATCAGGGAACCATACTGAGTAGAGTTAAAAATGAGGGACTGGCTCAATGGATGACGTACTTGCCAAACAAATGTGAAGACCAGAGTTTGGGTCCCAAGTACCCAGATAATTTCCAGGTAGGTGTGGGGGCCTCTTGAATTCCATATTTGGAAGGCAGAGATAGAGGATCCTTGAATAGCAATCTTTAAATAAAGGAGCTGTTTTGACCCATGACAGCACCATAAAAAAAAGTAGGAGGAGGAATCAGAATAGGTAGGAGGAGCAGGGGCGGAGTCAGAGACAGAAGGAGCCAGAAGCCCAAAAGAGCAACATGTAAAGAACACAGGTAAGCCACGGGCCACGTGACAGACAGATTAATAGAAATGGGTTGAGTTAAGATATAAGAGCTAGCTAGCAATGTGCCTGAGCCATAAGCCAAACAGCATAAAGTTAATATAAGTGTCTGAGTCATTTCAGGGGACCTGAACAGCAGCAGGCAGCTAAGGGGTCTGGGGCTACAGGTCTGTGTGTCTAGGCTTCTGGCCGCCCGGGACCAAAAACCTCATTGTAACAGGATCCCATGGAGGAGAAGTCAAAATAGTGGACTTCAAACAATCCTTGAGATCTGTCCACATTCCCACATCCCATTGGTTTTGAAGATGTGGGCTACCTACTGGAAACATTTATGTCAGCACTGCCAGGAAACTTGAAGGAAAGACAAGGACATGTCCAGAGGGAAGCGGTGGGATGTAACAAAGGGTTGGTTGTGTGACATGAATATGTCCCAGAGATCTGCACACGGCAGAGTGCCCACAGCTAAGAACACCATAATAACATCCACCAGTGTGTGAAAAGTGGGGGAAATCTCATATTGAATGTTTAGACCGCACACACACAAATCAACCCAATACAAACAGCAGGGTTGGGGTGTAATTCCATAGTAGTGGTCTTCCCCAGCATGAGCAAGGGTTCCAAATGAGAAAACACAAATGAATGAAAGGACAAATAGGAAACAAATACACAAACCATCTGGAAGTTTCTTACCTTTGACAGTGGAGATGGTTTCATTTGTGTACGTATATACCCAAACTCATTAACCTATATACAGTGGTATGTGTGGTTTTGGCTTATCAGGTTTGCTTCAATAACACTTCTGAAAGAGAGGGGCTAGAGAGATGGCTCAGTGGTGAAGAACATTTGCTGCTATTCCAAAGGTCCTGAGTTCAGTTCCCAATACCCACATCTCTAGCTCCAGGAAATCTGATCCCCTTTTGTGGCTTCTGTGGACATCCCCATGCATTTGTACCTACTTACACATACATATATATAAATAAATAAAAATACATTAAAAAAAAAAAAAAAGCGAGAGGGCAGATGAGATTGCTAGGTGAGTAAAGGTGCTTGTTGCCAAGTCTGATGACCTGAGTTTGATCCCTTGGCCCTACATGGTGGAAGGACAGCACCAACTCTAAATGTGTTTATGTGTTTATCTGACCTCCATATGCATGCTGTGGCACATGTGTCCTCCACCCCCCATGACAAATTAAATAAGCACATAGAAAAAAAATAGAAGTTCCATATTCCATCCAGACCTGATAGGCCTCCACTGTGAGCCTGTGAACCCGGTTATGCTTCAGCTCTGCTAAGACATCTTTCTCCTGGTATGTCTACATTGGGTCTTCAGTCTCTGCTTGTCACTGAGAACAAAGAAGCAAACAGAAGTCCCTTTCTATCCCCAGACTCTATTTCCCCTTATTACTGGGTAGAGCTGTTGATGCTGACATTAGTTTTCCTGCTGTGTCAGCAAGCTACTCCAAGCATGACCTGTGGAACAGTCCACAAGTGTGGCAACATCTCTTGGGAACTTGCTGGAAATTGGACTCTCAGGGCCCTCAAATTAGAATCTATATTTAACAAGTCCAGGTGCTTCATGGATGCAGGTCCTGTTCTCCTTGGGATCTCACCCCACCACAATAGAATATCTTTCTCTTCAATATATTTCCACTTTAATAGATCATTTCGCTCACCATTCAAACTGTAAATCTAAGTTTCTATATTAAAAAATATGCCTGTAGAAATGCTTTTTAAATTTATTCATTTATTGGCTCCAGGTCATCTGTGTGTGTGTGTGTGTGTGTGTGTGTGTGTGTGTGTGTGTGTGTGTGTGTGTGTATGAGCAAGTGTTCATTCCTGTGAGTGTGTTTGGGGCCCAAAAGAGGGCATCTGTTTTCCTCTCCACCTTGTGGTTTTTTTTATTAATTATTTTTATTGCAGTTTTATGTGCATTAGTGTTTTGCCTGCATGTATGTCTGTGTGAGGGTGTCAGATCCCCAGAACTGGAGTTATAGACATTTGTGAGCTGCCATGTGGGTGCTAGGAGTTGAACTAGAGTCTCTGGAAGAGTAGACAGTGGTCTCTCACTGAACCTGAAGTTCATCATTTCAGCTAGGTCAGCTGCTAGGATCTGACTCTCTCCAGTGTTGGGTCACAGGCATGTACAGACATGCTTGGGTACCACATAGGTGCTAGGTACTCAGGTCCTCTTGCTTTCAGAACAAGTACACTTCTTCCTGAATATCCCTATCCAGCACAGCTCCAAGGACTTGAACCAGACTGGGGCATAGAGGGAATTAAGAAATTATAGAAAAAGGAACAGAAAAGCTGGGGTCTAATGGCCTGGGTTCTCAGTAGGAAAACAATCTGCAGGCTGTAAATATCTTTGAAGAGAAAGCTATGGTGGACATTTTCTGCACACATTATCAACATTTACACTCACCCACCCCCACCTCTGCCCCAAGGCTTTGCCATTTTCTTGAGGCTTACTCTTGTGGATGAGTGTATGTCTTGCCATTTTTTCCAGGAGTCTATGGCTATGGAATCCTTGACATGACTGTACCCCATGTCAACAGCATGCTTTTCACTCAGGACTAACTCAGGGCTTTCTCTGATTCCTATAATGAATCATCTGTCGAGCCCCTACTATTCTTTCCTGAAGCTGTTCCAACTACCATTTTTGCTCATCATTTCACTAGAACCATTATTTTGGGATTTCCCCACTAAGTGTGAGTGCTGGGAGATCAGTGGGCCTCAGCCTATACTACTCACTGATCTGCACATTAGTCTCACTGGACATTTCTTTAAGATAAGGCCAACTCCAGCTTCTGGCTTTCGGCTGACTCCCTGCTACTAGGCCTCTGCTGGTTCTTTCTAATTCTCCAGCCTGGGTCCTGTGGTACCCAGGGCTCAGTTCTGGAGCTGCTTCTCTTTAAATGCCTCTAATGACTTCATCATTCTAGGTCACCTGTGTACTGCCTTCACTCAGATTGTCCCTGGGCCCCCCTTCACTCTAGCTGCCTATTTGACTTGGCCATATATGGGACATTGCACATTAGCTATATATCCAAACTCACCTCCCTGCATGCCAGTCTTCCCTGACCCACTGAGTGTGAGGTCTGCCTTCTATCTGTTCAGTCCAAAAACTTTCTATCTCCCCTTCCCATATCCAAATCCAACTTGTAGCCAGGAATTTCTGGCCTGGCATAGCCCTAAGGTCCAGACAGCCCGCATCTGCTTGGCCCCAAATGATCACACAAAGGTTTACATTAATTACAGACTGTTTGGCCTATGGCTCAGGCTTCTTGACAGCTAGCTCTTGCGTTCAACTCAACCCATTTCTACTCATCTATGTCTTGCTACCTGGCTCAGAGTTCAGCTGTATTTTTACATCTTTTTTTCTCAGCAGCAGCTCACAGCGGCTCTGACTCTGCTCTCCTTTCCCTTTATGCCTAGATTTCCTGCCTGCCTATAAGCTGCTTCACCATAGGCCAAAACAGTTCCTTTATTATCCAATGGAAAGACATCGCCAACTGTGAGCATAAGGCATGGCACTGAACTTATGGTCCTCCACCCCTCACCAGAGTCTCCATTACTACCCGGTCTCTTGGGAGTTACTCCATGACCTTCTTATGCCCAATGTTCAGAACCATATTGCTAAATATCAGTTCAGACTGAGTCAGTCTTCTGCTGAGAACCCCCGTGGCTTCCTCCATCTCACAAGACAAGATGGCCCACAGGGACCTCTGTGAGCAGCTCTGACCTCATCTTCTATGGCTCTTTGCCTTCTTACTCCTTTCTGCCACACTGGCCTCTAATACAGGAGACCACGGCCTTCTCAGGACCTTGGCTGGCACTGCTGCCTGTCTAGAATGTTGTCATGGACTTACCTGACAAATTTACCCTTTGGGTCCCCCTTACTACTTGATATTCTTTCTAGGACTTTGATCATCTTATATATTCTGGATTTCACAAGCTTTTGGTTAACAGGCTCTCCCTCACTAGAGTGACTGTAAAATATTTATCTAGGGCTGGGCCCAGTGCACAGGCCTGTAGTCCTAGCTATTGGCTGAGACAGCAAAATCACCAAGTTTATGGCCCATCTGGGCAACCTTGTGAGAATCTATCTTGAAAAAAAAGCTGGATTTTTTTGGGTGGAACCTGCCTGATGCACAAGTATGAAAACCTAAGTTTGAATCCCCCAAACACAGGTAAAAGCCAGCCAAGTTTCCTGTAATAATAGCTCTAGGAAAAAGAGAGCAAGCTGATCCCAGGAGCTTGAAGGCCAGCCAATCTACTGAAAATATAGTGTTCCACTCAGAATATGTTATTGGGTAAGGGCACTCAGGCTTGACAACCTGAATTCAGTCTCTGGGTCCCACATGATGGAAGGAAAAATAGACTTACCTACAAAATGTCTTCTGATTTCCACCATAGTACACATGACCTTCACTTGCACCTCCACCTCCACACACACAGACACACACAGACATACTTCGGGAGGGAGGCATAGCTCTTTGATAGAGTACTTCCCTAGTAATAAGTTTGATCACCAGCAGTACAAGAAAAAAAAACAAAACAAAACCCAAAACAACCAGAAATACTTTTCTAGGTGTATGGTTCTGAATGTGCCTGGCACAGATTAAAGTGCTCACAGTAGCCAGACATAGAGGTCCATGCCTTTAATCTCAGCATTTGGGAGGCTGTACTGGGATTATGTTGTTACATTGTAAATAATTGTTCTACCTACTAGTTTAATAAAAACACTGATTGGCTGAAGGCAGACAGGAAGTGTGGGCGGGGCTACCAGACTAAGAAAACTCTGGGAACAGGAAGAACAGAGCAGAGATGCCAGAGAGAAGCCATGGAGACACCACGATGAGATACCAGCAGATGCAGAGGAAAGAAGTTGAAATGCTGCTCTGAGAAAAGGTACCAAGCAGCATGGCTAAACAAGATAAGAATCATGGGTTAGTTTAAGAGCAATATGCCTGCACCCCAGGTCAATCAGCATAAAATTAATATAAGTATCTATGTTTTCTGTGGGACTGTGGGTCTGTGGGTCAGAACCTCAGGGTTAGGCCGGAAAGGCCAGGCCAGAAACATACTATTACAGGAGGCAGAGGCAGGTGGATTTCTGTGAGTTCCAGTTCAGCCTGGTCTGCAGAGGGAGTACCAGGACAGATAGGAGTATTATATACAGAAAACTTGTCTCAAAAAATAAAAAAAAAGAAAGAAAATGAAAAGATCTCCTATGCTCATGGACTGATAGGATCAACACAGTAAAAAATGACAATCTTATGAAAAGCAATCTACAGATTTAATGCAATCCCCAGCAAAATCCCACCACGATTCTTTACAGACCTGGAAAGAACCATATTCAACTTTGGAAAAATAACAACAAAAATCCAGGATAGTTAAAGCAATCCTGTATAATAAAGTAATTTCCAGAGGTATCATCATCCCTGACTTCAAGCTCTACTATAGAGCTATAGTAATAAAAACAGCATGGGACTGGCATAAAAACAGACAGGTGGATCAATGGAATTGAATCAAAGATCCTGCATAAATCCATACCTGATTTTTGACAAAGAACCCAAAATTATTCAATGGAAAAAAGAAAGCATCTTCAACAAATGGTGCTGGCATAACTTTATGTCAGCATATGAAGAATAAAAATAGATCCATATCTATCTCCATGCACAGAACTCAAGTCCAAGTGGATCAAAGACCTCAACATATAAGCAGTTATACTGAACCTGAAAAAATAGAGAGTGGGAAGGAGCCTTGAATGCATTGGCACAGGAAAAAACCTTCTAAATATAACACCACTAGCACAGACATTTAGATTGACAATAAATTGAACCTCTTGAAACTGAGAAGCTTCTGTAAGGCAAAGAACATGGTAACTGAGACAAAACGGCAGCCTACAGAATGGGAAAAGATCTTCACCAACCCCACATCTGACAAAGGGCTGATCTCCAAAATACATAAAGAACTCAAGAAACTAAACATCAGAAAAAATCCAATTTAAAAAATAGGCTACAGATCTAAACAAAATTCTCAACAGAAGAATTTCAAATGGCCAAGATACTTAAAAAATTGTTCAACATCCTTAATCATCAAGGAAATGCAAATCAAAATGACTCTGAGATACTATCTTATACCCGTCAGAGTAGCTAAAGTCAAAAATACCTAAAGACAGCCTATGTGGAGAAAGGGGAACGAACACTCCTCCATTGTTCACCAACAATGCACTCCCACCAGAGTGCAAACTTGTACAGCCACTTTGGACATCAGTATGGTGGTTTCTCAGAAAATTGGGAACCAATCTACTTCAAGACCCAGCTATACCAATTTTGGGCATACACCAAAAGGATGCACAATCATACCACAAGCTCAGATGCTCAACTATGTTCATAGCAGTGTTATTCATAACAGCCAGAACCAAGAAACAACCTAGATGCCCCTCAACTGAAGAATGGATAAAGATAATGTGATACATTTACACAATGGAATATTAGTCAGCGGTAAAAAGCAATGACATCAAGAAATTTGCAGACAAATGGATGGAACTAGAAAAGCATCATCCTGAGTGAGGTAACACAGACTCAGAAAAACAAACATAACATGTACTCACTTATGAGTAGATAGATATTAGATGTAAAGCCAAGAAATAACCAGGCCCCAGAGAAGCTAGACAACAAAAAGGACCCTAAGAGGGATGCATGAATTTCTCCTAGGTAACTGGGGGAAGCGGGGCTGGAGGGGAACAGGAACATGAGGGATCTGGCTGGTTGAGCTGGAGCTGGACAGAGGGGAGAGTGATGAAAGAAGCATCTTGATAGAGGGGGCATTTGGGGGTTAGGGAGAAACCTGGCACCAGAGAAACTTCTAGAAATCCACAAAGATGACCCCAACTGAGACTCCTAGCAATAGTGGTGAGGGTACCTGAACTGGCCTTCTCCTGTAATCAGAATAGTATCCTTATTGTCAACTGAGAGCCCTCATCCAAGGGCTCTGATGGAAGCAGATACAGAGATCAGCGCCAAGCACTGGGCTGAGCTCAGTTAAAGACAGGGAGGAGGGATTCAAGATCATGATGGGGAGGTCCAGAGACAGCTGACCCGAGCTAAGTGGAGCTCACTAACTCTGCGTGGGACCCCTAGCAATGGGATCTGAATCTGTTCCTGGCACAGGAGCTGGCTTTTTGGAACTTATTCCCCTTGTCATTTCTCCTGGTCCAGCACTGGCTTCAGTGTGATATGTGACAGGCTTTGTTAACTCCCATGGGACACTTGTCCCTTTCTGAAGCAGGAAGAGTGGATGGGGTGGGGGGAGATGGACGGGAGGTGGGGAGAGGAGGGAGAAGAAACTATGCTATGTAAAATAAATGTAAACATTTAGTAAGGAAAAATAGTGCTCAGTGCATGTTGATTAAGCGAACGCTGATGATTCCCTTCAGTCCTTATGACAGGCATATTTAAATGCATGTAGTTTGTGGGCTTTTACTATTTAGCCCAGGCTAGCTTAGACATGGAGCCCCTCCCAAAAACTGAGATTAGAGGTTTGAGATAAGGAAACTGAGGTTTATAGAGGTAGAGGTCATACAATTAGCATGTGGAAAAGCCGGGGTTTAAATCCAGAGCTCATACTAGTAACTAAGCCATGAAACACTGGAAAAAAAAAACCCAAAACTCTCAAACAGTAAAAACTCTGTATTTAACTGAATTATTGCTGCTATTTTTTAAACACTGTTTCAAATACCTCAAGGATACACTGGGCCTTTTACAGAAAAGAGGAAAGGAGAGCTCCCAGCAAGCATTGCTGTCCAGATACCTGCAGAGATTCCCAGGCTGATGTGTTCAGGCAGAAGCTGGGGAACTGATAGGTGTAATTATTCCCCTCTGCTTTTCTCAGGGATGCCTAGGGGCAGCCCCCTTATTAAGTGCATTACCTTTCTCAGAACTGGAGAAAGGAATCAAGCGTCTATAATTGCAGAGTGACAGGCATTTACACGCATCACCCAATCCTTACTACTAAAGTAGCAGGCCAGGCCTCTTATCTCTACCTTGTTTTCTTTGCAGTAAAAGCCACATCACCTTTTACACCTGGGTCTTGACCTACGGCATGTTTCTGGGTTATGAAAGCAATGTTGTTTGGGGATTTGGGAGTTGGAAATCTATGGCCTTCCACATCATAAGCTATAAAAATTCTTTTTTCTTTTTTTTTTCTCCTCGAGACAGGGTTTCTCTGTGTAGTCCTGGCTGTCCTGGAACTGGAGCTGTAGACCAGGCCTCAAACTCAGAGATCTGCCTGCCTTTGCCTCCTAAGTGCTGGGACTAAAGGTGTACACCACCACTGCCCAGTACCTAGCACTACTCTTAGCGCACACACCCTTTTATTTTTAATTTATTGAAAAAACAGAGACAGAGCAGGGCTACACAGAGAAACTCTGTTCTGAGAAAACAAAAATGAGCAATCCCAACAACAGCAACAAAATGAGATAGGATGTTATTAGTTCACTTCTCATTGCTGTGGCAAATATTGGACAACCCTAAGGAGGGTTTATTTTGGCTCACATTTTAGGGGTCCATTATGACAGAGAAGGTATGAAAACCAGAGAGGTGTGGTGACACTGCATCAGCTGTCAGGAATGAGGATGCTCACCTAGCTATCTCCTTTTTATTCAGTTCAGGACCCCTGCCCGTAGGTGGTACCACCCACATTCTCAGAGGTTCTTCTCTCCTTAGTCCAACCTGCCTGCAAACACCCTCATAGATGACGACCCCAGAAG
Source organism: Phyllotis vaccarum (assembly GCA_033318265.1). Classification (NCBI taxonomy): domain Eukaryota; kingdom Metazoa; phylum Chordata; class Mammalia; order Rodentia; family Cricetidae; genus Phyllotis; species Phyllotis vaccarum. The sequence continues at coordinate 10,851,111 of JARWLC010000011.1, read as the reverse complement.
TCTAAATCCCATCAAGTTGCTCATCAAGCTATCCATCACATGGAATCTAAGTTACCCTGGCTGTCCCAGCACACACTGCATCCTCAAGCCTTGAATGCTGACTCTGGTCCTGGCAGGCTTTGAACTTGGAATCCTCCTGCCTCAACTACCTGTGTTTCCAGGCCTGGCTGAAAGCAACTTTTAAAAGCATAAAGCCTATCAAATGTAAATTCACATTATTCAGTATTGTAGAAAGCATAACACACACATCACTAGTTGCCCCAACCCTCCACCTTTACCTACCTGCCTTCCATCTCCCAGGACATTGACATATCAACAAGCTATGGCTATACAGTCTGCTTTAAACTTTCTCCTCTTCCAGGCCTTCCTTTCTTTTCCAATGCTCTAAGCAGAAAATACTCCTTCCATGTTTGAGGCTTGAGCCTTCCTAACCTGCTGTGACCCCTGCTGAAGGTCCTTGCTCCCATCAGCTCAATTCTCTCACTGTTTCTGTCTTCCTCTGTTTATAGACATGCTGTGCTCTTCTCTGAAATCTTTTCTGATTTGTGTCTAATTCAATCATTTTGTTATTTATTTATTTTCAGGGTGCTGAAGATCAAATCCAGGGCATTACGTGGGATAGACAAATACTCTAACACTAACCTACATCCCTAGCTCATTAAAAAAAAAAAATGTTATATTTGTATGAATGCTTTCCCTGTACATATGTCTGTGTACCATATGTGTGCCTGGTGCCAGCAGAGGCCAGAAGAGGGAATCAGATCTCCTAGAACTGTAGTTAAAGATGGTTGTGAATCACCATGTGAGTGTTTGGAATTGAACTAGGATCCTCTGATAAAGCACTGTGTGCCTTCAACAACCGAGTCATTACTCCAGCCCCCCCCCCCCCCCCCCCCCCGGCCCCTTTTCCCTTATCACTCATCATATCCAAAGAAGTGCAAGCTTGCTCAAGCCCTATGTGGCTTCATTGCTTCTCAGCCATTTGTCCAGCCTCTACCCTGCAGGTGATCAAATCTAAGGGACCTTTTCTAGTCTCCACCTCATTTCTTCAGTGGCATCTGACAACTTTACTGATTATCCTATCTTTAGCAATACTTGGGACATATCTCAATGACAGAGTGGTTGTCTAGTATGTCCAGGCCCAAGTCTGACAGCAAAAACAAACAAAAGTGTATATAAAATAACTAATATACTAATGCCAAGATGAAGTACTAGACATATTTAAAAGCAGAGTACATAAAGTTCTTAGTATAAAGTTAGGGCAGAATTCATATACTGCACTGTCTCAATCACACTCATTTTGATAGAAAGAGAAGAGTCAGAGTGAGCTACTGTGCCTGTCAGAAGCCTCAGTGGGTATAAACTTTTGGAGTGTGACAGTTAGCTTTCAGCTGTCAACTTGATACAAACCTAGAGTCACCTGGGGAACAAAAGGGACCCCAGCTGAAGAACTGGCAGATCAGATGGACCTATAGGGAGCGATGTAAATAATCATGACCAAAGCAACTTGGAGAGGTGAAATAAATCCTTTCCTCTCCAAGTTGCTTTGGTCATGGCTCTTTCTCACAGCAACAGGAAGACAAAGTATGCACCCTACAAGCCTGATGAACTGAGTCAGGTCCTGCATCCCACCACTGAGGGAGAAAGCCTGGTTCCTCAAAGTTGTCCCTGACCTCACTCATGTGTGTCTGTATGCACACATCATACACGCAATAATAATCATAAAATAAGAACTTAAGAAAGAGTGGCTGTAACTGAGTAGTGGAACTACTGGTGATTTTGGCTTCCTTCTTTTTAGCATTTTCTGTGTTTTAAAGTCTGAGTCTTAAGGTCTGTGAGAATAAGACATTTTTCTGGCCCGCCACCTACTGGTAAACAGCAGCAACAGTCCAGGGTGAATGAATGCAGCCTCCTCTCCTTTCCATTTGCTCCTGGCCACACTCTCTCTTTGCAAGCTTCTCTCATTCTTTATGTTAGAGTTCTATACCTCTCCCATCTCGAGGCCCATTTTCATTTTATTTTGTAACTGCTGTCTCACAGAATTCCTTTTATATGGGAAATAATATATTAGATCTAGCTGTTTCCAAGTGTTTGCAGTTTTTATTCATTTCTGCCCCTGACAACTCTGTTCTGGTTGAACTTAATTAAAATGTGCTTAACACGAAGAGAGTTTGCTCTCTGGACCAAAAGACAACCCTTATGGAAGTAGGTCTTATGAGAAGGGTCAGAAGCCCTAACCAGCTAGGCAAAGTGGCTCTGACCTGTAATCCCAGCATGAAAGAGGCTGAAGCAGGAGGATTACAAATTTGAAGCCAGCCTGGGCTACAAAGCATAGCCTCAGCTCTGTAATAAAACCCCGTGTCATCAATGTATTAGTTACTTTTCTTGTTGCTGCCGCCAAATATCTGATGAAATCGACTTAAGGAGGGAAAGGTTTTTTAGGCCTTCAGTTCGAGGGTATAGACCATGATGGCAGGAAAAGCAGATACTGCCAGCCTCAGTTAGAAAGCAGAGCTATGAATGCTGCTGCCCAGGAGGTTTCTCACTTTCTCCCTTTTATTCAGTCCAGGACTTAACCTAAGGAACCCTGTTCCCTAGTAACGGTGGCTCTTCTACCCCAATTAACTGAATCTAGAAATTCCCTCACAGACATGCCCAGAGGTACGTCTCAGGTGCTTCTAGAATTTTGCCAGGTGACAGCAATAGTAACAATCACATGCTGCAAGAAGGGACTTAACAAAGTCTCTGTCTATTCTCTTGAGGACGAGCAGTCGGCCACCATTGGCAATCAATGTCCTTATCTGAATCAGTAAGAGCTCCCTGGCAGCTACATGAAAGGCAGCTGTGAGAGCACAGGCAGAAGCAGGAGTAGCTTCTGTTGTAGTGGTGGTCTGAGATGAGAGTATGTATGAGAGCCTGGGAGAAGACAGGGTTATCCAACAACTGGAGCACATCAAGACTTTCTGAGGAGGAGAGAGTGAGTTACACATGACCCAAGGTTTCTAACTTGATTGGCCTGGTGTACTGAGGAGCCCTCGACTAGGCAGAAAGTACAAGATGGAAGTGAACAGGGCATGGAGAAGTGTGGAGTAAACTGTAAGATAACCTGAATAAAGCCTTCCAAAATATATTCAGCAGACAGGTGAAAATAAGGTCAGAGAGTCCGGTGGCTGCCATTGCAGGTAAATGGCAGATGAGTCCAGCAGCAAGTGTGAAACTGACTCCAAGTATTCAAGGGGCAGACCCTATGGGACGCACACACAGAACAGTACCAGAAAGGAAACCTCAGAAGCAGGGTGTGGTAACACATGCCTTCAGTCCCAGCAATCAGAAGGGACACAATTCAACTCAGGACATACACTGAGATCCTACCTTAGAAGAAAAAAAGAAAGAAAGGAAAGAAGGAAGAAAGGAAGGAAGAAGAGGGGTGGGTGGAAGAAAAGAGAAGAAAAAGAACACAGCTGAAGTGAGTTACCTCAGATACAAGAGTCCAGAAAGCAGAAGAGAACACATTACGTAGCCAGGTGACAGCGACAACAGGCACTGCACAACTTTGATCCCAGCACCCAGAGGTAGAGGCAGGAGGATCAATGCGTTTGAGGCCGACCTGGTCTACATACGAAGTTCCAGGACCATTAGAGTCACATAGAGGAACCCCATCTTTAACATAAACAGGGTTACTTAACTTGGCAATTAGGAATCCCTGACAACTTCAGAGAGTAGTCTGCACAGGGGAGCAGCAATATGGCTAGAATTTGGGTCAGCAAGACAGTGCCAGTGAGTTGAGGTTCCAAATGTAGACTCTTCAAGGGAGTGTGTGTGAGAAAGGCTGCTTGAGACAGAGTAATAACTGTCCACAAAGTATAAAAGCCAGAGAACAAAATGAGCCAACATAGACAAGGTGTTTAGCACAGCGGCTAACATAATTAAGCACCTAATAAACACAATTACTACACTTTAATAAATTAATTCTGCACCAGGACTGCTCTGGGCCTTAGTCCTCACCCAAGCTGGCTAAATATCAATGGAGGACAGAGATAATTTAAAAAGTCACTCAAATTATATGATGTATTTGCTAGCAGTAAATACTAGGAACAAACAAGGCAGGGGGTTCTTTCTAGTTCTCTTTTGCTGTTGTGATTAAATATCCTGACAAAAGCAACTCAGAGGAGAGAGGTTTATTTCCACTTACAAATCCCAGGTCACAGTCAGTCAGGGTAGGAACTTCAAGCAGCTGTCCCCTCTCATCCAGAATTAAAAGCAGAGAGGAAGGAATGCACCTCACACAGTTCAGGACATAGTCGCTCCCTGAAGGGAATGGTGCTGCCCACAGTGGCCTGGGTCTTTGCATATCAATTAACTTAATTTTAAGACAATTCCTCACAGACATACCCAGGGCCAACCCAATGAAAACAACGAACCATTAAGACTCCCTTTAAGGGTGACTCTAGGTTGTGTTAACACTTTGGTTAATTAAAGCTAAACCATCACAAAGGAAGAATCAAGTGCTGAAAAAAGGCATAACATTTTAGGAAAGCCTGAGAAAGTAACTCTTAGACCCAAAGGAAATAAAGTAATTATAATTAGGAGGTTTAATAAATTAAGCTATAATTTAACTCACAATTAAATATAATAATTATAATTATTATCATTTGCATTGCTATTAGCAATTTCTAATATAGTACTATAGTGAAAGTGTATTGCTATCACATATTAATATTACTTTCTTCACTACAATTAATGTTATGATAACCACTGTCGTCTCTGGCTGTTGAGTAATTTTAGCAGTGGCCTATAGTAGTCAAGATCTATAGAATCTAGTATTAGGAAGAGCAGAAGCCATGTGACACACAGGAACTAATTATATGTTCAGAGCAGCAAATAAGAAAGAGATACCAGGCATTACAGTTCGGGTCTCAAATCAGCACTCAGAGCTTAAAAAAATTACAAGTTGAGGAGTCTACACAGAGAGGCTTTTGTTGGGGAGAGAGAATATGAATGAGAATGTGCATGCTAAGGTTAACCTTCAGCCCCAACATGTATACATAGAATATTACACACCAGGATCCATCTTCAGACACAAAAGGGATTGAAACAAAGAGATGTCTAACACAGGGTGAGTGGTGATCCCACCTCAGATGAGCATAGGTGCACAGTGTATGATGAAAGATTAAAGACAGGATTGTGTTTCTACACAAACATTTATTTAGTAGTTAGAAACATCGACTTATGAACTCCGTAGAAGAATAACTAAGAGGAGATGAAGTCTTTGCTATTTGCCAGGATAAGCACAATACTGGAGTGAGGCAGGTGTGTAATAGGACCTGATGGATTTTACTGAACTAATGAAGATTAAATCTTGCTCATGACTGAATGTGTCTATTAAAACAAACAAAAACCCTTGAAGTTTAAAATCTAGCTGGGGCTGGAGAGATGGCTCAGCTCAATGGTACTGGCTGCTCTCCCAGAGTACCTGAAATTTGATTGGCTCACAACTATCTGTAACTCTAATTTCAGGGAATCTAACAGCCTCAGAAGTCATCAGGCATGCATGGGGCACAGAGATAAACATGCAGGCAAAATATCCATACGCATTTAAAAAAACAAAACAAAAATAACCATAGCTCAACTAGCAGTAATGAGAATATAAAAAGGTTTCCATCAATTCCCTGTAAATGTTCTTATGGGCACGTAAAGCATGCATACCATCCCTGGCTATGAGACCAAATATCCACATAAAAGCTTATGAAGAAAAAGATTAATTAGGCCAATAATTTTTACAGCTTGAGTAAACAGCAATTTATATTTCTAATTTTATTACACTTTCATATATTTAAAGAAGCATATATATTACAGTCATTCACATTTTATACTCCCCTAGGGATACCCAGGACTCAATATTTAATCTCATTCTACTTGATGAATAGAAAAAACAAAATATGGGACTGGTGATGTAGCTCAGTGGCACATTTTGCTTAGTACTTGCAAGGCTCTGATTTCAATCCCCAGTGCAGTTTAAAAGGCCATGTTTAAGACCATACAACATTCCTGGAATCCAGAGACATGGTCATTTGGTAAGTGTTCCAGCAAAGGAACATGATGAAACACTGGCTGAGAAGTAACTCACCCACTTGTCAGTAACTGAAAAAGCAGGATGTAAATTATCATGAACTTTATTGCTTCCTTCTTCAAACATCCTATGACTTCATGGCGTGGTCAAAGTCCTGAAGGATAGCTACATTCTTTGTGAGCTGCTGTGCCATGGTGCCTGTTAGGTCTGCAGAATCCTTCAGTCCCGACTGCAGGAGGAACTTGGTACAAGCCACATGCTGACCTGCACAGGCCAGATGCAGGGCTAAAGGGAGACAAAAATAGTCTATGCTGAGAACATGTACTGCATTCAGAAAAAAATATTGGATTATTTGACTGTACAGAGCCTATGTTTACTTAGAGTGTGAACATGTGTGCATGTACATTTGTCACAGTGCATGTGTAGTGCAGTTTAAAAGGCCATGTAAGAAGACAGTGTGCAGTTAACTCTTTTTTACTATGTGGGCCCTGGGGAATAAAGCACAGATTACCAGGCATGGCTCACCCACTGAGCCATCCTGCCAGCTACCCACTTACAATCTACCCATGATGACCTATACTGGATCACAATTTAAACCTGAGTTGAAAATACTTCTAAAGAAAACTAACCTGCTAGGTGTGGTGGCACACACCTTTAATCCCAGCAAATGAGAGGCAAAAGGAGGCTTTTTTTTTTTTTTTTTTTTTTTTAGTTCAAGGATAACTGTTACAATGTGTTTTCTCGGTCCCCGGCCGCCAGAGGCCCAGACTCACAGACACTGCAGCCCCAGACCTCTTAGCCGCCCGCTGCTGTTCAGGCCCCAGAAACGACTCAGACACTTATATTAACTTCATGCTGTTTGGCCTATGGCTCAGGCACATTGCTAGCTTGCTCTTACATCTTAAATCAACCCATTTCTATTAATCTTTTGGCTTACCTGTATTCCTTACATGTTGCTCCTTTGGGCTTCTGGCTCCTTCTGTCTGACTCCGCCCTACTCTCCTCCTACCTATTCTGATTCCTCCTCCTACTTTTTCTATGGTGCCTGTCATGGGCCAAAACAGCTCCTTTATTTAAAGATTGCTATTCACAGCATACAGAAAGACATTCCCACATCAGGTAACCTATTTTATGTAGTCAGTTCCCAGACAACTAGAGCTCACAGAGAAACCCTGTCTCAAAAAAGAAAAAGAACAAATCAGAAAGGCTATAAGAAGCTTTTCTATTTAATGGGGAGCAGAGGGGACTGATTCTCCCTAAGCACAGTCTCATTAAACATGGTTTTAATGGTTCATAAAAATTCCTCAATGTTTTGATGAATTACCATGAACAGTGATAAAAATCTGTTGGCCAATCTTTCTTCTCTACAGGTAAAAATTAGTGTTGTGAATTCAAGTGTGTCTTGCTGCCTAGTCTTGAGGAGCAAGTTTGGATGATCTGCAAGTGAGAACAGGTCATTTGTGAGTCTTTCAAACCTGAGGATCCCACTGAACCCTATGAGATGATCTTTGGCTCAAAGACTACTAACTGGTGGTTTATTCTAAAGTCAAGTTTAGAGGATCATTCCAGGGAATGCAGCTCAATGGTAGATCTACCTGGGCACTGGGCTTGGTCCCCAGTACAAAAAGAAAAAGAGAAGCACTGAGACCATTCTCCAGAACCCTAAATCTGGCCTTCCCTATAATCAAATTGATGACCATCCTAACTGTAATTATAGAACCTTCATCCAGCAACTGACTGAAGCAGATTCTGAGATCCACAGCTAAACACTGGGAGGAGAGACTATCTGAGCAAAGGGGTCAAAATCATGATGGGGATACAGCTGACCTGAGCTACTGGGAGCTACTGACTCTGGACTGACAGCTGGGGAACCTGCATGGGACTGAACTAGGCCCTTTAAATATGGATGACAGTTGAATGGAGCAGGCAGTTTATTGGGCCTCAGGCAGAGGGACCAAAATTTATTCCTAGTGCATGAATTGGCTTCTTGCAGCCCATTCTCTACAGAGGAACACCTTACTTAGCCTTGATACTGGGGGGAGGGACTTGGTCCTACCTCTACTGGATATGCCAGACTGTACCGACTCACCCTGAGAGTCCTTACCCTTTCTGAGGAATGGATGGGGGGGATGGGGTGGGGGACCCAGGTCTGATCCCCAACATCCACATGATGGCTTACAGCCTTCTGTAACTCCAATTCAAGAAAATACAACATCCTCTTCTGGCCTCCACAGGCATCAGGCATGCACATGGCAAAATACCAATATACAGAATATATATACCAAAACCCAGGATGTCAGTATCAACAGCTCTAATAGCTTTTACAAAGGACAAGCTGTTTCACAGAAGTGAATGTTAGGTTCTCACTGATAGGGACTGAACATAGGGCCATGTGCACATCAGGTAAGAGCTTACCACTGAGGTGTTAAACTTACATTAATATTTTCAGCAAACAAGTAGCTGAGTCATTTGCACTCCATACCTGAGCGATTTCTTTCATCTTTAGAGTTGATGTTGGCACCCAGGGATAGCAGAGTTTGTACTGTGCTCGTCTGTCCTTCCTGAGGGTTGATGAGGACAAAAGCAAACCTTTAAAAACAATCTCTAGTGGACATCGGAAACATTGAACCTTTCTGTTTTAAGGAAGATTTATATCACCCATGATTCTCACATGAATAGCTAAATATTTGCACCATTCTGTTATCAGGATGGATAATACAATTAGGTTTTCATCAAGGTCAGAAAGGAAAATGGGTGATGTAGGATGTCTCTTTGTATGCTATGAATATCAGTCGTTAATAAAGGGATTGTTTTGGCCTATGGCAGAATCTTAGAAGTAGGCGGGAAATCTAAACATATATAAAGGGAAAGGAAGGCTGAATCAGACGGAGACATAATCCAGCCACCCAAGAAGCAAGATGAAAAGAAATAAGTCATGGGCCACGTGGCAGGACAGATTAATGGAAATGGGTTGAGTTAAGATGCGAGAGCTAGCTATCAATATGTCTAAGCCATAGGCCAAGCAGCATGTAATTAATATAAGTGTCTGTGTGTTTCTGTACGACTATGGGTCTGTGGGTTTGGATCATGAGCCGGACAGCCAGAAACCTATTACACCTGTGGTTTATATAGAACTCACAATTCCAAAATTTCCCAAGCATATAAACTCTAACTGTGGAAATCTTTAAAGAAGAGAGGAATCATAAGATGGAGGCTCTCAGAAGAGAATCCTATTATAGCTAGGATCATCCACACAGTAATTTATACACATGTGTCTCAGCAGTCAGTTCATTACAAAGTAATAAGGATAAAAATCAAGATTTTCTTTCTATGGAGGAAAGAAATGTTCATGGACTGGGCCCTCAGTCCATTCGTGGGTTAAGGGGAAGTATGGTAGGGATTTCTGGTCAGAAAATATGTACACTTGCTTCTAGGAAACCAAATAAAGGCATGTGCCTTCTAAACAATGTATAATAAGCAAGGGTCCTAAAATAGCCTTTTATTTAATGAAACATTTATGCATGTCCTTAATGTTTTATACACTGGAGAGAACGACAGATGCGAGGTTTTAAATTCTCAATTCCATATAAGAGCTACAAAGTTCATACATGAATCTTTGCTCATTTGTTAGTTTTAGTAAGTTTGTGTGTGTGCATGAACACATGTATGCAGATCCTGTTAAGGCCAGAAGAGAATGTCAGACACCTGGGGCTAGAGACAGTTGTGAGCTCCTCGTTCTCACTGCTGGAAAGTCTGCAAGAACACATATAACACTGAGCTATCTCTCCAGCCTCTATTTTTAATAGAAAAATCTGTCCTTACTATATTAAGGTGGAGCTCCACAGTGTGCTTTCGAACACAGAAGAGACAACTGAAAAGACCTCCATTACCCTTCAACATCTTCATGGTTGTAAATATCAGTCCTGAAAAGAAGACTGGGAAGGGGTGCATAACCCAAGTACTATATAGAATTAAGTGTTCTTAAAATGTCATGTTTCTTTTTAAAGACATTAAGGGATTCAGAGTCACAAACATCTCAGGAATATAGGATGGAGCCAAAGATGGCTAGACTTCAGAGCTGCCCATCACTGGAGCGAAGCAAACCTAAGGAAGAAACACTGTCTTGAGAAGCAACTGACCTTGGCTGCATAATGAAGTGCTGTGAGCTGGGTTGACTTTGCTCTGACATCTACATCAATGCCAAGACTGGACACCAGAAATCGTATGGCTTCATCCTGCCCGGTGACTGCTGCCCGGTGTAGAGCCTGGGCCCCCAGGCTATCTTCAGCTGAAGCGCAAGCCTAGTAGGCAGGAAAGAGGAACAACGTAAAAAGCAGAGGAATCTGGATCCACAGTCCTCCAGATGTTTTGATGTGGCTGAGCTGTCTGTAGTTCTTCTGGGTAGAACACATAATTGCTTCCTGATTCTCAAAGCACTTGCATTAAAATGTGGTCGAGTCAATGCTCTGGCTATAGTGCCTTGAGCTTCAGCAGGACAATTTGTATCAATAGATATTATTTGCCAAACCCTTAATTTTCTAACTGCTCTATGTATGTTGGATTATTGGATCCTCTCTGGATTAAGTCCAAGGTTCTGAGCATGCTACACAAGCACTCTGAGGTCCAACTGTAGCATCATTAAATCCTTGTAAGGAATCTCCTAAAGAAATTACTTTTGTCACAATTGTAGCAATGAGAACACTTATGCATGTATATTTACGGAGGTCAAAGGTGGAGAAACTTGGAGGAGCCAGGATTTGAAACAAACAGGCAACTGAATAATGATGTATTATTATCCCCCAATCTAAAAATTTTAAGGAAAAACTAAAAGAGAAAGCAAAACCACTTTATACCTTATGTTTTTCAAGGAGCAGCTTGGCTATGTTAACATGGCCACATTGAATTGCATCCATGAAGGGCGTGACACCACAGTTATCTTGACAGTCTGGTTCATAGTGACACCTAGAGTCAAATCCAAAGATGACAGAACCGTGAATATACACCATTTCAAACCCAAGGGTGCCATGTGTCTGCAGGCAGGTGTGTGCCTTACAGCCTGGAGCTGCCCCTCCTTTTACCACTTCAGCGCCTGAACAGAGCTCCACATCATCAGGACCCTCCTCTTTCAACCTTCTGTCACATTAGCTGGGGCTTCCACTTCTCCAGGCTCTCGGCTTGGAAGCTTTCTATCTTTCTCTTTTCTCTCCTAGACAATTCTAAATATGATTCCTCAGTCAGACTATTTAAAACATCTCTACCCTCCTCTCCATCTCTGCTTTCACTCTTATGCACACACAGGTCAACTGACAACAGCTTCCTAATGCTCTTCTTATTGTGACCCTCACCCCTCCTTCCCCTGCCCCCAGTCCCCTGCTGTGCCAGAGGACTGGAATTACAGATGTATGCCACTGCATTCAGCTTTTTAATTCTAGAGTTCCATGGAATTATTTATACACATGGTTTTCTTCATTAGCCTATGAAGGTCACTAGAGAAGAGCTATGTTTATTTCACTACCCAGACCTAACCCACAAAGGTTACTGAAAAGTATTTCTTCAGTGAAGAGTATTTACAAATTGGCAGAAAAGCAAGGACCCTGGGATCAATTATCTTTGCTTTGACCCATTATCTTTTCCACTTCTAACCTCATATCACCATTCACATTTATATCTGGCCCACCTGGTCACTGCCTACTTGAACTCTGCTTTGATCTCTCACAGAGATACAACTACTTGTTCCAAAGTGAAATTCTTATGCTCCTCTTCCAGTGTCCAATGTCTGAATCACCATCATGGTGGGGAGCATGATAGCATGCTAGCAGGCACTGGTACAGTACCTGAGAGCTTCATCCTGATCCCTAAGCAGAGATCCCTAGGCCTGTCATAGGCTTCTGAAACTTCAGAGCCCATCCCCAGGGACACACTCCCACCAACAAGGCCACACCTCCTAATACTTCTGATCCTTACTCTCTGGAGACTAATCATAAAATATATGTGGGCATTCTTATTCAAACCATCACATTTTCTAGACTTATCTCTCCACACCAACTACCAACATTTCTCTCCTGCTTCATGTCATCAACCTAAGAGACAATTTTACAGACCTGTTCTCATCCCAGGTCTATTTATATTTTGCAACTGATTTCTTATGACCCTTGGCAAGGGGCCTGGAGACATAGTTCAGTAGGGATGAGTATTTGTTGCTCTTGCAGAGGACCTGGGTTTGACTCCTTCTGAAACCCTCTTCTGGTTGCCACAGGCACCAGGCATGCATAAGGTGTACAGACAAATATGCAAGCAAAGCATCAGATACATAAAATGAACACAATGGTCTAGAGCATCCATATTCTATACTGTTTAGACTTCAGCATATCCCAAACTACTTCTAGTCTCTCAAATGTGCCATCTTTTTACTGGATGCAAAAGTGAGTTTTGCACCTCATTACCCTGGCCCTCACTCGAAGTTGTTATTTTTCCTCAGGTGAACAGCTCTGGCTGTGCTGGTGCTGAGACATTATTCATTTTTCAGTCTTTATTAATTTACACTGGATCTTCCTATCACACACTCCTTTGGGAACTCTGAATTCCTTGCAATGCTCTACTACATAAAAGGAAAACTAACTCCTTGTTATAACTAAGAAATACTTTCTACCAATTTGCCATGTTGTTCTTACCTATCGAGAAGCTCCCGAACTGCTTCAAAGCAGCCATGCATTGCTGTGGGTAAAAAATGGAGACAATCAGAACTTTTTAGTGTATACTTGAAACTTTCTTGGCTAGTGTGATGGTTGAAAGAAAATGGCTCATACAGGAAGTGGCTCGATTAGGAGGGTGGACTTGGAGGAAGTGTGTCACTGTGGGGATGGGCTTTAAGTTCTATGCTCAAGCTACTCCCAAGGTCACAGACCATTTCCTGTTGTCTTCTGATCAAGATGTAGCTAGCACCACATCTGCTTGCATGTCATGTCTTGGACTAAACCTCTGAAACTGTAAGCTGCCACCTCAATTAAATGTTTTTCTTTTATAAGATTTGCTGTGATCATGATATCTCTTCCCAGCAATAGAAACCCTAACTAAAACAGCTGGGGAGGTAACTCATTGGCTACAGACTAGTCTAGGATGTGCAGAACCCTGTGTCTTATCCCAGTGCAACAAATATGTAATTAAAAACAAGTAAAATTCTTTCTCCTGGCTCTAAAACAATTTTGCTTTATTTATTCCATTTTCTGTGTGTAACTGTTTTGCTTGTATGACTGTCTGTGAACCACACACATGGATTATGCCCACAGATGTAAAAAGAAGATGATGAGTCCCTTGAAAACCAGGAATCAGAGTTAGAGATGGTTGTGAGCCACCATGTGGATGCTGGGAACTGAGCCTGGGTCCTTTGGAAGAGCAATAAGTGTCCTTAACTACTGAGCCATTTCTTCTGTCACATCTGTGCTGGTTTTCTCACAGAAGAAAAACCTAAAATAGTAATATTACTGTCCTATCAAAAAATAAATCCAACCAAATAAATGGTAAAGAATGTTTTCACTTTATGCACCTGATTATTTCATCTTTATGAGCATTTTCATGACAAACTTCTAATTTTAAACTATCTCTCCACTTTAGTGCTATAAGTTTCAAAGGCTGGTGTAGTCTCTCATCTGAAAACTGAAAAAAACATTCTGAAGGTAACCTACTGATAGTAATTTATGAAATAATCCAGAAATTTACTCCTGCTACTGAAGATAACTATTCTCAACAGAAAAGATGCTGACCATCTGGCCTCCATTTATTTTGGGTGAATGACAGATTCTCCAAGAGATTATTTTGGGGGAATCTGTAAAATGAGAACCAGCCAAGTATTTTATGAACTAGTTGGACTTTTCCTGCTTACTCAGAAAGTTTCAGAAAGGATCCTTTGGTCCATAAGTGCCAGCTGTGGCTGGAGAATAGCTGGGTGCTTGTTCCCAGACAGTGTGAATTGTATCATATCTCAGGCACTGATCTTCAGAGATGGTACAAGATCAGAATCTTAATTCAACAAACTCCCTCTTAGACTAAGAATTTCTCTCTTCTGGAGGAGGGATATTGGGGGATTTGAGACAGGGTCTCCCAACATTGCCCAGGTGGCCTTAAACTTGCATGGATCTCATTGCCTCCCCCTCCTGAGTGCTAGAACTAGAGACATGCACCCTGCTGTCTGGCCTTATTTTCCAACTTTCTTGTTTTAGACTTTTGAGCCCATTATCCACACATTCCACACTAATTTTGTCAAGCTTCTGTAGCTCGATATCAACACTGTGAAAAATTAAGGGCATTTGCCCAAACACAGACCAAGTTCTTTACCCAGGATCATAGAGTTTGGGAGGGACAAAGCCAGCTTACTATCTAACTGACCAGGCAGAGTAAGACAGATACATGGGAAAGGTGGTCTAAGACATGAGAGCTTAGGGTTCCATCACTTTGCAAACTTACAGTCTGCCAAGAAATACCAAGATACCTTGCCTTCTGGTTTCCCAAAGATGACTTTAGCTACAAAGTGTAGGCAGTGCTGGGGTGAAGCCAGCTGCAGACAGCAGTGATTGCAGGGTATACCTGCAGTGTGTAAAGGAGTTCTTCTAATTTTGCTCTCTGTTTTCCAAGCATCAGGGCAGACAGTGAGCAAGTACTGGAGGATCACAGGGTCGCCTTCTCGACTGGCAATGTGGAAACTGTTCCAGCCATCCTTGTTCTTAAGGAGTGGGTTCGCACCATGTTCCACAAGGTCCTGGATCACTTCAAGGTTCTTCCTTGTACAAGCCATCATCAGGGGAGTCCTAAGGTCAACCAGGATGGAAAGGAGCTGAGGTATCTGGAAGCCAGGCCTTCAGGGAATGTATGTTGGGGGTGGGGAGAAGGAAAACAGCTAGACTGTCAGTCTCTGACTTCTCTGAGGTCTGTGGAGAAATAGCAAGGGGAAACTGATTCTGAATGTGCATCCATCCACAGGAACAGGTTATCTGAGAGGCAAACACTGTTTATGAGTCAAGCAGAAGACTGATGAAAACCACAGATAACTCTTGAGATATCATGAAACTACTTTACAATATTGAAGGAGATGTACTTTTAATTATATGGTACTTTCCTATCCTTGATGTGTTGAGATCAAACTCCAGGGCTCATGCATGCTAGGAGGCTACATCATTTCTGATATATTTCCTAGCCCCTATGTTTTGACAGATTTGAAAAAAATTAGAAGGCAGGAACTTCATTAAGTTAGGAGCTTAAAAAGTTAACAGGCTCCCAGGAACCACAGTAGAAAAGAAGATATCAATCTAGCAAGAAGTGAAATTGATTTGTGTGGTGGAAGAGTATCACCAACATTCTTGCTAGTGCCTCTGCAATGCTAGATGTGACAAAACTCCATTGAGCTCAATATTCGATGCATGTGCAACTAAAACCTATCCACTGTAGCCTTGTCCATTCAAACAATGTAATAGTTTAGCAATAATTTAGCAAGTTTTATCTTTAGAAGAACATATCTGGGCACACGGGGATTACAATTCACCATTTGATTACATTTCTATACTCAGTTGGAAGCGATTGTCTCAACTAAAGAGCCAAACCCATGAAGAAAGGAAAGTTGGGGTGAGAATTTAGAAGCTGAGGAAAGTTATATGTCTAACAGACACACTGAAAATACACGAAAATCTGTGATTCCTTGGAAAGTGGTGATGTAGCTTTTCAGGACCCTGGGCCCCTACCAGTCTGCCTTCTTCAAGGAGTCCACTGCTGCACCTCGGTCCAAAAGGTAGCGCACACAGTCCCGATGACCCATAGAGGCAGCTTCGTGCAGAGGCCGCTTGTAGTCTCGGTTGGCAGCCTCGATGTCCATACTACAAGCCTCCACTAGATAAGCCAGGATGTCCTGGTGCCCATGGCGGGCTGCACAGTGGAGAAGGGTGTCCCTAGCTGGTCCCAGGCAACCTCCGGCCACCTCCAGCTCCTCCTGCAGGGTGCGCAGCCTGCCCTCCTGCACCAGCCTGCAGAGGCGCCTGGGATCCCCAGGCGAAGTCATCACCCTGACAGGCGTGACAAAAGTAGCTCCAGTCCTCCTAAACACAGATCAGTGGGTGAGAGATGGCCAGGGTTTCCGCTTCCTCCACGTGACGTTCTCTTGGACGCCCCGCCCCCCCAGCGGAATTTAGTCTGCAAGCATCTTTTTTACGCCTTCAGCGAAGGTTTGGAAGTCATAATTCCCAATGTGGAATGGAGTCTCCTCAGGCAACCGGATCGATAACAAGCACGCTCATAGGTAATTCTGGTAACCGCGCCCCAAACATGCAGAGTCGTCAGCGTAGGGCCTTGGGTTCCTGGAGCCGGTGTAGCTTAGGGTAAGGATATGCACCTGACATCCTGGAGCTGTCCCCTGCACCCAGTGATCTGGCGATGAAAGACCTAACAGAATGGAGCGCGCCGCTGTACCGCTAAGCCCTGAAGTGGAACAGAGGGGCTTTGCAGCCTGATCTCGCAGCGTACGGCTCTCCACCGTACAGCCCACGGGGATGTCTATCGGTCTGCAGAGGCGAGGTTTGGGGCTGCTCTGGTGGTAGCTGCGGAATCAGCGGGGCCGGCCCTCCACAGCCGAGCGCACGCTGCCTGCCACTCTGGAGCCTACGGGGCTCACGTGTGCTGCAGGGATGTCTGCGGGGCTGCACAGCAGCATCTTTGGGTTGTCCAGGCTCCCAGCAGCAGGATTTTCTGGGGCCTCTTGGAGGTGGGACAGTGTCCCTGTGCTCCGCCCGCTCCTCACCCAATCCGCAGCCGACCCTAGTCCCCTCCCCGCCCGCTGCTGCCGCCTCAGCCCCCAAGGGAACCCAGAGAGCTCGAAGGAACTCTGGGAAAGTTTCCTTCGCCTATCCCCCCTCCCCCCGCGCTAGCGGAAGCGCCGACGGGGCGTGGCTCAGTTCCTTGAACCACGCCCCCTCCCGCCTCGCGCACGGGTTGGCTCTAGAAGCCGTCTGTCCACGGTCCCCCTCCAGTTCCGAATTTTGACTGGTTCCGGGGTCCGTCTGTCGTCTCCGGAGGCGGGTGCATCTTGGCAGCGAAGGGGCGGAGCTCGCGGAGGAAGTCTGCAGTCGTCTCTGCTAGCAGTCTGGGCCGAAGGAGGGGCTTGCTGGTCGGGAGAAGGCTGGATGTCCAGCAGCACCGGCCGGGTGGTGTCGGCGGCGAGGTCCTAGGCCGGGCCACCATAGTGCGTGAGATTGTGGACTTGGCGTGGGGAGAGAACCCGGCAAACTTCACCTGTGAGGCCCAGCGCAGGGGTCTTGGCCTCGGGGGTGGGGCCCGAGCAGAGGGTGGATGTAGGAGCCAGCCGCGCCCGCGATGGTCAGGTGTGGGCCTGCTGGTGGAGGCCTGAGGTTCTCTGCAGACCGGTGCCCATATGCTGCTAACCGAGGCTCTGGAAGAGGCAGCACTCGGAAAGTAGCACCTCTGCTGCTGGCAAGCCTGACTTGTCTACACTGTAATGTTTTTGACCTTGGGCGAGTCATTGTATTCTGCTCTCCACGTTTGTGTTTGCCTTGATAGTTTTCCACCCCCTAACCTGAACAGGTGATGATTCAGGAGGGGCTTTTGGACGGTTCATTGAGATTCCTGCTAGCTTTGTTGGATTTCTTTCGAGGAACTGGGCAGTTACCCTAATGTTTTTATTTGTTGGGGGAGTAAAATGGAAGTCGCTACTGTCAGGCTTAAAACATGTTTTCATTTTTATTTTTATTTTTTTGCTTTTGGCACAGCACTCTGGTTCACAGAGTGTCCGCCATTGTCTATTCCTTAAACAGCCCATAGGCAGCAAACATTTCGGTTTTAGAGGTGAGGACACTGAGGCCTAGTGAAGTTAGTAATTTTTACCATGTATTGGAAAGTTGAGGCATCTGGTAGTTTCAAACTTTTTGCCACTTTGCACGGTATATAGTTCATTTGGGAGCCTGAAATAGAAGGAAAGACCTTGAGTTCGAGGATGGTCTGGACTACCTACTCCTTCCTTACCAATGGTGGAGTGTTGCCGTATATCTCTAGTTTCCCTTCGGTTAAACAAGGATGAAATAAGTAGTTTATTTACAGGATAATTGATTATTTAATTGGTGTTCAAAATGAGAGAGATTCTGCCTCTCCTCTTCATTATGAATTTACTTTGTTGTGTGTTGTCTTTGTGAGCTTCTGGAGAGGAGTGGGTATTTGTACTTTAAGCTTATGAGTAGGGCTGTTGCTGCTCTCTGTCTGGTTGAGCTGCCCATTTCTTTCCATAACGTCTTCGGAGTTTGTGGCCTGGATTTTACTGTTTCAATTCCCATGTAGCTGTCATTGGAATTGGGATTTTCTATGGGTATTTTCTTTTCCTGTATTTCATGGATCTGTGGCACTTGGATGTCATAATTGAAGAACCCGTTCTTTATAATGTCTCCTGACTTGTGAATACATAAAACTATTTGAATTTTAATTTCAAATGTGTTATGTTCTCCTCCTCCTTCCCCTTCCAAGTTGACTTTAGTTTACAGACAAACTTAGATTCTGTCTTTGATGTTCTGGCTGTGAAATAACTTATAGAATTTTATCCCTAAAGCCAGCTCTTATAATATTGTAAATGGTCAATCACATGCTTTTTAAAGACTGCTCTTACATCTCATAGACCAGTTCTGGAACTTAACTGGATATTCCCTTTAAAAACAAAACAGAACCTTTAAAAAAATAATCTGGACATAGTGGCACACACTTTTATTCTGGCATTTAGCTGGACTCTGCTCTAAGACCCTCCCTCAGCAAAACAAACCAACTAACAGCCAAAACAAAAAACACAAGAAGAAACCATGAAAATTATTATTTTTTTTATTTTTATGTAGTATTTCTTGTTGTTGAGACAGGTTTCTCTATGTAACAGCTCTGGCGGTCCTGGAACTTGCTCTTTAGATCAGGCTGGCCCCTGCCTTCGGAGTACTGGGATGAAGGCATGTGCCACCATATCTGGTGAAAAATTACTTTTAAACCGGAAACTTTAGGCTTTGCATTCTGGGAAAAAAAATGATTAAAACAGCAATTTCTCCTTTGCTTTTTAACATAACTAATGATGCCATCTCTCTTACCGTTCCACAAGAAACACCAATTATCCTGGTTTATTTCCTTAGTCTTAGCTCCTTGAAGGTGCTCACCTGTCCTCTTTACCCACCTTCTGCTCTCAGGCCTTCTTCCCTTCTGTCTAGCTCACTACCGTGCCCTTCTGTTTTGCTGATAGTTTCCATGCGTATCTAAACTTGGTTGTGTAGTGACCTTACTTTTAAAAACTGCATGATATTCTGAATTGCCTATGCAATGAAGGCCAATTTCTTTAGCAGTACATAAGAGGACTTTATAGTCTCTGGCTCCAAATTCATTTTCCAGACTTGTTATCTGTCATTCCCTATCATCTTTCTGTTTTGAAGAAATGAAAATTTTCTGTTACATAGTGTTTTGCTATGCCTTTTTTCCCCTCTTTTTTTTAATGCCTAACTGAATTCCATTCATCACTTATGACTCAACTCTTCGTGGAGCGTCTTCCAGTGATCCTAATTATATTTACACCCATAGGCCCTTATGTGTGTATTTATTGTAGCGCTTGGACGGCTGTATGTTTAGCAATTTGTGTTTGTTTTGGTAGTTGCCTTATGGTCAGGCTTACTTGTTTTCATATGCTCTCCAGTGTCTAAAATAGCATTAGCAACAAGGATACCATAAGGAGGGCTGTCATGGAGTTCATAGGAAATCTGGGATGTGGTAGATGCATGAAGAGGTTGAGGAATGAGGACAGTAAATAGTGATGTTTTTTTGTTTGTCTTTCTGTCATTCCTTCTGAGGAACATAGAATGTGTACAGCCCAGCCATCCTCTCTTGCTGTAATAAATGGGTGCTGTTCTTAAGGAAGCAGTAGGTACTCCAGGGTATAAAGTGATTGCAAAAGATTGAGGCTGCTGAACTGGGAACATGGCTCAATTGGTAAAGTGCTTGCCAGTCAAACATGAGGGCCTGTATTAGATCCTTAAAAGCTGTGCAAGACAATGCACGCCTTGTAATCTCAGCACTGGAGAGACAAGACAGGTACCATCGAGGCTAGCTAGAGCAGGTTAGCTCTGGGTCCCTGTTAGAGACCCATCTCTTAAAAACAGGACAGATTTTCAGGAATGATGCCTGACGTTGACCTGGCCGCCTGGTGCATATATACCAGCATCATCTCCCCTTATGCTTCCCACAACCAAATATTGGGCCAGCTGACGTGGACCTTTGTGTTTAGAGAAGCAGGGTGTGACATGGACCTTTGTGTTTAGAGAAGCAGGGTGTGACGTGGACCTTTGTGTTTAGAGAAGCAGGGTGTGGTGGCTGGTAGGTGCTGGCTTTACACAAAGACTAATAGCCAGAGAGGGGACCATTCCTTAAGAACTGGGTATGATTTCTTCCTTTGTTTGCTGGGGTGTTTTCCTTTCTGTTTGTTTATATCTCTGCTTTGTTTTTGCTTTTTGTCTGTTTTAGAGTCAAATGGGGACAAAATATTTGGAAGTTTTGTTCCCCCATTTTGAGTCTATACTGTTCACTGTATTTCTCTTACAATTGTTTTCAGAATATTTGTTCTCGACTGTCTTTGGTTGTGACATATTTGTGTTGTTGGTTTTAATGATATAAAACTTCTACTTATATTTGAGGTTACTCTTGATTTTAGTAAAGTCTTACTGCATAGTCCAGGTTGACCTCCAGGTCTTGAGTGCTGGGATTAGTTATGTATCTTTATGTTCCATTAACTTGACATTTTTCCATCTTCCTTTCTGGGCCTAGAAGGGGAAGACTGTTAGAGTGGAAAACACAAGAAGTCAGAAAATCTTAAACGTTCTTGTGCTGGTGGTGTTATCAGTTAAATAAATAAATATTGAATAGGGGTGTGTGTGTGTGTGTGTGTGTGTGTGTGTGTGTGTGTGTGTGTGTACACTCTGATAGTGTGCAGGTGCCTACAGAAGCGAGAAGAAGGCACTGATCACCCTGGAGCTGGAGTTAGACGTCATTGTGAGCTGCTCAGCATGGATGCTAGAATCCTAACTCTGGTCTTCCCCAAGAGCAGCAAGGGGAAGACTGAACCGTCTTTCCAGCCCCTGGTGCCGGTGCTTAGATGTGACTTGAAGCAGGTCTTTTCCGCACCCCGTTTAATTGAATAATCATGAGATTATTTTGCAGATGAAATGAGAACATAGAGAAGGAACTGCAAATACTATAAAGCCTTAAAGAGTGGTCTTTACGATGGTCGAAGACACTACAGCCCAACTGTAGAAGGAAGTCCTGCAGTTTTTCATTTAATTAACAGTTCTTTATGAGGTTTTATATGGAGGGTGCTGGGTATAAATATATTCTTCATTCCCCCTTCCCACTAGGTCTTTAGAAAACATTAGCCTCAGAGTGGAAATATTAAATTATCATTATACAAATAATTGTTACTGATACAGTACAATGGTGATATATTAAAACAATAATATATTTAAGGTATACTTAATGAATATTTATGAAAGCTTAAGTGTCTCCAATGTACAGAGTGGTTGTATTACTGCACTTTATCAGTACTTCTTGGCTTGAGTGGTTACTTAGGGTGCTAGAGTTGAGGGCTAACACAGTTAACTGTATTTATTTGGACTCGGTTTTACTGCTTGACCTTGGACTTTTAATCATAATACTAATGGACTCTGGTGCACTGCACCTGTGTTTTCTCCACAGGCAACAGCAGGGGTCAGGTATCTGTCTACCTAAACATCTTCAGAATTGCATAGAGGATGAGGGAAGCTACTACGGTGAGGTTGGGTGGCACTGTCACCTATCAGCAAAGTTCAGTTTGCTATTTGGAGCACTATTCTCTCCAGTTAGGAATCTTGTCCTAGGAAGTTGGCTTGTTTGGTTGGTTGATTTTTTATTTTAATAGCAGGTATTTAATAATAATTAGTGTCTCCATGAATTCTAAGAAGTTAACTGCCCTATCTTGTTCACTTAGGTATATAATCTGTACATTTTAGAGGGGTTTTTTTTAGTATAAGTAGTAAAGATAGAGGGACAACGGGATTTCAAGTAATCCTGGGATTATTAGCATAAAATCTGTTACAATACAAATCGCTCCAAACATGAAATGACCTTATGGTAAAACTTTATTTTTAAATCATACATCAATCTAGAATGGTTCCAAATGGTGGTAGCTCTGGGTGTTTGTGTATGTATATGTGTGTTTTGTGGAGGAGGTTCTTTTTAATGCGTTAATCTTAATTACTCAGGCTGCTAGGAGAATTCTTCTCCAGGGTAGAACAACAGCAACACCTTGTACTAGAATGCTCTAGTGGCTCAGAGGATCAGCCAGTTTAACTTGGTGTGGGGAAATGGGGGCAGAACTAGAAGAGGCACACACCTTTTTATGTGCTTGGCATTGATAAAGGCCCAGGCTTAAAGTGAGACCAGCTGCATCAGCAAGATGTGCAGAGAGGTTGTACTGAGAAGAGAGTAATAAACAGCCTGGGCCACAAAATCCTTAAGTTTCACTTTTTGTGACTTGTTTTATACATTTATTTTCAATAAAAAGTAAAAAATGAGGCCAACCAAATGGAAGACTAATTGTTGGTTGTAGTCAGGAAAATTTTGTTGAACAGGTGAATAAATTGCCTGCGGTTGTAGTGCTGTGCTAAGTACTGGAGATTAAGTGATAGTAAGACATATAGTCTCTGTGTCCAGTAGCTGAGGTTTCGGGTGACAAGTATAATTCAGGGCAGGCCAACAGAATCAAGTCTCTACCAAAGGACCTGCTTAAGGAAAGAAGTTGGGCCAGAGTGGGGTGGAGGGTCTTAGACATTGTTCTGGTTATTTTACTGTTGCAGTGATAAACACCATGACCAAAAGGAAAGGGTTTATTTCATATGCTTTAGAGTTCATCATCAAGGGCAGCCAGGGCAGGGCCTCAAGACAGGAACTGAGGCAGGGAGCAGAGGGACACCTGCGTATTGACTTGCTCCCTGAAGCCACCTTTCCTGTACTGTATATGGGGGACTCAGTGGGTTGTGAGCCATCAAGAAATGACCCACAGACATGCCCCCAGCCAGTCTAATGGAGGCAGTTCTTCAACTGAGGATCCCGCTTCCCAGATGACTCCTGTTTGTGTCAAGTTGACAATAACACCTAGCCAGTGCAACCATGGTCAGAGTGCAGAGCTCTGATGTAGGGACAGGTCAGACTCCAAATTATGACCTCATCTTGGAGTCAGATTAACAAAGACCAGGAAGCTAAGGCACCAGTGGTTCACAGACCCAGAGCTAAAAGCAGTCTAGCAAAGGTAGAAGGGGTTTAGGGAAGGCACTTTTGAGAGGAGATAGAGCCAAGTTATAAAAGAAAGCCACCCCATAAAAAGGAATATGAGAGGGGCTGGAGAGATGGCTCGGGTTAGGAGCACTGGATGCTCTTCCAGAGGACCCAGGTTCAATTCTCAGCACCCACATGGCAGCTCATAACCATCTGTAACTCTCATTCCAGGAGATCTGACACCTTCACTTCACTGCACATAAAATAAAGTTAAATAATTTAAAAAAAATATGAGAATGGGTATGCTTGAGCTTGAACAAAATTGTTTGACAAGACTTTTTTGTGTATTCTCATTTTCCCTGTCCTAACACCTGAGCGATTTGCCACATTTCTATCACATTACTCAGTGTGATAGTACTTTGAAAAGAGGGTACAAATGTACATAGGTAATGAGGGGGCTGATTTGAACATCTTTGGGGCTTCTTGTGCTTTGAAAAGCTTCAGAAGAAATTCTAATACCTCTCCATCTTGAAGGAACCCTAGTAGTTTTTATTATGAAACATTCTAATGTCACTTTTTATGGACTCACAAGCATCTTGTAATAATAAATGATCTTTCAAAGAAGTGTAACTTGGATGTGCTGTGTAAGGAAGGAAGAAAACCATTAAGTCTGGTATGGGTAACTTGAAAATTCTTATGTATCTGGATGTCTTTATCTCAATGCTATATTTGAATTGTTTCTTCAAAGTCATATTAAGAAAAACTAAAATTTTAGTATATTTAAATTACCTAGAACACTGATGCTTCTGAAGTAAGGTTTATATGCTTTTAAGGAAACACTCAGATTGTTGTGGTAGCCGTGTAATTCTGGCATTTTTGTTGCTAGGTTTGACATAGATGTAGAGAAGTGGGTGCTGCAGTTCTTATACATGCGTTATCTCATTTTGGGAATTCAAAGTAGCATGTTGTTAGAGTCTCTGTTTATAGGCTATAGTAACACATAGACCTTGCCAAGGGGAGACACCACCCCTCCTCTCTGGGGCTGGGAGGAAATGTTAAATGATTTCACTCCAAAAGATGTAGATGTAGGACTTTTGGTTCCCTGTCAGTGCATTCCAACACTTACCTCAGAGACTTGGGATACAACTTAGCTTTATGACCACTAGCTTCAGTTAGAGGTTATTTTAATAGATATATAAATCCAATGTAAATGCTACTTCTGCCTTGCAAGTCATGACATTTCCTACCACACCAAGTATAATAGATGCAACATCCTACATACAGAAGTGTACAGAAGCCAAATCTCTTCTAAGTGTGTCCCCTTCACTATTTAACCATCCAATGATGGCTTCATGCCAGAGCACATGAGACTGTACCAATGCATGTGGGAGGCATAACACTGTTCTAACATCCCCGTTAGCTTCTTCCTTCTTGTGCCTTTGTTATGGTTCTGCAAACATTTAATCTTCTTAAAAGCATTTTAGATTCAAGTATAGTTCAAATAAATACTAGTAAAAAAGTAAACCTGTTCTTTTCCTGTAACAGATCCTTTTGAAATTAAACATTTTTGATGTGTGTGTCCTATGTAGTATCTTTGAGGAGGTCTCTTGCAGAGGCTGATGGGCTGCTGTTGCCAAGTTTTTCATAAAAGTAACAGTGATGTAGGGTTAGATTCTTGAATCACTTCTACCTTGTCTCACTTATCCTTCACCGGTGCAGTGTGTAGTTATAGCCAACTCTTAATTTTCTGTGGTTATTGTAGAAACATTGCTTAAATGACAGCTAGAAAAGTTGTTATCCATTAATGGTGACTTCTTTTGTATCATGTTCCCTATCCCCTTAAGGCCTCTTCACTGTACCATTTTGAGCCCTTTCCAGCTTCCTGACCTTTACAGACTCCGAATTAGAGATACAAATCTAAAAGTTCCAAGTGAGGATCCACATAGGAGATCCTATGTGCAGTGTTTGTCTTTATAGGCTAGGGCAACTTCTTTTTGAATATTTCATGATAAGGCTTCTATAAAGTATGTTGCAATTTTAAAATAGTTAAATAAAAGAAAATGTAATTTTAGGATCATAAAATGTCATTTGTGAGCGCTACTTTACATTTTCCTACCTAAGCATTAAACATCTGGAAGATGGGTGTGTTCAAGGAGGTGGTGGCCATAAAAATTCTTAAATTCTAAGAAATTTATGGCTAGACATGGAACTAATAGATAAAGAGTGACTGGTTGTGGTAATCTTCAAAATCAGTCTTTAGTGTGTTCCTGAATTTGACTGTCATTCACTGCCTGTCATCTGTTTGGGAGTAAATAACGAGTATCCCACTTCTGCTTATTCCAAAACAGTGAGACAATTCAAGCGGAAGCATCTTACAGCAGTGGACTGCCAGCATTTGGCCCAGAGACATTTGGCCTCAAATCAGCCCTTCAGTCAGAGATGGACAAGCAGAGACCTGAACCATGGCCTCTATCCTAGACCCAGAATAAAAGGAAGCAATAGGGGTATGTCTTCAAAAAAGTATCTTCTGTTTCAAAATGTTTGAATATTTTCCAGTTTCATACAAGTGTTTGTAAATGTCACTGCTTGATTTTCCAGACCTGTTAGAACAGGTTGATACTTGTATTCAATTTTTGTATGTTTTCCATGGAAATTCTGTCCTTTTATAATGTTGGAGCCCAAGAGACCCTGTCAGCATACCTAATTATCAAGTAAGAAAAGACAGGAATGTGGGGATTCGATAAAAGCTTCAGAAGTTTCGGAGACATCAGAGGGAATCTACCCAGTCTATGTGGGGAGTTAATAAAAGCTCCAGAAGTTCTGGGGCTCTAACCAGTCAGTCTAGGAGAATCAGAGAGTGGTGATTCAAACCTTTAATCCCAGCACAGGGAGTATCCTGGGAGTGGTGACCTACACCCTTAATCCCAACTGAGTCAGGTCATTTTAGATTATAGAAGGAATTCCAGGTTCTGAAGCAGGCAGTGGTGGGGCCACGCCTTAATTTACCAAAAGGGTATTTAAGGCTTAAAGCAGGCATAGAGGAGCTGGAAGACAGCTGGGTAACCTCTGACTGGTGTTTACTCTCTCTAATATCTCTGACTTTCTCAGAGATCGATCTGTTTGTGCAGCACAGGAGCTGCTGTCACTGTGCTCTAGCTATCCAGTCCACAAGCATTTTGACTTCTTGACTAACCTGTCAGGAGGGCCACAGATTTTTTCTTTTGGTTGCTGTATGTAGGACGGGGTATTGAACCCAGGGTTCCGTGTGCACTCTCTACCTTTTGTCTTGAGATGAGCTCTCACTGAGCTTTGCATCCCCCTGTCTCAGCCTCCAGAGTAGCTGAACCACAGGCTCTTGCTTCTTGGTAACCTGATTCCTTAAACATGATCTTCCTAAGAACCTATTAAAGTGTCTCTCTGGGTGCTGGAGAGATGGTTCAGAGCTTAAGAGCACTGGCTCCTCTAGAGGTCTTGAGTTCAATTCCCAGCAACCATCTAAAATGAGATCTGTCACTCTCCTCTGGTGTGCAGGCAAAACCCTGTATTCATAATTAATCTTAAAAAAATAAAGTGTCTCTCTGTTACTGTAATGGGTTCACTCTTACCACCTCTCAGGCTTGGGTTTTTGTCTTGTTTTGTTTTTTGTTTCTTTGTTATTAAAAAACCTTAGTTTTTTTTATTGGCATGCAATGTTTATCCTTACTAATGGAGTAGAGTGTGGTAATTTGATACAATTGTGCCATGTGTAATGATCTACTATGGGTTACTAATCGCTCTAATTTTTATACCATTATTATGTTAAAGTCAACTTCTAGTAATTTGATTTTTCTTATCACCCCTCTTTATATCAGATAAATTCTTACTTTTGTTAATACCTATTGTAAAATCTTTAGTTTGCTTTTCCTAACTTCAGAATCCAATCCAGTTTAAATAATTCATATTTCTCAATTTGGGGACTGCTAGAACCAATGCTATGAAGCAGTTTCAGACCTAATTATAAGTTCTGAGTTTAGTTTGCCCCATGTGGATAAAGCAACCTCTCACCTGTCTTGTTAGTTCCTCAGGCCTCTGATGCTTAGTGGGTAGTGATGTTTTCATTAGTGGTGTGACTGACAGTGGCAATTAAGAGGTAATTGTACTTAACCAGCCCTTACTGATGTGAAACGCTCGTTTTTTATATTGCTCTGGAAGCAATTATAATTGATGTCCTTCTCCCCAGTATAACATTAATTTCAAGCTCTTTAGTTCATTTAAATTAATATGACTGTTAATTCTGCTTTCAGTCCATTTACTTCTTTATATGGTAAGACTTTTGGCTTTAGCATTTAGAAAGGAACCATATGTATTGTTGTACATTGATACTTTATTTAGAAAACATTTGTAGTGATGCCTGAGAGCACTCTTGTTTGGACTCTCTCTTGAAAGGTGGTGAGGTCAGGGAGTATCACTTCATAATCCTCTCAAAAGTAGACATACTTAGAAAATGCTGGTTGAGTATGTGTGAAGAAGATACTTAGTATCTTGCTAATGATATGAGAAAATTCCAGCTCTTTGTTTTAGAAGTGACAGATTCACTGTAGGAAATAAAAAATAAACTTATCTGAATAATCAGATACAGAATGGACACTTCTGGACCTGATAAAGTGTGCTTCTTTCTGCTCATGGCAACTTAGAATTGCTGTGTGGGAGCAAGCCAGGAAACTGGACCTGCCTGGGATGTGAATGTGAGCAGCCATTTTTACCTATCTGCCCACTCAGGTGTCCCGTGTGTGGCATCTGATCTTATACTTATATATACTTTCACAGTAGAGTGTTGGTCTCGATAACACAACAGTTGTCTCTTGCTAAATGTGTTTTTATTAGATATTTATGTTACCCGCCTGACCCATAAGCACACCAGCGTCTCTTTTCTCTGTTGACATAGATAACCAGATAGCCTTATTTGGGTCTTTGGTGGATCAGCAGCCACTAATTTTTTTTCTCCTGTTCTGTTTGGGTTCTCTCTATAGGTCGAGGATGTCAGAGATTTATTACTGAGTACTTCCTAGCTAGCCACCAGCGTTGTACCAATGACATGGCCAAAAGCAATTCTGTTGCCCGGGACAACTGTCAGGACTCTGAGGGTGATATGATTTTTCCTGCGGAGAGCAGTTGTACTTTGCCTCAGGACGATAATGGAGAAGTGAGGCTGGGCTCATCAGGATCTACTCTGCCTGCCAGGAAACGGTCTCGTTCCTTCGAGGAAGAGAGTAATAGAGCTGCTGAGGCTGGCCAGTGGGATAGAGTCACTAAGAAGACTCCACGCCATCGTTTGTTCTCCTCATGTACAAGGCTTAGGGAGGTCAGGCAAGAAGCAGAGGATGGCTTGTCACAGTGCTCTACAGTGGCTAGAGAACCTGACCAAGATATTGAGGACATTGGTCCTGATCCCTTTCCTGACTCATACTATGGGCTTCTTGGAACTTTGCCTTGCCAAGAAGTACCCAGCCACATTTGTAGGCTGCCTAGTGAGGTCCTGAGGCACATCTTTGCCTTCCTCCCAGTAGAGGACCTCTACTGGAACCTCAGCTTGGTGTGCCATCTTTGGAGGGAGATAATCAGTGACCCACTGGTAAGTAAAGTGCTCAGTCCTTCAACAGCATACAGATTAGCTTTACTTAGTGAACATTTCAAACTGGTGGTCTCCTTTTGCTTTATGAACAAAATGCAATCTCCTGAGGCATCTGGCGCCATCCAGGCTTGTCCTGCCAAATCTTCCAGTATCCTCACTTATTCCTCACAGTTCTGTTTCTGAGGGGCTGGGGAACACATGTCTGAAGCACATGATTTTCTGGGCCCTGGTCATAGATTGCATATTTGGCGCACCATGTGGTGTGATCCCCCATCCCACTTAGAGTCCAGTCACCCACCATACCTGACTTGTTGCCATCTTATTTGTTTTTCAAGACTAATCAGTTATACAAACTATGCTTTCCCACTTCCCTTTTGCTATTATAGCAGTTTATACCGGGTAGTATAATTATGTTACTGTATTCAGTTTTAGTAATCCATTCTTTTCCATGTCTTTTTCTCTTTTCTGTTTGAATCATTTAATATTTCTGTTTTCTGTGCACAAACTGGGCAGAGGGACAGCCTGTTTTATTGCCTTCTCTATTTTTCCGTATAATTATGCTGGAGAAAGGACTTTTGCTGAGACTCTGCTCTGTCCATCAGGGACGTGGGTAGCTGCCTCCTGTAGAATCATCAGTATTCTTTTATTTTGTCTTTCATTTTTCCTGGCTTGAAATTCTTTTTTGTTTATATTTTCTCAGCATGATGCTGTTGACTTATGCTAAGCTTAGTCTTCAGACCACTCCTTTGAACATTTTCTTTGATCATTCATAACACTCTTGACTTTTCTTTCCCTTTTTCTTGTGTAGACCCAAACACTATCACTAGCATTTATGGTATAGTCAGTGTGGTATTTTGTAATGTAGAGACAGCTGCCCAGCTGCTAAGTGCAGCCTTCACACTAAACCTCGCAGTTTTAGATCTCAGAGACCCATGAGCTGAACTTTGTATAGCTCAAAACGGGAGAGCTAAATTTTTCTTCTAAGTATAAAAGATGTTGGGAAAAGTTTCATGTCACTTTACTACTGGAGTCTTACTTAGTTCCTGATTCCTGAGAAATGTTTTTATGATTTTAGCTGTGAACCCTGTTTGCTTCTATTATTTCTGTCAACTAAATGGCAAGCTCTGGTGTATGAGCTGAGTACTGGTGATGGTGATGGGGTAAGGGTATTTTGTTGCAAAGATTTCTTGAGACCACATCCAAGCTTGCATTTCTCTCCGAAAATGTCATAGTAATGCCGTTCTGATCATCAGCCACAGCAATGCAGTATCTTTATTTTCAGTGGTCCATCATGGCTTGCAGGTTCTTGTAGTGTCTGTGTCTGGCTCTCATGTTGAATTTGGCACGTTTCTCCTCTCCATCTTTGGCAGAGTGTGAGGCATGCTGGTGTTGATTGTTCCTTAAATGTTCTGTAGAATTCCCCAGTGAAACCATCTGGTCCTTGGCTTCTTTGTGATGGAAGTTTTGATTTTGATTCTACTTCTTTATTCATTATCATTCTGTTTAAATTTTCTGTTTCTGTTATTCAGACTTGGTAGGATGTGTGTTTCTAGGAATTTATGCATTTCCCCCTGTAGTCCTTTTACTTGTAAGGCATTAATTTTAGTGTTCCTTTTATTTTTCCTGGTTGATCTAGCTGAGGATTGTTATGATTGTGGTTTCAGGCAGTCTCTGTGTACTCCAGACACCTTCACTCTGCATCGCGACAGATGTGTGCTGTGTCCAGTTCTGCTCCACTCTTTGTAATTTGTTCTTTGAAGAATGAAGGTAGTTTGCTCTTTTCAGTGCTAGGTTATTGAATCTATACCTTGCACATTCTAGCCAAATGCTCTACCATTAATATTCTACCAAATGCTTAATCCTTCTCTGTTGTAAAAAGAAGCATTTTAACTGTTTTCAGAGTCTCATAAGTTTTACCGTGTTGTGTCTGTTTTCACCTGTCTTAGGGTACTTTCTTTGTGATTTCTTCTTTGACCCATTGGTTATTCCAAGTTGCACTGTGTAGCCAGATGCATTGATACATACCTGTGTCCCAGCACTAGGGAGATGGTAGCAGGGGACCATGAGTTCAAGACTGGGCTCAGCTGTACATAATTAGTACCATGCCAGTCTCAGCTCCATGGTGACATTTCATCTCAAGCATAGGAATGCCTGATTTAAGTTATAGGTAGCACAGTCTTCTTGCTGCCTTGATTTACAGTATCCTCATGTTACTAAAAGGATTCATGGTATAACTTCAGTCATTTTAGTTGATTGACTGGCTTTGTGACCCAGTATATGATCCAACATGGAGAATGTTCATGTGGCTTGGGATGAGAATGAATTTTACCCCTGTTGGATGGGGCATCTGTATGGATCTGTTAGGTTTAGTAGTTTGTAGTGCTGTTCAAATCCAGCATTTCCTTACACATCTTTGCCATCTCTTCAGTTCTGTCTTGGTTTGCTTCATATCAGTGCACTCTGGTATATGGTATTACTTTCTTTGTTATAATACCTTGGTGAAGATGTCACTGTGTAGCATTATCATTCCATAATGCCTTCCTTTGTGTTTTGTGACAATTGTTGACCTAAGATAAGTATGGCTTTTGGAACTTGGAAGTTGCTCACATGGTGCTTCAGACAAGGAAACAAAAATACTAGCTTTTCCCAGTTCCTGTGACATTTGTGTTAGAGCTAAGACCAAGGCCCGCGTGCCCTAGTTTCCAACTCAGGTGCATACACTGTTTTTCCGTGGTCTGCCCAGTTTGGATTATGAGCTGGACTTGCTTTGCACTTGGTAGGTTTTCTTTGTTGGTGTCCCAGTCTTTCTCAGAATCATGGCCTGTATGTTGTTCCATTTTGTTTTTCAACTACATAGTTCATTCCTTGGAAAAAGCTGTATCATCGATACTTGATAAATGAAGAGCAGGCTGTCAGCAAAGTGGACGGCATTCTCTTGAGCCATGGCATAGAAAAGGACTCAGACTTATGTGTGCTGAACCTCATACGGTGAGTTTCTTTACTCCTGTTTGGGAGACAGTTTTCAAAGTCCTTCCTCTGATATCTTTGCTCACAAATGTCTTCCTTCTGGACTCATTCCTGAGTATCTTACAGATACACAGCCACCACCAAATGTTCCCCAAGTGTAGACCCAGAGAGGGTGCTGTGGAGCTTGAGGGATCACCCTCTACTTTTGGAGGCTGAGGCATGCATGCGTCAACAACTACCTGACCTCTATGCAGCTGCTGGGGTATGTGAACTAAGAAACTATGGGGGCACTCTGGGAGATGGTGACGTCATTTCTCACTAGAAGTGTGTTGGTGATTGAGAGTAGTCGAAGATTATATTTATATTTTAAATTTTTGGTTGAATCTCTGAGCAGCATTAATTTTGTTAATGGTCTCTTTGGAGAAATAAAAAGCCCTATTTGCAACTACTTGCATTTGGAAGGAATTTTACAAAACATTTAGATCATTCTGTTGAGGGATCCTCTGAAAGATTCCTGAATTCTAGTTAGTTATCTAGCCTCTGAACACTCTGAGTAATAGTCTTTTCTTTTCTCTCTTTTTCCTTCCTTCCTTTCATTCCTTTTCTTGATAGCTCTTTTAAAAACAATATAAGACAGATAGTGGTGGCACATGCCTTTAATCCCAGCAGAGGCAGGTTGATATCTGAGCTTGAGCCAGTCTGGTCTACAGAGCAAGTTCCAGGACAGCCAAGGCTACACAGAGAAACCCTGTCTCAAAAAAAAACCAACCAAACAAAATCAACCTCCCCCCATATATGTGTTTGTATTTTTATGTGGATGTGTGCCTAAAGGTAGTCTGCACATTTGTGCAGGAGCTGGTGGAGATCCGAAGATCCATGGAACTGGAGTTCTAGGCAATTGTGAGCTGCCATGTAGGTCCTGGGAATTGACCCTGGGTCTTCTACAAGAACAGCGAGTGCTCTTAACCACTGAGCCATTTCTCTAGCCTTGAGATGGCTCTTTCCTTGTTGGCACATTGTGTAACTTGAAAGAGGCAGAGAGATTAAGGGTCTTAGAACAGATACACAGTAAAATAAGAAGCTGGGAATGTCTCAATTTCCTCACTAATTTCCAGATTGTGGCTGGGTCTGGCTTCTATCCTATATACCTCTTTTTGAAGGGCATTAACGTCTGGGCCTTGGTGGCTGCCATGGTGCTCCTCTCCAGCTGCGTGAACGACATCCAGCATCTGCTCTTCTGCCTCAGGAGACCCAGCTCCACAGTGACCATGCCAGATGTCACCGAGACCTTATACTGCATAGCTGTGCTCCTTTATGCCATGAGGGAGAAGGGAATTAACATCAGCAATAGGTAACTCCCAGAAGGAAGGGACATGTATGGTAAAGCGACAAGGACCTAGACTTGTCCTAGCTCCTCTTCTCCCTATGTAGAGTGTAAGGGGACTGGGCTTTGGAAATGCAATTCCAAGGGCTTCGTGAATATCATGTTCTGGTCAAGTGAGATTTCTTCATAGTTTCTATGTTCTTGGGTATTGGAGCTATAGGTGAAGGTGAAATGCCTCACTGTATTCATACCTGACTACATTAGCATTCTCTTTCTCCCTTGCTTACCTTTGGAGCAGACTATAGAAAACATGGGAGTTTTAATAACTCTATGTTCTTTATATAAGAAAGGCCTAGAATGTTGGTTGCTCATTCAGTTATCTTGGCAGTGATAAAATATGCAAAGATAAATAGCAAGTTGGAAATTGTCTAGGCCCAAGAGAGTTTGTTGTGAAGATACTTAACATGGAGCTTGTCCAGTGCAAGCAGACAGGCAGTGTATAGCACTAGAGAGGAGGCAGTTTAGGGAATGATGTGCTTTAATGGAGCAGAGCTAGGAGAGGCCAGTGGGCAGCATTGCTTGGATGGCATGAGCAGATGCTTCTCTGAGAAAGTCTGAATGTCTAGGAGGAATCTCCATTTGGAGGTATGGGAAAGAACATTTTAGGAGAAAGAATAGGTAATTTAATGGCTCAAAGTTGGGATGAATTTGATAAAAACCAGGGAAGTCCAATGTGGCAGGAATTGAATATGGGGGAAATTAGTGAAGGATTATGAGATATGTCTGGGGCCAGGGAGGGAAGATCTTTACAACCCTGGGGATGGGTGCACTATATGGAATGGCTTGTCCTCTCATCTGAAGTGAAGACAGGTGTAGCCCATTCTAGAGAAGCAGAATCCCAGAGGGCCCCGAGAGCACAGAGCCGTGTCCCTGTCATCCTTGGTAAGATAGTACAGAACACTGCAGTCCAGCAATGTCCTGTCACTTTATTCCCAGGTTATGTTCAGATTTCAGCTTGTTTATGTTCTTGTCCTCCCCAGGGCATTGAGTCCTGGGGCACGAAGTTTTGTAAGATTCCATCAGGATAAATGATCAAATAAAGAACAGCATCCTCATAAGCAAATGTATACTTATGATTCTGTGTGGTATAGACATCATAACATAGACCAGGTGGCTTAAGCCATAGATATTTACTTTCTTGCCCTTTTGGAGGCTGGAGATCCAAGAAGAAGGTGCAGAAGGTTGGGTTCCTAGTGAGTTATCTTTTCTGTACCCCAGCAAGAGAGAGAGAGCATGGGAGCAGAGCCCTTGATGTGTCTCTTCTTATAAAAATGGTGGTACTAGTGGGTCACGGATGTAGCTTTGTCACTGCACAGAATCTTAATTCTCTCCTTCCTTCCTTTCTTCCAACAGTCACTTTTGATATTAGGGCTTTAGCTTTTGAATTTCAGGGGGCACAGTACAGTTCATAGTAGTGTGGTATCCTGATCTGGTTGTATGTCCAGCCCCTGAAGTAATACTAAAGGTATCTTTTTTTTTCATCAAAGAGTGATGCTTTGAGATCAGCTCCACTCACTCTGGAGTGGAGAATTAGTGTTCCAGGTGGCTGAGTGTGGGCTCAGTGTGCACATGAGAGGTCTTGGAGCTGCTTTGTGTAGTCTGAGTTTGTTGTCTCCTTCCTCTATTAACTTAGTTTTGTCATCTTTGTCCCCTTCAGTGGTTCTGACAGCTTGTCTTTGGTATTCTTGTTTTACTAGCCATGAAGCAACTTTCCTCTGGAACTTTTAAGAGGGAATTTTTTTTTCATGCTTCTAAACCAGTGTCACCAGGCAAAAGAGCAGCTGAGGTTCAGAAAGATGGCTTTAAATTTGGCAGTAAGCCTGTATATTTAAGCAGGGTGTTCATGGCCATAAGTAGAGTTTATGCCTGTTTCCAGTGGGTCTGGGGCACTGTTGATTTCTTGTCCCTTATGGCCATGGATAGAGCTCTTGCTCCTTGAGAGTCTGATGTATAGCAGAGACAGTGCCTGTTTCTCAGAACTGGGATTCCCAGAAGTGTCAGCTGCAGAGACTAAAGTCTTTTCTTTCCATTATTTCAATGAAATGTCTTTATAGAAATGGTAAGGAGTTGAACTACATCCAAGGAAAAATGAGATAGATTATGACTTATATTTGGAAGTCTCTAAATATACTTTTTTCCTCCATTAGGATTCACTACAACATTTTCTATTGCCTATATCTTCAGGAGAATTCCTGTACCCAGACCACCAAAGTTAAAGAGGAGCCATCTGTCTGGCCAGGGTATGTATGCATTCTATGTGGGTGTGTGCTTGGTCTTCATTCCTTTTTGAGACAAAGGCTCAAAGTTTGCAGCCCAGGCTGGTCTTGAACTCAAAAAATTCACACTCTCCTGCCTCAGTCTCCTGAGTGCTGTAATTACCGACATGAACCACAATGCTGGTTTGATTTTCTTTCTTGGCTCTTTTTCATGTGTGAGGACAAGAGGTGTTTTTCTTTGATCACATTAAGATTTACATTGTGTAAATTTTACCCATTTGGAGTTTGGTAGTTTTTAGTAGATTTGTTGAGCTGTATAGTAGCATCTTAATATAGTTTCAGAACATTCAGGCCCCCGCAGCCCACGGGGAGGTGTGTTGGGGGTCTGCTGTTGTATATCCAGTTTTCTTATTTGGTTTTGGACTGGCCATCCCTTGGGCTTTTTAATTCCTTTTTGTTTTTCTAATTTCTCTTCTGAAATGATTATAGCAAGAAAACATCTATCCAACTAACACATGAACAACAGCTGATTCTGAACCATAAGATGGAACCTCTCCAGGTGGTAAAAATTATGGCATTTGCAGGTAAGGGAGCTCCTATCAGGTTCCTGGAGGATAGCATCAGGTTCATGGTGTGGTTGCTTCTGCCTGCTAACCGCTGTATCCCCTTCCCATTATGTACCAGAGCACTTTGACCTTGCTCTTTTATAGAATTACTTTAATCAATCCCTAAAGCAGCCAGCTAAAAAGGACCGATTTTCTCTTACCGCTGTTTAGAATATCTACATTGGATTCCTGCTTAGACAGAGAGTTTCTAGGCATTATTTTATCGAGTTCGTCAGTGAGATAGGGTGAGTCCCTCATGTGTATTCTCAGTCAACAATTTCTTCTGGAGAGGCAGGTCACATTAATCTGCTTAACAGAGTTCAGTAGCTCCCTAGTCTTAGAGGGTAATGTCTTGAAAGACCTCTCTTGGTTCAGCCTGCTTTCCTAAATCAGTCACTCTGATCCTAGAGTCTCCAGAAATAGAGTCTTGGAGAGTCTTGTCTGAACTTTTGCTCACAATCTTTTTTTCTATCTATAATCCCTTCCTGTTGCTTTTCTACGATATCCTGCTGGCTACATTCATTATATACCTGCAGTGGCCTGCCATGGTGCAAGTCCCAGCTACATCTGTGAAGTTTGTGAGATAGCCTTATTTTATGAAGACATTGATGTTCAGAGAGACTTACTTTAGTTTAAATGAGCAAGTGGCAGAGCCAGAATCATCTGAACTCTATCTCTCCAGGATGCCTTCTCCTTCCACCCCATTTCTCTTTCTTTTCTATTGTACTGTGTTGACTCTCCTCACTTCTATCTCTTCCTGATGAAGCCTTTGTAGTAATTTGAATCCCAAATATCTGATTGCAGAACTCCTAACATAACTAATTTGCTAATTGATTGTACTTGTATAGTAAAAGTATCCAGCACATGCATTATTCTATAAGTATGTCTGCTTGTTCCATGAGCATCTGCAGAGCAGCCTTGCTAGATTGGGAAGCAGGAGTCGCTCCCAGAGTCTCATCTTACAGATGAGACCATTTTTGTTTCTAGTTCTCACTCTTTTTCTTTTTCCTAGCCTATGCTACCTTTACAGTCTTGTTTTGTTACCTGGTTTCACCCTGTGTCGGTATTTATTTCTAACTAGATTATAATCTTTTTATTGTATCTCAGTGCTTGGCACATAGGTGACCATGCAATAAGTACTCAATAAATATTTTTTTTAATTAAATACAGGTTGATTAGCTGAATAATTAGATGAATGGTAGAACAAGTAGAGTTCAGAGTGGATCAGAGGAATCCCTGAGTTCCCTGTGAATGCTCTTCAGAGACACAGATGAGCACAGGCGCAACAGCAGCTGCTACTGAGTTCTTGCTTCTGGGAACCTGCTCCTCACGAACTCACATAGCAAGCCAGTGAGATTGAGTGGCTTGCCCTTTTTCTGCCCTTTCCTGCCCTTTCCTGTGCGAGAGGTCTCCTATTCCTTTCATGGCCCCACTTTTTATCATTATTGACGTCAGTCTTAAGTTAGAAGAAGGATAAGCTTGAAAAAGCACATGAATGGGGATCTGGGTACATGAGTTGTCTAGTCAGAGGCTCACATTCTTTCCTCTTGGCTTCCACAGGCACTGGGAAAACTTCTACCTTGGTCAAGTATGCTGAGAAGTGGTCTCAGAGCAGGTTTCTGTATGTTACATTCAACAAGAGCATTGCAAAGCAGGCAGAGCTTGTATTCCCCAGCAATGTCATCTGCAAAACCTTCCACTCCATGGCTTACAGCCACGTCGGGCGAAAGTGAGCATCCCAAGTGCTGGTACCAGTTGGTGTGGCTACTGGTTTTATGTGATGGTCATCATGATCATACTCTACAACACTAAGAAAATGTATAAGCAAGAGATAGAAAAAAAAGCTTTGATAATTGTACTTTTAGTCTGTAAAATTACTTTGTTTACAATTAGCTATCTCAGTGAGAAGGAATTTGTGTTTCTCTAGAATCAGGGCATTTAAGTTCAATATGTCACAAATTTTGAAGAGTTTTAGGCACTGAGGATGGTGAATGGGAACCCTCATACACCTGAGGCTTTGTGGACAGGAAGGATGGGTATTTTATTGGGTGGGGGAGTAATTATTTGGAACATGAACCACACAAAAAACAGTAGTATCTGCTGTGAGATTTGTGCAACTCT
Source organism: Phyllotis vaccarum (assembly GCA_033318265.1). Classification (NCBI taxonomy): domain Eukaryota; kingdom Metazoa; phylum Chordata; class Mammalia; order Rodentia; family Cricetidae; genus Phyllotis; species Phyllotis vaccarum. The sequence continues at coordinate 10,812,833 of JARWLC010000011.1, read as the reverse complement.
CTGGGTTGTCATCAGTTCAGATGTGGATTTGTGTTCTTTAGAACCTCTCCTGTGTATGATACCTGGAATTACCTAGTTGGTGACCAGAACTGGGGATACAGTAAATACCACAATGCCTGTAATTTATGCTTTACAGGTACCAGCTGAAGAAGAAGTTGAATCTCTTCAAGTTAACACCCTTCATGGTTAACTCTGTCCTTGCTGAAGGAAAAGGTGGATTCATAAGGGCCAAGTTAGTATGTAAGACTTTAGAAAATTTCTTTGCATCAGCTGATGAAGAACTGACGATTGATCACGTGCCCATTTGGTGCAAGAATAGCCAAGGACAGAGAGTCATGGTTGAACAGAGTGAGAAGCTGGTGAGTCTCTAGTGTGCTTTGGGCGAAGGACTTGGTATGATCTTTGTCTTTCGTTTCCTCAGAACCATGTCTAGAAAGTTGAAAATGGACAGGCAAAACAAATGCCTGCCATGACAACGGGGAGCTAAGTGTCATCTTCTGTAGGGAACGTTTTTAGGCATCTCCCTTAACTCATAGTAGTTCTGTTGGGTTTTGTCTCTGTAATTTTGGGAGGAAAGGGTTTCTGTGACTGAGGCTAATCTCAAAGTCAAGAGTCTCCTGTGTCTGCTTCCCTAAGTGCTAGAATCACAGACAAGTGTATGCTTTATCACCCACCTTAGTTTTCCCATATACTAGGTAAGAACAAAAGACGTTCCCATAGTTTGTAAGAGTGTGATTGGGAATCTCTCTTTTTTTTTTTTTTAATTTTTGTTTTGTTTTTGATCTATACACATTTTACTTGTGGAAATACGTTTCCTAATAGTGTTTTTTTTTTTTTTTTTTAAATGAATTGTCAGTAGTGAGTCTAAAAAACAGTAGAATCTTTGTGGTTCATCAATTGTTGAAGTCTTTGATCAACTCCATGGAGCCTAGACGGGTGGGCCTCTCTATTTTCTGGGATGATGTCTTTGCTCCCACTGTACTATGTGGAAGCAGAGTGTGATTCAGGGTACTGTCTCTTCCAGGGTCTTAAATTTTGGGTTCCTGTGTCACTTACTTTTTAGAATGGTGTCCATGAAGCAAGCCGACTTTGGGACAACATGCGGAAGCTGGGGGAGTGCAAAGAAGAGGCATACCAGATGACACACGATGGTGGGTGGCTTTCCAGCATGCTGGCTATTAGATGGGACTGCTTTGCTTAGGAGTGCTGACTCTTGGCTCTTACTCTCTTCTAGGCTATTTGAAACTTTGGCAACTGAGCAAGCCTTTGCTTGCCTCTTTTGACGCCATCTTTGTGGATGAGGCCCAGGACTGTACCCCAGGTGATAAACTACTCGGGACATCAATAGTCTCTATGTTTTACTGAAGTTGTTCTAAGATACTGAATGACTATCTCATCAGAGTATAGGGACCTAGCCTCATGCTGAGTGAGAAAAGGCAGTTGATTTCGAGTGGAATTTTGTGCTGCATGACTAGTAGAGAATAGGCGGTATTAAAATTTGCTTTTCTAGGTAATTTGGAGGTGTTACAATATTAGAATAGAAAATTACATTTGTCTGTATATTTCCTTATCAGTTTACCCAGGCCTAAAAATAAACTGCATTCCCCATACCAGATGCTATGCCAAAGATAAAAGTGTCCTTTCATAGAATGCCTGCCCTGTAGGAAAAGAAGACATGTTGTTTGTCTTGGACTGGCTTGCTTTGGGTTTGTTTTCTTTCTCTAATATGGTTTCTCTTCGCTGTGTTGCCCTTCCCTTTGCTTATTGTTGCTCTTGAGATTTCTCACTTTTCTCTTTCTGGTTGCAGCTATCATGAACATCGTTCTATCTCAGCCATGTGGAAAGATCTTTGTCGGGGACCCCCACCAACAGATCTACACTTTTCGTGGTGCAGTGAATGCGCTGTTCACAGTCCCCCACACCCATGTCTTTTATCTCACACAGGTAAGAGCTTGTACTGCTTCTCAGGCCCTGGAGCATATAAGCAAGCATTCTTATATTGCCAGCACTGTGGAAGGTATATCTTATTTTCCACAAATAACAAACCATGTTGTTAGAGATAAAGTCCATGGTTTATTCCTATTTCTTTAGTTTTTGCTGCTTTAGGGTTGTACATTATGGACAGTCATGCCTGCTTCTAATTTATTTCAAAGTGACATTTATCAGACTTAACCTGAGTTTTGATGACATTAATAGTTTTTAGAAGTACTGGCCAAGTAGTTTTAGTGTGCCTGACTTCTCAGGTGCTTTTTCTCATGGTTAGACAAGGGTTATGGTTTTGGGAAATCATAAGGGTGAAGTATCATCTAGCTCATGGTGTAAAGGGTATATATTATTAATATGGGATGTGACTATTGACACTAACTTGGATGCACTCAGATTCCTCCACTGCAAAGGTCCACACAGGAGTGAGTGTTGGAGCAACTGTATAAATTGCCTGGCGTTAGATAGGGATTAATTTTTTTTTTCTCTTCCATTACATGATAACTAGCATAAAAGTCATGTATGAATGTTTATTTTACAAATGATTTGATCATGGTTCACTCTGAATAGTTTTATAGCAGTGAAGTGCTGTTGAAAGTCATGTTTCCTCCTATTGATCATAGCTATATGATATAATTCCTGGTGTGGATATAATCATGATTCATGAAGCAGACAACTGATTGCTATTCTCCAAAGCATGCCTTGTTTTTATTATATTATGGATGGATTGGGAAAGGCAATGAGTAACAGAAGTTTGGAATCTTTCCAGCAGATGTCGTCAAGAAAATTGGGGCTTCAACTGAGTGTTGAGGGATAGGAACCTATTTAGGTAAAAAGTGATAGGAGCAGCATGGGCCAAGGCAGAGAAATGTGGAGATTGTTCATGCTGGCTTTTGTTTTTTCAGAGAAGAACTCACTATATATATATGTCATGCTGACCATGACCTCACAGTCCTCTAGTCTCAACCTCTTGAGTGCTAGGGATTATGGTTATACAACACCACACCTAGCTTACAATGTTTTGTTTTTATTGGTGGTGGTGGTGGTGGTGGTGGTGGTGGTATATGGTATTGGGATTAAAACCAAGACCTGTCAGTCTATGATTTTCTATAGCTCAGTCCTAAAAATGCCCATATAACAGAGGTTATAAGTTGATGTTGAAAGAGGTCTTAGAGTCAAAGCTAAAACCGCTGCTCCCCCCCCCCCCTTTTAAGCCTTTGCATAATTTAGACTCCACAAGATGTGACTTGAGAAGGGGTGAGAGGAGATTTGCTTAAAAGTTTACAATTGGTGTTAGGGGATAATTGTAGAATGGGCTGTCCAGATAGTGGAGGATGCTGGGAGTGGAGCATTTCTTTCTCTATATGGATTATGCTTTTCTTTTCATAGCAAGAGAATGGCTCAATTAGAGTGTTTGGGAAAGATTAATCTGGCAGAGGGAGACAGTGTGACGGAGTGTGAGATCAGAAGTAACGAGTCAAAGAGATGAGACAAGAAGTTTGAGGGCCTAGTGAAGCTGAAGACAGTGGTAAGAAAAGGAAGTGTTGATTGTGTGGGGGACACTCCACTCCCAGTGATAGATCATTCCTGGGCTCCAGGGTGGAAAATGGTATTATTGGGGCTGGAAAGATGACTCAGAGGTTAAGAATGTATAGTGCTGCTGCAGAGAACTCCAGTTCAGTTCCTAGCACCCACATTAGGTCACAGCTACCTGTACCTCTAGCTCTAGAAGGATTTTTTTGTCTTTGGCTTCTGTGGACAACACTGCGTTAATATACACATACCTACACACAGATACATAAACATACACCTAATTAAAAATAACAAAAATAAATTTTAAAAGGAGAAAAGGCTGTTTTAATAGAAGCAGTAAATTTTCAGTCATAAGGCTCCTTTTTATGTCCAAATGATGTTTACTTTCATGAGTCCCTGTCCCCTTCACATGTTGGGTGAGCTAGGCATTGGCAGTAGTGAGTTCACATAACTCCGAGCAGGTTGCTAACTGCATTTGTTGTATTATTTTTTCCAACAGAGTTTTAGATTTGGTGTGGAAATAGCTTATGTGGGAGCTACCATCTTGGATGTCTGCAAGAGAGTCAGAAAAAAGACATTGGTTGGAGGGAATCATCAGAGTAAGGCTTTCTGTTTTGTTTTGGGTTTTTTTTTCTAACCCAAGTTAATTGTGTTCTGTGCGTTGATTTGCATGGAGTTTGCCCTTTCTCCTCCAGGTGGCATCAGAGGTGATATAAAGGGACAAGTGGCTCTGCTCTCCAGGACCAATGCCAATGTGTTTGATGAGGCTGTACGGGTAACAGAAGGAGAATCACCTTCAAGGATACATTTGATTGGAGTAAGAATAAATTGCTGGCTACTTAATGCATAGAAACAGTTAGAGCCCAGATCCAGGAAAGTAATAGCACCCTTAGCATCTTGTGCTTGGGTTTTGGATTTTTTTCCCCTGGTCTCATGTGACTGGACACTCTGATTGTGCTAGTGGAACAGTCCTGTGGAGTCAGTTCTAGTCAGTGAATGAGCACTCTGCTTCCATGTGACTGTGACGTGAGGCCCCTGGCTCCTAGGTTCTGACTACTGTTAGTCATTAGTGGAAGCACAGTTAAGCTGTGACACTGGGTAGCACCAGTTTCCTGAAAGAAGGTAGAATTGAACACCTGGGCTCTCACTCTGTCTGTCAATAACTTGTGTGGCTCGGGGCAAGTCACCACTTATGTGCTTCATTCTCCACCCAAAGATACAGCAGTGCCATGCTTTTGCCTGTTTTATGGGCAGTAAAGATTAAATGACATGTTTGTGGCATATTTAACTTGGAAATGGAAATTATATGAATTAAGAATATTTATGAAAAAATATTTTTGAGGGCCCACCATGTGTTGGGCACTTAGTAAATATTAAGTCATAAAATATTTCTTTTGTTTTAAAATAAATATTACATAGAAATTTTGGCACCAAAGAGGAAAAATTACATGTAATTCTAGTATTTCCTAAAAGTCTCATTTTTGCTAATTATTTTTGTCTTTGTCCTTTAAAAAAGGCATATTTTTACATAATTGTTACTAATGATCTATATATAAAAGTACTGTTTTTTTTTCACTCACAGTAACAGAGTTTATTTGATCATTGTATTGATGTCTCTAATATTTCACCTAGTAGTTATAATCATTTTCATTATTGAAAGAAGATGGTAATTTTGGAATATCATCCATGTTGGATATGAAGTATATTGTTCCCCCTCTTCTAAGTTCACTTCTACCTCTGACATGTTATGGTGCTAAACTGCACACTTGGTATAAATTACAGTGTACACTGTCAGTGTTAATACACGTGACCTTCACCAAAGGATGAGAACTTGTTAGAGGTGGAGTGCTGGAGTCACAGACAGTACCCATCAGGCATTCCTAAGGTAGAATAGGGCCAAACCCATGGGACAGTCAGAGCCTTTCCTTCAAGAGCTAGTTTTAGATTACAAAGTAACTGGACCAGCAGACACCCTCTCATTGTTTATCATAAGAAACAGTGGTGAGCATCTTGCTTGCTGGCTGTGTTCAGTTATTGCTTGTGTCCATGTTCTAGCCATTGTGTATTTATGGAAGGCACACTGAACTTGCCCTTTTATTGATGACGAAGCAGTATGCAGTTGGGGCTTTCCTATCTAAAGCATAGTAGAGTTTGAGGCAATAGCTCAGTGCTTTCTGTTTTCTATGTGTGTACTTTGGCAATATTTGTTGTGGTGAGATTTAGGTGTCAGCTGATATGGTCGGAAGACTTATCCAGGGTCCTGGGCTCCTGAAGGGGGAGTGGCCAGCCTGATTCAAGAGGGACTGCTGGAAGTCAGGGGTAGCTGCCATGGTACATGATCTTCACTGCAGCCTGGGACCTTTAACTCGGCTGGCAGGGATCTGCGGTCTACCAAATGGACCTCCATTCCCCCTATGCCGGTGGGCACAGCCTGGCCCCATGTTGGGTGCCAGATGATGCAGTAAATCTCACTTAAAATATATTAGTATAAGATAAATATTTATTGGTAAATAATTTAACACTCACGGTAACAGGCTATGGCTTAAGGACACACTTGAATAATCGGATGGACGAGCGATGGACATTGATCTAGTCTTTCAAGAAGGCAGGAACAAAACGGGCCCCCCAAGATCCCAGCAGCCCCTCTTGAATCCGGCTGACCACTCCCCCTTCAGGAGCCTGGGACCCTGGATAAGTGTCTTCTGACCTTATCAGCTGACACCTGAATCCCACCACAATTTGTGATCTGTTTCTAAGAAACAATGTCATTTCAAGATCCCATCTCGATTTGTTTTGTTTTGATAAAAAGAAGAGCAAAACAAAAATTCCACTGAAAATTTTTTCAGGGGATTAAGTCATTTGGATTGGACAGAATCATTGACATCTGGACTCTTCTTCAGCCAGAGGAAGAACGGAAGAAACGTGAGTACTGGCCTAACCTTGGAGCATGGAAACCAGCACTGAGCCAGGGTTGGGAAGTGGGGCTGGTCCTGAGTCAGGAGTCGTCTTCCTTGAGGAGCTGGGCTTGCTCTTCTCTCTCGAGGGGGATGCCTAGGGCCTGATTTACAACTGTTGACAGGTTTTTCCAGATCCTTCTCAGTAGTCTAATAACTGCCCTCCTGTAAGCCACCTTGTCCTGCATCCTTCTGCCTGCCTGGGCAGCTATGTACCATTACTTCTCTGGGCCTCAGATGAAAACCTCAGTGTTTCTGTGATACTTTTCTTCCTTGGGTTGTACTGTTACAAATCTCTGTGAAGTAGATGAGGTTCTTGAGCATATGGCTTGTGGTGCTCAGTTGGAGACTGTGAGGCCACTGAACTGACTTGCCCAGGACACACAGTGAGTTAGTGATCCAGTCAGGACTGCAACCTGGGTCTCCCAGCTCCAATTCTATCCATTGTTGTCTTATTGGTTAGACATGTCCAGCTGCTGCCCTTTGTTGGACAACCTCTCTTTTTTTCATCTGGACATGTCTCTTCCTTTAGGAAACCTCATCATTAAAGACAGGTTCATCAGAAGATGGGTCCACAAAGAAGGCTTTAGTGGCTTCAAGAGGTATGTGACTGCTGCTGAGGACAAGGAGCTGGAAGCGAAGATCGCAGTAGTTGAGAAATACAACATCAGGATTCCAGAACTGGTAGAAAGGATAGAGAGATGCCACATAGAAGACTTGGACTTTGCAGGTAAGGGAAGCAACTCTTGCCTTCCCTCCAATAGGAGGAGCAGGAGGTCTTTCAGTATACCTCTGCTTTTGTGGCCACCACTGGCTGTGCCCATTAAGAGAAAGGAGACAGGGTCCTGGTGTTGATCTTCAGCACCATTTTAAATAATAAAGAAATACAGAAGCAGAGCAGTTGTTTGCCCACAGGATCTCTCATTTCTGTTCTACTTTCAAGTCACCGGAATAGTATTTTCTAGACCTAACTCTGCCATGGATAACTTTGGGCAAGCTGCAAGCCTTCCTTCTGGGTTGCTGTCCCTATATCTGTCTGTCTACAGTGAGTGTGGGGCACGGTCAGTCTCTTTGGCCTGTACTTTGGATGGGGCACTTTGAGGTGTTCCTGTGATTTTTTTTTTTTTTTTTTAACTTTCTCAGCTCGTCTTTTTTACCATGTCCTTTTCCTGTGCAGGGCACATATGCAAGGATGCTTTGTCTCTTGTTTCTTTCCCTGTGGGGCCCCCATCTAATTTGCTGCATTTCTGTTCTAGAGTACATTTTGGGCACTGTGCACAAAGCCAAAGGCTTAGAGTTTGACACTGTGCATGTTTTGGATGATTTCGTGAAAGTGCCTTGTGCCAGGCATAATCTTGCCCAGCTTCCTCACTTCAGAGTTGGTAAGGACACCGGGTTGGGATGCAGGAGCTCTTGGGATGTTCCTGGTTTGTAGCTGGAGCTGACTGTTTTGCTTTAGATGGGATAGGATGGCCTCCTGTTCTAGAGCAAAACTTCACACCCAGTCCTAAACTTCTGATTTTTAATATTGCGGATGTAGAGAAGTCGAGCTTTCCTGGGTTTTTAATTCAGGTAGAGTATTAAGTCATGATGTCACTGTAAACTCGACTGTCCATCAGCTTTGGACTTTGCATCATCAGATACTAGGTGTCTCAGCCTCATGCAAACTTCCCAACTTTGGTTTACTTACCAAGAAAAAAAAATTGTGTGTTTTTTATTTGCAGTGTTAGAGGTTGTATCGCAGCCCCCAGAGTGTCTGTTTATCAATTGCTGCTTCATCAGTGGCTCCTCAAGGCTCACTGATAAAAATCTCTAAAGCAGTGCTTTTGTTTGGATGTCAAATCTCAGAATTAAATGCATTTGAAGTTTTCAAATCAAAAAGCTTTTTAAATATTTACATACTTTTTAGACACCTGCTCTCTTAAGATAAGACTTACACAATTGCATGACTCATCCATCCAAGTTGTACATACGGCTGACTGGCTTATAGTCTTCTGTTCATGGATTGGCTCATCTAATTTGCTAGATATTGAGACTGAGAGATGATAGTTATGAGGTGGTCTTAGAGATGTGTCATCTTCCCTGTGATGTTGTGAGGCAGTTCTAGAGTAGAGTGCACTAATCCAGATAGAGACTTAGGAAACTGGGAGGAGCATAGACCTTGGTTCAGTACTGCCCCTTAATTAGCGGTAGGTTCATTTGTGAATGACATACTCTCTGTAAACCACAGTTTTACTGTCTGCCTCACAGACAAAAAGAAGGTGGGGCAAAAACACATTAGTATCCACTGGGTTCATTGTAGATGTTGAATAGTTAGTTAACATAGTCCTGAGACTTACTGTGCAGCAAGACTAAAGAGAAACAAGTATTTTGTGTAATTAGTTATTGAGGTTTTGTTTGTTTCGTTTTTTCAATTGGAATTTGTAGGAAAATTTTGTATATATAGCTTGCAAATGTTGAGAAGCTTGTAAGATGTTAAGATGTTAGGAGTTAATATGCGTTTAGATGGGAAAATGAGTCTATGCAGGCTTTTGACTTGTTTGTTCTCCTTTCTTAGAGTCATTTTCTGAGGATGAATGGAATCTGCTGTATGTTGCTGTCACTCGTGCCAAGAAGCGGCTCATAATGACCAAATCATTGGAGAACATCCTGACTCTGGCTGGGGTAAGAGACTGGACAGTCGGAATCAACCTTAGGCCTTGAGAGGCCTAAAGATGAGGGTGCTGGATGACCTCTTACGTGTGCAGAGACGAGCTCACTAGAGCAGGTAGTGTTCTAACCAGTGAAATGAGTGTGAGTTCATACCAAAAATGTCAGTGGTTTCATATATTTCTTAATTCCGCATTTGCTTAGCCAATTCAGTTGGCAAATTTATATTTTGCAACTACACTTCTCCCTTCTGCTGACGATGCCTTCCCACCCCCTTTGAAAAAGTCTGCTTCTAAAAGTAGACTTTTTCAGAAGAACCCACCCTTCTAGGGGACATGAGTCTCTAGGTATTTGGGCCAGTTCCCCTGTGGAAAGTGCAAGAAAGTGAGCTCATTTATATTCAGTCTTTTATTTTAATTCTTAATCTTTACTATCCACAAATAACTTGCTCTCCATTCAAGCCTTATCACTGTCTCTGTCCTGTTTTATGCAGGCATAAATATAAACAGTTTAGTCTTACCAAGTTTGAATTTGCATTAATAGTCACTAATGTGCATCTTTCTCTGATCCAAGATGCTTAGGCCAGAAATCTAAATTGTAAGTGTACAAGCCGATGGGAATGCTTTCTTCCATAGTGTTTTAGGTTTTCTGTTGCTATCATGAAACATAGTAATCAAAAGCAGTTTGGGTGGAATGGATTTATTTCAGCTTGTGCTTCCACATCACAGTCCATCACCCAGGGAAGTCAGGACAGGGACATGGATGAAGGTAGGAGCTGATGCCGAGGCCATAGAGGAGTGCTGCTTTCTGGCTTCCTATACATGGCTTCCTGAGCCTGCTTATAGCACCCAGAACTATGCCCAGGGGTAGCATCACCCACACCGAACTGTGCTTTTGAAAATCAATTATCAATTAAGAAAATGCACCAACAGCTCACCTATTCATCTGAGGTTCTGTCTTTTAAAAAACGACTCTAGATTGTATCAGATTAACATAAACCTAGCCAGGACACTTATCTATCCTACAGTATAAGACTGTACAGAAAGGCCGTTTACTTGAACCACATCTTTTTTTCAAAGAGACAACATAGTTGGTGCTGTACAGTTTAAACATTGCTACTTAAAGCTTTGAGCCTCCACAACAGTTAGATGAGGCAGTTGCCAGATTCTAGTGAGGGCCATTCAGTGTCCCAGAGTTCTTATGTAGTGGGCGAAAGTCCTTTGGTACTCATTGTTGAGTATTGACTGTGTCTTCATATACGCCAGTCACTTTCTAGGTACTAGGATTACATTGGTACATAAGAGAAACCCCTGTCCCGATAAGCTGTATCTAGATTTAAGAGATATTAAAAAAAAAAAAAAAAAAAAAAACATGAAAAGGAATTCTTTTCATGTGTTTGGGGAAAGGTAATGTCAGAGCTTTAAAGAGGGAGCCTTTGCAAGTAAATCTTGTATATGACATCACAAAAAAGTTTTGTGCTGGACATAGTGATGTATGTCTGCAGTTCCTGTATTCAAAAAAAACTGAAGCGGGTGGATGATTGGCACCACCCTGGGAAACATATCAACGAAACAGGTATGCAAAAGCCTTTGGCATAAGACCAAATAGCTTGCATTTTATTTAGACTTTTTCTCCATCAGCATTTTCCTTTAAGCCTCTGAGATAATCTGCCTGTGGAGTTTGAAATCAGCTACATATTTCCTAAAGCTACCTTGGCCTGTCTCTCCCTGCATATGACAGTCTTTGGTCAGAACTTAGAACCCATGCCTTTTTTCTTAATTCATATCTCCAATGGCACCTGGATTACCCAAGTACTTTTTCTATTAAGTACTAGTAAATATTTTGTTTTGCTGGGTACATGTTCTTTGAGTAGTAACTTAGCCTGCTGTGTACCACAAGAGGAGTTGTGGGTAAGCCACTTCATGTATGAGTGTATCTGTGCTCTAGTGACCTTGATTTAGAACTCTTGACTGATTGACACAAGTTTAGATCTCTAAACCAGTACCTCCACGAGGTAGGCCAAGTAGTGTTCTCATCTGTAAGTAGTCCCTGTTATACGGTTCTTTAAACAAATTTAGGCTATCAGTGCTTTTTTATTTTTATCTGTGTGTATTAGTGTATGTGCATGTGTGTGAGGTTGCAGGTGTCAGTGCTTGTGCAGAGCTCAGAAAAGGGCATCGGATCCCTCAGTGTTGGAGGTACAGGACTGGAGAGGAGGCTCCCTGCTAAGAGCATGGGTCTGGGAGGAATGAATAGCTTAGAAGAGAACCAAAAATGTAAGCAGATACCTATTAATGATGTTGCCTTCTGTTCTGGGATGTGTGCAGACTTGAAACTCTTTTGTTAGGGGTCTGAAGGATATGCCAAATTTGTGTTGCTGCTCTGGGAGGGAGTTTGGAGGTGGTGGAGCAAGGGACTTAGGAGAGCCTATAATTGTACAGAGGACTTTCTATGGTCAGTTGTTTGTGCTCTGTTGGAGCTCGAGTTTTGTGCCAGTTTTGTTCTTTAATGAAATACTTGACATTCACTGATTAAAGAAAGATAGTCATATTGTGGCTTACAGTTTTAGAAGGTCCAATCACGGTGACGAAGGAGTGGTGCAGCAGAGCAGCTCATACCATGCTATACAGGGCAAGGTCAAGCCCCAGATATGACCTGTTTGCTTCAGCTGGTCCCCACCTTCTATTTTTCACCACCCCCAATAATGTCGTTGTATGGATCCCTCTATTTGATCAGAGCCCTCGGGAACTGATTGTCTCTAGAATTACCCTCACAGATACACCGAAAGGCACACTTCACCAATTCCTAGGAAATGAGGCATTGGCTTTCTGCTCCTGGATATGTCCAAAGGGGGTACAGGTCCTTGGCTGTTGGGGTTTTCGAGTAGAAGGTAGCAGCAGTATTGCCTTTCATCTGTTCCTTTCTCCTCACAGGAGTATTTCTTGCAAGCAGAACTGACAAGTAACGTCTTAAAAACGGGAGTGGTCCACTGCTGTGTGGGGCAGTGCAACAACACCATCCCTGTGGACACCATCCTCACCATGAAGAAACTGCCTATCACTTATGTGCGTCACTGTCTGTAGTGTTAATTCACTTATAGCCATTTTATAGCTGTGGTCTTTGTGCCTATCTCAGTTCTGGGTGTGGGAGGTAACAGAGAAATCTATAATGCTTTTCTAAGAGCTTTGTTATGGAAGTGATGTGAGGTCTGCCTGTTTTGTCAGAGATGGAACTAAGCAGGTTGGATGACACTGCCTGAGTGTGCTAAGTCTTTTAGTCTGGGAGGTGCAGTTGTGGACACACACTTCAGAAGAGAGCTATTTACCTCAAGGGCCTGGTTGAGTTTTTCTTGGTTCTTTGGTACAATAGATTGACTCCATGGGGTCAAACATGCTAATCACGCTTTTCAGCACTCAGCAGTGACTCCAGGCCGTACTTGTTTATCTCAGGACCTAGACAGTTGTGGTTAATCCCTTAAAGGACTTTGATAGAGGTGAATCTAGATGATAGTGCTGTGTAGGGTTATCTGTTTGGGTTTACACACAGTGCATCTGTCAGAGTGTTGGCAGCTGGGGCAGGGCTTGAGTACTTTCCGTGGACTGTTTCCTCACCCTCTTTCTTTTCCGTTCCTGTAGAGCAACAGGAAGGAGAACAAGGGTGGCTACCTCTGCCACTCATGTGCAGAGCAGCGGATCGGGCCTTTGGCGTTCCTGACTGCCTCCCCAGAACAGGTGCGTGCCATGGAGCGCACTGTGGAAGACATAGTGCTGCCCAGGCATGAGGCCCTGCTCTTCCTTGTCTTCTGAGGCTGTGACTCCACGTGCTGAAGGAGCCATTCTGGGCTGCATTCCTGCTCATGGGAGACTCTGAGTTCAATCACAGAGCGTTTTTGAGGAAGAAGATGCCAACTAGAGTTGGACCCGCCATTTTCTTCGTTCCTTACAGATAGCCAGTTCCCACTTGCCTGTCCTCCATATGCATCAGGTCAGGGAGTGGGGAAAGTCCTTTTGATAAAAAAAATCATTTTATGTATTTAAACTTTTATTACAAGGTTTCAATTAAATAGGCATTGCCCATCGGCATGCCACTGTGAAGTCTAACTCCAGTACCGTCATTTCTGAGCCTTTTCCTACTGTCTGTTCCCCATCGTGTGTTTCAGCATCTTGTCACTGTTCACATGGCTTTCATGCTGAGGATTGACACATGAGTAAGCCATAGTGGGTCTTTGTCATTTAGAGTTCATAGTATAAACAAGAAAGTGGCATCATGTTCAGAAGACGTACACAAAATGACAGTAGCTGACGTCCCAGGTTTCCCGCTGGCACAGACTGGAGACCAAAAACTTCTTGCAGGAATGTAAGGTCAGCAGTCACTATGGAGAGGACCCAGAGTCAGTAAGGGAGAGGGTGTGCAGTGGCTCATATTGTGGGCAAGCTCTTAAGGAAACCACCAGCAAAACCACCTATATCATGTCATTGTTCTTAGTCTTTGAGATTTTTTGCTGCTTAGTAGCTTTCTTATGCTGATGGCTTCATGATTAAAAGCATGTGGCATCACCCAAAGAATTTACCGTGTTAGTCTCAAGTAAGGCCTAGCAGTGTCCAAGGTCTTCTAGCATCAGATCTTAGTGGGGTCATTACAGTTCCTGTTTGGATGGTATTTTAGAGAGGTCAGCTATGTTAAGGGCTAGAGTAAAGGCAGTGCTGAGGATTGTGGGGCTCATAGAGCAATCTAAGAGCCATCCAGGCAACTTTTCTATGGAAAACTATGCGATTGGAGTGTGGCATGGTAGCTGCGGCAGATAAATTGAAGGGCTTTGGTGCATTCATACTATGGAGAGTAAGAAAAATAGAAGTCCAAGAAACAAGGTCGAGGAAGAAAGACATGGAGTAAAAACACAAAAGGGTTTTACAAAGGTGGGAGTGACCCTCGTGGGGTTGTCACTGAACTCTCAAGAGAAAAAAGTTTGAGAAAAAGTGACCATCAGCATCCAGTGCTTAAAGAGACCATGCAAAGTAAGAATGACAAGAGGTCCCCTCACTGGGCACTTAAAATCAATGGTGATGTTAGCTGGCCAATTCAGTGAGGCTGGTGGTACATATCCACCTGTGATCCTAGCATCCAGGAGGCCGAACACAGATGACCACAAGCCCAGTTAACAGGGACCTTAAAGTTTCTAGAGAAGCTGACCAGCCAGGTTACCTAGTGAACAAACCTGGAGGTACCCAGGTGCCTATGGTTATGCTGGGCTTCAGTGCCTGCTCAACTGGAGCAGTGAGCCAAGAGCCAAAAAGCACTTCCCTGGTGAACATGGACTGCCAAACCAAGGTGTCAGCTTGGAGAGTCTGTATTCTTAATACAGTGAGAATAAAGGATGGTAGTGCACCTGGGAAATAATCGTGGAGGAGATGGGAGAGCAGGAAAGACTGGTCACACGTACAATTTTAATCCCAGCACTCAGGAGGCAGAAACAGATGATCTTTGAGTCTGAGGCCAGCCTAGTCTACATAGATCCAGAACAAGCTACATAGTGAGAGCCTGTTTTTTGTGTTTTTTGTTGTTGCTGTTGTTTTTTGTTTTTGTTTTTGTTTTTTTAATAAAAAAGGCCAGAAGTAGTGGCACACATCTTTAACCAGGCAGGTGCTGTTGGAAGCTTGGACTATACATAGAATTCTGGGCCAGCTAGGGCTACATACATAGTGAAACCTGTTAGAAAAATAAATAAAAGGTTTTTAAACATAGGAAACAAATTTTGAAAGGAATTTCAGGAAGAGCATAAGAAACAGGTTGCAAAATTAAAAATGAAAATTAGAGCTGAGAATGTAGCTCAGTTGGTAGAGTGCTTGCCTTGAATATGTGAATAGACTTTATAGAATTCCAGACATTAGTGAACAGGGTAAGAGGACATTGCTGGAGTCTGGAAATCAGTGTGGAGGATTCTCAGAATTTTTGCCAGTATAATCTTCAAGACTTCTTAGAACAGCAAAAATGCCAGCAGCCATATGCTGGAACTGTCCCTGAGCAGTTGAGTATCCATGGATGTTATTTTACATGGGTATTGGAAGACTGCATTCTTGTTTTGTAATTAGTGTCTTTGCCCCTTTGCCTAGAGATGTGGATAGATTACCCAGAAACACACATGTCCATTGTAAGGTCATGTACCAGAGAGAGCAGCTGGTCATGTGGAGCAGAGATTTCAGGCTGGGATTCCAGGGTTCTGCTGATTGTGTTCTTGTAAAACCTTTGCCCTTTGTTTCAGTTTTATTTAAATTATTGAGCAATCATGCTAGTAGCCTACTAAAATGAAGCCTAAACCACACAGACTACTTCTGCTTTATCATTTTATGATTGTATGTATGTGTGACACAGGCCATCCTTTGTAGCCCAGACTGGTCTTGAGTTTCTGATTTTCCTTCCTCGGTGCCCCCAGAGCTGGCAGTACAGATGTGCACCATTCCCATAGCTTTTTTTTTTTTTTTTTTTTTTCTTGGTACTTTTATTTAACATTGTTTTAATCAAGTAATGTAGCTGTCTAAAACAGGAAAAAATTTAAATACAACTCAGAGGCACAGTGGAGGGTTCTATCAGGTAAACTCCATGAATAAAAGCCAGATAGTGTGAATTTGAATTTCACTGGTTTGGCACCAGACTGAATAGCCGTTGGAGCCCAAGCCCTTGCTCAGTGTTGAGAAGCCCTAGCAGTTTCCCCTCTAAAGTAATAGCAAGAGCTCTAAGATACAGTCTTACCAGTCTGACCCTGAATGTGCTGATCTGGAGAATCTCAGAAGATGGTGACAAATGTGCTGGCCACACAACAGAGACTCTGAAACCCAGGTGACGTGAGCAACCTGAGTTTACAAATACCTCTTCTTTTGGTGTGACATAACATATTCCCTCATTACAATTCCAGGAATGTGCAATGGTATGTCTGCTCCACACTAACTAGATTCTTACCTAGGTTTTCATTTACCAAACATTTGCATAATTTTAACATAGATTTTTTTTTTTGCATGCATTTGTTACAGTTTTATAATCCATGAGGTGCATGACAGAAAGGGTAAGATGCAAATGATGCCACACAAATGGGCCCAGACTATCCTTTTGTGGAAGGGAATCTATGCTAGGTTTTCAACATTGAATACAAGTATTCAAATGTAGTCAAGAATGCAGATGGAATTTGTACTAACTAGTGGATAATTCACTTATATGTGCCTGAAGTCCAAGACTCAGCCCCCTAGTCAAGTCCTGGCTAGCTGTATCCACCCAGCCTGCCCATCACGCTTAACAGCCCACATCTCAGTCACCTTGCCGTTTTCTTTCTTGAATGTGGTGATGACTTTCGTGTTTGTCCTTTACCTCTATCACTACACTTTGATCCCAAGAGCTGTAACATTAGATGTTGTTAAAGGTTGGGGATCCTAGCTCCCTAGGCCTGAGAATTTGAATACTTGATGCTAAAGGGCTGAGGGTCACAGAATCCAAGGCCTGGTTAAGATCTGTAACTCCAGACCAACAGTTCCCAACCTTCCTAATGCTATGGCCCTCTAATATAGTTTCTTATGTTGTGGTGACTCCCAGCCTTAAGATTATGAAGTTACTACTTCAAAACTATAATTTTGCTACAGTTGTAAATTATAATGTCAATATTTGATATGCAGGTATCTGATATGTGACCCCAAAGGGATGGTTCTGATCCACAGGTTGAGAACCACTGCTCTAGAAGGTATCTCCTGCTGTTGCTTGCTGCTGAAAAACAAAGATTAAATAGCTGCCACGTGCAGGGTGCAGGGTTGCTGCTGGTTGGTGCCCAGAACGATAAGCTTCTACCCTGAGCACTAAAACCATGAGACTCTGACTTCTAACTTCTGGAATTCCAGGCTGGGAGCTTGTATGCATGGACCATTTCCTAGCTGAGGCTTTGGACACTCAAGAAACCAAGATTCCTGATGCTGGAAAAGTTTCTCCTCATTTACCTATGATCTCTAGCTTGTTTTAGTTACTTTTTTTTATTGCTGTGAAGCAATAGACCATGACTGAGGCAACTTCTAGAAGAAAAGGGGTTTATTGGGAATATAGTTTCAGAGAGAGTCCATGACCATAATGGTAAGGAGAATGGCAGTAGGCAGGAGGCCATGATGTTGGAGCAGTATCTGAGAGCTCATATCTAATCTATAAACATGGGACAGAGAGAACTGGGAATGCGTTGGTGTTTTAGTCAGTGTTCTGTTGCTGTGAAGAGACACCATAACCATGACAACTGTTAAGAAAAAAAAACATTTAATTTGGGGCTTGCTTACAGGTTCAGAGGTTTAGTCTGTTGTCTTTGTGTGGCAAGCATGGCGGCCACACAGGCAGCCATGGTGCTGGAGAAGGAGCTGAGAGTTCTACAACCAGATCAACAGGCATCAGAAAGAAAGCTTTGGATCTGGCTTGAGCATTTGAAACTTCAAAGCCCACCTCCAGTGAGACATCTCTTTCAACAAGGCCATGTCTTCTAGCCCTTCCTAAACAGTTTCATCAACTAAGGACCAAGTATTCAACAGAGCCTTTGAGTCTGTTCTCATTCAAGGCACCACATTACACTTCATAGACCCCATAGGCCTGTAGCCAGGTCATAATGCAAAAAATACATTGAGTCCAACTTTAAAAGTTCTTGTAGTCTTTTACATTCTTAACGGTCTCAAAGTCCAGAGTCCCTTCTGAGACTGAAGGCAATGTCTTAATTGTAACCCTTGTAAAATCAAAAAGCAAGTTACTGACTTCCAACAAGCAGTAGTACAGAATATGCACTACCATTCCAAAGGGGAAGAATGGGGGCATAGTGAGCACATACCGGATAAAAGCAAGACCAAAACCTATCAATTCCATGTAGGTGGCTCCACATTCCCAGCTTGGCTGTCTGCAGCATGCTTCCCTCTCCTGGGCTGGTTCCACTTCCTGTCTGCAGCTCTCCTTAGTAGGTTTCCCAAAGCGCTAGCACCCTAATATATTGGGGATCTCCTACACAATTCAGGCTTTACTTTTGAGGTTTCCTGAAATGGCCGCTCTGGGCTTCCATGCCTGGCCTCAGGAGCTTTCCTTAACCTTGGAAGAAGATTCCACAACCCCTTTCCTCCTGTGTCCTTCATAACTAAAGCTAGAACATAGCCAAGGCTGCTAGGTTCTGTTGCCTGCTTTGGATAAAACCTGTTCCCACTCTTGAATTACATTTGCATAAACTTTGGTTGGGGCTTTGGTTTGTTTTGCCCCCCCTCCCCGCTTTTTCCTCCTCAAACTACATTTTGTGCTTTCCCCCCCAGTTTGCTCCTTTTCATTGTAGATCTACATAAGGGAAATTAGTAATAACTAAGTGACAGAGTAAATATTAGGCTGCCTTGAAAGCTCCTCTGACAAATTAGTCCAAAACTTCAATTCAGCCTCAGGCAGATTAATGAGACAAAGGTAAAAGCAAACACTTTTTCCACAAAATATCACAAGAGTGGATTTTAGGCCGGCTGCTAATATTGTTTCACTGTGAAACCTCCACATTTGACACAGTTTTCAGCATTATTGTCTTCCAAGACCCTACTATAATGACACATTAAACCCCTCTTAGAGCCTTCAGAATCTTTCCTAGTCCAAAGTCCCAAAGTCTTCCACATTCCTCAACAAAACAAAACAAGAAAATACCAAAAATATTGTCAGGTGTATCACAGAAATATCCCACTCTCTGTACTGCCCTCAAATTTATAACCCTATGGGGTTATTGTCATTCAAACCACACATATCTGATAAGAGTGAAACAACCCCAGCCAGTTCATTGGTAGCAAAGCCATTGCTGGACACATTCTGCTGTATTTCATTCATTCCACATTCAGTAACTCATTCATTCAATAACTAGGTGAGATGCTCTGATAGGGCCTAGTCCAGGTGCCCGAGGCCAGGGAGCAGGTGGCCTTTATATTAGTGGGCAATGAGTTACTCCAGCAACGTGGAGGATCCCCAGTGCTGAAACCTCAGGTTAAAAGGAAATTCAATTCTTCAAACTCCAAAAGGTGGTTCAAATATCAAAAAATAAGCTCAATGTGGGCTATAGGAAGAGGATTTCTGGGAATTAGATAAAAGCCAGCATTCCTCAGGAATCTGTGAAATTGGTTCCCACTAGCCGAAAGAAGTCATTTTCCTGATCTCTGATGAAGTGGCTCCTCCATTAACATATGCCTATGGTGCCTATCTCAACATCAAGTTGGTCCACACTAGGCTTCATGGACTCTCTTTCTCACAGATACCTATCTTCCCTTATAACCCTCAAAATTCTTCCTCCTCTTGCTTCTCTGTGCTTTTCTGAGAGACAACCTTGGCAGTTTGATAAACTCTCTCCTTTTGCCCCCTCGGAACAGCCATTTTTCTCTCTTTACTAAATCCCTCAAATACACCCAGAGTTAGTGAGGAGGCATCTTACATCTTGACTGTAAAAGAATGTGAGGGATTTATAGTCAGGCACTTGGGAAAGGAAAGAGTAATATGTGACAGTTAACATATTTTAAGTTTAACTACTGTGCTTAAGAGGCCTATAAAACAAAATTGCCTCTAGCCTCTAAGTCCCACTTGTCCAAGGACAGATAACTTCCTGGAATGCAGGGATCTATCTAATTGCCTGTCTCTGTGCATGATGATGGTCACAGAACCTCTGGCTGTTTCTGCTTCTGCAAACAAAGCTTGCTTGTTCTAGATAACCAAGACACCTGAGAGACATTTATTTGCTAAACTGAGTCCTTGATTGCAGGGTGTAAACAGAACATAACCTTATATTTTTTTTCTTTCTTTTTTTCTTTTTTCTTTTTTTCTTTATATTTTAAATAAATTAAACTAATTAAAAATTTTGAGTCAGAGTTTCACTGTGTAGCCCTGGCTGTCTTGATACTCACTCTGTAGATCAGGCTGGCCTCGAACTCAGAGATCTACCTGTCTATGCCTCCCAAGTGCTGGGATAAAAGGCATGCACTGGCTGCTTTTTCCTTTTTTAATCCCAGGTCTCTGTACTACATTTGGCACCAGTTTCTAACTATAAGCCTCTTCTTTATTGTTGATATTCTATATTCATAGTCAGACTGTTGAATCTCTGAATGACTCCAGACCCATAACTGATTCTTCTCTAAGAGAGGACAATATGAGTTAAAAGACATAGAACAGTATCCACACATTGAATTCTAACACAGGCCAGGGAATGTGAGAGACTGATTTGGACTGAGCCTTTCCTGCCTCAAAGGAGAACAAACCTAAGGAATAGCAAACATGTAGACTCAAGAACCTAAACTACTTTCTTTGATGCTTGCAGGCCAGAATAGGGCAATCTTAGGTAATAGTAATAGATCCTAATACAAAAGCAAAATGCGGTTAGAAACCTTGGGGATCCTCGTGTTTTGTGGAGCTAATAAGGTGGCTCCGAAGTAAAAAGCATTGGCTGTTCTTGCAGAGGATATAAATTCAATCCTCAGGATACACAGAGCAATTCAAAGCTATCAGTAATTCCAGTTCAGGGATGTGATGACCTCTCCTGACCCCTGTTAACAGGTAGACATGTGGTGCACAGATACACACACACACAATGCTCATTCACATAAAACTAAAAGAGTGTGTCTTTTGTTTCCTGTTCTCACTACTGTCTAGCATCTAAAGATAACTAGAAAAGATGCAAAAGAGTTTAGTTCCTGCATCAAGGCAAAATAAAAATGACAAAGAGCCATCAATGTGTTTTTTCATGGCTAATATGGTGGAGGGCAACTAATATGGGAAGAGGGGTCCGAAAATTAAATCTGTAGCCAGTGAAGGTTACCTAGAGTGAAGGTTTAATAGCTGTACAATTTTCAGGTCCTTCAGAATTCTGTGTACCTCTCCATTTAAACTAAATATTAAATGGACATCTCAGTTGGCCAGTGGTGGCACACACCATTAATTCCTGCACTTGGGAGGCAGAGACAGGTCTTACAGAGTGAGCTCCAAGACAGTCAAGGCTATAAGAAATTGTGTCTCAAAAAACAAAACAAACAAAAAAATGAACATCTCCACACCTGGATCAATGCCAGATCATTATTTTCTCATCTATTCCTCTCATATTATTGACATGGCCTGAGAGCTGAGATCTAAGGAAAAATTCTACTTCCCTGGCTGTCTTCAAAAGTATGGCAGCTGGTTATCAAAGACAGACTCTGTGCTTTTCCTCCCATCTCCTTGTCCTTGAATCTGAGCTGGTTGTGACTTGCTTTGACCAATACAAAACAAAGGTTATAGAGAGATAGCAAACGTTGTACAGGGCTGTTTCTGGCCTACCTACTTAAAGGAGAATGAAAGTTTTGATTCTGGTTTGGTCACCATGTAAATAGCCTGACTAGACAGAGACTACCATGTTGTGAGGAAGCCCAAGTGAACTATGTGGAAAGGCTTCCTTTAGTTTTTAATGAAAGCACATAAATTGATGGCTGGCAGAAATAAGTGAGGGTGAGGAATGATAACTTGTAAATCAGGTGCTTAATGCACATCCTAAATGCTAATGGTGGTTCCCCTTTATGTGGGGTCGGGGTGAGGGTGTTAAGGTTGGAGCCAGTGAATGCGCAAGACAAACCGAGTCAGAGTCTTAGGCCTCAGTCTGAAGAAGAAAAGAAAACTTTATTCCACTAGTGGGTCCCATTGTATTAGGAACAATGGGCCCCGATTTACAAATGAGCCAAGTTTTTATAGGGCAGGAGGTGGGGGTCAGGGATGTGCTACCTGAAGGTGTGTGGGTAACCACGGTAACCACATAATCTGGCCTTTCCGGATCAAACAGATACTAAATTTAGATCTTATCACAACAAACAAGCAATGCTCTTAGATCTTGTCTTGTGGTGAGGGGCACTATCTGGGAAGTCCCTCTTCTCACTTCACAAGGGGAGGGCTGGGAGGTGTGTAAGAGGACCAGTTGGCAGCTGACTCACAACCAGGACTCCTCTCCCACCCACTTCCTACCCCAGTTCTCTACAAGTGGTGACAGCGGTTGAACTACATGACTCTGGGCAGGTCAAATTCTCCAGGCTACAATTTTTTTATCTATAAACTTAGGAGGTAGGGGATTGGGGATATGACTCAGTGGTAAAGTTCTTGCCTAATATGGGTGAGGCCCTCTTTTTATCCATTGCTCTGCAATAGATAAATAATAATAACAACAACAATAATAATGAACAGAACAAAGAGGTGGAATTTGTCCTGTGATTTTAGAAATAGTTGCCATTAACAAGAGAGAGAGAGAGAGAGAGAGAGAGAGAGAGAGAGAGAGAGAGAGAGAGAGAGAGAGACCACTGCTTAGATAATATTGCTTCTACTCACCATGACATTTGGTTAGAAATCCTACCAAAGCTGTGATCTGTGTCAGCTCTAAAAAAGGGCTTTTCTCACTCCCCTCTCTTTTTTTTTTCTTAGCTTAATCACATTAGATATCTTCTTACTCCTTTTTTTTTTTTTTTGCTTTGTGGAACATTTTTCTTCATTGATAATTTTAATGTGCTTTTTTATATTGAAAATAAGTATTTTATTTGGTCTACACAAGGCACTTTCAAATATAAATCATATGCTATATGTAAATATAATAGAAAAGGAAGTAAAAATATAAATATATATGTAAAAGGTCACTGAGTTCAGTTTTTGTTATAAATCCTATACAAAAGGATTTGTTGGCTCAGTATCTCTTCTGCCTTTCTCTGCTCTTTTCCAATAGGCGCAAAGCAGCCATAGTTAAGCCTTCAGGAGCCCGAGTGCTGCTGTCTTCTTTACAGACATCTCCTGTGCCAGAGGATCCTTGGAGTGAAGTGGGAGCCTCGGGTGTATTGCTCAGCGCTGTAAACTGTAAATCAGGGTAGGGGATGGAGAAGAGAGTGTAGCACAGTGGTTCTCAACTTTCCTAATGTCCCTTTAATGTAATTTCTTATGTTGTGGTGACCCCAACATAAATTATTTCCGTGACTTCTTCACAACTGTAATTTTGCTACTATTATGATCTATGTTGTAAATATCTGATATGCAGGATATCTGACCCCTTCGAAAGAATCATTTGACCCCCAACAGGGGTCACAACCCGCAGATTGAGAGCCACTGCCCTAGCTGATAAGCTATTTTGAGTTGATGATGGAGTGTCTTAGAGGTTTTTATGGAGACCATGAGAGTCTCCTAGGAGTGCTCAATCAAGCTGCTTGCACTTTGGGAAGTCAGCCTCTATGCTGAGCCAGGTGGAAGAGTGGTGTCCTTTCAGATACGAGAGAACCCATGTGTGCATACGGGAGGCATCCAGATGCAGTCAAACAGAGACCTCATGTTATCACTGTGTGCTTTCTCCTGGTGCCCAGCTCCCTGTGTCCTGGTGGTGATCCTTAGCTAACATTGAGCTGCTGTCACATCTCTTTCGACTCAGTTGGGTGGGTTTCTCTGAGTTTTGGAGGTTGTGAGGTTAGGCTCCCGGGTCATTCTCATTGCTCCTGGTCCTCATAGTCATTGGCAGTGCTTCCATGGTATCCGTCTCAATACCACGTGGCTGAGAAGTTTGCCTGTAAATAGTTTATTCACAGTTTTGAAAAGAGAACAGCATACTTCTTATACATACTTGTCATTAAACGTGCACGCCCAGTACCAAATGGGTTACATTAGGAGACACCAGCCCGATTCTCAGAGATCTGTGTTGCCCAGAGATCAGGAAAATCTAGAGCGCCCAAATGTGCAGATAGCAAGAACTCTAATCCATTTGGGTATTTTCCAACCTCACTACCCTTCTACCTGGGATTTTCCAATGGTACTGGAACAAAACATGTCACCCCACCCTCACGCCTGACTTTGCCGACTCTCTTAAAGCCAGCACAGAGAGGGAGGAAAGTGGGGAGGAGGCTGGGACCTTGGCTGGACCAGACTTCATGATATTGATGAAGGCGGCTGGAGATGCAGTTCTCAACATTTAGCACTCAACAGTATAGCAGCGAGCTCAGAGCTGGGAGAGGCTCTGCATTCTCTCTGTGTGTCTGTCTGTCTTGGAGTTCTCTCGGGTTTTTAGGACCCAAGTATCTTGGTCAGTGCTGACTTCCATATAATGTCTTCTAAAGGATAAAAGGCTTTTCCAGCCATGAGTAAATAAACTGTTTTGTGTGAGACTGAAACTAGCAATCAGAAATCTAGGTCAGCTCACCAAAAGCCAATTTGTTGAATGGCAAATCTACCGACCAACCAGTTTGTAAAAAATAATAAATCAGTTAATGGAAAGAATCAACTCACCAGATGACAAAATCACCACAATTGCTGCTTTTAAAACTCATTTTAAAATATTATTAATGATGTTGATGTTTTATTATGCTATTTATTATTACCAATTAATTTAAGGTTGTAATATATTATTTATTTTAAAAGATAGTATGTATATTTTAAAACATATTAAGTAATTATTTTCTCAAGAATATAACTCTAAATTCAGGCTATTAGATTAAAATTACCTAATTATAAAAATAATTTGAAAATCCTTTAAAATAACTATTATCACCATGTAGCATTTTTATTCTTTTTTAAAAAAATATTGAATATATGCTAATAATAGCTTAGTTATTTATGAATTACCTCTGGAGCCTATGGTATTTGTATCAGTTGATCTTCTATTAACAGTTGTCAAGTCTTATGTGAAGTTTTGGTTACTAGCTTTCTTTTGGGGTTCATCACAGTATTTCAGAGAATGTTCATTTTATCAAAAGCAGGCTCAAATAGTCATATAATTTTTTTTTAATTCTTGTAATTAAATACAGGGCTTCATACATATTAGGCAAGTTTTTTTTTTCCAAGTGATTACATCTCCAGCCCAAGTCATATAATTTTATATTGATGTGGTAGTTAGCATTTTATTCCTAGTGACTGCATGCTCCGTTTCAAGAACATTGACAGTCACCCATGCAATGATGCAGAGACAAGATCTAGACATTTATACTATAAGGAATTAACAACAATGTTAGCTGGTTACTCAGTGATAGATGTGCAAGATCAAAGCCAATATGCCATGTGAGATTTTTAAGAAAGACGGATAAACATGCTTTGAGAAAGATGAAAAATATAAAACTGAAATGTCAGGAAGTAGAGGGACCTCATCACAAATGCTGCAATGTAAACTTTCTGCTATTAGAAATACAAACTAAGGCTGACATGAATGTGTTTATAAGAAGATATACCATGTGAGTGAGTACGTGCAAATTATATTTGTGAATAGTCATAAAAGAAGCTGATACAAATTGCCTTTGATATCCACCCCCCACACACAGTTTCTGCTGACCCCATTTTAAACACATGCTCTGAGAATTGTGTGAGAAGTGAAGGGCCCCTGCAGCGATGATAGCCCAGCCTCCCATGGCTCCTTCTAGCCCTACAGAAAGGGCTGAGTGTGAGTTCACAGTCAGGGAACTGACTAATCTTTTGAGAGAGTCTCTTGGAATTGTTATGATCAAACTTTTTTGGTAGAAATGAAGAATTTGGTCCTGCAGTTCTTGTGAGCCACTCACCTTGATTTGATGTACCAGGCAAGGAAAACTATAATTCCTGCACCAAACAGGACAACCGGGACCAATGTGGAGATGGCCACTGGAAAAGAAGAGAACTAAGCTAGAACCACTTGACAGTCCCATGAAGATGTTCATTGCTAAGAATTGGTAAATTGTTGGTAATTTCCATTTCTGCCTACAACAGATGCCCTTCTAGCCATCTTGTCATTATTAAGATTTCTTGGGACTGGAGAGAAGCTCAGCAATAAAGAACATATGCTGCTTTTTACAGAAGAATGAAGTTTGGTACCCACCACACACACTGGCAACTCACAACTATCTGTGATAACCCCCAGCTCTAGGGGATTCAATGCCTTCTTCTGGCTTCTGTGGACACTGGCACTCACATGCACATACTCCCCTCCATAAAAACAATAAAAATAAATGTATAAAGTATAAACTAAAAAGGAAAAGTGGCCAAAAATACACTCAAAGTAATTTCCAATAAGTCACAACCACACGTACAGAAATCTCTTGAATCCAGTGGCTGTTGGGTACAAAGTATTATATCACTATGAGACTGTAGATAATCTTTACTTTCACTAAAATTATTTTTTTTTGTTGCCCTCAGAGTTTTGAAGTGACACTGTAGCAAAAAAAACTAGTAAAATCACAGAAAAAAGACATCTTATGAGAAAGTAAATAAAATCAGCACAGCGAGGTTGTTACAAACATGTCAGGAAGCATATTAAATTAATGAAAGATGTCCTGAAGTCTCAGGTTGGATTTTTTTTTTTTTTTTGGTGTGAATGTGTTGCATGTAAACTTTCTCCACACTGACTGGTAGGCTTAGCGCCCATTTACTGCAAAGGAGAGACTTACTGGAAAAGAGGAATTAATGGTAGTAAGTAGTTCTACTTTCACAAGGCTTCCCCTGTCGCTTCTGGAAGAGAATAAACAACTGAGAATCATCAGGAAATAATCTCAGCCCAGTGACATCACAAAACTGACTTAACTCAGTTTCTTTTTCAACTATATCCATGCCATGCTGGACAAGAAATTGAAACCAGACTTTGGAGAGGAGGAATTAACAGATCATCTGGCAAGTTCTACACCCTTTCTGAAGGGAAAAGAAAGAAATAGAGATTTGATATGAGAACGGAGAAGGGAGGAAGGAGATGATGGAGGCAAACAAGTGATTATGGTCCAGGAGGCCATGAGAAGCACTGGCTCCACTCTCTCTTCAGCCCACAGTGTTAGTTGAGAAGGTGGCAGATGTCTCTCAACAGCTGGGGCCAGCATTCGTGAAGGATGATGAAATCGTTGTGTGTAAACACAGAGAAAACAGATTCCTTGCCAGGACCTAGGCGAACCAGGCCAGTTCTGCAGGAAAACAGTACTGTGAGTCTACATCAGGTGCTGGGGGGAGAACATCTACTCATGACCCCTGGGCTGAGGGGTGTGTGTGTGTTACCATCCTAGGTTCATAAGAAGAGTTGAGCTCAGGACTTGAGGATATAGTTAGAATACTTGTCTACTATGCATTGAGACCCTAGGTTCTGTCTTTAGGACTTAAAAAGTAAATAAATAAAAGAGATGCTGTATTTAAACCAGAAGCTCAAAAAATGATTGCTTTAGCTCAGCTTCTAAAATTTCATAAATTTAAGGTGATTCTCTCTGTCTTACCCCCCACCCCCAGTATATGTGTGTGAGTGCCTTCTTTTGTGTGAACATGTGTGGACTTAGACCACAGTGGGAGGCCAGAGGCCAAAGAGCACATGTGCACATGTGATAAGCTCAGGTCCTCTGTCCACCTTTTTTTTTTTTTTTTTTTTTGAGACATTTTGTTGTTCTCTACTGTGAGCAAAGTCAGACTGGCCCAAGATGCTGTGGGGAGTCTGAAATCTCTGTTTTTGTCTCCTGTTAGGAGCACTGGGATTACAAACATAAGCTGTCAAACCCAGCTTTGCCTGGGCTTTGAGGGCTGAACTCAGGTCCTCACACTCACATGGTAACTGCCTTTACATATGGAGCCATCTCTCCAATCCCAATGTCTTTTAAGATCAGAAATCAATACTTGATAGCAATTTAGCTTTGTCACTGGTAAAGACTTTAATTTTCATTGGACAGGCAGATGAATGACAGAATGAGAGGTGCAGTTACCATCAAATGCAGAGCATATTGACTGTAACAAAGTCATATCACATGTGGAAAAGACTCAAGGCACAGCACCATTCTGGAAAATAACATTTTCACTCCTAGTGAACTAAGTATAATGGCATAAGTTCTATTACAGCTGGCACACTAGCCTTGGCCTTGTAATCAGGAGTCTTGAGCTGTCTCCTGTCCTCTGAGTACCTGCAGTGGCCTGGTTGTATTGAGCATCTTAACCTGAGTTCTTTTATTTTATTTTAAATGTTAGTATATTTTTTAAAGTTTTCATATATAAATAATGCTTTTAAATCATTTCTCCCTCTTTCCTCTCCCTTCCAACTCCTTTCACACCCCTACTTTCTGTCAAATTTGAGACCCCTTATTCTGTATTGTAGTTACATATATCTCTCCCACAGCAACTGGAAAGGACCACTTCACCTGTGCCTGTTATCTTTCTGAGCTGGTAAGATGGCTCACTAGGTAAAGGCACCTACTGCCAAGCTTGACAGCCTGAGTTCAATCCCAAAGAATCACATGATGGAAGGAAAGAACCCACTTTAATTTGTGGCAGGCGCGCGCGCGCGCGCGCGCGCGCACACACACACACACACACACACACACACACACACACACACACACACACACACACACTAGGGGGTGGGGGTGGGGAGACTATTTAAAATAAAATCAGAGGTCTTTAGTAACAGATATGAAGATTAGAGGGAAGATCCTGGGATAAGCTATTAAGTTCCCAGCAGGAAAGATTGTCAAGTGAACCAGTTGATAATTAAGACAATGGAAACCACCTTTCTTTACTATTTATTAAAATATGTTACGGTACTCATTTGCTATCTCATTCAGAATTTATTGAGCATCAGTTATTGGCTGTTTTCTGTTGAATTAACAGGAACAATTTTTAAACTGGTAGTGGTGGCATTTAATCCCAGCACATGGCAGGCAGAGGCAGATGTATCTATGAGTTCAAGGTCAGCGTGGTCTACAGAGAAATTCCAATACAGCCAGGGTTATACAGAGAAACCCTGTCTCAAAAACCAAACAAATAAGAACAACTTTTAAAAAGTGCTAACTGGGGCTGGAATGTAGCTGAGTGGGTAAGGTAGCCGATGGTCCAGGTTCAGTTCATATTCATAGATCCCACACAGCAGTCAGGTCCTCCACTTGCATGGCGATTGCCATTTTTAGTCATCTTTCCAACCTCAATGTCTTTTAAGATCTGTTTCGGGGGATATGATACCCTCTTTGGCCCTCTAGAATCCGCATGCCCAAAGTACACTTTCATACATTCATGCAGGGTATGCGCACACACACACACACACACACACACACACACACACACACACACACCATAAACATAAAAATCTTAAAAGAAAATAAAGGTGAGAGCCATTTGTATAACTTATTTAAACATTATAAACTGGGGAAATAGCTCAGAAGAGCAGTCATCTATCATGCTCCTTGTTCTGTCCTTATCATAAAACTACAAAAACAATAAAAAATTGACTAAGCAATCACTGTGGTTGAACATTGTTAATATTGCCTTACAGAGATGCACTCAGCTGATTGCTTATTCTTGAAGGAAAAGCACCTTACTCTTGTGTTCAAGGAGTCAATGAGCATATAACACACAACTGACGGTGGGGTACTGTAGTGGGATTATATTACATTGTAAATTATTGTCCCACCACTGATTTAATAAAAACACTGATTGACTGAAGGCAGACAGGAAGTGTAGGTGGAGTTACCAGACTAAGAAAACGTTGGGAACAAGAAGAACAGAGCAGAAAAGCCAACCGATGCAGAGGACAACTATGCTGCTCTGAGAAAAGGTACCGAGCCATACGGCTGAACAGAATAAGAATCATGGGTTAGTTTAAGAGCAAGAGCTAGCTAGCAATATGCCTGAGCCATAGGCTGATCAGCATAAAATTAATACAAGAATCTGTGTGTTTCTGTGGACTGCTGGTCTGCAGGTCTGGACCACAGGCCAGACAGGCCAGAAACATAATACTACAATGTACTCACAGATCTTGGGTGGCTAGGATGGATGGCATGTAGATAGCAAACTTTGAAGACATTGTCACAAATGCTTCTAGAACTAGACTGGGTATAATTTTAATTTACAGTTTATTAGCAGACAATGACAACTTTAAATATCCTATTTTCATTTCTTTGCTAAAATTTGATTTCTCTCATAATTAGGAATCTTCACATCTATATTTAAGGAAGAATACCTTATTTATACATGAATCAATTTTTAAAATTTAAAAACCTTTATGTTTCCCACAATCCCTTGCACAGAATTATCTTTGTCATGAAAGCCAGGAACTGGAAAAATAAGTATTAGATCCTAAATTGCTCAAAGCTCTACACTGAATATTTTACACGTCCATTTCACCCACTAAATATAATTGTACCCAAGTTTCCAATTAATTACTGTTGGTAATATAACTCAAGGCAGAAAACAATCACATGTCCAAAAACAATATTGGCTAAATAAACTGTGCTCGGGTCTATATGGAAATATTCTGAATATTCTGTAGCCATTAAAGAGAGTAAGGTGTTTTTTATGTGTGTATGGAGGACTGCCAAGGTACGTCAGTGTCCTGGGGAATGTTCATTGTCAGCTCCATTCATCCTAAAGTCATCTGAGGGGAGAAGCCTTCATTGAGAACTTCCCTAGATCAGGCTGGTTTGTGTGCACGTCTATGGGGGAATTTCTTTGGTTGTTAACTGATGTAGGGGGTCCAATCTACTGTGTAAAGCACCACAGGTTATGTGGTCCTGGCTGTAGAAGAAAGCTCGCTACACACACGCACACACGTGCACATGCACACGCATGCACACATGCACACACAGAGTTTTAAAAAAGAGTCTTTTAGAAAACACCTTTTAAAAATTTAAGGAAAGCTAGCTAAACATGAGTCAGAGAGTGAATGAACACATGATATTCCTCCTTGGCTTCTGCTTCAAGCTACTGAGTTTCTGCTCTGACTCCCCTAGGAGACAGACTGTGACCTGTAAGTACAAGCCAAATAAACACTTTCCTAGCCAAGTTGTTTTGGTTAGAGTATTTTTATAACAACAAAAATGAAGTCAGGACAGCCAGGAAGTGAGGAGGCGTGAACTATCTATCCCACTTTTTCTGTATGTACTTGTTTTCACACAGCCAACCAGAGGAGGTAAAGGAGCTGCTGTCTGTCTCCAGGGATGCTTTCAGTCAGAGGCAAGACTCATTCTGTTCATTCTGTGCTAGCTTTTGGCTGATTTTTATTTTAAATATGTTGAGACTTAGTGTTGCTATGTAGCCCAGGCAGATCGTAAACTCAAAGTAATTCTCCTGCCTTAGCCTTCTAAGTGCCAGGATTACAGACATAGGCCTCTCTGCTGCTTAATGTTTGATTTTCAGACCATGTGCAAATTATTAAGAATTTGAAAAACAAAATTCAAAACTATGTGAAAAGATTAATGTGCTATGTGTCATAGAGAAAAATTGGTTCGCCTAATTCTTATATGTTGCTCCTTAAATCATGAATATGTTTATATGTCTTTGCCATTGAGTTTTTCCAATAAAATATTCTTCAAAGAACCTTTTTAAAATTCTCGCTTTCATCTATCTGTCTGTCTATCCATCTATAATCTATCTATCCACCTATTTATCCATCTGCCCATCTTTCTACTATCATTTAATTTTTTTCTTTTTGCAGTGCTGAGGATTGAGTAAGTACTCTATTACTGGCATGTTATATCTCCAGTCCTGGTTACACTTTAAATTTTGATGCAGGGTTTCACTGAATTGTCCAGGCTGGCCTTAAGCTTCAGTCCTCCTGCTTCAGCCTCCTGACTAGCTGAGAATACAGACTTTTACCACCAGGCCTGTCTTCATTTGGTCATTTACAAAACCTCTATAACCAATAAACTGCTAATATATCTAAAGCTGCATCTGATTTCATCTGATTCCCAGATGGTACTTAGTGCAGGTAATTAGGGCCAAAAAGCCTGAGAGTCATTCTCTAACAGGAGAACTTAGGAAAAGAAAATAGAGCTGGGCAGTATTGGCTCATGCCTTCATCCCTGTACTCAGGAGTCAGAGGCTGGCGAATCTCTGTGAGTTCGAGGACAGTCTCGTCTATAAAGAAAGTTCCAGGACATCTAGGGTTGTTACATAGACAAACCCTGTTTCAAAGGAAAAAAAAAAAAGAAAGAAAGAAAAGAAATATTTTGTTCTTTTAAAAATATGTGTGCACGTGCATGCATACAGACTTATGTACATACACACAAGGATGTGTGCAGGTGCCACAGGCTAGAAAGGCCATTGTATCCCCTGGAGCTGGAGTTACGAGTGGTTGTGAGCCACTTGTCTGGGTGCTGGGAAATGAACTCTGGCTCTTTACCTTTGAGCCATCTCTCTAGTGCCTTTTGTTCCTTTTAAAGCATGTCAGACTGGAGATTTCGATCCCCCTCTCTGCACCCCACACCCTTTTTTATGGCACTGGAGATCAAGCTTGGTCTTGGCCTTGACAATCAAGCGCACTGTCACTGAGCCGCATCCCTGCCCTCTCTCCTGCTCTTGTCTTTCTTCTCCAAGACCTCTCGTCCTCCCTTTCATACTTTTCTGTTTTTCTCCTGCGTTGATTGTGAGCATTGTTCTTTTCTTCTAACTGCAATGCCCCGTGTCTTTCATCAACAGGAACCTTCTAGACAGAGCGGTCTGAACTGTCTCTCTGTGCAGAGTACAATGCTCCAGCCTGTGGGCTTTATGCAGCTTCTGGCAGAATGCCATTTCTTGGTGGCAGAGTTCTCCTGTATTTCCTAATATGCCCTGATGTGATGGAATCGGGTGGGGCTTTACCTGTGAGTAGCTCTTTTGTGGTGCACTAACTCCCTGCTTTGTACATCACTAGTGTCACACTTAGAAGCTACTGACTTTAAGATAAGTAATCATGTCCAATGACAAATTCCGTAAACAGGATTTTTATACAAGTTATTTTCTGATGGAGAGATTTCAGAGAGGCAAAGGTATACTGCTAGTAACTGTGCTAGAGTAACCTGGAATGGGCCAATGAGCATGCTGGGTCTGTTTTATAGTCCCTGATTATAAATACATCAGGCAAAAGAAAATACTCACCTTCGGTCATCTTGGAACTGTTTGGAGAAATCTCTGCAGAGGAGAGAGGAAACTGTCAGAGTTGGAGTCCCAAGAGCACTAGGTTCTCATAAAGTCGGAGAGATTAGCTACCATTTTAGAACCATAAGTCACAGAGCTGACATAACCAAACTGTCTTAGCCAGACAACAGGATAACTTGCTGAGGTGTCTGGTCACACTTATGCATTGGCCATACCTCAAAGAGGAACAATTGTCAGTGGCTTCCCT
This sequence comes from Phyllotis vaccarum, assembly GCA_033318265.1. Lineage (NCBI taxonomy): Eukaryota > Metazoa > Chordata > Mammalia > Rodentia > Cricetidae > Phyllotis > Phyllotis vaccarum. The sequence continues at coordinate 10,779,659 of JARWLC010000011.1, read as the reverse complement.
ACCTCACAGACCACAGCTCTACACTGTCAAATGCTCCTGCCATTCTCTGCTATGCACATCAATAAGCCATGTCAGACTTGAGAAGAGGAATTTCCTTCCTGGTTATCCTTACAATGGGGAGTACAGAGACTGTCCAAGCATAATGGTGGCAGCAAGCAACTGGGTCACTCAGTCAGTTCTGACTTGAGCCCAAGTGGTCCAAAGCTAATACAGACACCCTCCTGCAAGATCCCAACCCAGGCTTCAGGAGTTTGTGAGGAGTGGTCCTGTCCTGCGTAAAGGTTGGCTAACCTGTAATCCCAAGGGAACTGGAGGCTGTAGGCTCCAAGGTCACTGTTGCTGCAGGAGATGGGGCTTGGGAGGACTCAGGACTGCCTGTCCCCGCAGTTCCTGAAGCTGGTGGGGATGGTGTCAACCAGGAGCCTGGCACAATAGCTGTCTCTGTGGCCAATGTGGTATCTGAACTGGGAGATAAGGCTTCTGGCTCTGCAGAAAATTCCAACACAGACATAGAAATTCAGACTACTGTCTGGAACCCAAGGACCCACATTAGGGAGCCTGTCCTGGCCAGACTACTCCCAGCAAACTGCTCTAAGTGGGTGGCATTACTATCCACTGACCATTTGGACTTTTGGTAACTCTTAAAAGTATAGTTATTTATTACGTGTATTAAAAACAAAACAAAACAAAAGCCCCGAGAGATGAAGCAGATCTGCCTGTTTTCTGAAGAAAGTATGTTATATTCTCAAAGACTTGATGCCAAAACGTAAGTGGAACTTACTCGTGAAAAACAGCTGGATGCTAGTTTTTCCTTTTGGTTTTGTTGTTTCTTGAGACAGGGTCTATGTTGTATCTCTGGCAGGCCTGGAACTCATTATGTGGACCAGGATGGCCTCAATCTCATACACAGTTCCCTGCCTCTGCCTCCTGAGATGGAAGGTTCGCACCATTATACCTGACTGTTTTACACGTTGTATGACATTTTGAAATAAGGGGAAGCTTACATCCAGCTCCTTTGAGTGCCCTAGACAGTATCTGAAGAGAGTTCTGATTTAGCTCCTGATGGCAAGGAGATTGCCTGGGCTTTGGTTTCTGCCTTCCCTCTTCATCACTGGTCAATGGATGTCACTAAGCTCTAAAGTGGCCTACCATTCCCTACTTTCTATTCCCTTCCAAATGAAAGTAGGTCTTCCACTGTGCCGGGGCTGGCATGGTGTGGTGTGGTGTGGCATAATGTGGTGTCTTGTTCTCATGCTCTCTTAGCCATCCACCATATAAAATGTATGCCTACCCTCCAGTCCATTGGCACTACTCAAATGTACCCCTTCCTCCACTACCTAGAACGCATTCACATACAAGCACCCATGATCATATCATGGTGTCCAAGTGTCCATGTATATTAGTGTCCAAGGCTGTGTCTGTACATTTTTATCTCAGTGGGGGAACATGTGACCAAGAATTGGGGATACAGCGGCAAGGCTGAGAGAGACTAGTTGATTATTGTTGTCTCTTGAGTAAACACAGTATAATTTATACCAAAGGAGTTTGGGAATCACTATCACCACTTTCTTCTGTTTGCAAACAACTTATCCACCTGAAAAGACTCTCCTTTATTTTATTATATTATTTTAATAGTACTGGAAATTGAAACGAAAGCCATTATGCTGCATGCTAGGCAAGCATTCAACAATGAGCTACAGCCCCAGCCCTATTTTATTATTTTTTGAGCTGGAGTCTTATATGCTATGCAATGGCATAAAATTCACAAGCCATTCTTTCCTCCTTAGAAGAGAAGCCCCCACCCTGGGATGCTTACGAACCACCTGGGAAGCATCCAAAGCTGTTGATTCCCAGATCTTTCCCCACACCAACTGGAGTTCATCAGTGTGTTCCTGTGTATTGGAAGGCTGAGACCCAGCACACTAGGTCAAGTTGTAACCAACTGAGCAATTCAGAATGATTGAAAACAGAGCTTCCCATAATTGGGAGTGGAAGGAGGAAACAAGGGGAAACCACAAACTGGATGGTATGGCATTAAAACTTAATAGAAAACGAGAGTCATAGGGTGGAGAGCATAGGTTTCAAACGTTCTTAACAGTGAGATGAATAGTGAGGACATAGCATTAGATTTCATAACACTCGGATGAAGTACAAAACAGTGATCTGGGGTCAGCAGCACATGCCTCTAATCTGAGTACTCTGGAGGCTGAGGTAGGATGACTGTCAGGAAGGAAGGGAGAAAGGGAGGCAATGATGAAGAGAGGGTGACATTCATGCAGTACTTCTGCATTGTAGGATTATGATGGTTAGCATTAACTACACATGGGAAGGGAATCTTAATGTGCAATTGTCTACACTAGTTTGGCCCATGAGCATGTCTGTGGGGAACTGTCTTGATAAAATTAATTGATGTGTGGAGACTCACCCTGAGGGTGGCTCCATTTCACAGGCAAGGACACCTGCACTGTCTTAAGAGGGGAGACATTGAGCCAAGCACAAGCATGCAAGTGAACATGCATACATTCCTGTCTCTGCTCCTGGCTGTGGATGTGGTGTGATTGGCCGCCTCCAGCTCCAGCCACTGGGATGTTCCCAGTGATGGTTATAACCTAGAAACGGAAGACAAGACAAGCCCTTTCTCTTCCCAGCTGCTTTTTGACAGGATATTTTAACTCAGCAACAGGTAAGAAACTAGAACAATCATCCAAATTAAATTGCTAATGATGAAGATTGGGAAGCTGGGCATAGTGACACATGGCTTTAATCCTAGAACTCACAAGGCAGAGGCAGGCAGATCTCTATGATTCTGAGGTCACCCTGCTCTATATAGTGAGTTCCAGGACAGTCTACATAGTGCAACCTGCCTCAACCCATCCCCACCCCTGCCACTCAAACAAACAAAAAGGCTCCAATGAGTCCCTCATCCTATTTCACATTTTGCCAAAAGAGGGCCCCATCCCCCCTTTCTTTGGATTATCTTGCCAAGGACATGTCTAGTAGCAAGTGCTTTGGAAGATAGAGACAGTACCCACCTTGGAGCAAAGAACAAGCATGTATGTTACCTATCATAAGACATTCAAGTTCTATGAGCCCAGGATTCCCTGGCACAGCATGGTCTGCTACACATACAGGGATGTATTCTGACTTATCCTTCTGTCCCTATGGACCTGAGAAATGATGAGCTGATGCTCCTGTTTCCTTGTGCCACGTGGGGAAGCCCTTTAATAATGTTGATAGAATTTAAGAAAGAAGTGAGAGCCAGAAGGATGGCACATTTGATCCCAGCACTCAGGAGGCAGAGGCAGGTGCATCTCTGAGTTCTAGGACAGCCTTCTCTACAAAAAGTGAGTTTCAGGACAGCCAGGCTACAGAGAAGCCTTGGGTTTTATTTTTTGAAAAACAAAAAGAAAAAAAACCATAAAGGAAGGAGGGAAAGAAGGAAGGAAGTAAGGAGGGAGGGAGGGAAGGAAGTAAGGAGGGAAGGAAGGAAGGAAGGAGGGAGGGAGGGAGGGAAGGAAGGAGGGAAGGAAGGAAGGAGGGAAGGAAGGAGGGAGGGAGGGAAGGAGGGAAGGAGGGAGGGAGGGAAGGAAGGAAGGAGGGAAGGAAGGAAGGAGGGAGGGAGGGAAGGAAGGAAGGAAGGAGGGAGGGAGGGAGGGAAGGAGGGAAGGAAGGAAGGAGGGAGGGAGGGAAGGAAGGAAGGAAGGAGGGAGGGAGGGAAGGAAGGAAGGAAGGAGGTCACACCTCAGGTGCTTCTCAGTTCTTGATTAGGGTGTCTACAGCTAACTATGATCTGATACACTAGTGACAGGATAAGCCACTATGAATTATGCACATGTAAATTTTGGATATCAAATAACTTTGAAAAAACTAAGCCACTGTAAGTACTGAATCTTGGTATCAACATAAAGTTCTATTGTCAGGGTTTACAGCAATCATCAGCTGTGGGCCATGTTATCTCTGATAGGAGAATGGATCCTAGATGATAATTCTTCACATATTCTCAGTATTCCTACCTTTTTCAGTAGGGGAGAGGCTCTCAGGCTGTGGGGTCACCTTTGGCGTCACTACTGTGGAAGGTAGAACTGGACTCTGTTGAGCCAGGGAGGGGTCTCCTAGAGAGAGGATAGTTACATGGCATTTATGGATTTGAGGGCAGAATCTGGGGGGAGTTTCAGAATGAGCTACAAATAAAAATAATCAATGCATCAGTGCACATCCATTTCTGGGACTAGGCTGGAAGTGCAGGAAACGAATACCAGTTTTCCAGCTCAAATGCACAGACTATAAACTGCTTTTCTAGTATTTTCTATAGGTCAGTCATCAAATAGGTTTTTTTTTGTATGGAATGATATATGTGCTATCAACTCAATTTTATCATACTAGTTTTTCATGTGAGAAATAAAGAATCACTTAAAGAGTCCATTTCTATAGGGAGAATATCATTCAGGGCAGGGGAACTAAGGGAAAACTACAGAGGGAGTTGTTAGTGCTAAAACGACCAAGGAGCAAAACCTTTGAACTAGATGAGACTTAAAGATCCTCCAGCCTTTGGTTCTGAAAATATGATTACAAGGCTAAAGAGATGGCTGTCAGTAAAGTGCCTATCACACAAGCATAAAGATCTGAGTTCTGATCTGCAACACCATTGTAAAAATCTGGGCGTGATGGCACAAATCTGCAACTCTAGTGCTGTTGGAAGGGAATGGAGACAGACAGCTTTGCAAAAGCATCAACTAGCCAACCAGTCAGTGTTGGGTTCAGTGAGAGCACTGTCTCAAAAAATAAGGTAGAGAGTGGCAAAGGTGGACATCCTAAGATAGACATATGGCCTTCACATGCATGGGAACATATGTGAATGCACACTGCACACCTATGTGTATGTGTATACTGATATAATATATGCATATGCACATACACATAAACAAACACATACATATATCTCAAAAAGAAAAAAAAATGAGGATTCAGTTAGTAAACATGCTTGCCATCAAGCCCGAAGATCTGAGTTCAAATTCCTGGATCCAACATGGAGGAAGGAGGGAAATAACTCCTGCAGATTTGACCTCCACATGCAAACTGTGATGCTCTCTCCATAAATAAATTAAATAAATTTAATTTTAAAATATTTTAATTGCAACTTATTTCTTTCCTCCTTACCCACTTGTCCTATTCAGAGTGACTGTCCAATCTGGATTCCTTCACAGAAGATGTAGGGGTTTGAAGAAAACTAAGTGTTATGATTTGGATCAGGAATGTGACCCTCAGGATTATGTTGTGAAGGCTGAGACCCTAGCTTAGAGAATTTCTTCAAAGACTATGCAGATAAACAGGTATCAGGTATCAGGACTCCCTCGTTCCCTTTCCTCTGCTAAACTCTCATCTTGAAGCTCTGTGTGTGTGTGTGTGTGTGTGTGTGTGTGTGTGTGTGTGTGTGTGTGTGTGTATGTCAGGGGTGGGAGTATGAAGGTGATCTGATAGCTTGAGAAAAAGCCTGGATATTCCAGGAGTTCCCAGAAGATGGAGGTGGGCATTTCCACATGAGTTCTGAATGACCCTGCACTAGCTGTTGCTAGCCATATACTGGATATGTACTGGGTCCCGTTTGAGAAGTACTCTCCAGGGAAATTATGGGTCACTTTTTATTTTTCTAGGGAGCAGAATGGGGATTAGGATTTCTGGAAGCACCACCAAGTGGCTTCTACTCCAAGAATGCTGGCCTTCATCCAATTGTGGGTGAGTTTTTAAAAAAGTTGATCTCACAAACTTCATTGATGCTCTTGAGCATTAACCAGACATTATACTGGTAAGGAAGTCAGAGATACTAGGTTAGGTCTACCAACTTCCTGGTTATGGCAAACAAGAACAGTGTGTGTTTTCTTGTAGTCCTCTGCTTTGAGAAAGATCCAAAATGCTCTCTGGGCGTCTTGAGCCCACACCCTAGACCATAGCCAATCCTTGGGCTACTATCATGCCAGAACACACACTGATGGTCATAATAGCTAGCATTCATCAGGTTCTATTTAACTCCACAAGCCACTGTTGACATTAGGTTCATTTTCTGGGTAAAGAGGTGAGTTCCAAGAAGGGATTTAGCCAAGGACACAAAGTGGGTAAGTGGCAGCACTACATCATAAACCAAAATTGGGTGATGGAAGCCACTGCCCATGCACTCCCATCCCAGAAGGGGCTGCTTCATGTTCTACTGGCTTAGTTAGCCCCAGATCTCAGAACAAATCTCTTTGTCTCCTATAGCTCCCAGTCTTCAGCTCTACTCTCTGCTCAGCCGTAGCAGGGGCAGGGAGACAGTGTAGAGAGTAGGTACTTACTGATGCACTTGAGGTTAGGAGTTGTCCAGTGGGTAGTGTTTGTTTTCTTGTTTATCACACACTCAGTCAGCGTGGATGTGCCAGCTTTCCGTTTGAAACCAGAATTACAGACATACCTTTCCCTGGAGTTCACACTGTAATTCTTGACCCGGATGTCTGCATGTTCAACGGATATGGGGGTTGGACATGTGGTGCCTAAAAAGTGCATGAGAAGGGAGATTAGAAGACTGGGGTTTATTTGTGGGTGTTTTATGGGAGCATAAAAAATAGCTTTGTAACTAGGGTTGTGATTCTCCTGGGACCTGTAGGGTAGATCCCAGGCCCAAGCACATGGATGTGATGAGAAAGGACACCCATCAGCCAGAAGTCTTCAAGGATTCTCCTTTAAATGTCAGCCATTCAGTGCAGCTAGATACCAAAGAGTCATCAACCTTTACTCTCTGTTGCCCATCCATCTATAAGCTCATGATACTTCTCAAAGCTATTTATCTTTCTCGATTCTGGGTCAAGACTGTTTGAGGGATGTCACTCCAGACTGGTGTCCCTTTATGCCACTGCCAGCAACCATTAACTGTTAGCCATGCATCCTTAACAACCTTACTCCTCTAGGCAGTCTGTTACTCTAGAAGTAAAACCCCAAAATGCCCAAGAAGCTTATAAAGTTTTGCCAGAATCTGCCCTATCTGCTCTTCTAGATGTCATCCCCTTTGGTGATTTTCCCCTTGTCACTCACAATGGACCTTCCTTCTTTACAATGCTCTACCATACCCTCAGCTGACTGCTTCCCACCACCTTTCCTTGCCAACTGCCATGTTGCCCGCCAGAAAAGCCTTTATTTGCTTAGCTGGAAACCTGAGTTCTAAGGTTCTATGATCTTTGTCTCTATATTCTAGAGCCTCCTTGGTGGTTTGTAATTAGAATGTTGATATTAAATAATTAGTTTATGTCCTACTGTCTACAGTATGAGCTATGTGAGGGTAGAGGCCATGTCTACTTTGCTTAGCATTGTACTCCTGATCCTAGTACATCCTGATCCTGGAAATACTAGATGTTAAGAGAATAATAGATAGGTTTGGTGTGGAGGCCCGAGCCTTTAATCCCAGTGCCCAGGAGGCAGAGGCAGGCAGAGCTCTGTAAGTTTGAGGCCAATCTAGTTTACATAAGGCCAGCTCTGACTACATGGTGAGACCTTGGCTAAAGCAAACACATGAAAGAATGATGGATAAACACTTTCTTCAATGACAAGCTTGAGTCTGACCTCTTGTAGTGTAGTTCATTTTGTTTTATATATATATATATTGTGTATATATACATATACAGTCAGCTTCTCTGATTATTACTACATTTTCAAAGAAACTAGGAACAAGATGAACTGTCTATTGCATGAATCCTAATTGATCTTACAATACAATCTCAGAGCCAGACATTGGGGAAAAGCTGAAAGATCAGAGAGACAAAGGAACAAGTCTCAGCCACTTCTCACCCAGCCAACTCCTCATACCTGTTTTCCGGAAGCCTCAAACTGAATGCCTCTGAGTCCATGTCTCCTCCCACCTTATATCTCTTTCTCTGCCCAGCCATTTCACTTCCTGGTGCTAAGATAAAAGGGGTGTGTCAACACTCCTGACATTTATGACTAAATCTGTGGCTGGCTCTGTCCTCTGGCTGTGTCCTTTATTAGATACACAATATATCACCACATATCCTGTTTCGCATCAGAAATTAATAAAGAAGGTTATAACTAATGAAAGACAGACTGTATATAATAGGTGCAATAACTATGTATAATATATACAGGCAGTAATTATTATATCAACAATGTCTAATTTGTTAACAATTGACAAGAGAAACTACTTCATTATTCATCCTGTTTTGGTCAGTCTAAAGGATTGTACCTCATTCACTTCCTGTCTAATTAACCAACTGAAAAACTATGTTTTGATGTCCCTCAAACTTACACACTTTATACCTCTTAGTGAGCTTCTTTTCTGACTTTGTAACTAGGAAACTGTAACTATCTATCCTTCAACTTCCTCAGAGACCCAAGAAGGAAATAATATTAACTTATTAAGCAGGAAGTGAAAGCAAGCAACTTCCAAAAAATGTGATAAATGACAGAAACAGCTGGATGCCTGAACAGTCATCCAAGGTTCCTCTGAAACATTGGGGTATCCATTTTTGGCCTACAGGCCTAACATGTCTGAAAGACTTATCTGAAGCAGGATATCCTTAAAGCCCTTCCTACTTTGTCTTAGTAAGGTTTGGCCATTTTCTTGTTCCCTGCTTGTGCATTTGGACAGCATACTGTCAGCAGTTGAGGCAAGGGCACTTTCTTATCCAGTAACTAATTTTTACCACAAAGAAAGTAAGCTCCATATGGAGTTTTTTCAATGTCCATAATCTTCTCTGAAGTAGATTGGTGCTGCCAGGAGCAGACATATCTCATTATTATTTTTTTAAGGAAATTACGTTATTAAAAATTCTTAAAAGCCATATTCTGTAGATCTCTGAAGTGTTTGAAGACAATCTGTTTGCCTAAAATAAATCTTTATTTGACCTTGACAACATACCTATTATGACTGTAAGTTTGATTATAATGACTAACTACTAACTTGCATTTTTAAATATCCTAGTTAGGTGGTAATAATTTTCAAGGACTAGCAATTTACATTACATTGTTAGATGAGTTATATAGGTACAATACCTTAAACAAGAGTAGAAATATATGTACAGTAACAAAATTAATCTCAACTTTGTATCAATATACACAATGCATGCAATATAGAGAAAATCCAATCCAATGTAAAATATTCAAAATTAGAAACTGCTTTTTAAAAGTAGATGCAAGAATCTACCCATTTCTCCTATATCTATATTTTCCTTTTTTCTCAGAGTAGATCTACTCTTGTATCCTATCATATCTGCATCTCCTTTTTTCTTTTGTCAAACAAAATCCTGAATCTAATCTCCTTTTTCAGCTTTTTCCTCTAATTATTACCAATAACAATTTGTCACCAATCACCCTAAACAATGAAAATTATCCATAACCTATTGAAAAACCAAGTCCTACCCACTCTACCTCTTAGGAATGTGGACAACTTGTTCTGAAATTTACTTCCTGCTATCTAGGGGTGATGACATCTTTAGGGGATCCTGAAAAGAAAAATTTGGGGTTAATTATCAAGTCTTGGGATGGGTAGCTGTATCATTTATTGTCTAGTCTCTGCATAATGGAAAAGTGCAGGGCTTGCCTCAATCCTAAACAGAGTAGTCTGTGAGGGTGGGTCATCTCAGCTAGCCACTTCAAAATTGTCCTGAATAGGTTGTAGTCCAAAACTAATCCTTGGATGATGCTTGTCAGATTAATGGCATTACCATAGTCCATGTGAAACCATCATTGTGGGGTCCTCTCATCTTTTAGGAGACTTCAAATTTTGCAATTAAGCATCATCATGATTCACTGCTAAAAACTAATAGAGACTCAAACCCAAAACTGAAAAATTCACAGGAAGCTAGATGAAGCTCTTTTTACCCCAGAATTAGTACTTTATAGGACCATTAATATCATGACAAAAGTTTATATATACATATATTAATATTTATACTGTCCCAAAGACAGACAGCTCCAGATGGGTCTACTCTCAGGATAGCTGGAATTGGACCCACACTGCAAAGCTCTTTCTCAATCTGACTGTGGTGGAAGGGGTCTGCATTGTAAGAGTGGGGTGTTTTAGAAGGTGATATGTGAGGGTCTAGAAACAAATGGAGGGCCCAAAGAGTTGGCCATTTCTAGTTGGAGATATCATACTTGGACTTGATTTCTCTCTGAGTTCAAGACCAGTCTGGACATCCAGGCCTACACAGAGAGACCCTGTTTCAAAAAATATTTTATGTATATGGGTATTTTGCCTGAATATATGTGAACCATATGTATCCTTGGTGTCCAGGGAGTCCAGAGGAGGTTTTCAGATCTCTTAGACCTGGAACTACAGTTTTATTAAACCACTATGTTGGTGCTGGGAATCAAACCTGGGTCCTATAGACAAGCAGCCAATGTTCTTAACCACTGAACCATTTCTCCAGCCTCGTATGTTTGATTTCTTGTAGTATTTTTTGAGATTTATTTATTTCATTTTCTGTGTTTTTGTGTTTTATCTGAATGTTTGTATGTGTGCTACATGTATGCATTATGCTCATGGTGGTCAGAAGAAGGTGTTGGATCCCTTGAAACTCACAGTCTAGAGTTAGAGGTGGTCATGAGTCACTACATGATGCTGGGAACTGAACCAGCATTCTCTTCAAGAGCAACAAGTGCTGCTACCCATTGAGCCATTGCTCCAGCCCCATCCTGTGTGTTCTTTCTTTCCTCTTTGCCTTTCCTGGCTCCTGGTTGCACAGTGCTCCCCAACTTCCTTTGAGAACACTTTTACTTAAGGTCAACTAATTTTAATTTGAAATGGCTTGTCTGTGAATCCACCTATTTTTTCAGGGTCACTGCTTTCTCTGTTGTTTTCAGATTGGGGATTGTTATCAACAAGCCACTTCACATCCTAAGTCCTGAAGTATTCTTCTCGAGGATTCTTTCAACTCTTAGCATTTATTGCACACATAGAGATGAAACATTTAGGACTGATCCCTGGATAGGCTTTAAAATGGAGAGCAGGTTAGTAATAATTATAATAGGCATCAATGGCTGTCTCCTGATAGAGTAGTAGTTGTTCAGTCCACAAACTGGGTGTTTTAGCATCTCATTCCTGGACTGGAGTCACAGGGAAGTCCCGGAGAGCTGCTGGTCTTCAGTCTACTTTGGAATCCTGGAGAATCGGGTTCTGATACTATCAAAGGAGCCACAGGAAAAGAACAGAGAAACTTGCCAGTCAGAGTGAGGACAAGCAGATAAACAGAAGTTTTCTTCTTCCATGACCAGGGGCCCAGGGCTGTTCCTTCCACTTGTTCTGTATTTGGTATTTTAGCTGTAGGTTTGTTTCCTAGGGCACACTCACCATTGCCGTGTGGAATCCTTGCTCTACTTTTTCCTAACTCTTGTCATCTCAGCTCCACTTTTTCACTGATGCTTAGGAGTTATGTGTATTGGACCCACCTGAAGAACTTGCTAAAACCAGCTGGCTCCAGCTCAGAGCTACTGAGTTGGGAGGTCTGAGGCAGAGCCCAGAAATCTGTATTTCCAAGTGTTAGGACCAGGAACCATGCTTTGGGAACTGCTGCTCTGTCTATAAGTGCAGCAGAGCAAATGGTGCTTCACTTACAACCCAGTGGTGTGAACAGCAGCCTGCTCATGCCATTTTCAGACCATGGCATTAATTCCATTGACGAAGATTACTTTTTCATATTCGTCTTTATATGATCTTCTAAATTTCTATTCTAAAGCTTTAAATACACTTATTTATTTACATATGTGTGTGTGTGTGTGTGTGTGTGTGTGTGTGTGTGTGTGTGTGTGTGTGGTGTACTCATAGCACAGCACACATGTGGTAGTCAGGGGGGAAGCTATGAGAGTTAGTTGTCTCTTTTTATCAAGTGGATGCTGAGAGGGGAGTGATTAAACTCAGGTCATCAGACATGGCAGCAAGTGCCTTGACCCACTGATCCATCTCAAGTCTCTAAAGTATACACCTCTCTCTCTCTCTTTCTGTGTGTGTGTGTGTGTGTGTGTGTGTGTGTGTGTGTGTAGCTTGTCAGTTCCATGTGTTTAGCTCAACATTTCCACAATTTTAAATCTGCATCTGTGATACTTTGCTATATGTTACATTGCTTAGAAAATACTTAGGGACAGAGTAATGTGGGGTTGGGAGGAACAATCATAAAAATCAATTCAAATAAGCTTAAGAACATTTGGCAGCAGACCAGAATGGAGAGTCCAGTGAAAATACTTGGCCTGATCTTTAATAAAATGTTCCCTCCTTCTGAGGAAGCCTGAACTAAGCTTGGACTTTTGGACCCCTGGGAGTATTATTACATCATTTGTGGATGGACAGTCTCCAGTCATAGATCAGTATCTCCAGGGGTGTGTGAGGTCCCTGGTGAAAAGGGGAGAAAAGGCATCTAGCTGAACTACCCTTCCCTCGTTTGTCTCAAGCCTGCTCCTTAAAGTCATTATCTTGTCTTGGGATGTCAGAGATCCTGTGATATTACATAGTCTGTTTTCTTCCCCCAGAAAACTGGCAGGCCCTGCCATGGGTCATTCTGGAACTTTGGAGGCAAAGGAGATTAAGAATCCTTGTCTTACGCAGGACATTGCTTGCCTTTGCAATTACAGAGGTAACTAACTCAACACAAAACACTCTTTTCCTGAAGGCTGACATTGCTGTAAGTTCTGTTTAGTCCTTCTGCACATCTGGAGTGCTTCTGCTCTTGGAACATGGTGTACAGAGTATAGTAGCTGAACCAGATGAACACAGCTGGGATTGATAGACATTGTTATTTAATTACAATTATTGAAAAAGTGTCCTCATGAAAAAGTTCAAAGATGAGCAAGAATTGGCCAGATGAGTAAGGGAAAAGCAGGACAAGCAGTCCAGTCTGGTCAACAAGGACCAGTGAATTTCCAAAAGGTTCCTGTGAGAAGGCTCAGTCATTGTGGCCCTGCAGAACATGCTCATTGCTGGCAAGTGGAGGATCTCCTTCCATTGTCAAAACCTTGTGAAGACCTGCCTGATGTGATGGGAGTTTATTAAAAAAAAAAAAAAGTTGGAGCTGAAAAGAAGGCTCAGTGTTTAAGAGAAAATACTGCTTTTCCAGAGGGCCTGAGTTCAGTTCCCAGCACCCACATCAGGTGGCTCATGACTTCCTGTAACTCCAGCTCCAGGGAATCTGCCACATCTTCAAGCCCCCTTGGATACCACATGGCAGACACTCACACAGACATACAATATACACAATTAAAAAATAAATCTTAAAAAGTAAAGAAATAAGCAAATGACAAAACAGAACAGCTAATGGGAAGAGGAGTGAACGTGGAGCTAGTCTACTCATCCGAAGTCTGATGATGCTCCTGCATCCTTCCCCTGTCCTCAGCATCCTTCCCCTGTCCTCAGCATCCTTCCCCTGTCCTCAGCATCCTTCCTTCCCCTGTCCTCAGCATCCTTCCCCTGTTCTCAGCATGGCCTGCAGCCTTCCCCCGTCCTTAGCATTGTCTGCTTTTATATCATGTATTTAAAGCCAGGTATGCTTTATATATATGGCTGCATTCATGCCATGGCATTTGTGTGGTCAGAGGACAACTCGTAGAAACCAGGTCTGCTCTTCCATCACATGGGCCCTAGTGATCAAAGTCAGCTGAGCTTCAACATTTTGACCTTTTCTTCCTTGATAGCTAACCTCTCACATGCATCTTTAGTGGTCCCCGCGCCTAGCACAGGTAGATATCCAGTGGTATTGTCACAGGATCCTGAGCCAAGACCAAGTGTGTGCTTGTGTGTCCCCACCTGTCACTCTTCTGTTTCAATCTGTTATCAACTTGTCATTCTCTCCTGCTAACAAATATTGAACAATGTATGTGTGTATAAATCTTTGTTAATTACTTTCAAGGTTGACTCTTTGATTCAGTGCCTTTTTTACTGAATTATAGAATCAGAACACCAGTTTCCTGCTGCAACCCCCACTGGAAGGGTGTTATAACTGCAGGTCAGTGCAGGGAACAACGGATATCTACGTAACATTAAGTCTTTTCAAAACCCAAGCATACTATTTGCCTTGACTTAAGACATACATGATTCCTACAAAAAAGCATTTTATAGTACTTTAACATCTCTACTGCATGTGGTGCGTGCGTGTAAGTAGGAGGACAACTTACAGGGGTTCTCCCCTTCCACTGTGGGGTTTTGGTTTGGGGATTCAAAGGTCATCAGGCTGAGCAACAAGCACCTTTACCAGACGAGCCACTGCACCCTGAGCTTTCAGCACACTGGCCTTGTATAATTAAGGGTTTAATTAAAAAACATTTGTAATTTATTCTTTGCTAATTTCATACATGCACATGTTTTGGTAATATTCACTCCCCAGTTTCCCTTATTTTTTCGCATTACCTCCATCCCTCCCTTTTTCCCCCCAACAGGGCTTCCTTTTACATTCATGTCTTTCTAAAACACATTGTGTACTGGACAGTGTTATGTCAGCTTCATACAAGCTGGAGTCACCTGAGCGAAGGGAGTCTCAACTGAGAAAATGCCTCTGTAAGATCAGGCTGTAGGCAAGCTTTTAAGGCATTTTCTTAATTAGTGATTGATGGAGGTGGGCTCAGTCCGTTGTGGTGATGTCATCACTGGTTTGGTGGTCCTGGGTTCTATAAGAAAACAGGTTGAGCAAGCCCTGAGGAGCAAGCTAATAAGCAGCACCCCTCTATGGCCTTTGCATCAGCTCCTGCCTCCAGGTTTCTGTCCTGCTTGAGTTCTGTTCTGATATCCTTTTATAGTGAACTATGATATAGAAACATAAACCAAATAAACCCTATCCTCCCCAACTTGCTTTAAGTCATAGTGTCTAATCACAGCTTTAGAAACCCTAACTAAGACAAAACATAATTCTTTTTGAAAGTATAATTTTTCTTGGTTTTGTGTTTGTTTTTTGTTTTTTTTTGTTTTTGTTTTTGTTTTTGTTTTTTGTTTTTTGTTTTTTTTTTTAATGTGTATTGTGTTTTGCCTGCATGAATGTGTGAAGTGCCTGCAGGGCCAGAAGAGGGCTCCAGCAATGCTGGAACTGGAGTGGTTGTCAACTGGAGTCTTCTGGAAGCCTGTGCTTTTTAAAAATCTGCTGAGCCTTGACTCACAGTTTGAGTGCAGTTACTTGCATGTACATGGGTGTGGAGCTGTTCCTGGAGAACAGGCAACTTACCAGTGGCTACACCAGTGAATAGAAATGGGTCCCCATTTACTGGGAGCCATTAATTGCCAACTACTCAGGTCCAGTGGGGCTTCATGAGTTCTGGATTTAGTATTTTTGATAACAATGAAAATAACATTTAAATTTTCATTTCCTAATGGATTTTGTTAGCATTTTGCTTGTTGATTACAAAAATATATTGACTTGGTATTGTGTAGTCTCTCTGAACTCACCTTAATAATATTCTATAGGTTCTATGGGATTTCCTGTGAACATGACCAGGACATGACCTATTTGAAAATATTTCATGATTCTATTTTATCTCCTTTATTGTCTTGCTAATGAAATAATTATTGCATTATATTTTTAATTAATTTTTTATTGATTGGGGTTTAGTTTTGGACACAGTTTCACTGTGTAACCCAGGCTAGCCTAAAAACTCTGTATGTAGCTCAGCCTTCCCTCAAACTCACAATTATCCCTCTCAGCCTTGCAATTGCTGAGATTACAGTTATGAACCACTATACCCAGTTACATGATTGGATTACCTTAGAGGTTTCTTTAGAGTACCTGCTTTCTTCAAGTGATATTATACTATCTTACACATATAGCATAAGAACCTTAAACAAGGCTGGAGCAATGGCTCAGTCAACAGGAGCTCTTTACGTCCAAATGTGAAGATCTGAGTTCAAATCCCTGACACTCAAGTAAGAATGTTAGATGTGGTTGCATGTATGTGTAACCCCAGAACTGGGGGTGAGGAGACAAGGGGATCTCTACTAGCCTAGCTCCAGGTTCAGTAAGACCCTATCACAAAGGAATAGGGCAGAATTATAGAACAACTGCAAACATTCCCTTTTAACAAACACGTACACACTACACCCTCTCCCCACCCCCCCAAAACCTTAAAGACTAGTCTACATATAGCCTTTCCAAACCTTTGTGTTATTGTTATCACACATTTTGTTTTTACATATACCATAATACACCAATGCATTATTATTTTTGCTTTGAACAACAACATTTTTTTGTATTTTTTTTTACCAACCATCAATTTAAAGTAGGTTTTATATTCTACTAATCATTTATTAAGAGGGCTTTTGCATTATCTACTTTGTCTTTTTATTAAGAAAAAAAGAAAAGTCTATCTTGGGTCTTTCCATGATGAATGGCCCTCAGAGATAAACCTAGGAATAGTTGATATTTAATGCACAAGAATATCAAAATACTGCAGCCAACTCAAACAGCCAAATGGTGGTTAGCTATTTAATTTACAAAGCTAGATGGTCTCACAATTACATTAGAAGCAATATATTTTATTGTAATGATGACTTTTTATTTCTTTCAACCTTTAATGACATCTTTTAATGCTATAATGATACTACAGTCTGTCTCTGTGTATATATATTAGACATTGGGTATTGTCTGGTCTTGGAAACTAAGCAGGGTCAAGCCTGGTTGGTACTTGGATGGGAGATCCAGTGTAAGCAAGTCTCATCTTGTCTGCTAGATGATAAGCTCCATGAAGATGGTACATGCACTCACTGTTCCCTGGTACTCCTTTCCCAATTCTTAACCCCACACATGAGAGGTATTTCTAAGCTGGGAACTTATAATACATACAGTGGATGAACTTATGGAACCTGGAGCTATTTTCAAAGTTCTCACATAGCCATTTCTAATGATCATTTGCATTAAGCACAGGACTACACCTCTTTCTCATCCCCAGAACCTGTGGATCAGGCTTCTTTATCAAGTTGGTTTATAGAGTCTAAGATGGGCAAGGAGCCCTGACCTACACTTGTATCTGGAGTTTAAGAGCGTCAGGCTAGCAAGCCTCTCCCATTCTTTAAGTGGAGTCAGAATCCATCACAGCATTTTCTTTCCCCTAATCTCCCATTTGAACACTGACACATACCAAGGCACCAAGAAGAGAAAGTGTGGGTATTGCTGTCTGGAAGCTCACCCTGCATCAGACATGCCCAAACAGTCAGGGCATCTAGGTTTCCAGTAACCTATTTTTTTTTCCTGGCTGAAATTCCAGCCAACCCAACCTTACTTCCTCATGGTGCAGTAAGTACAGGCTGTACTCAGCTCCTTGCCCCAAACTCATCCACTCTTTTTCTTTCCCCAGTCTCAGTAACTAGGTTTTTAACCCACTTTGAGGATCAGAAGGCTGGGTGGTTAGAAGTTGTAGATCAAACCACCGGAAAAGAAGGAAACCTGTTCCATACTGTTTGGACTTAGGAGGCCTTGTCTTGCTCTAGCCTCCCATAAATCTGTTTAGGCTTTCTTCACCACTCACTGCACTATTGCGGAAGCCTCAGCCACATTTGCAGCCTCCAGGCTCCCCTGACTACAGTTTGTTCCCTGGCCTCTTAGAGCACCTGTCCACCCTGCAGCCCTAGCAATGTACAGAGCCTACAGTCTACTATATTACTCAAAAGAGTATCAAGTCTTTCAAGGAGAAAGCCTTCCACTAACATCTACTACCATATGTGATGAATGATCACCAATGTGATTCCTAGAACACAGGTGAAGGGATTGTATACAAGAGAATTACAAGGGCCAGGCTTTGCACATCTTTAATCCCAGCACTTGGGGGGAGGGCACAGATCTCTGGATCTATTTGGAAAGTTCTAGGCCAGCCAGTGCTACCCAATAATATCCTGTCTCAATAATAATAATAATAATAATAATAATAATAATAAGAAGAAGAAGAAGAAGAAGAAGAAGAAGAAGAAGAAGAAGAAAGTTTATCATCTCCTAACACGTTACCTCTTAAATATTGCTATTTTTGAACTTTTACAAAACATTAAGCATGCTGAGACAACCTAAATACCCAACAATCAGGAGGCAGCTGAAGCTCAACTACATCTCTATCAATAAATAGTTGTTTGCTGTGTATGGTGGTGCACACACTCCTATAATCCCAGCACTTGGGATTCTAAGGCAAGAAAGTAGTGAATCATTTCTCAACTTCTACCTTGTTTGAGTCTCTCTCTCTCTCTCTCTTGTTTTCCTACCTCTGATCTTCTAATTCTCGCATCCTTGCCTTGCATCCCATTCTATTGTGCTGGTCATTCTGCTCACATGAGTTCAGATCCTCAAATCAGAGTGGGCAAGTGTTTCTACCCATTAGGCTCCTCAATAGCCTTCTATTTATTTATTTTTTATTTTGGATCTTACCATATAACATAGACTATCCTTGAACTAGAATCCTCCTGCTTCAGCTTTTGGAAGGCTGGGATTGTAAGTAAGCAAATTCTACCAGATTTGGTGGGAATTTACTGTTGATTCAAGAATGAAGTCTCAGAATATTTACTGAGCAAAGGATACAAGAGAGAACACATGTTATATAACTCCATTTACATAAAATTCTAGAAAGTGCAACAAATCTACAGGAAAAAGATAAGCTTTTGAAGAGTGGGGCAGGAGATAAGGTTATGAAGGACACAGTAAATTGACAGTAGAGGGCATGTCCCAGTCTTGATTGTTGTGATAACTTCAAGAATTTACACTTTTATCTTGAAACTTAACAAACTGTACAACTTAAAGATATGCAGCCTACAGGAGTCTGTTATACTGCTGTTCTTAAAACCAAGATTCAAGTCCAGCAGATGGCAAAGTGTCATAAGGTCAAAGAGTGAGACTGTGTAGCACCTGAGCTGCCCAAATGCCTTCCTTAAACAATGGGGAGGTGCTTCCTCTAGGCTGAGCAGGACTAAAACTACATTCACTTTCAGACTATTTGTCATAGCTCCGGGCTATTTCTGGCAGCTCAGGAACATTCTTTGCTATCCAGTTAAAGGAAATTTACCAATAAAACCCAATTTTACAGATGGAGGGTGGAACTCAAAAATAACAGCCTTGGGAAAATGGAACCCCATGACACTCCTACAGAGCCAACCCCAAGAGCGGGTGTGAGTGAGAAGTCCAAGTCCCAAGGAGACTGGATTGGATGCCCATCTCTAGGAAGCCTTGCTAACCCGCAAGGATGCTCCAGTGAGTCCTCAGCCCCAAAATCATGCTCACATTTTACAAGCATGTGCCTTCAAGTAATTTCTGTACAGAGAGTACATAGATTTTTATCAGACGCTGAAGAATTTCATGATTACAAAAAAATGAAGCATCCTGATCCAGGACATTGTAGACCCATCTGTTCTTTCTCTTTCCTTCTAGACTTATAGGAGCAAAACTAGGGTGTCACTCATTCTAGAGGTCACTCTTAGATCTAGGCGACATGCTCTGGAACACCACACAACACTCCCTTTTTCCTGAGAGCACAGTCCGCCCTCCTCCCTAACCATCCCAGCCCCGAGCTTCCTGCGCTCTTGAGAACTGGAAGTTGTTCCCCAGCGTTCAGATGTGCAACCACACGTTTTCTTCCACCCGCAGCGCAGTCATTTGCCCAGTGCCTTCCATCTAATTTACTTTGACCTGAAAGTCGTGAAGGGTAGTTTTTCCAGCTACCTCCTGGAACCCCACATGGCGCGACACCCCATAGCTGCCCTTGGGCTGGCAGAGGCTCACTTACGCACGTCTCCAAGTTCCCTAACTCTTGCCTAGCTTGTCAGACCTGCTCTCCTCCCTAAGTCTCCGCAACGTCAGTGGGGTCGCTCGACTCCCTTGCACGAATGACTCAGAAGCAAGCCTGAAGCAGGGCAAGGGGCTCTTATCTGAGCTCTCCCCGGCTGCCTCCACGTGTCCTGAACCTCCCCTTCCCAAGCCCCCACGCCCCGCCGTCATCCTCTCCAGCTGGGCTCAGTCCCGTGAAGTCGTGACCCCCACAGGTCAAATTCAGCTGGGTGTTCGTGTCCCTCTCTATTCCCCTGTTCGGGCTCTGGACTCTCCCTACCCGGCGTCACCCGCAGCGGGAGCAACAGCAGCAGTAGTAGCAGGAACACCTGGAGGGCGTGGACTCCACCGCCCCGTAGCTGCAGCGAAGTCATGGCCGATCATTCCTCGCGGTGCCCCACCAGGACTCAAGGCTAGGGTCTCTGGGAGATGGCGAGCTGCGCTCTGGGACCAGCCAGCAGCCAGGAGCATTCGCTTTCGCTTTTGCTTTAGCCCCCGGGGTTGCAGAGAGGTGCGAAGTGGTGACAGATCTGTGACTCAGCATCCCCACCCCTGCTTTGGAAGAAGCCCCGGCGGCCCAAAGACACCCCCTCCTCAGTGAGGCTGCTCCGGTCCCCCGAAGCACCGGGCCCTCACCTGTACAAACGGATGTCTCCCTTTTAGCTCCTTATGTGGTCTTCGCTGCAGAAACGAACTCGTTTGGGTCCACTCTGCAGCTTTGTGAGAACACCTTCCTTCACCCATGTTCACTTGTCACCTGCCCTGGCTGCTGGCCCTCAGCTATTAAGATGACAGCTTTCAGAGTTTCTCTCCAGGTAGCTCTGAGATGGACTGTCCGCGCTCTGTGTCCCTGGGCGACTGCGGAGGTGTCGCCCCAGTGCGGCCGTTCTGGGCACTTGGATTCTACACCCAGGTCACTTTGCCTGTGCACTAAGGCTCCAAGGAAGGAGCGCGGTTCTGGCTGCCTGCCAGCAATGCTGCTGGCAGTGACTAAACGCCTGGACTAACGCCTGGCCAGGCCCAGGACACTGCCCTATTCCGAGGCTGCACCTGCCAACTCAAGAAAATGCCAAGTGTCTGAGCTGGGAGAAGGGGCATAGAAAGAAAGGGAGGAGTAGAAAAGGGGAAGGGAGGGGAGTAAGGAGGAGGAAGACGGGTAGAGAAGGAGAAAGGAGGAGGGGAGAGACGGAAGGTAAGTTGGTCATTAATGTATTTCTTATTTAATTTCTTTGGATAATAGACAGCTTTTCAGAGTTTAAGAAAACCTCGTGTGTGTGTGTGTGTGTGTGTGTGTGTGTGTGTGTGTGTCTGTGTGTGTGTGTGTGTGTGTGTGTGTGTGTGTGTGGACTAAATCTGGCTCTGGGAAACCCCCTCGGGTAGGGGTTCAGTCAGAAATGCCTCACCTAGGAAGACATGAGCTTCAGCCTGTAGCCCCTTAGATAAAATCTGGCACCATTTTGAAGCTAGTGAAAGGAAGCATGCCTATTCTGTTTGGAAACATTTAGTGGTGTGTGATTAAAGTAACCTATCCTCTAGCCATGACAGGAGAAGGTGAACACTATACTTGCCCCCTCTTCCCTAAAAAGTTTTAAGATTGGCACAATAAATATGAAATATGCCCAACAAAACCTGAGAGGATCAAAAACCATACCTTTCAATCTCTTATAATCAATGAAAGAGCTGGAGAGATGTCTCAGTGATTAAGAGTACTGGATGGTCTTCCAAAGGTCCTGGGTTCAGTTCCCAGCACCCACACAGGGCTTGTCACTGTCTGTAATTACAGTTGTAGGAAATCCAGCTCTCTTTTAGCCTCCTCAGGCACTGCATGTACCTGGTGTACAGACATACACTCATACACATAAAATAAAATGTGAAAAAAATAAATATAACAAATGCCAACATTTTGTGTGCTTCAAGCTTATAAACGTTTCTTTTATGATGGACATTTTCAAATATCAAAAACAAGAAGTAGCCAGCCACAGTGGTACACACACCTGAAACCTCACTCAGCACGTGAAAGGTGGGGGCAGAAGGATCAGAAACCAGCCTTACTACACAGCAACTTTGTTGCCAGCTTAGGTGGTCACATGAGAGTCTGAGTGATGTGTGGGGGACAGGAACATAAATAGCATCCTAATGTCCACCTCAGAAACCTTATAAGTATCCTTAATCTTTTAGAACCAAATGGGATTTTCAGCTTCAATGCAGAAAATAGAGCCATGGCTGGGCAATATGGTACAGAGTGAGGTATAGTAAGGATATTCTTAATCCAAGCTTCAAAAGAGGGTTCAAGGAAAGAGAATTCAGAAAGATACAAAGCACACCCTAGAATGTGGTGTAGGGTTCTCTAAGGGAGGGTCATACTTCGCTGCCTTTACAATAGTCACACAGAGAATTTTATTGGATGTTGAAGTTATTTTCTTCAAATAGGTGTAGAAGAACCTATAGAAAAGCAAAAGTTTATAGAAAAGCAGGGCACCTTTACTGGACAAAGCTAACAGCCTTCCTGAGATTCTCCCACAATGTCCAAGAAAAGAAATGAGATCCCACCCCAAGTCACACATACTCAAGCCATAAGCCAGGTCCACTGTTACTTTAACATAAAATATCTACACATGAAAGAAATGTTGTTGGCAACATTTACAGAATGTGTTGATTGTGTTGGAATTCTTTCTTCTTAGATGGTTAAAGCTTTAACCAGATTCTTGAACGAGAGGCTTCTCCTTCTCATGTTCCCCTAATTTTTTTTTGTCTTTCTAGCCTATCTCAAGCCTCTATCAAAAAAAAAAAAAACCTAAAAACCAAAATCAAAACAAAAAAGGCAGAGGATGAGTTCAGTTGGCAGAGCGTTTGCCTAGCATGGATGGGTCCCTGAGTTTTTATCTTCCATACTGTATAAACCTGGCATGGTGGCGCACACTTGTAATCTTAGCATTGGGAAGCTAGAGGTGGCAGAATCAGGAGTTCAAGGTCATCTTCAGCTACATAGAGAGTCGGAGGCCAGTCTGGGCTTCATGAGATAAAACAAAATAAGACAGAGAACAAGAATTAAGCCTCCCCACTCATCACCCATCCAGATGGTGACCATAGTAAGTGTACTATTTCACTCCAGCAGGAACAACCCCTCCAACTGAGACCAACCTGGAAGCCATTTCATTTTCTCCCTGAATGCGTAAGCGTGTATGTAGGGACAATGAAGTAAAATGAAAAACTTACAATATTTCTTAATAACATCAAGGATATTCATGCTTTATTGAATGCATGAGAAAATATCATGATTCCTGAGTGTAGTGTAGTGGTACATGCCTATAATTCTAGCACTTGGGTCCGGGCAGGAGAATCCAGAGTTTAAAGTCTTCCTCTGCTATGTGGTGAGTTTGAGACCAACCTGGGCTACCTGAGATCCCGTTTTACTCTACCCTTGTATTCTATGAAATAGAGGGTTTTCCCCCTATTATTGTTTTAATGTGATCCTTATGGAATAAATTCATAGGAGACACAGAACACAGTGCAGAAGTCAGGCAGAATTATTATAGAATAGTATGAGTGACTCTCAAGGATGAGAGTGGATGATGACCAAAGATACTGTTTTGGAGAAAAGCATTCTCACAGGATGAAAGCAGATAGCGGCTAAAAAAGCCACTGAAGAGGAGAATACACTCACAGGGTGAATGTGAGCAACAGTCAGGGACCACCAGGTGGTATGTAGGCTTTATACTACTTCTTAAAATTTCTAGAACACAAAACATACTGAGGGGCGTCGTTCCTGCCCCAGAGGATTGGCTGGCTCACTTGACTTAACTCTTAAAGGAGAGGACAGGGTATGTTTTTGTCCTTTACAAGTGATGTTATGATGTTTGGGGCAGTTTAAAACATCACGTTTCCATCCACAGCCGAAGAGAGGACTCAGGTCTCATTCTTCTCGCCAGTCATTAGGAGGCTGAAATTGTACTTCCTAGTTTTGTACACTGATGAGAAGGGCCTCAGAGACTAGAAGCCTGTTACCATATGGCTTAAAACACGAGAAACAGATTGTCTCCATTCTAGAGGCTAAAAGTCCAAAATCAAGGTGTCAGCAGGCCTGAGTTATAGTTTAACTGCTCCTCACCCTGCCATTCCACTGGTAAAAACAAATACTTTAGGGCTAGGGAAATAGCTCACTGGGTAACACATTTGCTGCACAGACATGAAGAGCTCACATATCCAAAGAGTGCTTATTCAATCACTAAATAAAATCCTACCTCAAAAAGAAAAAAATGTGTTTAAGAAAATAGAAAACAAACCTTCATCCAGCAACTGATGGAAGCAGATGTAGAGATCCACAGCTAAGCACTGGGTCCCCAATCCAGTCGAAGAGAGGGGGGAGGGATGATATGAGCAAAGGGGTCAAGATCATGATGAGGAAACCCACAGAGACAGCTGACCCCAGCTACTGGGAGCTCACTGACTCTGGACTGAGAGCCTGGCAATCTGCATGGGTCTGAACTAGGCCCTCTGAATGTGGGTGACAGTTGTGTGGCTTGAGCAATTGGAGGGGCCTCTGGCAGTGGGACCAGAATTATCCCTAGTGCATGAGCTGGCTTTTTAGAGCCCATTCCCTATAGAGGAACACCTTGCTCAGCTTTGATACAGGGGAGAGGGGCTTGGTCCTGCCTCAATTTGATATGCCAGACTTTGGTGACTCCCCATGGGAGGCTGTACCCTTTCTGAGGAATGGATGGGGGTTGAGTGGGGAAAACTGGGGAGTGAGCAGGAAGAGGAGAGAGTCGGGGAACTGTGGTTGGTATGCAAAATGAAACAATCCTTTTAAATAAAAAAATTTTAAAAAACCCAAAACATGAGGAGCGGTGTTCAGATCTTTAGAACCCAGGTAAAAGCTAGGCCAGCACTGGCAAATAGAGAGAGGTGGATTTCAGGAGTCAGCTGGCCAGCTTGTCTAGCTTAAATGGTGAGCTTTGGGTTCAGTGAGAGACCCTGTCTCAAATAAATCAAATGGAAAAGAGATTGAGAGTATCAACTTCTGAATTGTGCACAAGCAGGTGTAAGCACACATGTACACACACACACACACACACACCTTAATAAGTATTTTTGTACAAACCACACCTTTGAGTTTAAGGTTGCTTAGACTTAATTTTCTTTATTAAATCAGTAGGCAGGACAATTATATATAATGTAACAATGTAATCCCACTACAGATCCCAGTGGGCAGAGTGCAGTTTTGAGAAAGGACACATACATTTTCATTTATTTAACTTCACTTTTGGGCTGAAGACTATGGACTAGTAGCAGAGCACTTGACTGGTATACGTAAGAGCCTTGATTCTATCCCCAATAGTGTCAGAACAAACAAACTAATCCCTGATTTCTTCATTGACTTGCTAATTACTCAAAAGTATATTGTTCTGGCTCAATATGTCTGTATAATTTCTTTTGGTTATTGATTTTTGATTTTAGTTCATTATGATCTGATGAGATACAAATTATTACTTATGTTTTCTTTGTGTGTTTGTTGACTTGTCCATATGGCCCAAAATGTAATCTTTCTTGGAGAAAGTTCAGAAGGGACTAAGATGAACAGCTTCTACATAAAATATTGTGCAGATGTCAGCTAAGCCCATTTAATATAGGGTATAGTTTAGCTCTAGTGCTTATTAATTAGTTTTTTTATATGGCTAATCTGCTAATAAGAGTAGTAATATCTACTGTAATATCTGGAGCTATCTGTTTCTTTATGTCCAATAATGTTGGTTTTATAGTTGGATACACCAGTGTTTAGACTGTGCATATCTATGGTGTATTTTTTTTAACATGAAAACAAATATTTATTATAGAGCATTAAAAAGAAGCACTAATTAACCACTCCATGCTACCAAATCTGGCAATGACCTGGTAGCATGCAAATACCTCAGGGGAAAAAATGTTTGATTTTTATTCATTTATACATTGTGATTGTTAGAATGAAATGGCCCCTCTTGGCTCATAGGGAGTGGCCTTGTTGGAGTAGGTGTGACCGTGTGGGAGGAAGTGTGTCACTGGGGGTGGGCTTTGAGGACTCAGGGCTCAAGCCAGGCCCAGGGTTTCTCTCTTCTTGCTGCCTGCCAATCTGGTTGTAGAACTCTCAGCTCCTTCTCCAGCACCATGACTACCTGTGTACACCATGCTTCCAGCCATGATAATAATGGACTAACCCCTTGAATTGTAAACCAGTCTCAATTAAATGTTTTCTTTTATAAGAGTTGCCATGATCATGATGTCTCTTCACAGCAACAGGAACTCTAATGAAGACATACATAATAAATTATTTTAGCAAACATGGCCTGACGTGATCTATAATTTGAAGTACAGTATAAACATAATAATCTTAAAAATACCACCAGTTTATAGGATTCTAGTAAAGTTCATCAATTGGAGAACTGCATACTATTAAAAAAGGTCAAGTATGGCTATAGTGGCACGCACCTTTAATCCCAGCACTTGGGAGGCAGATGTAGGTGAATTTTGGTGAGTTCTAGGCAAGCTTGGTCTACAAAGTGAGTTCCAGGACAGCCAGTGCTGAAACACAGGAAACCCTGTCTCAAAAAACCAACCAAATAAACAAACAAAAAACCCAAAACAAAACAACACCCCCCCCAAACCTCTCTATGTTAGTGGTAGTTAGGCAATGCATGAAAGTGTCCTTTCGATAATAATAATAAAAAAAGATTTGTTGAATACATTGTAAGGGAATGGCAGGCAACGAACAGAGTGCCACCTGTAGTGTACAGCCCTAAGTGACTGGTATGCACTGGGAGGATTGTGTGAGCTCTTATAATTTTCAGTTCTGTACTCTCTGCCAGGCAGATGTGAATCACACAAGAAAGGGCAGTTCTAGATGAAGGGTAGTTGTCAACAGGGTGTGAGGATACAACTCTGTGGTGTCAGGGTACAGCATTCCAGGGCTAACAGTTTGAGACTCCTAAATTCCTCATGGGACCAGCTTCATTTTCTGGTCTTTTATTAGTGAGCTTCTCTCCACATGTACATGTAAAGGTATTTTATATTTGTAAACCCTCAGTGAGGACACACAGAAAAGAGAATGGGTGACTTAAGACAGTACAGGGTTTTATTTGGAAGAAAGGCTACAGAGGAAGTTCTTGTAGGAAGCAGAGCTCTCAGGTCTCTAACAGGCTGGGGTCAATATAGGACAGAGGGAGGGTCAGGAAAGGAGGTTTAAAAGGTTTTGATTGCTTCTTTTTTGTCCTACAGTTGACCGTTGGTAGAGTAGACAGTGAATTAAAGAATGTGAAGTGGTCAAAATGCATATTAATTTGTGTCATCTTGTTATTTTTGTGGTGTTTTCTTAGACTTTTTTTCCATTTCGCAAAGATTTGTATTGTTTTACTGAATCTAAGCTGTTTACTTGGTATGATTAGAAAAATAGAGGCACGCAGTGGATTATATTTTAAAATAATTTCCTTTCTCCATTTCCACTAAAGATAACATAGGAGCAGATATTCATGTCTTGCTGGTGGGTTTAGGTGGTGTTTAGTCTCCCAGCCTCTCAACTCATCCCTGGTTCTGCCTTCTGGGTACAGGCATGAGAATGGGCTCAGTTTGGAAGGTACATGGCTGTGGGTAAAATTAGTTTTATTGCTACTTTCAAGGTGTTTCTTTGCTTAGGTGTTACTTAGGGGGCTGAATGGGAAAGTAGGATGAGTGGCGATCCACACAGGGCAAGATGCAGAGGTCCCATCTAGTCCACACAAGGTATCAACTGTCAATGGCCCAGGGCATCTTGCTCACATGGCTGCTTGGACCTCTTTTGTTTAACTGTTCTGGAATTGTTTATTGCCCGTGACCTCTTAAGTGTGTTTAATCTTATCTTGAGATCAAAGTAATCCTTCCAGTATTCTCTGTAGAGCTAGACTGGTGGATTATTTATTTAATTTATCATAGGCACTTTTTAATTCTCCTTCAATTTTAGTAGATAATTTTGCTGAACTATAGAAGCCCCAAAGCCCACTAGTGTAACAATGACATGAATGTTACAGAAGCAACCAATTACTTTCTGGTTGGATTTAAAGCCTACTTCACAAATGTAAACTCAAGCCTAGTACTATTCACTGGGCCAAAATTCATGGGTTGGCCAGATCGTAGGCCCTAGGGGAGAGCCTAGTATTCTTATTCTGATAAATGTACATAATAATAAACTACCTTCTAAGTTCTTAACTTTATACATGTTCGACTCTCACCGGAGAAACTTCTTTTTGCGGTAGATGACAATGATTACAGAGTTCACAACTCGTCAATGTGCAGAAAATAAGAGACTATGATCTAGTACTTACCTCTAAACGGGACATCTTCATTACATCTTTTCCCCAAGGCTCAGTGATCATCACCAAGAGGGGATGGAATTAGTTTAAGAGCCAGGGGGACTCGTCATCTGTAGAGAAACAGTATTTGATAAACATGATAGTGCAACTGCACAAATGAACTCACAGTGGTAGGAACTGTATGCACAAGTCGTACACAAAATCAAGGCAGCCAAAATACCACCCCTGTACCACCCCTCTTTCTCTCATATGAGACCTGAAAGGCTACCTATGAGTCAGCAGGTATTTTTTAATTATACATTTTCTTACAAATATACAGAGTATAAACTTCTATATACACTACCAAGATGAGTTCCAAATTGTGTTGTATTCAAAGGCATCCATCTTTTTAAAAATCAAGACAGGGTTTCTCTGTGTAGCCCTGGCTGTCCTGGAACTAGGTCTGTAGACCAAACTAGCCTCAAACTCAAAAAGATCTTCCTGCCTCTACCTCCCAAATGTTGGGATTAAAGGTGTGCATCACCATCACTTGGCTTGAAGACATCTTTGAACCACATTTTAAGATATCTAATTCAATTAATAAGCTTTAATAATGTCTTTGCTAGAATTAATTTTGTTTCCATTTTCTTATTTATAATTGACAGTCACCTGTTGTGGGATTCAGGTGTCAGCTGACAAGGTCAAGGGACATTTATACAGAGCACCAGGCCCCCCGACCTGAAGGGGGCGGGGGAAAAGCCCCATTGAAAAGGGTCTGCGGGATACGACACGCTCTCTTCCTGGTTCCTGGCTGCTGGAGGGAGGCTCACGTCGTCCGTCCGTCTGCAGACTTCGGTCCCTGTTCAGGTGCTATTGTACTCTGTTGCCTGTACCGTGAGTGTTGGTCTATATTCTAATAAATATCTATCTGGTATTGGTGTCCTTGTGGGTAAGCTCCGCCTACAGTCACCTGCTATGCAAACCACTTCCCTGTTGTTCCTGCCAACGTCTCATATTTTCTTGTTCTTTCTTCATTTGACATATCAGGTTCTACTCTTCATTATCTTGTTCTTTTGTCTTAGTCACTGTTGTGTTGCTGTAAAGAACCAAGACAACTCATATAGAAGAAAGCATTTAATTGGGGCTTGCTTCCAGTATGAGAGGCTTAGTCCATTATCATCACCACATGGATTATGGTGGCACATGTGGGACTGAAGCAGTTGCTGAGATTCTGACCCATAGGCCCAGAGAGAGTGACACTGGGCTTGGCTTGTGCTTTTGAAGCCCCGAAACACACCCCAGTGACACACTTTCTCCAATTAGGCCACACCTATTCCAACAAAGCCATATCTCCTAATCCTTCTAATCTTTTCAAATAGTGCTACTTTCTAGTGATTAAGCATTTAAATATATGAGCCTATGGGATTTATTCTTATTTAGATCACCACAGCTCTAATCATAGTATTTACCTGAAACTCAGTTTCTCATTTTCAGGGTTAAATTATTCAAATGACATTTGTGCTAGTTCATTTCAGTGTCAATTTGGTGCAAGCTGGAATCATTTGGGAAGAGGAAACTTTAGTTGAGGAAGTGAAAGTTTGTGAAGAATTTTCTTGATGTGGGTGATTGATGTGGAAGGGCTCAACTTACCAGCACCATCACTTCACACATATAGTCCTGAATGCTATTTAAAAAAAAAAAAAAAAAAAAAAAAAACCAAAAAAAAACCTAGGCTGTTGAATTCATGGGGAACAAGCCATTAAGCACCACTTCTCAATGGTCTTTCCATCACTTCTTGCCTTGAGCTCTTGCCCTGACTCCCCTTCATGGTGAACTGAAAGCTGTAAGACCAAATAAACCTTTTCTTGCCCAAGTTGTTTTTGGTCATGGTGTTTAACACAGCAACAGAAAACAACCTAGAACAGAATTCTTCCACAGAGAATATCTTCACCTAATAGAAAACTTTACTCTTTCATGATCAAATGTTACGATATGGTTTCTTGGTCCCAGGGTGGCCAGAGGTCCAGACCCGCAGACCTGCAGTGCCAGACTGCTTAGCTGCCTGCTGCTGCTTAGTCTCCCCAAAATGACTTATACACTTATATTAACTTCATGCTGTTTGGCCTATGGCTCAGGCACATTGCTAGCTAGCTCTTACATCTTAACTCAACCCATTCTCATTAATCTGTCTGCCATGTGGCTAGTGGCTCACATGTGTTCCTTACATGTTTCTTCTTTGGGTGGCTTGCTCAATCTGATCTGACTCCGCCCTTCCTTTCCTACTATTCTGATTCCCCACCTACTTCTTCTTTGGCACCTGTCATGGGCCAAAACAGCTCCTTTATTTAAAGATTGATATTCACAGCATACAGAAAGATATTCCTACATCATCAAACTCTTTTTTGCTAAGATCTAGAAAAATCTAAGTTTCTATGATCTGGAAAAATCTAATGTTTTCTGTATTGAAACCACACTCTGTGAGAGATTGTGTTGTTCCATTGTAAATAATTATCCCACCCACTGGTTTAATAAAAAGCGCTGATTGGCCAAAGGCAGGCAGGAAGTGTGGGTGGGGCTACTAGACTAAGTAAACTCTGAGAACAGGAAACACAGAGCAGAAGGCCAAAGAGAAGCCAGAAGAAGCAAAGGACAACCATGCTGCTCTAAAGAAAGGTACCGAGCCCCATTTCTGATCAGGATAAGAGTCATGGGTTAGATGAAGGGTAAAGAGTTAACAACTTATATGCCTGGGCCTGAGGCCGATCAGCCTAAAACTATCGTATACATCTGTGTGTCTCTGTCTCTGCAAGTCTGCAGGTCTGTGGGTCTGTGGGTCTGCGGGTCTTCGGGCCTAAACCTTGAGGCTAGGCCAGAAAGTCCGGGCCAGAAACCTCTTACTACAACACTCTTTGCTTTTTATTGGTTTGGGGTAAAGGAAAAATATATTGCCTAGATTAGGTTGACCTGTGGGCATGTCTGCAGGGGATTGTCTTCATTTCTAATTGATATATTAAGACCTGTCTCTCTCTTGGTGGCACCGTTCCCTAGGCAGGTAGTTTTGAACTGTGTGAGAAAGCTATCCAAGTTTAAACCTGCCTACAAGTCAGCTGGTAAGCAGCATCTTCCAGGATTCCTGCTGTTCTTCTTGACTGTGAAGTACATTTTTGGTCAGAGGTAGTACTATGTTGTTTTTGGTCAGGATATCTTATCACAGCAAGAGATATAAAACTGTAATAGGAAGTAAATAGATAATGTGAGCTCTGCCCTCATGTGGAGATTAATTTTTATATAGATTCATATGTGGTGGTATATTAAATTAAAAAAATAGCCTGCAATATCAGAGGACAGAGCCAATGAAGGTCAGGGAGTGATGACTCATACATTTATGAGGCAGAGATCCCAACACCTAGAGGCAGAGATCCTCTGAATCTCTGTGGGTTCAAAGCCAAACAGAGCCAGGTGGTTTTAGCACCCACCTTTAATCCCAGCTCTAGGAAAGTTCAGCAAGGAAGTAAAATAGCTGGGTGGGGAAAGATATGTAAGACAGGAGAAGGCAGGTCTTCCCTTTTGCCTGCTCAGCTAGTCAGTCTGAGGATTTGTGGAGACAGGACCTACCCTGTTTGGCCTGAGGAGTTGCCTGAGTGAGAATTAGCTGTGGTTTGTCCTCTGTCTCTCGGATATTTCAGCTTTTCCACCAATATCTGGCTCTGGGTTTTATTATAATACTAAATAGAATTTGTGCTATGTTCATGCTTTAATGCATTTAGGGGACAGAATTTGTTATAAAATTAAGGTTTCTCTCTGTTTTCTGGATGCCATGGTGTTGCTCTGTTACATGTATTTCCATGATGTTACTCATCACCATGAGCACAAAGGCAAAAGGACCAAGCAACTGAATCATGAACCATATGACAAATGTTTACTTCTTTTAAATTATTTATCATTGGCATTTTGTCACAGCGAGAGAAAGGTAACACATAGTCTGGCATGTGCCATAGTTTAAGAGTTGATATTTCATTTTCTTCTTGGTTTCTTAGGGGTACATAAAATAATGGCGATTTGTAAACTTATGACATTTTAAATTTAATGAAATATTATGATAGCTTCTGATATGCGAAATAGAACTGAAGTTGTTTTCACTGTGTATTATTTTGTTTTGCATTGTAATGTTGTCAATCAAACCATACACCAGGCAAGTGCTCTACCATCATCACTGCCCCATCCCTGACATCTTTTATTGAGAGCAACTTCACTTAAAGTTTGTTTGTTTATTTTGTTTTATTGTAATTATTATTTGAGGCTGAGCCTCATATAACTCAGGTTATTCATGAACTTGTTAAGTAGCCCAGGAAGACCTTATACTTCTAGTGTTCCTTCCTCTATCTCCCAAGTTGTGCTGTTACAGGAATGTGCTGCCATACCTACTTTATGCAGATCTAACAGAGGGTATGACATCACACATGCCAGGCAAGCACTCTCCCAACTGAGCAATACCTTCAGATCTTCTTTATGTGAGTTTTGACAAATCATAATCCCCCATACCTCCTCAAGTCATATGTCATTCCCACTAACTCAGAATGTCTTTGGTATCCATTCTCAGTTAATTGTTGCACAGTCCTCTATTGCATAAATTCTATTTAGTATGTAATAAAACCCAGAGCCAGATACTGCAGAGAATCTAAAATAGCAGAGAGATAGGGAACAAACCACAGCCAATTCTTACCTAGGCAACTCCTCAGGCCGAATGCGTAGGTCCTCAGACTGACTGGATGAGCCAGGTAAAAGAGAAGACCTTCTGCCTTCTTCTGCCTTATCTTTCTTTCCTGGTCCAGCTATTTCAATTCCTAGTTCAACTTTCCCAGTGCTGGGATTAAAGGTGTATGTTACCAGTGAGTGACTCTGTTAGGCCTTGAACTCACAGAGATCCAGATGGATCTCTGCCTCCCGAGTTTGGGGATTAAAGGTATGAATCACCACTCTCTGACCTTCATGGCTTGACTCTATGGGTGTCTCTCTCCTCTGATATTCCAGACTATTTTTATTAAATATACAATATATAACACAGTCCTCTGTCTTAGACAAATGTTATTCTGTTTTCTGTTTATCACACATTAGATTTGCATGTTCTAAAATCATAAAAATAGAATCACACCATATATGGTATTTTCTATCCAGCTCCTTTTGAAGCATTTACTTTAAAGGGTCCTTTTGTTGTGTATTTTTTTCCTGAGCACTATTCCTTGTATAAATGTAACCTGTCTTCCTTCAGTTGATGGACATTTGGATTGTTTCTAGTTGCTTTGGTGTGTATAGAAAGTATGCCTCCAAAGGCTAATATAGTAAACGTTTATTGCCAGTGGATGGGACTTTGTGAATTTAATTATAGCGTGAAGGTCTTGTCTTCATCAAAGAATCAATCTATTTATAGATTCATAGTTTGATCATATTGTTAGGTGACAATGACAGAACTAGACAGTGGGCCCTAGGAGAAAGTAGGTCACTGGGAACCTGTCTTTAAAGATATTATTTGTTCCTATCCCCTCCCCACCTCTTTATCCTTTCTGGTGGCTAGATAGTGAGTAGATGCCTTTGTCACATTCTCCCAGTAGCCATGATGCATTGCCTCACAATACCTCAAAACAGAAGTAGCAGCAAAACCAAGTGACTAAGAGCCACAACCTTTAAATCAGTGACATAAAATAAATCTCTCTCTTACATTTATTTTCTTTATGTATATATTTATAAATATATATTATCACAGTATTGAGAAACTGGCTAAGCAGTGCAGTAATTATGAAAGTGCTAAACATCTTTTTATTTAAAAAGTTTTTTCTCATAACCACCACTGCACCCCCTTTCTCCCCTCCTCCAAGTCCTCCCTCAGCCTCCCTCCATTCCATCCCCTCATCCATTCCACAAGAAAGGGCAAGAAGTCCTAAGGTGAGTCAATTTTCTCTGGTATATCCAGTTGAGATATAACCCAGGCCCCCCTCCCCTAGTATTAAGGTTAAATAAGGTGTTCCTCTGTAGGGAATAGGAATAAATTCTGGTCCGACTGCAAGAGACTTCACAAACTGCGTGTGCCATTCGACTGTCATCTACATTTGGATTTAGTTCCTTTCCGTGATGTTTCCTCAGTTGTCAAGTCAGAGTCAGTAAGCTCCCAGTAGCTCAGGTCAGCCATCTCTGTGGGTCTCCACCTCATGAACCCGATCCCTTTGCTCATATACTCTCTCCTCTCTCTCTTCAGCTTGACCCGGAGCTCGACCAAGTGCTTAGTGCTAAACATTTTTATACGAATATGTATGTATACTTAATTTATATTGAATTTTCATATGAAACAGGATTTTGAAACAAAGTAGTTTTCTTTCATCAGTCAAATCTCTTAAGAATTGTCATAAAGTCTCTTCTAGCATGTCAAATGTCAGTTTTCGTGACCGTGTCTTAGAATTTTATATTTTATATACCTTGTAGACTTAGCAAACAATGGAGAAAGTCTGGTCTTCTTTTGCCCTTAAAAGCTGTGGGAGGGGGCTGAAGGAAAGTAGTCAGGTTCCCAGCAGCCTGAGAAGTAGCCACATGGCCCTAGGGTCGCATTGTGTTGACAAGGATGGAAGAGATTGAGATGAGTTATAAGGATTATTCGTCTGTAGTCATGACTTAAAAGATGACTGAGTCTAGCTGGGTCATTTTTTAGATGGGCTGATTATGGTGATGTGAGCTGTCTGTCTCTAATGACGCGCAAGAAGGCTAGTTGAGTAATGAAGATCACATAAAGCTCAGAAAGATCAAAGAAGCCTGTCAGCAGGTGTCTTGGGTTTCTGTTGCTGTGAAGAGATATCATGACCACAGCAACTCTTAAAAAGAAAAATATTTAATGGGGTGTCTGACAGTTTCAGAGGTTCAGTTCATTATCATCATGGTAGGACATGGCAGTGTGCAGGCAGACATAGAGCTGGAGAAAGAGCTGAGAGTCATACATCTTGATCTGCAGGTAACAAGAAGTGAACTATCCCACTGGGCATGGTTTGAGCATATATGACACCTCAAAGCTCACCCCCATAGTGACATTCTTTCACCAACAAGGCCATACCTCCTAATAGTGCCGCTCCAATTGGGGGCCATTTTCTTTCAAACTACCACATTCTGCTCCCTGGTCCCTAAAAACTCGTAGCCTTATCATAATGCAAAAATGCATTCAGTCTAACTTTAAAAGTCCCCATAGTCTATAACAATCTCACACCTATTTAAAAATTTAGTGCTCAAAGTATCCTCTGAGAATTTCACAATCTCTTAACTGTAATCTCTGTAAAAATCAAAAGCAGATCACATACTTCTAAAATATAATGCCACAAATTATCATCCCAAAAGGTAGGAAAAGGAGCATAATAAGAAAATATTGGACCAAAGTAGGACCAAAAATCAACTGGACAAACTCTAAACTCTGCATCTTCATGTCTGATGTCAAGATGCTCTTCAGATCCCCAACTCCTTTCAGCTTTTCTGACTGTGGCACACCTCTTTCTCTTAGGCTGGTTCCATCCCCTGTTAGCAGCTTCCTCAGCAGGTATCCCATAACTCTGGCATCCTCGACATCTTGGGGCCTCCAAGGCAATTCAGGTTTCACCTTCACAGCTTCACACAATGGCCTCTCTAGGTCTCCATTTAGGGACACTCCTGATATATGCCTAGCCTTAGTGGCTTTTCCTAGTCACGGAGGCAAATTCCATAACCCCTTTCTATTCTTAAAGCCAGAACCATGTAGCTGAGGTTGCCAGGTTCTGCTACTTGCTGGAACATGGTCCCCTCATTCAATTACATCTTCACCAGCTTTCTGTTTTTCTTCACTGCCTAAGAGTGGCTGTCAACAGAATTAATCCAAATCTCCTTACTTTAGTCTCAGGCAGACTCCTCAGACAAGGGCAAAAAGCAGCCACATTTTTTTTAACTAAAATATCATAAAACAGGCTCTAGGCTACATATTAATATTCTTCTCCTCTGAAACCTCTTGAGCCAGGACCCCATAGTTTATCAAATCACCCTCAGCACCACTGTCTTCCATGCCCCTACTAGTATGTTTCATTAAGCAGCAACATAATCCACAGTCTCAAAGTTTATATTCCTTCAAACAAAAGCATGGTCAGGCTTATCACAGCAATACCCCAGTCTATGGTACCAAATTCTGACTTAGTTAGGGTTTCTATTGCTATGAAGAGACATCGTGACAGAGGAAAGTGTTTTACAACACTCTACCCAACTCCATCCTATGGATCTTGTACTCTTCAGATGCTGTTCTCTGATTTTCCATGAGTTTCAGGGTGGTATAAATGGCCCATCAATGACTGAGTATTCAACAGTCATTTTGTAGTGTTTGTTTATGCAGAAATGTTTGATTGTGTGACCCTGGCTGTCTGGAACTCACTCTGTAGAACAGACTGGCCTCAAACTCACAGAGATCTGCCTGCCTTTGCCTCCTGAGTGTTGGGATTAAAGGAGTTACCACCACCAGTAGCTCAATAGTCTCTTATTGTCAGAGCTTTGACTAGTTGTAAGTCTCTATGAAATTACTTGTCACAGAAAAAAGGAGATTCTAGGATGAAATTTGAGCAAACACTTATAGGTAAAACGACAAATAATTAGGAAACAATTTGATAGAAATTCTTGTCCATTTAGCAAAACAATAGCAGTAGCTTCTCTAATAGAGCCTATGACTTTCCTGGCCCCTGGGTTTGACCAGGTTTACAGTGCTAGGTGTCTTAGTTAAGGTTTCTATTGATGTGATTAGACACATGACCATGGCCACTCTTAAAAAGGAAGACATTTAAATGGGGTAGTTTATATTTTCAAATGTTTAGTCTATTATCATCACGGTGTGACACAGTGGTGTGCAGGCAGACATGGTGCTGGGGAAGGAGTTGAAAGTTCAACATCTTGACCCACAGGCAAGAGGAAGTGGTTTGAGTGTCACACTGAGTAAAGCTTAGCCAAAGAAGATCTCAAAGCCTACAACCACAGTGATATACTTCCTCTAACAAGGTCACACCTACTCCAACAAAGCTACACCTCTTAATAACACCACTCCTTATGAGCTTACATTCACACTACCACAGCAGGCATGAGTTGAATTGAACAGGCCTCAAATCTAAGCATAAAGTGGTTGGTTATCCCATAGTAATCATGCCACTATTGCACCAATGGGCACATCTTGCCTGTAGGCCATTAGTATAGCAGACAGGATCTGTAGCTGAGGAAAACTGTTGATGAGAATTCTCTCCAACATCCTACATAGCATCTTCTAACACTATGACAGCTAACCAGCATGGAGAAAGAAGCAGCTATAATTTCCACATGGATCTGGAAGTATGTATGTCAGTCACAATTAGCCAGGTGGAGCTTCAGTAACAAAGATTCCTCACCAAATGTGTTTGTATTTGTGCTACACTGCGTCAAAAGCTGGCTAAGAGTTTGTTCCAATTGGTTTTCACAGCCTGATACACTAATGAAAAAAGTTACCTTCAGATTCTGAAGCAGGAAAAGAGAAAGAGCAGTTGTTGAAGCAGGTGGTGTTTCTTTAAGCTTCATCTTGGGGATGGGTATGTATACACCTACCACACTTCTTGACTAAAGCAAATCATAAGGCCTTGCCTGAGCTTAGAAGGGTGGTGGAGAGTATTTTCCCATATGGGCCACCAAATATTTATGAACACATATACCTACGTTGAGATAGTATGATCTGTTCTCCTTGTAGCTAAGGTATTCCATAATATGTCTTCTATGATGTTGTTGACTTTGTAATTGTTAATCATGATTGTCAACTTGATTGGATTTAGAATCACTTCCGAGCGCGCGCGCGTGCACGTGTGTGTGTGTGTGTGTGTGTGTGTGTGTGTGTGTGTGTGTGTGTGAGAGAGAGAGAGAGTGTGTTAGAGAGTGTGTGTGAGTATGTGTGTGAGTGTGTGTGAGTGTGTGTATGCTTGTGTGTGAGTGTGTGTTTGTGTGTGAGTGTGTGTTTGTGTGTGTGAGTGTGTTTGTGTGTGTGAGTGTGTTTGTGTGTGTGAATGTGTGTTTGTGTGTGTGAGTGTGTGTGTATGTGTGTCTATAAAGATGTTTCTGTAAAAGTTTAACTGGGCAGGGAAGATCCACACTGAATGTGGTTGGCACCATTCCATGGGCAAACTGAGCACCGCCATTCCTTTCTGCTTTTTGGTTTGAGATGTACTAGCCTGCTTCCACATCTGCTGTCACCTTCTCTGCCAGGACAGGCTGCATCCCCTAGAACAGTAATCCTGAACAAACCCTACTTTCCTTAAACTGTTTCCTGTCAAGTGTTTGATCACAGTATCTAGTGCAGGATTGTTTCCTAGTTTTAAATGACTAACCCAAGACATCTCCATGGATGAGAATTGTTGGTGAGGGAAGAAAGAGCCCACAACTCCCAAATATGTCCTTTGCAGAGAAAAATTACCATGTGGTTCCCCCCCCCCCCAAAACAAGGGAACAGATTGGCCTAAGGGTCCAGGGTAAAAGATATAAAAAGTGTTTTAGAGACATAGCAATTAATATCTGATTCTAAGCTGGTCTACAAGGTGACCTCATTTGAATTTGTTGTCACCTTTATCCACTCCAGTAATTTTCTAAGTCAATTATTAGCTCAGTTGGACTTTAACAGTTGACCTCAGTGTTCTCATCCTCTCTTCCTTGGGTTCCTACTGCTGGAATCCCAGCAGCCAGGCACCCTGGGGAGAAACAATGGAGAAGGCTATGGCTGCTCAGACTGCAGGTAGAAGCCGCATTTCCCTTTCTGTCCTGTGTGTGTGTGTGTGTCAAAGATGCCTTTGATGCAGACGGGGTATGGCAGGCACCAGCCTGCATATCACTAGGCATCCATTCAATTCCCAGCAAAGATGCCCATTGGGGACCCAGTTTCCTGTGGGCTGTGGCAGCATTCTGAGCATCTTCCTTATTAGTCCTCGGGATGTATGTCTGCTCGTGGACTCAGCAAACCATTTCTCACAAATTGAGAAAGCTGGAACATTTGGATTTTGTTTGGATCACATTTACTAGAGACATTCCTAGGGATGTTTCTAATTCTCCGTTGTTTTCCCATTTCTAGTTTTCAAGACTTGTGTTCATAGTGGTTGGTCTCAAAACACAGGTAGACACTGTAGGGGATTTTGTTGTTTCATGGTAAATAATTGTCCCACCCACTGGTTTAATAAAAAGCACTGATTGGCCAAAGGCAGGCAGGAAGTGTGGGTGGGGCTACCAGATTAAGAAAACTCTTGAGAACAGGAAGCACAGAGCAGAGCACCAGAGAGAAGCCGGAAGAAGCAGAGGACAACTATGTTGCTCTAAAGAAAGGTACCTAGCCGCATGGCTGAACAGGAAGAATCATGGGTTAGGTTAGATGAAGGGTACAGAGTTAGCAAGTTATATGCCTGGGCCTGAGGCTAATCAGCAGAAAACTATTGAAAGCATCTGTGTGTCTCTGTGGAACTGCGGGTCTGCGGGTCTGTGGGTCCTAAATCTTGAGGTTAGGCCCAAAAGTCCAGACCAGAAACCTACTACAAGACACCTCTAAATTCTCAGGTACCTCAGCTTAACATGAATTACATTTTTTTAAGAATTTTTTTTTATTCATTTTACATACCAACCACGGATTCCCCCCCCTCCCCCCATCTCTCCCTCTCTACCATCCTTCCTTCTCCCCCTGTGGATTGAAACTACTTTCTCTCCTCAAATCACAAGGCATCAAGAAGATTGACACTGGTCCAACTCACCACCCATCTTTCCCCTTCCTTCACAATGAGGCCATGAGTGGGTAGGAAGGAAACCGGTTCTGTTTGCTTCCTGTTCTTCCACTTTGCTGGTCACATATTAGGTGGAATGTTTCCCCACCCAGCAGATTAACATCTTGTGATTTTATCCTTGGTTTCCCAAATCCATGCGTTGGTGGTTGGAAGGGAAGTAAGTTGAGTTCCTTGGCTTGTGAGCTGAAAAGCAGCATTTCATTTGTCATCTGTCACGCCAGCCTGGTAGCTTCTCATCTCATACAGGTGTCTGAACAATGTTTCCAAACCTCCAACTCCATACATGTGGACTGAAATTCCCATTCACATGTCTTTACCACTGGAGTTTAGATTTATCTGGGCTAACTGGTCAACCTATGTAGCACAACCCAGGACACTAACTGTAATTTTGAGGAGAAGAAAAAGGGGGTTAAAAGGTATCCATATCTGTGTCAGAATTTTTTTTTAGTTTGACTTATCAGAGTGTTTGCCTATCCCGCTCTACAGTGTTTTATCCCCAACCTTGTGTAAATGGAGCATGGCAGTGTGCTCCTGTAAACCCAGAACTCAAGAGGTGGAGACAAGAGGACCAGAAGTTCAAAGGCATCCTTTGATACATAGAAAGTTTAAGGTTCAAAAGCAAAGAAACAAAAAACAAAAAGCTTGGAGTGGGGTATGCTGGTACATGCCTGTAATAAGCCAAAACAGGATCAAAAGTTCAAGGCTAGCCTGAAGTGCATAAGGAGGCCTGTCTCAAACAACAAAAACACCAGATCTGTAGTTTTTCCTCTTCCATGTCACCAGTAGTGTTAGGTTTATCCAAAAACCAACTTAGCTTCCTGAAACTTGTATCTCCAACTTCTGCCTCTAGTTTTTCTTCCTATAAGGGCTGTGTGTGTGTGTGTGTGTGTGTGTGTGTGTGTGTGTGTGTGTGTGTGTGTGTGTGTATGTGTGAAAGAAACCTGTGCCGTGGTGTGCATGTGGAGGTTATAGGATAAGTTAATAGAGTCAGTTCTCTATTTCCAAACATGTGGGTTCTGGGACTGAATTCAGTCATCAAGCTTGGCAACAAGCATCTTTGCTCACTGATTTATTTCACGGGTTCCTTTCTATAAGGTTTTGATGTAGGGACCTGACTGAGAAAAAAAAAACCCACACAAATCTTTAATATTGCAGCAGGAGAGATTATTTAACCCTCACTCTTGAAATGTGGGATGGAAATCAGACAGAGGGCTGTGAAAATCTCTCAGCAGCTTTTTCCTCCTGATTCTCGGCTTACCCAGAAACCTCATCTGATGGGAATATCGCCATATGGACCAATATTTTCCAGAAATCCTTCAGGGTTGATTGCATCTCCAAAGACAGGTATGGGAGTAAGCCTATCAGGAAGGAGAATTCAAGCCATTTTATCTCAGGTACTTAACCTGCTGGAGGGGAACTCTCAGGTAAGAGTCACGCAACACAGAACAAGTAGTTACTTGAGTCTGCTCATATGTCAAATGTTGATTCTCTTTCTTTAGTAAAAATATTTTAGTTCTAGTATTACCATAAGAGAAACTTTTGCAGTGGGAAGAGAGTATTATAGATCTGATAACAGTATAGGTGTTAGTGATTGTTAATTTTGTCAACAAGGGATAAGTCGTAGTGAGCCTCAATAAGTGTGGTATGTGAAGCCCAATGCAATCAGTCATGTTGCAAGTCATCTGGGCATCAGACAATGTCTAGACTTCAGTTCTGTCTCCTGGTCAAATTGAAAGTGGGTTTCTATCCCACTGACATAGCTTCCACTACGAGACCACATGCCTGTCAGTGAGAAGAGCTAAGAGAGGAAATGCACAGCCCAGTCAGAGCATACCATGCTTCTTCTCCTATCCCTGTATTCAAAACCTAACCACATGGTCTCATGCAGCTGCAAAGGAGGCTGGAAACTGTCGTCATTAGCTTGGGAGAAAGATGTACTATTTTATCTTTACATTGCTGTGAGAAATACAATTGGTTAAGGTGACTATAGGTAAGAAAGAGTTTATTTTAGCTTATACTTCCAGGTCACAATCTCATTTTTGAAGAAATCAAAGCAGGAACTCAAGCAGAAGCTATGGAAGAATACTGATTACTGGCTTACTCACTGGTACGTGTTCAGTCTACTTTCTAACCCATATCTACCTGCCTATGGATGATGCTACTCACAGTGAGCTGGGCCTTCCCATATCAATCAGAGCAGGCAGTCTGATCAAGGGGAGGCTTAGCTGAGGTTCCCTCATCTCAAGTGTCTCTGTAGATGAATTAGAAGACCAACAAGATGTGTTCTTCTAAAGCCTGGAGATTTTACTACCAATAGAAGAAGAGAAGAATGGATTTAGGGTAGCAACCTCTGTCCTAAGGATTCATTTTTCA
This sequence comes from Phyllotis vaccarum, assembly GCA_033318265.1. Classification (NCBI taxonomy): domain Eukaryota; kingdom Metazoa; phylum Chordata; class Mammalia; order Rodentia; family Cricetidae; genus Phyllotis; species Phyllotis vaccarum. The sequence continues at coordinate 10,737,440 of JARWLC010000011.1, read as the reverse complement.
TTGCTGTATACTCCACTCTTGATAATTCCAACATTTAAGCTGTACCTGAGTCTGACTGTGATGCTCCCATAAACCTTCAAACTACATATTAGTCATGTCTTTCATCAGTAGGACAAAATAGCTGACAGAGGTGACTGGAGGGGGGGGTTGGCTTTGGCTCACAGTTTTTATGGCAGGTAAGGCATAGATGAGTGACTCTTGGCAGCAAAAGTATGTTGTGGAACTCCTCACATGATGGCTTCATGGGAGGGCAGAGAAGAAAACTAGAAACAAGGCTGGGCTGCCACTCTCAAAGTTTGCCTCCAATGACCTGTCTCATACGCAAGGACTCATCTCCTAAAGGTTTCATAACCCAAAGCAGCTCGGCTAGCTGGTCTTTGAACACAAGAGCCTGTCGAGGACATTTTGCTGGAACTATAACACCTTTTCAGCAAAAAAAAAAAAAAAAAAAAAAAAAAAAATTGTCTTACCCAGTATCCCAGTATCCCAAAGGGTTTTCTTTAAAAACATCTTTTGTTAGAAGTTTTTTTTTTTTTATCATACCCACCACTGTTTCTCTTACCTCCCTTCTTCCCAGTCACATCCCCAGCTTCTCCCCCATTCATTCCTCAGAGAGGGTAAGAACTCCTAGGGTGAGTCAATGCAGTCTAGCATATCCAGCTGAGGTAGACCAAGCCCCTGCCCCCAGTATCAAGGCTGAGCAAGGTGTTCCTCTGTAGGGAATGGGCTCCAAAAAGCCAGTTCGTGCACTAGAGATAATTTCTGGTCCCACTGCTAGAGTCCCCACAAACTGCCCACATTTGACGGTCATCCACATTCAGAGGGCCTAATTCAGTCCCATGCAGATTCCTCAGCTGTCAATTCAGAGTCAGTGAGCTCCCAATAGCCCCAGTCAGCTTTGTCTGTGGGTTTCCTTATCATGATTTTGATCCCCTCAAAGGGTCTTCTTAATGTAAGCTAATATCTATCAGTATTAATCATTGTTAAAAACTAAAGCCAGGAAAATTTAAAAATTTATTAATTATTTTACAAACAGAAAAATAAATCCATTACAAATGAACACCAGAATGATGACATTACACATGTCGCTTCTAGAAAATTCCATTATACACTTATGAAGGAGAGTAAAATAATTAAACAAATCTTAGTATTATGAAGAAAAAATTGTCATCATATCCCCATCTCCCAAAATGAGTAATAACAGTAATGAACTAAACAGTTCAGTTTAGTGGGCTGGAGAGATGACTCAGTGGTTAAGACCACTGGCTCCTCTCCCAGAGAACAGGGGTTCAGTTCCCAGTACCTAATGGCTGCTCATAATCAGCCATTCCAGGGGATCCAAAATCTTCTTCTGGCCTCCCTGGGCCCAGGCACACATGTGGTAAACACATGTACATTAAAAACTTGATTTTATGCGAATATGATAGTTTATATGGAAAGAGTGGGGATTGAGGCAGTCTTGCTATGTAGGTAAAGCTGACCTCATACTTGATGTGATCCACCTGCCTCAACCTCCTGAGTGCTTGGCTTACAAGTATGTCCCACTAACCACAGCTCTTTAGAAAGATTTTTAAACATTTTTTTCTTTTCTAAAATTAGTGATTTGAGATTCTAATTGTCCTTTCTTCCCCCTCCCACAAGGTGTCTTTTGGAAAGCGGGGGAAGATGATAGGACAAGTCTGGTTTACATTTGGTCAATTAAAAAACCCAAAATGGCCCTGTCTGACCTGTGACTTCCCTAACATTTTCCAGCCTTTGCAGAAATGAAAACTGATAGTTTAAGCTTCTTGTGAATCCCCTAAACACTTTTAAATTTGAACATCTGACTCAACTCATTTGAGAGGAAATCTTACTCAAGAGATTGAGCAAGATTACCCTCAGAGGCCTGGGCCCCAGACTTAGTTGGTTTTGGTAGCTGTGGAAGGTGAGACCACACACGGATGGCCCAGTGGTTCTCAGAGTGTGGTCTAGAGATCAGCACCCAGGAAATTTTAAGAAATCCAAAGCCCATATTTACTGACTCAGAGACTGGGCTGGCCCCACAGACTGGTTCCTAAGGCTTCCTCTTGACCCTGGATCGGGAGATTTTGGAGGAAAATTATTTGAAGATGGCTGGGATATCCAGTCTACAGTTAATCTTTAGTATAATCACCTCCTCTGCTTCCTTATTTCTTTCCTCCCATCCATAAACATTGAAAGTATTCCTTTCTTCCCAGTGCTTTCAGGAGATGTACCAGGCACCTGTCCACAGCTGTGTGTCCACTTGTAAACATCAATAGTACAGGCCAAATTTAGAGTACAATTAATAGAAGTCCCAAAGAAACCAGCTCTTAGAGTGGCCTATTCATAAAGCATCTGATAAGCATAATTCATGTCCTGGGACCTAGCCTTCTGCTCCTGACATTGGCCCTAGACACAGGCTTCTAAATATTGAAGCTCCTTAGTTCCCCACAACTTGGCCACTGGGTTTTTATGTTATTCAAAAATTGTTCTGCCATAGTTTCTATTCTTTAGAAATTCAAAACTGAAGCTTCAACAGAGAGGGGGTTCCCTTCTAGGATTGAGATAAGAACATATGGACTCCTGGTTACCAGCCCAGAGTTTTAAAGTCTGATTAGTAAATACTGACATCAGAAGAACTAGCTAAGCAACCAGAGGTTGCAAAAGGAATCACTTGGCTAGGATGAGTTTGTGAGAACAGAAAAGGGGGGGTGCAGAAGAGGAGGAGGAAGGAGAAGGAAGGAGGAGAGGAGGGAGAGGGAGGTGGGAGGAAGGAGGAGGAGGAGGAGGAGTATTTACATTAGTGCTAGGCTTTTCAATCTGGGATGAATTCACCTAACGCTACCTTTCCCACATTATATACAGCAGGAAAAGTACCCATATGCCACTCTAGCCTTCATTAACATATATACATGAAAAAAACCACACAGAATGCTGTTGGGCCCTCTCTCCCACTAAAGACTTTAGACACGCTTAGAGCCTATTTTTCAATGGCAAAGTCCAGCTTAGTGAAGGAGTCACAGTTTCCTGATATGCTGTTTTGTTCTGTGACTCCAGAACTTTCTAGAACCCACAGGATCAATAGGAGACACCTGTTGAGTGAGTGTTTGATTTCTTTGATTTTTCTTGAGCTTTATGATTCCCATCAGCTTCTCTTGGCCTCCAACTGCTCCGAGTTTTCTAGATGGTTCTTCTACTCTTCTTCCTGGAAGATTAACTCAGTTACAACCACTCCTGTCACAGTACAACATGGTCCCCACCCAAACACAGTGAGCTGAGCAGTTCATTTTAATGCTGAGAATCTCAATTTGAACTCCCCCTCAGAATCTTGCTATCTTCCTACCTGATGAAACCTAGCCTCAAGGACTCCCATTTCTCCAGAGGCCAAAGCTGCCTGTCCATTTTGGTCTCTGCTCTGTGCACTGATAATGCAACTCAGTGTTCTGAGAAAGAGCCCAAAGACACCCTTCCATACCCCAGTTAACTCCAGGCTTGATGGCACAGATACAGAGGCTAAGTGGGTCTGTGTAGGTGGATGTCCTAGTGGACTGAGCTTGGTGGCAAACCTTCAAGGGACATGTTACCTGAGAGCCTCACTTTATATTTCACCATAGGGTCTGGTGGTTAGAGGCTATCCCTATCTCAAAAACCCAGGGCCCCCCCTTTGCTCGCCTCTCTTCTTTACTACCTTCTGTTACTCAGCTTACCAATCATACTAATTTGGTCCAGCTCTTTTCTGTACTGCTTGATTCTCTTCCTCCTTTTCAATCAGATTCATAGATCCACACAAGTACAGCTATCAACTTCCATGTAGATTTATTCCATTGTAATGTAATCAAATTGCTACCACATGTAAACCGGACCTCTATAGGGCATTCGGATCACTCAGAAACCTAGGGTTACTGTTTCTCTCCTAAGTGAGGAGTTCTGAGGTGCCATTACCCTCAGTAGAAAGTTCCCTAGTATGGCCTCCTCTTCCATGACAATATTTCTGCCTATATGTGCAGTGTGGTATCACCATGACCATGATCCCTATTCATTTTTCACCCCATCACCCAAGAATACCTTCTCCTAAACATTACCATACTATTTCATAGTTCCATACCTATCCCAGGCTCCTCTTCAAGAAGCCTTGTTTTACCTGACATTTCAGAGTTTATAAGCTCAGTAAGACATCTTTGAATATCATGTGGAATTAAATACCCTTTCTGTTTACATATTTCCATCTTAGACTTTTAATAAATCACCCTCCCTTCTTTCCTATTTTCATTTGATGTGGGAATGCCTTTCTGTATGCTGTGAATATTAATCTTTAAATAAAGGAGCTGTTTTGGTCCATGACAGGCACCATAGAAGAAGTAGGAGGGGAAATCAGAGCATAGGTAGGAGAAGCAGGGCAGAGTCAGGGAGACCTGAGCAAGCTACTCAAAAGAGCAACATGTAGGGAACACAGGTGAGCCACGGGCCACGTGGCAGACAGATTAATAGAAATGGGTTGATTTAAGATGTAAGAGCTAGCTAGCAATGTGCCTGAGCCATAGGCCAAACAGCATGAACTTAATATAAGTGTCTGAGTCATTTCTAAGGGCCTGAGCAACAACGACAGGTGACTAAGGGGTCTAAAACGGCAGGGTCTGGGCCTCTGGCTGCCTGGGACCAAGAAACCCCACTACAACATCCATTCTTCTTTTTCTTCAGTAGTAGGGATTGTACCCAGGGCTAGGAAAGTGCTCTGCTATATCCCTAGCACCACAAAAAAATATTTCAAGGCAGTATTTTTTTTCTCTTCCTATCTACTAGCCTATAAGTTTCCAAGAGCAGGGCCAAGGTGTTTGTCTGTGGCCATGGTGCAGCATCCAACATTCCAGTTGCAGATGATCTATCACTCCCCCTTAATTATGTGGATAATAACTGCTGAACTGGAGTAATAGTAGCAATTAAGCATACTGAGTGATTTGTGTGAGTTCAAACTCCTTGTTTCCAGCTCGTGCTGGCCTGTAGGCTTTCTGCAGTGATGGAATCCTTTGTACTTTTGTTGTCTACTAAACAGACATATGTTGGAAATGAAAACTTAAAATAAGGTTAATACAACTAAAGAACTGACGTTTGTGTTTGTGCGTATGTTGAATGTGGAGGCCAGAGGACAGTTTTATGGTTGTCTTTTCCCAGGAGCCATCTACTCTGATATTTTTGAGATGGGGTCTCTCATTGGCCTGGAACTTGCCAAGAAGGCCAGGACATCTGGCCTGTGAGAGCCAGGGATCTATTTGCCTTGGCCTCTCCATCGCTTTGATTACAGATGTCTACTATGATCGACTTTTTTTTTTTTTTTTTTTTTTTTTTTTTTTGTCTTTTATGTGGGTTCTGGGCTTGAGCTCATAAGGCAAGTGCTTCTCTGACAGAAAGATCTTTCCAACTCCAGGGACAGATTTTTTAAATGGTATTTAAGTTTGAACTTACAGAGTTCTTGGTTCACAAGAGTGTTTCCCGTCTCACCAAAGCTCCAAGTGGGCGTGTGCTGGGAACATCTAACAATCCTGAAGATGGCTCACTAATTTCATTGTGTTCATACCCCCACCACACCTACTGTCTAGCTACTGTTGTAATCCCAACATGTAAAAAGTTGTGTAGTAGAGGGGACTGGTGTCAGTTCAAGGTGCCCAGGTTACCCAGTGAAGACAAGGGCATCCTGGGCTACATAGTGAAACTGTCACAAAACATCTAATCCAGTGTTCTCAACCTGTGGGTTGTGACCCATTTGGAGTAGTTGAACTGTCCTTTTACAGGGGTCACTAAGACCATCAGAAAACACAGATATTTACATAACAGTTCATAACAGTGGCAAAATTACAGTTATGAAGTAGCAATGAAAATAATTTTATGGTTGGAGGTCAGCACAGGAACAGTATTAAAGGGTCACAGCGTTAGGATGGTCACGAACCACTGGTCTAAACCAAACAAAAACCAGCAACCCAACAGGGCTGGCAAGATGGCTCAGTGGGTAAGTGTTTGCTGCCAAACCTGATGACTGGAGAAGAAAACCTCAAAAGTGTCCTGACTTCCACACACACGCACTGTCAAATGCCCCAACCCCACCAAAAAATTTAAAAAAAATAAAAAGAGAAAAAAAATTAACAAAACAAAACAGTTTAAAGGGCTGGGCTGTGGTAAATAGAACACGTTGTGTAGCATGCTGAAGGCCTTGGATTCAACTCCCAGAACAAGGAATAAAAACAAAACATGAAATTCCCAGAAACTGAGTCAATGTGGGCCAGCTATTGCATTCTACAAGTTCCTAGTAACAATCAAAACTCCTCTGGCAAGGACCAGATTTTTCAGTGTTCAGTAATTCAGGTAGATTTCCAACTGACCATAAGAGGGCGCCATTAGGTGAAATTAGTCTCTAGAAAGAAGACTATTGTCATTAAAAAAAAAAAAAAATTATCTTATTTTTAATTATGTGTCCATATTGGGTAGGTGCAAATGTGAGTGTGACTGGGTCTTGTTATGTAGCCCCAGGTTGGACTCCTTAGTGCTGAGATTTTAGGTATGTGCCTCAACATTCCGAGAGATATGGTTTTAATTTTTGGGTTTTGTGTGTCTGTTTTTTTGTTTGTTGTTTGGTTTTTAATTATTAACAGATTCTTCGAGCATACGGGTCATACTGAGATTATATTGCAGTCTCTCTAATGACTATGGTACTGGGAAGTCTTGGGAACTCATGTGGTTTTAGGCATTTCCTTCTGTCCCATTATAAACTATGTTGTTACAGCTCAGGGAGAAGCAGGGAGATAGTCTAACAAGAACTGAGGCCCCTATACTGTCAGGCGTGTGTCATCATGCTTCATCCCCAAGAGAATGCCTTAAGGAAATGGGCAGATTGCCAGCTATGAACAATTCCTAGCACAGCCACCATCGGGGGTCCTCATTTGGACTGCGATGATTTCTACTTCTTGATTCACCTGAGGAAAATTAGGAGTAGGCCACATGAGCACGTCAGAATGGACGAAATCAGATTCCCACCCACCCATGTTATGGCTATGTTATTTAGAGAATCCGGATTGGCCAGAACCTGCTTTCACATTTGGACTGTAATGGTTAGTTTTAATTGTCAGTTTAACACCACCTAAAATTACTGAGAGGAAATTGCTCTAGTCTCTGACTAGATTAGATTCCCTGTGGGCTTGTCTTTATTATGTTAATTGATGTGGAAAGGCCTAGCCTAAACCCATCCCATGGGGTTAGGTCCCACACTGTATGAAGAGAGAAAGTGAGCTGAGCCTAAGTGTGCCTGTGTTAATGTGATGCTCTGTGCTTTTGGTTGTGAGTGCAATGTGAGTAACTGCTTTAAGTTCCTTAGCTCCCACACAGTGATGGAAATGCAGCCTGGAACTGTGAGTCAAATAACCTCTTCTCCCTTAAGTTGCTTTTGTCTGGTTATTTTATCACAGCCACGGGAAATGAAATTAAGAAAGTGACAGAGTATCTCACCTAGTTGACTCTAATGAGGACGAATTGGCTTTTCTCCAGATGGTTTTACATTCATACCTCTTTTTAAAAAATAATGTATTTATTTATTTTGAGTTACATAAGATCTCATGTAACCCAGGATGACTTTGAACTCGATTTTCCTGCTTCTGCCTCCTAAGTGCTGGAATTAGAGGTGTATTTGACTATAGCCTGGGCTTTGTTAGGATGCTTAGGCACTCACTCTACCAATGGAGCTACATCCCTAGGCACTTTATGTCACACTGTGTGGCTGAGGCTGACATGCTATTTTCTGTGCAGCCCAGACTACCCTCAACTCAAACCCAGGACCTTCCTGCCTCCAGATCTTGAGTGCAGAGATTACAGGTATGTGCAGCATGCTCAGGCCCCCCTCTTTCTCTCTCCCCCTCTCTCTTTCTCTCCCCCTTCCTGTCCCCTTTGTGTGTGGCGGGGGAGGAGTAAATGTGCATGTGGAAAATAGTGGTCAACCTTGAGTATTGTTCCTTAGACCATTTACATATTTTTTTTTTTTTTTTTTGAAATGTTGTCTCTTAATGAACCCTGAGTTCACCAGTTTCACTAGGCTGGCGGGCCAAAGAGTCTAAGGAATCCACTTCTGCCCTCCCTCCTCTGCACTGGAATTACAGGTAATTACCATCACATTGAGCTTTTGTTTGTTCTAGGGTTCTTGTTTTGTTATTGTTGTTGGATTTGTTTTTTGCTTTACAAAGCTTTCCTGGATGGAACTCTAGTGTTCACCCTTGCATGATAAACACTTTACTGAGGAAGGTATCTTCCTGGCCCTTCAGTTAAGATTGGGTTCTGGGCAGTGTAGTTCATTAATCCTTACAGTGTCCAACTCACCATCTGCGTCCACAGGTGAGCCCACTCAGAAGAAGGATGCTGATGAGCAAGAAGATGCAGCTGGCCACTGTCAAAAGAGAGGGAGTTCAGGTTGAGCACTGGGGCCATGCTTTGGGTGGGTGGTGGGGGGCAAAGGAGCTGGATCCATAGGGCAGGTGAGAAAATTCCCTAGGTGTTATGAGCTATTGTGAGTCATGACCCAAATACAGCAGATAGCAATTGATAATTCAGATGTTAACCCACCAGATGAATAATTCTTTGATGGAGGAGACCCCCATTCAAGCAAGACTTATGGGACAACTGACTCTGAAAAGTGTTGCTTCTGTATGTAATTTCACATGTGCAAAAACACCTATGGTGTCTCCCCAATATCTGCACTGTACATGTAATCTCATATAATATGCAACATGTAATCTCATGATTACATCTCAATTTTAAGGGCACATATCTGTGGATGGTCAGAAAGATCACTTCTCATTAAGCTGTATGATTTTGATAAATAAAAAATACTAGAATATGCTTCATAACTAGATCAATTTGTTCCACATGGATCATAAGACTCTTAGAAGCCTAATTAGCCAAGCTGACAGGGCATATTCGCCATAGTGTTTCTGTGGATAGATCACTATTTGAACTTTTATAGATTATACTCAAAGATGGAATTACAAAATATCTGGAGTCCAGAAAGGAATGGTTTTATGTCTAGCTACCTGCAGGTGCCACTGTCTGGGAAAGGGTCAAGCACCATATGTTGTCCCCTGCCCCCCATGCATTGCCATGATAAATGGCTTTGTTCCTTATTGTCAGCTCAAGGAATCTGAGTGGTAGCTTTGTAAGTTTTCTTCTTATCACAAAGAATTTGTTAGAAATGTTTATATAGCCCTATAGAGCGAACAGTTAGAAAATTAGAGTTGAGAAGATGATTCTCAGATTGTATGTGAAGTTATTATAGGAGATTTTTTAGTCCTGCTCCTAAGAAGCATTCTCTAAGTTACCCTGGGTTGTAGCTTGGGAGCTGGACTCACAGGCTGCTAAACCTAGGTGAGCAAGGTCCTCCTGCATAGCTGGGGCCTATCTTCTTTCTAAAGGAAAGGGGCTGGCACTTGTCTTCTGGTGCAGACTGCAGCTGAAACTTGAGGAAGGCTTAGAGGATAGATCTCACCAGAAGCTTCGTCCATGAAGGAAATATGAAACAACATGAAAAATTCTAAACACACTTCTTGTACTTCCCAAATGCAGACTTGTAAAGGTTCCAAAATCTGCCATTTTGTAAAAGTGGCCCAAACAGGTGTAGCTTTGAAGTCTGGTTTTACTCCCTACCAGGATCAACTGAGGTGCTTATAGACAATATTTTTCTGTCCCTGAGTCCTGGTTTCATCCCTCAATTAATTTGGGGGACATTGTTCTTGAAGATGTATTTGGGAAGAACTGGTTTAAGGTGCCTTAAGGTTTAATTTTTATGATGCTCTTGGTTTATATTGATTAACAGGTCCTAAAATCACTGTAGAGACAAAACTCTAGGCATGTCTGCGTGAGATTATCTAGTGCCTTTTAGTGGGCTGGGACTCTAGGTTCTATGAAAAGCAAAGTAGACTGAGCAAAGCAGTCATACCTCTCTCTCCTATTTTTATTCATGAGACAGGGTCTCATTGTGCAGTCCTGGCTGCTGGGGAACTTACTGTGTGGACCTGGCTGCCTCAAGCGTCCTGAGATCTGCCTGCCTGTGCTTTCTGAGTGCTGGAATTAAAAGCATGCATCACTACAGCCAGCCTTTCTGTTTCTTAACTGTAGATGCAATGTGACCAGCTCCCTCTCTTCTGCCACACCTCCCATAGTGATGGACTGGATCCTGGAACTGTGGGTTAGAATAAACCCTTCTTTCCTTCAGTTTGTATCATCACACACTTGGTCAAAGCAATTCAAAGGGGTCCTAATACAAACTCCCAATACACCACAGCTGATCCACAGGGTTTTGAGCAATGTTCCCACCTAGGGCAATTGTTTTCCTTATAAAGATCAGTGAAGAGGAGGATCATTCCAGTCAGTTAGACCAACCACCCACGTCTTGGCTGCTGCACAATTTGTCCATAAATGAAATGACCTGACCCACCTGCTATCTGGTACTCTATTGTAAGTATGAATGTCTCCATAGTTGTAGCTGCTTCTGTGGGTAGTTGGAAGTCTGTGGAAAAGAGAGGAGACACTCAGCTTATAACAATCATTGGACTGCATGAGACTGGAAGAAGAGAGGTTATCAGTGAATTAACACCCAGCTGGGGAAAGGGACCTGAGAGGCCAGGAGAGCAGGGTCTCTGGAAGCCTCAACCTTAGTCTTATGATTTTCTTCTGACACTTCCTCTAGATTGTATGTGTAGAGGAGTGTACATATTCATATGTATGTATGTTCATGTGTGTGTGCATATATGTGTGCAAGTGTCCATGCACATGTCCCTATAAAGGCCAGAGGTCAACAGCAGATGTCTTTCATAATTGATCACCTTATTTTTTGAGATAGGGTCTCTTACTGAATCTGAAGCTCATTGGTTTTTCTAAACTAGATAATGGTTAGCAAGTCCCAGCATTCCTCATGTCTCTGCCTCCCCAGTGCTAAAATTACAGCCAACTACTACCATATGTAGCTTTTAAAAAATCTGAGCATGATTTCTAGGGGATCAAATTCAGGTCCTTGTGCTTTGCATGGCAAACACCTTACCACCTGAGCCATCTTCCCGGCCTGCCTTGGGTTGATTATGTTGCTATGGCCATGTTCTTGCTTTGGAGGAGTTGAGAAAGACATCTATGGCCAGCTTCCTTTCCCCATCTTATTCATTGCTAGAAAAGCTCGCATAGCCACTGTCTGTCCTTGCCTGGTGGCCAAATATCTGTTCTTGGAAGCTCTCTCCATACCTGTGGTGGTGATGGGACAGGAAATTTCATTCTCAGGAAAAGGATCTCTCCTTTCTTGAGATTCTTCATTGGCTGCAGAAGAGAAAAGGCAATGGATTTGGAACCCAAGATGGATATACACTCTAATGCCTCCCTCCACCTCTCCAGATATACCTGCTAGGACAGGACATCTTGTTTGGGCATGTTTCAGGGACACAGTTCTACATGAGACACACCAGAAGAAGTTAAAGAGTCAGAGTGGAGTATATATGGGGAATTCTGACCCTGACAGTGGCTGTCTAGGGAACTGTGAGTGAGTCTTTCTCTCCAGGCTTCTTACTCGTCCTGGATTCAACCCTTGACTTGGAAATGGGTCAAAATCACATACACACTCCACTGCCACCACCACATAGAGCTAAATGAAGTTTTTACAGTCCCCATGTCATCAGTGACCCAATATACTGGCTAGTTTTATGCCAACTTGACATAAGCTAGACTCATTGCAGAAGAGGAAGCATCAGTTGAGAAAACGCCACCGTAAGATTGGGCTGTAGGCAAGTCTGTAGATCATTTTCTTAAATAATGACTGATGGGAGAGGGCCCACCCGATCATTGGTGATGGCTCCTCTGAGATGGTGGTCCTTCTATAAGAAAGCAGGCTGTGCATGAGACTGAATTAGCCCCTCTGAATGAGGGTGACAGTTTCATAGATCAAGCTGTTAGTGGACCCTGGGCTATGGGACCAGAAATTATCTTAGTTATATGAACTGGCTTCTTAGAGCCCACTCCTTATGGTGGGATGCCTTGCTTAGCCTTAACACAGGAAGGGAGGGGTGGGTCTTGCTTCAGATTGCTATGTTAGCCTGTGTTGACTGCTCATCCACTTTGAGGAGTGGATGGGGGATGAGGTGGGAAAATAGAGGGAAGGAGAACAGTGGAATGTATATAAAAGGGGAAAACCTCTTAAATGAAAAAAATAAAAAGAAATATAAAGGGAAGGGAGGGAGGGAGAAGAAAGGAAGGAAAGCAGGGGGGAGGAGGAAGGAAGAAGAAAGAAAGCAGACTGAGCAAACCAGTAAGCAGCACCCCTCCATGGCCTCTGCATGAGAACCTGTCTCCATGTTCCTGCCCTCAACAAGTTCCTATTCTGACTTCCTTCACTGATGAACAGTGAAGCCAAAAGACCCCTTCTTTCTTAAGTTGCTTTTGGTCACAGTATTTTATCACAGACACCTAGGGACTTGCCATTCCACCTCTTACAAAAACAAAAACAGACTATTGGCATGTCCTGGCCATGAGAATGGCTGCTCACTGGAAGCAAGTTATGGGAGAGATGTAGCGCAGTGAGAAAACCATGGAGGAACTCCCAGAATGTGACAAATGGTAATAGATGAAGAGACTTGGAAAGTTCATGAGTAGATGTGAGTAACCTTTGGTTATGGAAGTAGTAAGATTTCAAAAAAATATAGCAGAAGGCCTCAACACACTCAGGCAGGTTGTGTGTGAGCAGGAGTGGATACGTGAACATACATGCTAAAGCAAACCACTTCCCGCATACTTGTACTTTTTACCAAAGATCACGGAGGGCCTTTACAGAGGAGTATAATGACAATGGAACACTATGACATACTTACATTAAATACAAGTGAAAGGTGGCATGTGGGTGCAAAGCTGGACTTGCCCCCTCATAAACTCTGGGATGTCTTGGTAGTGGACAGAAATTATGGAAGTTGAGAGTCCACTAGACACAGGATAGCATTATTACACATAGACCTACGTGTGTTGGAACACTAGAGAGATCATTATTTCTTTGCCTCTAACTCTCTGTGTGTAGAGATGAGATGAGGGCTCAGTGTTGATCTGTTCACTTTTAAAAGATGAGATGTAGAGGGTCGAGCGGCTTTTGCAAGGTCCTATGGCAGAGAGGAGTCTCACCTTGGTCCAAATGGGGAAAAGAATGAGATAGACACAAAACAGAAGCAACGTACCCGGAAACGGATGGTGTTCTTGGTGTTCTCTTTCTACACATGTGAGCTGGGGCTGAGTCCACTCCATCTTCCCACAGATCATTTTGCAAATGCTCATGGCAGGACCTCTCTGTAGGGCCTTGTATCCTTGAATGCACTCATAGTGAATGCTCTGTCCTGCCATGAAAATATAGGTTCTCTTGGGATCTTCGTGTTCCCATGGAGGGTGCTCCCCACAGTGACCTGGGAGAGGAAAATAATTCTAAAGGCAAGCTTGTGAAGGTGTAGTGAGTGCCTGTAGGTTGCTTCTTGCACCCAAACTGGCTCTGCTTGCTAGAAACTGGACCTTGGTTCTTACTCTTTTGTTTCGCTCTCTCACTCAACCTACAGCTATTGAGAGCATCCAGGGGGCAGGAATGTATGAAGGCGCAAATCTCTTTTAAAATATATTAATCTAAGATTAATATTTATTGGAATATAAACCAACACTCATGATACAGGTAACAGCTTATATAGGCACTTGAGAGATTGGATTATCTTCGCAATGGACGATGGAGGCCAAACCAGTCTCTCAAGCAGTCAGGAACAAACAGACTCCCCAAGATCCCAGCAGCCCCTCTTGAATGGGGCTGGCCACTCCCCCTTCAGGAGCCTGGGACCCTGGATAAATGTCTTCCCACCTTATCAGCTGACACCTGAATCCTACTACATCTCCTTCTTTTGTCTTACTAAGAAGGTTCTAAACTAAGACTATATACAATAGGAATTATTATGAGGTAGTATCTAGGAGAGGATAAGGCACAAACTACAACCAAAACCTAAATAAAGTACATCATATATTTCTAGAATATTGGTAGATGGTATGGTGTATAAATTACTTCAAAAATGTTTAACTGGGATAGTGAAAATCTAATACTTGAATGTTTTTTGTTAAGGGATAATAAGGCAGTAACCTTAAATACCTTTTTTTAACCCCTTCAAGACCTGAGAAGGAAAATATATCACTTGAAAGTCAGAAGCACATGGAAGTGGTAGTTTTTAAAATTTGGGAGAGGACAGCAACACAGCTACTTGGACAATCACCTATGGTTTTCTGCGCTGTTGGAGCATCTGTTATTTTGATTACAGGCTTATGGTATCTGATAGATATTTTTACAAGCAGGGCATTTTTGGAGGGACTGTTTTATCTTGTCTAGGCAGATTTTGTCAGTCTTTATCTGTCATCTTGTTTATTTAGTTTGGGTATTATGTATATATTGTCAGCAATCGAGGTAAGGGCAGTTCTTTACCCAAGCGGCCATTCTCTGTCAAAAGGACAAACTCCAAAGGAGTGTCCTTGGTGTAGCAATGTGCCTAAGCCATAGGTCAAACAGCATGAACTTAATATAAGTGTCTGAGTCATTTTGGGGGCCTAATCAGAGGCGGGTGGCTAAGGGGTCTGGGGCTGCAGGTCTGTGGGTCTGGACCTCTGGCTGCCCAGTGCAAAATTGTAACAAATTTAGGCATTTTGGAAAGGCATGGATTTCACTGTTGTGTAGCTATGTCCCATGAGCTGAAATATTCCCTCTTGGAAGGAGGCTCCTTAGGACTCAGAAAAATCTCAGGAAATTTCTAAAACTCACCAACTTCCTGCATACAGTTGCATAAGCAGAAACAATGACTGAAGGGGCTCTCGGATTGCTGGAGCTCTCTGCCAGTTCTGCAGGGATCTCCAGGGATGCAACTTTCATGAGTTGTCATTTATCCTGGGATGATGGGTTTTTGTGATGTGGGTGCATGTGAGTCATCCATGCTCCCAAGAAAAAGCCCAATAAATTCATTGGTTCATTGCATATTACTTGGATAGAAATGTTTCTCTGGTCTGTTGTCGGTGCTCTATCTGGTGAAAAGATGTTTATTTATGTCTCCCCAGGAAAAGTCACTCAGTGCCCTATCACTCCTTTAAGGATCAGACAGTTGATTGGGTAAGAAAGACATGGACAGAAAGAAAGATGGACAGAAAATGGATATTTCAGGTGAAGAGTGGGTGCTTGCCAGAGGCACAGGGGAATGAGGTTTTCATTTGACTGATGTTGCAAAGACCATTAGGGCTTTTGAAAGTAGACAAGTGTAAGAGGGCTCTCAGCTGAGAGACAGCAGCAGGACAGAGCACTCTGTATTTCCATGGAACAAGTGAGGAGGCACAAATTTGAGTAGCCATTGGTAATCATTCTAGGACTTTGCTGAGCTTACCAAGAATAAGGCTTATGCTTGGAGGAGAGGAGACACTAAGAGAATCTCAGAGAAACAAATAATGATCCTTAATTAGGTCACATCTGAAGCTTGACCCACATTGGTCCTGTCAGGCCTTCTAAAGATTCCCTGTGCCCAGCAACTTTACACTTACTAGACTGACCCAGGCTTGTCTGAACTTTGCTCCCAAGGTCATGGCCTGTTCTGATTTAGTCTGGAGTTCCCTACCCACTGCCATCCATCTGATCAGAGGACACTATATAAACTGTCAAACCAATTACTCATTGGTTTGGAATTTGCCAAATTTTCAAAATGATCTCCAACAGAACCACATACAAGCCCTCCACTCCAGTAGGAAGCTGAATGTTCCTGACTGCATTGCATTTTGCATCACAGAACTGGAACTGTGTTTTAGTCTCAGAACCAATTATTTTAAGGTCAAGAATCATCAAAATTGGCAGAACCTATTTGAATTTCATTTATTTCTTTAAGATGGAAACACAAAACTATGACAATTTAAGAAATATCCCTCAGCTACAACCAGCTGGTTCTCTCTCTCCCTCCCTCTCTCTCTCTCTCTCTCTCTCTCTCTCTCTCTCTCTCTCTCTCTCTCCCCCTCTCCCTCCCTCTCTCTCTCCCTCACCCCCCCTCTCTCCCCCTCCTTCCCTCTCTCCCTCCCTCCCTCCCTCTCTCTCTCTCTCTCTCTCTCTCTCTCTCTCTCTCTCTCTCTCTCCTTTGTTGTTTGGGGGTGAGGAGATTATCATACAGTTCAGGTTAGCTTTGAACTTCTGCTCCTCAGGTGCTAGAATAACAGGCATGTACAACTATGTTTGGTTCAGTTGATTGTCTCTTGAGTAAGAACATTGAACTTTTGATAAGTGTAGAGGTTGGCACAGGTTAGCAGGAAAGTAGAGCAAACATCAAATGTATTTGAGAACACCATTTCAGGGCAGAGCTGGAAGGGGAAACAGACTAAAGACATTGAATTGAGGTAATGCTTCTTGACTGGCCTTTCTCCCCTGCCACATCCAATACTGGGTGCTATGAGTAGTTTTTAATTAGCTTAAAAAATTCCTCAGTAGAAAGAGCCCTCGCCTATTCTAGGAGACTAGAGGTCTTTCTTTCACCCGATGGTGTGACTTTAGCTACATTCTTTAACTTCCCTGTGTCTCAGTTGATCCACTCTGTTGTGGGGTTCAAATGAGATTATACATGATATAATAAAGTTCTTTGTAAGATTATAACCTTATCATAAGACTGGGATTTTCATATGGCCAACTTGTCCCTGCAAATCTCAAGTAACCATAGCACACTCTCTTCCTGATATTGTGACTTAGATTAAGTATTATTATTTCATTTGGGAAAGGTGTGGGCAGACAAAATGCCCACTCATCCACACTTCATTAACTTGTAAATAATTGTGGCTAGTCATTTTATAACGCTGTTCTGTAAGAAGCAAATTGTTATCAATAGTTTTGGTAGAAGTTACTTGAATGGTACTTAAGAGAATACAGGAGGAAATTTTGAGGGCAGGGACCATTGTTTATTTAACTTGTAGCTTTTAGGTATAGTGCCTAGTTGTTAATCCCAACACATGCTTTTGAACTGAACTGGACCTGCATTTGAATTCTTAGACTCCCAAACCACGGTCTATGTTACCTTTAGAAAGAGTGACTTAAAATGCTAAGCAGTGAGTCTGCCAACACATGGCATTCTGAGAGAAGGAGAATGAGTTGCAGCTGCCTGTGGAGAACAGAACTGATCTTCCTCCTTTGGCTCATCCTTCCCAAGTAACCAAAGGTCAGCTCCTAGGAGTCAGCTAGAGGATGGTTGTTGAGATTCGTATCTTACCTGGAAGGTTTCCGTGGTGCACAGACTGTGTTGATTTCTGCGTCTGTGTGGTCTGTTGCTCTTTCTGGTGTTCAGGTTTAGGTGTAACTTGCTTTCTTGTGTTACTATTGGCTAGAGAATATAAGAAAAATAAAGCAAATACATTTGCAAATTCTCAGAACAGAAAAAAGCTGTTTGTGGAGGATGTCTCTCTGTAGTGCCCAGGAATAAATGGCTCATTGTTGGGTTACAAACAATCCCTCCCCTGGATGGGGCCAGGACACCTAGCCTTAGCATTGACCTCTGAATATTCATGTTCACATTCATACACATATTGACAATGGATTCAACACATTCATAGAAGAAATTCAAGATTCTCCTACTGGAAAAATCCCTGTGTCTATGTGAATCAAACACAATCAAACAGTCTTCTTTTGCCAGTGTGGCACACAGCAACAGGGGTGGTCCAACTCTACAACCCTTGCTTAACTCCTTACTCTCCTGCAGTGGTTAACAGCTATTCAAGTTGGAGATATGTGCTTTTAAGGTAATGATAAAGATGCCAGTTATGAAGAGAAGTTGCAGATGAGCATCTCAGTGAGGAGGCATCAGAACTCCAGCTCAGGATAAGAGGAGATCTGTTGGAAATTGAGTGAACTAGCACTTTGATAGAACAGCCACCTTTAAACTCTGCCCTCCACACACAGTCTGGCTCACTGACCCTCTCCATCCTTAGGGTTAAAGATGAATGACAGAGAAGATCATAGGACCCACCTGGGTATCCAACAAAGAAATAACTAAAGCCAATGTGGCATATATGGAATTTTTAAATGCATGCATACACATGTAAATGCATACACATTAGAGTATTAGAGTTAGGGGTCTTACTGTGAAGTCCCAGTTGCCCTGGAGCTCAAACTTACAGAGATCCACCCTGCCTCTGACTGCTGGAATTAAAGACATGAGCCACGAATCTCAGTTCAGCTGCATGATGGGAAATTTTCAGCCATAAAGAAGAAAATGGATACAATTAGAGATAACAATATTAAATGAAGCCAGCCTCGGAAAGAGGAAATATCATGTTTTCTTTCATTTGTAGTGTCTAGGTTTTCTATAGGTATCTAAAATTAAGCATGCCTATATGACCAGAAAGAATAAAAAAGCTATCCAAGAAAACCAAAAGTGTCTAATGGGAGGGGAATAGAGGAGAGAGTAGGGGATATCAGGTGGGGGCAGAATACATCCATTCAATGGTGTGAACCTGCATAAAAATTCTTATGTAATATAGTACTATGTATAATGAACATATGTGATGAAAATGTTTATATGTATTATATATAATATATAACAGATAACTTTTAAATTGTATAAATTACATATAAATGGATATATTTTATATTATATATGTATATGTGCATATATATATAATAAATATATATATTAAAAACGACCACTTTTCCACAGTCTCAACCCCCAGAATGGAGAAGAAACTGAGCTCAGAGGCATGCTGTGTGAAGGAGCATTCTGAACTCGAGGAAGAAAGAAGAGAGACCCAAAAACAAAATCATGGAATCTATCAGAATGACTCAGGCTTATCAAGCATAGTTCTTAGAATGAATAGACACCCATTAAATGACGTTAAATGAGTGGATATCATAGAAGCCTCTAAAACCAGTTATTCCACAGATCTGTCCACCATTATTTTATGTTTGTCTGACTTACTGGAAGCTTGACTATCCCCTGCTATCCCTAGTTCCTTTCCCTTTGAGGTCACAAAAGGGACACTTACAGTTGCTTGTACACTGACATTTGCCACTCCAGGCATTTTCGGAACAAACCATACAGATTTCCTTTACTCTTCGGAAACCGCTCTTGCAATTACAATTTAGGATGGTGCCATTCTTGTAGTTGAGGGCTTTGAATGTGGCATTGGCGACCACTGGTGGGTCATGCATACACATCTCTGCAAAGACAAGAAGAATGTTAGCATAGGAGGCCCTAGTGAGATATGAGTTTGTGTAGTGGCTTGCTCACACATTTCTTCCTCCTATTTAAAGGATTGGTATTTACGCCACTTCTCAGGAAAGGAACTGAGGCTTGCATTATGGTTCCTGTCCTAGCTGGTTTTTATGTCAACTTGACACAGAATAGCGTTATTTGAGAGGAGTAACCTCAACTGAGAACATGTCTCCATAAGATCAGGCTGTACACAGACCTGTAGAGCATTTTCCTAATTAGTGACCGATAGGGGAGGACCCAGCTCATTGTGGTGATGTCTACCTGGACTGGTGGTCTGAGTACTATAAGAAAACAGGCAGAGCAAGCCATGAGGAGCAAGCCAGTAAGCAGCACTCCTCCATGACCTCTACATCAGCCCCTGCCTCCAGGATCCTGCCCTGTTTGGGTTCCTGCCCTGACTTCCTTCAGTGATCAAATGTAAGTGAAGCCAAATAATCCCTCTTCTCCCCAAGTTGCTTTTGGCCATGGTGTCTCATCACAGCAATAGTCACCCTGACTAAGCCAGTTCCTTAAAAATCTTTGTATCAGAGATGCTACCATTTTCAATGAGTACTGGTTCCTCCATAGATGTATAAATGATTTACATGCTGAGAATAAGAGACTGTTAAAAATGCTGAGCTCCTAAATGTGACATCTGGATCACCTCCTCCAAGGCTTGGGAACACTGAAGAAAAGGAGGAGGAAACAGAGAGAGGAAAGGGTGGTGTGATGAAGAACAGTTTCCTGAGTATAACTTGATGTGAACTCGTGAACTCCCAGGGACTGTTATTATCTGCACAAGACTATGCCTGTCAACATTTCATCATAAAGAGGGGAGTGGTTTGTGGGGATCCACCCCTTTTTGATGATTTATAGGTAGTTAGCAGTTACCAGGTAAGGAGATTCATGAGGCCCCACCACTGATATAGGCAACTGATGATTGTTGATAGAGGACAGGACATTTTCCTCAGTGATGTAGTCACTGGCACATTTGTTTATATTCCTATAAATAACCCTGGACCCATTTTCTTATAAGTAGCTCTAATTAAACTCATTGGTTCATGGTTCACCACAAAGAAAGACAAGAACATAGAAGAGCAACTAGTTGGGAAGAGGCAGGGGGTCAATAGAATGGTACTACACAGGGTAGTGGGTATGTATGGGAATATGACCAAAATACATTATATGAATGTGTGGAAATGTCATAATGAAACCCATTATATGTATTTAATATATGCTAATAAAACTAAAAAGATAAAAATGTGTATCAGAGATGCTATAGCAGTGTTCACTTATGTTTTTCTACACACTATAGAAGGAATAAGAAGTAAGTAGGGTTCTATTTTGAAGATGCTGCATGCCTAGCAAATACAGAATAGAAAGATAGACCTGGTGTTCTAGTGAACACCAGAAACAGTGCTTCTATGTGTTTTGAGGTTTTTTTTTTGGGGGGGGGGGGAGATAGGGTGTTCTAGTGTAGACCAAACTGGCCTCAAGTTCATTATGTAGCTAAGGATGACCTTGAACTCCTACCATCCTGCTTCCATTTCCAAGTGCTGGAATTACAGGTGTACACCACCTCAGTTAGCTTTCAGCTCTTTAGAAGGAAAAGTGTCTCCATATAACAAGAAAATCATTCCATTGCAACAAGTTCTTCCGCTTGAAGAGATTTGGTGACTAGGAAAATGCCGCAGACATCAGAAGGGGTGAAGTAACAGTAAAGAGAGGAAATGTGGGGAAAGCAGGAGACTGTCATAGGAGTGAACCACTCTGGGGGGAGGGGAGCACTGATGCTGATCCCAGCACCTGCTGTGTATACCAGACTGTTGTGTGTCATGATGGTTGGTTTGAGGTGTCAATTTCAAATGCTCTAATGGATGCCTAAAGAATTCAAAGCATGATTCTGCATGTACTTGTAAGCATATTACCAGAGAAAATTGACTGTGGATCAGCAAAGTAATAGAAAAAAGACCACCCTCTGTGAAGGCACCCAACAGTCAGCCAGGGATGTGGCCTGGACAGGGAGTAGAAGGCAATGGAGTATGTTCTCTCTATCACTCTCTCTCCTTGGTCTCCTCCTCTCTCTCCTCCCCCTTCCCTCCCCCTTCTCTCCCCCCCCTCTGATGGTCTGATGGTCTGAATGAAAATGGCCCCATAGGTTCATATATTTGAGTGCTTGGTCCCATTTGGTGGAACTGTTTGGAAAGTATGGAAACATGGGATGGAAGACAGGTTGGTGGTAAGCACCTTTACACAATGAGCTGTCTGGCTGGGCATTTCTGAAATCAGGAAACAGACATTTACTTACAAATCCAAAATGTTCCCTCCAAAAAAAAAAAAAAAAAAAAAGATAAAAAAAGAAAACAGATAAGCATGCATCCATTTCAAAGCCACCAAAAACCTAGTGTCCTAAAACAGCCAGAGGAAAAGGTTTCACATATAGGTGGGAAAGGTGATGGATGATAACCAACTTTACCTCAGAAATACAGGGAGTCAGAAAAATAGCAGTCTAAGAAGGCCAGCCTCCAAATAGACAGTCTGTCATTTTAGAATCCTGATTAGACATGACACCCTTCAAAAATGAAAGCGGGATTAGCACGTTTTCAGGTAAAAGAAAGTTTATAGAATCCCACTAGCATACTTGCATCTTAAAGTTGGAAAAAATGCTAAGGACAAAGCTTCAAGTCAGAAATAGAAATTTACTGGGAATAATTAAGGACATATGGACAGGAGTAAATAAAAATGTCATCTTTTTCTTGAAAGAATTGCTTAAAATAAAATATAATATTGTATAGTAGATCTTTTACTTATTTTAATTATGTGTTGAAGGGGGGCTCTCATGAGTGCAATACCCCTAGAACCAGAAGAGGGAGTTAAATCTCTAGTGTCACAGGTGATTGTGAGCTGCATAATGTGGGTGCCTGGAACTGAACTGAGATCTCTGGAAGAGCAGTATGCATTCTTAATTACTGAGCCATCTTGCTAGTAAAACATAACAACTGTAGAATAAGGATGGGTTTAATGGGCCTTTAGCTTTCTAAGGTATTGTAGTATGTCTGAAATGGTACAATGTTAACTAAATAGATGATGGAAAATTAAGAATGCATAGTGAATACTCCAGGAAGGGAGTCAAATACCGAAACACCACAGGGAAAATATATAAAAAGATACTAGAATAAATTAAACAGAATATTCCAATATGTATTAAATATGTATTTGAGTGGCTAAAATAAAGAATAAAGTAAGAATGCAGAGGGCAGCTAGGAAAGAGTCAAACCGTTATCAGTGATTAAACACAAATAAACAAGTGTTTCTAAAATAGAAACTTTCAGACTCCATTAAACAGTAGTGCTAAACCAATTGCTGTTCATCCAAGAACATTCTTAAATATAAAACCCACAATGAATCGAGAGTAAAAGAACAAAAAAAAAAAATGCAGAGATTAGCATAATAAAGCTGCAGCAGCTAGGCTACTATCAGAACGTAGTTTTGTGAGGAAGGACATTATTGACAACTGAAATGCCTCTTTCCGTGAAAGTACCAAGAATTGTGCACAATGGCATTTGTAAGTCATCAGGTGTGGCAATCTCAAACCACTTGTCATTTGTGTATACTGACTTAATTAGACAAAATCTATAATCAATTGAATTTACACATCAAAACCATAAAATATTCATGAAAAAAAATCACCCAAACCTCCAAGAAGACCAGGCTTGGAAACTGTAACATTGCTAAGATAAACTCCAAAAGAAGTAAATAAAGAAGCATACAATGTTCATAAATTGGACCACTCACCCCCCCCACCCCTGCGCCAGTGTTTTGAGGCAGGGTTTTACTGTGTCATCCTGGCTGTCATGGAACTCAATTTGTAGACCAGGCCGACCTCAAACTCAGAGAGATCTGCCCGCCTCTGCTTCCTGAATGCTGGGCTTAATGGTGTGAAGATTGATTTTTATTGACACAATGTCAGTCTACCTTCAATTCAATGTAATTACAATCAAAACATCCAAAGGACTTTTTAGTAAAATTGGCAAGTTGTTTTTTGAACTTCCTTGGAAGTATTTAAGACAATGATAAGATGAAGTGTATGTTTGGAGACTCATATCATCTGTTACTCAGATCATTCAAGACAGTAAGCTATTGAGTAAGAATGAGTACCGCAGCAGAACAGAAGTTCTGGAAACTCATGCACATTTTATTGACCCTTCCCCAATTTGCTAAGCAATTCCATGAAAAAAGGAAAATACTCGAGTCATGTGGATAAAAATGTGTAGAGAGAAAAGAGCTTGCTTTCATAGATAAAACTTATTTTTCTTATGCATAAAGTACCATATACTAGCTTTATACTTCACCAATGCAACCATAAAATTAACTGTAATAGATCTAAAAGGAAATATAGGTAAATAGCTTCAGAAGTAAGGGGTAGGTATAGATATTTTTGGACACAACATGTGCTAAATATAAAAGAAAAATAGGTCTGGAGAGATGGCTCAGTGGTTAAGAATGCTTGATGCTCTTGCAGAGGACCTGTGTTCTGATCCCAGCACTGAAACCAAGCAACTCACAAACACCTGGAAGTTCAGCTCCAGAGGATCTGACTCCACCCTCCCACTCCAACACAACACACACACACACACACACACACACACACACACACACACACACACACACTCACACTCACACAAGGCCTTTGGCTAATCTAAAGACCATGAAGGAAATGGAAAAGAAATGGCAAACTGTGCAAAAAAAAATTATAATGTATAGATGTGGTAATGTCTTTCTATATGCTGTGAAAAAAGGACTGTTTTGGCCCATGACAGGCACCATAGCAGTAGGCAGGAATTGGAGCATAGGTAGGAGAAGGAGGGTAGAATCAGACAGAGAGATCAAGCCAGCTGCCCAAGGAAGCAACATGTAAGAAACACAGGTGAGTCATGGTCCACATGGAAGGATAGATTAATGGAGATGGGTTGAATTAAGATGAAAGAGCTAGCTAGCAGTGTGTTTAAGCCATAGACCAAACAGCATGAAGTTAGTATAAATGTCTGAGTCATTTTGGGGTGGGAGGAAAGTGGCTGCAGGCTGGTCTGGACCTGGGGGCCAGTTGGGCCAGAAAACTCATGTTGCAATGTATATGTGACAATATTTCTCTCCAGAATATTAAAGACCTATATATCAACACCGAAAGACAAATGACCCAATAAATGGACAAACACTTGAGTTTCCAAAGGAAAATGCATGATTATCACAAATGCTCAAAGTGAAGTAGCATGCAGTAAGATATAAAGAAAACACGGGCCTGAGAGAGGGCTCAGCAGTTAAGTGCGTTCGATGCCCCAACCTGATGACCTGAGCTCAAGCCAATGGACCCTTGAAGGAGGGAGAGGACTCACTTGTGAGTTGTTCCTGGCCTCCACATGTGTGCTCCAGCAAAACATTTTTAAAGAAATAAATCACAAATTAAAAACCATCCTAAATTTGCCCATTAGAATGAGTGAAATGGATCAAAACAATAAATGTGAGGGGGACCAGAGTTGCTGGTATTCTCTTACACAGCAATGAGAGCACAAAATTATTTGGGAAAAGTCTATTTAAGGCAATGGTTCTCAACCTGTGGGTCTTAACCCTTTGGGCAACCATTAATATCCAAAAGTATTTATATTATGGATCATAACAGCAGCAGAATTACAGTTATGAAGTAGCAACAAAAATAATTTTATGGTTAGGGTCACCACAACATAAAACTGTATTAAAGCGTTGAGCATTAGGAAGGTTGAGAACCATTAGTTTAAGGGATTTAAAATAGGGGCTGGAAAGATGGTTTAGCAATTAAGAGCTGGTACTCTAGCAGAGGACCCAGATTTGGCTTCCAGGATACATACTGTGGCCCAGGAGAATATACTGCTGCCTTATAACCCCTATAAGTACCAAGCCTAAATATGGTGAATATTTATTCATGAAGAAAAAACTCATAAACATAAAATAAATATAAAATATTTTAAAAGAAAATATTTCAAATAAAATTAAGAATACACCTATGCTATGGTCTAGCAATTCTACCCCAAGGAATTTGTCTAAGAGCAGTGAAATGATGAGAACATAGGGAGATTTTTACAGCAGCCTGATTAATAACCAACTCAAAGTGGAGCACGGTGGTAAATATCTATAATTCAAGATTTCAAGAAGCTAAAGCAGAGGAATTATTAGTTTGATACCGCCTGGGCTACTTATAGAGACCTTGTCTCTAAAATAACAAAACTAACTCAGTAACTTATCATTGTGGGAATAGAGTATTAATTTAAAAAAAAAACCTCAAACATTCAAAGGAATAAATTATTGTCAGATGCAACATAGATAAATTCTCCCTTAAAAATGTTGAACCCTCCCTCCTGGTCCACAGATGACTAAGAGGTGAGTGGCACCCTGATCCTCAGGCCAAGTGGAGACTGTGGTCTCTGAACCCCAGCACGGGGACACTGCAGCCAGCACCCCAACCAACCCAGCTTTGCCCTAAACCAAAGAAAACTGGGAGAGCCTCCCACAGCCTAGTACCCAGCAAAACACAGCTGGAGGGACATTCCACGGGCCATACGACACCGAAACCACAATCACACACCGACAAATGGAGACCCCAAAGCCTCCTAGTTCACTGCTGACTAAGAGCTAACTAAGAGCCAACTAAAATCCCACCAAGAATGACCCCTGTGACAACTGGAGACACACAGCTTCCCGACCAATTAAGAGCCAACTAAAAGCAGCCCCTGCAGTTACTGGAGATACTCAGCCCCTGGGCTCACAGCTGACTAAGAGCCGACCATGAGCTGACTAAGAGTGAACCAAGGAAGCAATGGGTAGACGCCAGTGCAAGAATACATATAACAATAAAGTCTGCTTGCCACATAATAATAAAGACACTAAACCTACAGAACAAAAAAAAATACTAAGAACTGGAAGGAAAAAGGCCAAATTACCTATAAAGTCAGACCCCTCAGAATAACATCTGACTATTCAATGGAAACAATGAAAACAAGAAGGTCCTGGTCAGATGCTATACAGACAATAAAAGAACATGGCTGCCAACCCAGACTATTATACCCAGAAAAACTATCAATCACCATAGATGGAGGAAACAAGATATGCAGTATTAGGTTTCTGGCCTGGACTTTCTGGTCTAGCCTCCTGGTCCAGACTTTCCAGTCTAGTATTGTGGCCCAGACTTTCTGGCCTTGCCTCATGGCTCAGACTTTATGGCCTAGCCTAGTGGCCCAGACTTTCAGACCCACAGTTCCATAGGACCCCATGTTAGGTGCCATTTGTAGTATTATGTTTCTGGCCCAGACCTTCCGGTCTAGCCTCCTGGCCCGAACTTTCAGACCCATAGTCTCAAAGATATTTCATTACAAAACCAGATTTAAACAATACCTATGCACAAATTCTGCCCTACAGAAGGCACTAGCAGGAAAACTCCAACCTAAGGAAACCAGATACAATCATGAAACCACAAATAATTGATAATCCAACAGAAGAAAAACCCAAAGAAGGGAAATACACACAAGCTACCACCAGAAATAACAGGAAATAACAATCATTTGTCATTCATATCCCTTAATATCAATGAACTCAATTCACCTATAAAAAGACACACCCTAACACTATGAATACAAAAGCAGAAGCCATCCTTCTGCTGCATACAAGAAACACACCTATATCCAACAATGAATAGAGGTGGAGGCAGAGATTCATGGCTGAGCACTGGGCCAAGCTCCTGGTCCAGCTGAGAGCAGAGGAGGAGAGTCTGTATGAGCAAGGGGATAGGAGGGATTATGAAGAAGGTTCCCACAATGATGGCTAGCTGGAGCTCTGGAGAGCTCACTGAATGGAGAATTACCACTGGAGATCCATTGGGAAAAGGCGCTAGGCCCTCTAAGTGTAGGTAACTGTAGATTGGCATGGGCAGTATGTGGAGCCTCAAGGGGTGGGATCAGACTATGTTCCTCTGTGTGTGCTGGCACCTTGGAGCCCATTTCCTGCAGAAGAACACCTAACCCAGTCTTGACTTTGGGATGAGGAAATCCTAGAGTGGATGTGCCATGCTTAGCTGACCCACCTTGGGACTTCTTGCCCTTTGCGGGGAGGGGATGCGGAGATAAGGATGGGGGGCTGAAGACTGACTGGGAGGGATTTGGAGGAGGGTAGGGAGGGGGACCAGGGCAATACGTGAATAGAAAAGACTTTTTTAATTAAAAAAAATAATAAAATGAAGAAAAAAAGATTTAAGAAATGTTGAACCAAAGAAACTAGATATGCTGTATAAATTTAATAAATTAAAAGGAGAAAGAGGAAGACATAGAGACAAGCAGACAGAAAGAGAAAGAGACAGAGAGACGGACAGATAGAGACAGGAGTTTAAACACAGAGAAATTAGGCCAGAGGTTTCTCGTGATAGGTAGAAATTAACATGTAGGAGAGAGGAAAAAGAGCCCAGTGATGGGCATACCCTTGTGTATGGATGTCAAGCCTCATCACATCACATCAAATCTGTGCATATAACTTCTCTAGAAACACTCTTTCTTACATACTGCACATACATTAATAATAGTGATAATCCTAAGTAAATCAAATAAAACCTGCTGGTTTAGGGGCTGGAGAGATGCACCAGCTCTTGATTGTGCGCCACAATCATTAGGACCAAAGTTTGGATCCCAGAACCCATGCAGCAGCCAGGTGTTCCTATAATACCTGCAACCCAACCCCAGGGCACAGCACAGACAGGAGGACATCTTGGATTTCCTAGCTTCAGACTAGCTGGAAAAGGATGAAGCCCAGGTTCAGGGAGAGAGTGACATAAAGGAGCACTTAATAGCATCTTATGAATTTAATAATACTCAGGCATATGCTTCTATATGCATACATGTGCATATACTCATACAAACACAGATACACACATTACATAAACAAATTAAAGTAATAATTTAAATTCCTTTAAACATTTTTCTCTATAACTAATTTCACTGCAACAAAATCAATTAACTTAGCAACTCTTCAGTTCATCAACACAAATAGTCAAGGATTAATCTTAGGTATATTTGGAATTCTGGTAACTAGTCACAGGTCAATGAACCTTTTGAACACATAATTTGAAAAGGGTCATATTGGAATAACTTTGTAGGCATTCTTCAATGCAAGATGATGTTTTTCTAGACAAGGCCATGGAAATCTCCACAGCCGATGAACTGACTAGTCCACAGTGCAAGAAGGCCATGTGGGGACATGGAGAAAGTTCTAGAACTTTGTACTCTCAAGATTTTCCTTTCTTTCCAGGAATTGCTTATAATTATCTTTTCTGAAAGGCCTCGCCATGACCCTGAGGCAGAAGGGTCCATGGGAAAAGCAATCCTTGGAGGTTTGCTCTATTTGATCCCACAGGAGTAAATCTGGGTTATTCTTAGCTCTTCTCACTCTGATGCCAAAAAAGAATAAAGATAATAAAGATAATAAAGAAAGAGAGGTCATGAAGGAGAATTCCAGGAAAACAGCTCAGAGAAGGAATTATAAACACATTACCAGTCTACAAATGACATGGTGACAGTTTTGTCTCCTGAAAACCCCAAGAGCACGCCTTCCAAATTCAGCTCCCAGGTTTTTCTCTGCCTTAATTCTTGGAATATGGGGCTCCCAGGAGACACCTAGCACAGAGCTGTGGTTTATGAACATGGCTTCTTTCAGCTTTCATACCTTTCATTTAGGCACAAGGCCAAGAAGCAGCCAGAGTTGTTTATCAACCTAATAATCTCCAGGTTTTGGATCAGAGACCTGTACTAGGAGGGTAATACCAAAGTTCCAGTGCTGAACATGTTGACCATCTTCTGTCAGATTCATCACGCTGGGTGGTGATCCCATTCTCCCCAAACTCCTCCCCCATCACTCTCCCTGAAATACCACCATGATTCAGCTGCCATTGGGATTATTTGTGGACCTAGCATCTCCAGCTGTACCCTGAACAGCTGAAATATAAAATGTAGGAAGTTTTGGCTTTTTCAGATAACATTTTGGGAAATACTAGTGACAACCACAAAGCTTGTGGACTGCATCACAGAACAGGTAGGGAGAACGTTGTGTGCTGAGGTTTGAATGTGGAAGTCCAGTCTCCCATAGGCTCAAATGTTTCAACACTAGGTCCCTAGCTAGTGATGCTGCTGGAGAATATTGTGGAACTTTTCAAAAATGAAGCTTCTCTGTGAAATGATGCCATTTTTGCATTTCCCGTCATTCCTTTCTGCTCCCAGGAAGAGGCCTCCACATACAGCAATGAGATTAAGGAGCATAGATTTCCTTAGTACTTCTTACTCTCATTACCATCCCCTTTATATGGTTTTATGGCTTCAACTCCACTCAAATAGAAAAGCATCCCCTTTGTTTTCAACACTTCATTTTTTTAGAAAGAGAATAACACTAAAATTAATTTTGCCTTGACATACTTCTGTGTCCCTTCAGTAAAACAGGAATATTTTATAGTTGAAGCATGCTTGGAAGACAGGCAGCCCTTTACTCAGTAAGACATTACCATTAAGGAGAGTGACAGGGGAAGCCGAGGCTGCTCACAGTGGTGAATATTCAAATCACCTAGAGATACAGCCTGGGCTATTTGTAATGAGCTCTCAAGTGGTGTTGGGGTTTTCTATCTACAGTCACACACAGGGTAGCTAAGGGTTAGGGAGAGCTTCTGGCTGCTGCATCTTACCTTCTCTCTGGACACTGTTCCCAAGGGCTATTGCCCTCCAGGGCACAATGAGCAGAGCCTTAGTGCTTTGGAATGTGCCTTCAGAGTGGCTGAAGGAAAAGTGTGTGAATGAGAAACATTTGAGCGACGTTAGCACTGTTTGACCTCTTATGTCTAAGATGAGAACTTGTCTGACCCCTGCAGCCCATGTAAGTGGCATGAAAATTACAGAAAAGGAAAAGGTTCAAGGACGTGGGCAATTTGAGATAAGAGGCATTGCTGCGTGGGCCACTCAAGGAAAGTTGCTCTGCACCACCAGAGAAAGTGGCCATGCCTTTCTGCCCCTCCATTTTCCATCCATTGGGATCTGCTAGAGGAGCATTTACTAAGCTTAGAAGGAACTTATAGGTACAGCAAGAGTCTGAGTCACCTGATAACAAAACAGTCTGCTTTTGTCTGAAGGTCATTCTCTTCAGCATCAGATCCAATAATGATAATGAATGTCAGGTCATCTCCAACCCAAATCAACGGCTGGGACTTATAGTCAGTGTTGTGTGTGTGTGTGTGTGTGTGTGTGTGTGTGTGTGTGTGTGTGTGTGTGTGTGTGTGTGTGAAATGAAATACTATAGGATGTGATAATATCTTTAAACATGATCAAAATGCTCTGAAAGCTGGGGAGTCATTAGGAAGAAACTTATGTCTTAGTCCTTTCTATGAACTGTGAGAAAGCCAGAGAGAAAACCTAGGTTCTTTGATTCCAAATTCAGAGATCTTCCTTCCATGTTAGACACATGTAATTTCCAGGTGACAGGATGCTCTCAGCCTTGTTGCAGGCTGTTACTTACAGGGAGGTATTTCAGCTGTCTAAGCTCTCTATATACTAAGTAGTGTTTATTGATGTGGTTCAGTTCAGATCACTATCTACAATGTTGGAGCCCTCAGTCCCCCCCACCAACTTGGTCTTTAAAAAATGTAATAACAGCTCTAATTTCTGATCTCTTCTTTGCGTATATTACATCCAATGCTCTGTGCAGCCATGAAAGGAAGATGCTCTCACTTGGTTTTACACAACTAGAGTCTGAGGTCCCAAGAGGTCAAGTTACCAAAACCACATTCTCACAGTGGTGAGAACTGAACAAATTTTTTTTTTTTTTTGTCTTTCAAAAAAACAAAAAAACTTTCTTTTACCTTTAGGAAATTATTTCCAGTAGAAAATTCAAGTGTGGTAGGACAGAGGACAGAAGTCTGAATCTATAATGATCTTGAAGCAAACTGTTAGAAATAAATACACAAACCACCCTGCTTCCCTCCTGATCTATTTCTCTTAGGAACTATTATCATCTGAGCTAAGTCCACACATCCCTGGCCTGCACATCTACTCAGCTCCCAAGAGTCACAGCCCTCTTGAATTCACAGTCTTACATTCGCAGGACCCTCCGTTGAATTTCAAACTCCCATACAAGCCAGCAACTGCCCATCTCTGTGGCAATAGCATCCTACCATTTCTGTCTGCCTCACTGTCTGCCTCCCTTCTGTCTACCCTTCCAAATGCCTCTACAATATCGCCAAAACAAAGAAAAACCTCGCAGTGAAGTGTAATGTGTGATTCAGCTCTGTGGTTTATCTCCGGGTGCAGCACCACTACCAAGCCTCTCCTGGCTCTTTTTTGACCCAAGAAGTTTTTGTTGTTTTGTTCTCTTTATCTAATGTATGCTAAGTTCTTGGCAAGCAATGTTGACTTTGTCCTTGCTTTACTCTGAGTATCCAGTTGTCAATCAAATAGCAGAAGGCAGCTTCCTCTCAACCATCAATCAACCATGTGACCAAAACAGCTTCTCAATTACCTGGAGCCATTGTTTTTTGCCATGTGGTTTGGGCTCTCTAGGCTTTTGACATGGGGCCTATTGGGGAAATTCCTGGCCCCTGCCTCAAAGCCAGGCAAAGGAATGAGGATACCCTTGGCTGGGGTTCAGATTACACTATAGAAGGGTTGCAAAACACTGTATCATTTTCTTCTTTGCTGTAACAGAATACCCAACAAAAGCAATTTAAGGAAGGAAGGATTCACTTTGGCTCACAATTTGAAGGTACAGTTCATCATGGTGGGAATGCTATGGTAGAAAGTCCACCTCTGCCCCCATCCCCCATCTCTCTCTCCCCAGATCTGGCATCTAAGAAAGCCCCAAGAGTCAGTCCTTCCCCAGGACTGCTCAAGACCACATCTACAGGCTACTTAAGTCCTGGCCATCATCCCTACCTGTGCTCTTTTGCTTTCTCCTCTGCCTTCCCTAGAACCACCCTGGAGATTCTCTGTTCTGCTCATTGAATCTGGATTTAATAATTCTGCTTGGTTGGCTTATTACATTGGCAGTGAAGGATACCCAACAACCAGGGATCCAAAACTCATGAGGTAACACATGGCCACAGGATTTTGAAGTAGCTGACCACACTGCATCCATAATCAGAAAGCAGAAAGTGATGAGTGCTGGTGGTCGGCTAGTTCTCTCTTGAGTGCAGAAGGATTTCTGCTTCTGGAAATGATACCACCTGCTTTTTTTTGGGGGGGGGAAGCTCCTCTTACTTATTAACCTAATCTGGAAAGACACACAAGCACACATGCACACGCACGCATGCACGTACGCATATACCCTGGGATTTGTTTTCATGGTGATGCTAAATCCCATCAAGTTAACCATGAGATTAGTCATTACAAGCTCATTGCTGTGTTCAATAGACTACAGGGATACTCTCGCGTTAGAATTTTACTTAGAAGGGACAAAAAGATGAATGTAACAGAATAATTTTTTATTTCATCTGTAAATCCTCACACTCTTAATGGCTGCTCAGATTTCTTTTCAGTGTTTTTGTTCTTTTGAGATAGGGTTTTATGTTGTCCTAGCTGTCTTGGACAGCTCTGTAGACCAGGTTGGCCTACCAGGCTGGCCTAGAACTCACAGAGACCCACCTGCCTCTATCTCCTGAGTGCTGGGATTAAAGTCATACACCACAACTCCCGGTGAAAGATTTATTTTATTTTTTTATATTTTGTGTGTTTTGATCCCCTGCAACTAGTGTTACGGATGGTTGTGAGCCACCAAGTGTTGGGAATTGAACATGGGTCCTCTGGAAGAACATCCAGTGATTTTAAACCAGAGTCATCTCTTCAGCTAAACAAAATCTCAATTTCTCTCTCTCCCTCTCTCCTCTATTGAATAATGATGATCTCTTGCTATCTTTCTATGTCCAGTATTCTCTCCTGCTTCCCTAGATCTGACCACACTCAGCCTGCTTCATTTTCTTCTGCTGTCTCTCACATCTACAGTAAACTAACTATACCATAAAATGGTGCTGTCAGCGTTTCTTTATTGCACTCCCTTGCACACAGTAGATTAATACGCTGAACAGTATTGTCACCCAGGAGGCAAGCATCTGGTCACACCAGTGAGAAATTGCCTAAATATTAAGTGTAGCCTCTAAGAACGTCTGTCTGGAATTGTCTTGATTGCATTAATTGATGTTAATAGACCCATCTTAACTCTGGGATGACTACTCCCTGGGTAGGAGATCTTGGACTGTGTAAAATTGGGAAAGCAAGCTGAACACTAACGTTCAAACATTTAAGCTCTCTGTTTTCCAGTTGTGGTTATAATGTGACCTTATTTCCTGAGACATCATAAGCTACTTTGGTTTTTTTCTTTTATTTTAAAAATATGGTCCCTTGAATGTCTGATGTGTGGAAACTTTTTGTTTTCTTCATTTGTTTTGTTTTGGGGGGTTGTTTGGGGATCTTGTTTGTTTGTTTGTTTGTTTGAGTGTGGGCCTCTACCTGTAGCTCTGTCCTAAAACTTACAGAGATTCACCTACCTCTGCCTCCCAAGTGCAAAATTAAAGACATCTGCCTCTATGCTTGGCCATCTGGTTTGTTTGTTTGTTTGTTTGTTGTGTGTGCACTCATGCCATGGTACATGTGTGGAGTTCAGTTTTCTCTTTCTCCTATGTGGGTCCCAGGGACCAGGCCATCAGACTTAGTGTCAACTTTCTTCTCCTGCTGAGGCCTTTTGCCAGCACAAGCTATTGTACTTAACATCTCTGAGTTCCAGTAGGCCTTCCCTCTTGATTGGCTCAGTGTGTGGCCACACTGAGATTCAGTATAGACTAGGAAGCTGATTGTGACTTGGACACACTTTACAGATCAGAGTCTGTATGCTAAAAAGCATGGTCTTTCATAATTATACATCCTTTCTAAGTGTTTGGTATTAACTCTTTTCTTTCTTATGGTCATTATGGTGTTGTAGTTGTTATTTTAATAGGTTTTTATTGTGCGTTTAGAACATGATTTGCTTCTGAGCCATTGATGTTTCTATTGGTGCTGGAGATCAAGCCCAGCACTGGAACACATAGGACAGGAGGTGATATATACTCCTATCTCAGATGAGAGAAATTATGCCACATTCCCTCCATTACATAGTCCTGCTCAAATGTAGGCAATATCTCAACATGAATATGGAGACACAGAGGAGTGGGCTTTGGATCAAGGCTAAAGACACAATACTAGATGCAACCACAGAGAGAATCAGCGTCCCGTACTCACTCCACACAAGAGAAGCACTGACATCAACCACTTTTATACTCTTCCAAGTTACACAGTGCTGAGTCTGCAGAAGTAACTAGAAACAATGCATCTCGTGTAGTGCACTGTCTATAGCACAGCTCCTGAACTGAGAGGGAGGCCCCACTCCTGGGAATATGACAGTCAAAACAGGTCCTTCAGCACTCAACCAATCAGACACACCAAATGCAGGCCCAGAAGCCACTAGAAGTAACCTAACTGTAGAATTTAACTCAGTACTCACTACACAACAAACCCATATTCCAAGGGCCACTTATCAAGAGAAGACTATAAGAAGGTCTTGTTAATTGTCAGTAAGCTTGATTTGTGAGTATTTATGCACCTGTGTACCCAATCCATAGGAAACCTGAAACCTTCGCACCAATGGAGCTCTTACTAGGCTTTCTATGAGTATCCAAGGGTGAGTATCACACAGATTCATTTTCTAACCACATTAGAAGTTGAGAACAGAAAGCAAAACCGCAAACAACAATAAAATTTAACACATTTTTTTAAAAGAAAACTTAGAGCTCCAGAATTAAAATCAGTGGATCATGGAGAAACTCAGAACCTGCTCTGTAAAAGACTATGTGTGCCCTGGAATGGCAACGCCAACACTTAAGTGTGAAGCTCCTCAATACACAGCCAGCATAGTGCCTACAGGGTGGCTCACAACCCCAAAGGAAAATACACGTATAATTAAGGAACAAGCATTGCTCAACTGAATTTTTACCAAAGGAAGTTAAAAGCAGTAGAATAAAGTTAAAGACAGGAGATCAAAGATATAAAGACTACAGGAAGAATTGATCAAAGAGAAAAAAAAAAAGCCAGCAGAAAATGTCAGCCAAATTAAAAAGCTACTAATTTACACAGATTTTGAAGAACAATCAGGACTAGAAGGAGTGAGTGCAACAGAAGAACAAATGAAGAAAAGGAAAGTGTGACTCAGAAATAAGCACAATTGTGAGTTCAAGTCCAGCCTAAGGTACATGGCAAGACCTTGTCTTAGAAAGAGAGAAAGAAACAGAAGAAAGAATAGAACTTAACTAATAAATCAATCATCTAAAAAGTCAAATCATGAACCAATATGTGAAATAGGAACCAGATGTTTGATGCAAACTGTTCCAGAGGTGTCTTAGCTTAGTTATTTCTCCATTGCTGTGATATCACACACGACCACCAAGGAACTTACAAAGAAAACATTTAATTTGGCTGTGGCTTCAGAGCATTAGAATTCCTGATGGCAGAGCAAAGGAACAGCTGAGAGGTCACCTTTTGGTCTGTAACCGTGAGGGAGAGAGAGAGAGGGAGAGAGGGGAGGGAGGGAGGTATCACATGAGTCTTTTGAAACCTCAATGCTCACCCCCACCCCCGCTGCTTACCTCCTCCAACAAGGACATCCCTCCTAATCCACCCCACACAGTTCTATTAACTGAGAGCCAACTCTTCAGATGCTTGGGCCTATGGGGCCATGCCCATTCAAATCACCACAGATGGTTAAATAATTCTTTCCAATTCCTTTTTCAAGATTACAAATTGTAGTCTTTCATTTAAACCTAGAATGAACTGCAGAGAAAATGATCATAGGAGAGTCTCACTTTAAAAAAATATCAAAATATTGATTATGATATTCATACTCACTTTTAGCCATGTATGATAAAAACTAATATTCTGATTGATTAGAATTTATTTCTACAATGATGGATGGTGCCTTAGTGGAAAATCTCTTGATGTGATTCATGACTGTGTTTAAAGGTGGAAAATTATATGGTCATGTCAATAGCAGAAAAAAAATCTAAAGATGATTAAAGGAATATTCATTAAAGCTAGTTATGGTGGCAGATTCCTTTAATCCCAGCACTCAGGAGGCAGAGGCAGATGAATCTCTGTGAGTTCTAGACCACCCTGGTCTCCATAGTAAGTTCCAAGACAGCCAGGGGCCATAAGTGTATGTGTGTGTGAATATATGATTATATATGTGTATATGTATATATGATTACATACGATTAAAAGAAAAATCTTTTAAAGTAGTCATTATTAAAGTTTTGATTTTTGTTTTTGGCTTTTTGTTTGTTTATTTTTAGAGACAAGGTTTTCCTCTGTAACAACCAACCCTGGCTGTTCTATAACTGATTTTGTAGACCAAGTTGGCCTTAAACTCACAGAAATATGCCTGCATCTGCCTCCTGAGTGCTGGGGTTAAATTAAAGAGATGGCATTGAAAATAACAATGTTTGCACAGCGGTGTCTTCATGCTGATTGTCTGGCTCCTTTGTAAGACCTTGGTTCTTTGGCCCACAGTTTCTGAACCCAGCTCTCTCAGACTGCATCTAAGAGGAAGTTTCCACAAAGCAGGAGCTAGTGACTCACTGGTCAGACCCCTTTGGAGAAAACCTTGTGCCTTTATTGGTAGTAATCCCACGAACAACAAACAATAGGTACAGAAGAACTAGAAATCTTCTCTTACAAAGAGAAACAGAAGCAAGGGGCTGAAAATCTCCTCTGTCACAAGTTGCTCTCTCTAAATTGTCAAGTCTGGGAATCTGTAATGCTTCAGTCTTAGAGTGCTTGGGCCTGGGTTTTTTTTTTTTTTCTAACTCTCCAGTCTCCTCACTGAAAACAAGCTTCAGTACTTGAAAGAGTTAACCACAAATTTACCACAGAATGTCAACTTGATTTAAATTAAAGTGTTATCAGATTTAAAAAAGAAGAAAGAAAGAAAAACAGGTGGTAAAGAAACATCCCTGTTCATTCTCTGAAAACTAAATCTTGGAAATTGATTTCTTGGGAAGGAGCAATATTTTTAGCAGAGATACGCTAAACTGATAAATCCCACCCACAGTCTTCTGGAAAGAGACAGCGCCTTCCGAGAAGTTGTATTGATGAGGAGATTTTCAAATGGACATCATGGGATTTCCCCTGACGTGTAGTCCTAGTACTCAGGAGGTCGAGAGATGTGATCACCATGTGTTCTAGGCCAGCCTATCTATATAGTGAGTTCCAGGTCATCCAGGGGTACACAGAAAGACCCTGTCTCAATAAATAAATAGGTAAAATAAAACAGAAGAGACCAGAGAAGTAAACATGGTACGTGATAGCAATTTAGGATTAGAAGAGAAATGGAAAACAGAAGAAAAGGTCATGGAAAATAAGAGGCACCCAGGAGTGACTGTGCTAAGCACTGCCAGTACCATAAAATAAGAAATTAAATTATACTGTATATCATAATGTGAATTTGTATTGAAATGTATGAAACCAGGGCTGGGAGATGATTTTGTGGGTTTGCTGCACAACCATGAAGACCTGGGTTTGTTTGTCTAGCATCCCATAGACTCTGGTACACCTGTGTACTTTCAAATTCCCATGCTGGAGGACAGGGAGGTGCAGCCGGGCACACCTCCTCAGCTCACTGACTAGACAGCCTAGCTATCAACAGTTGCAACTGTATTCTCTGAGGAGGAGGATGGTGGCTAGATACCTCTGGAGCCTAGCATGCCCTGGCCAATAATTCCTTGGCATCAATAGCTAAAAATTACTTTAGAGAAGCAGAATCTGAAGAAATGGAAAGTGATGGACAGGGAAACCTAAGTGAAACACTGAACACCAAGAATTCAGAGTGCACCTCCTCTCAGAACAGCAGGATGTCTGAGGACACTGCCCTTTTATTCTAAAAAAGACTCTTAAAAAGTTTGTTTTACTTTCCTTTAAATAAGGAGTTTTCCCTTTACAAAGGTTCTTTTTGCTCTAAATCAGTCTCTGAACAAAGGTGTCACTACCACAAGGACAGGAAGCAGATACCACGCTGATGCTCAGCTGAGTGACAGGCTTGGCGGGGAAAGCCACCACAGCCTTCCCACAGTCAGCAAGTGTCAAACATGCAACCCGGTGTCAAGTCACTGGCCCAAAAACTCCCTGGAAACTCTCAAGGTTCTGGACAGGAAGAGGGTGACGTCAACCTCGATGTTAGGGACTTTAAACTAAACTTTTAGAAATCTTTTATTTGCCACTACCCAGCAACACAGCAAACTGACCTTTCCCTGGGGACATGAGCCCATTTGATTTGGGGACTAATTTCAGTGACCCATATACACTGTATATTTGTACATATTAATTTATTTTTCTTATATGTTATAAATGTATCTTTAAAGAAGCCCTGCTCCTCTGCTTTATAAAATAACATGAGCACCGAGGTTGTAGCTCAGTGGTAAAGTATTTGGCAAGCAGGAATGAGGTCCAGTCCTCAGCACCACTCAAAAGGACAAAAACAAAAGCCTAGTATGATGCTACACTGTGTAACCCCAGCACTTGGGAGAAGCTGAGGCAGGAAAACAATGGGTTTAAGGCCAGCCTAGACTATATAGTGTCGAGAGCCCTGCATATGACATATGACTACCGGTCCAATAGGTTTCCTCAGGATAAGGCACCTGTGGAAACAGACTCTCACTTGGCAAGGATCAGTAGTCCATCAGGCAGCCTAGGAATCGGCAAAATTCATGCAGCTTGCAGGCTCTTTTCTCTCTAGTTATATTGGTTATTCTTCGGGTGGCTTTTAGTTTTACTTTGTCAGTCACACATGCAACAGCTATAATTTTCCCTAGAAATTCTGTTCCTTTTCAAATATTTTCCCTTAAGACCCAACAGAGAGTTAATATTTCTTAAATCTCTTATCTGGAATTACTAACTGCAACTCACAACCCTGGGAACTTTCCTGACTCAATATGACAGTTACATGTGAGAAAACAACACTTGCAACATTAA
Organism: Phyllotis vaccarum; assembly: GCA_033318265.1. Lineage (NCBI taxonomy): Eukaryota > Metazoa > Chordata > Mammalia > Rodentia > Cricetidae > Phyllotis > Phyllotis vaccarum. The sequence continues at coordinate 10,698,088 of JARWLC010000011.1, read as the reverse complement.
GTACGTCTCACAGTTCTGGAAAGGAGAGCAGGACATGCACACACAGACTAGGGAGAAAGCTTTGGGAATATACATAGTGCCAGCTGTTGAGAGTAAGTTCCCTGGACACCAAGCATAGAATCATTGGTAGGATCTAGTATGCTTCAAGAGGAAAAGATACAATGCAAAATGTCGGATGGATAGATCCATCTTTACCACACATAGGAGCTTATATTGGTGGCAGAAATATGGTATTTTGAGACAGGAAAAGAATGTTTTTAGCAAGGTCTGCCTCTTAGAGAGAGATTGGGATGTAAGACCCTCTTGTAGAAAAGGAAACTGTATAAAAATATATTTTGCAGACATGAAATAATTGTCTGGCTTTGAATACTGTTGTCCTTAAATCATTGTGCCCATGTCTATTACTTTCTAACTCTGTAACCACAAGTGGCTGCCAGCTGACATTAAGCGCTGTGAAGGCAGGATGTGTCTGGCTTGGTATGTAGTTAATCCCACAAAAATGCTTGAACCTATGTCTAGAATAAGGTTGTGTGGGGTGGGAAGGTGTATTTGGGGAAGCCTAAAGGGGAACAACGGAGGCTTTCGTAATGATCACTGTATTCCTTAAGTTGTGATGTATTTCTTAAAGTCAAATATAGAAGCCAATAATAAAGCTGCTCATGTAACCCTGGGAAGAAAACGGTTTAATATAAACAAAGATGGCCTGGGCTATTCGGGGCCATTTGAGTGTAGGTCCTCTTGATGGTCAGAAGTTTCCTTGTGTTGACACCTCTTTCCTGTCTCAGGACCTGAACCCTAGCAGAGGCTGGACCCCAGTAGAAAGATCAGCCTGACTCAAAAAACAAAATCTTAAACTAAGCTTAATGGTAGGGTGTAAGGCCCTGGGTCAGATTCATAACACCACAAAAGGAGAGGGAACTCACTAACAATAGGAACTGGGTTAATGAGGTTCCCTCTCTCCCTCCCTTCTTTATTCCCTCCCTCCTTCCTTCCTTGAAAAGGTCATAAGTGTTGAGGACTGGAAAGATCTCCAAATATATTCAGACTTGTTGACAGTTGGCTTATCGATGATGCCTCTAAGATTTATGAGGCTGTGGAAATAGTCTGTTACTAAAGGACTTCAAATTTATCCTACCTGAAATATTCCTGCAAGGAATCTCTTGAGCCTAACAAAGCCCACAGCCTCTGCCCAAACTGTTCTAAATTCAAAAGGCAAAGTGTTGGATCCTAATAGTTCCAGCAATTTATGCTGCTGTGTTCTAAATGTCAGTGTAATGGAGGCTGTTACTGGTTATGGTGTGCTGGACTCAAAGGAGTAATGGACAATGGCTTATGTGTACATCATCTCTGAATTTGTACTTGAATCTCAGTCCTTGCCTTAGGTCATTTGAGTCTAGGCAGTAATTCTCTCTATATAAACAGTAAACTCCTGGAGGCCAAGAGTTGTGTCTTACTCATCTCTGCCTCACTCATCTTGTGACTAGCACACAGTGGTAATGAACCAGTGAATAAATGACTGAACAAAGCAATAGACATACAAATAATCAGAAGTCCAGCCACAAGGATAGGACGTTCCTGTCACTCTGTTCCTTCCCCTTGTCACATCTACCTATACAGCAGCAGCTTCTCCATCTGCCCCTGAAGACAACTAACCATCTTCGCCTCTTGTTTTTATTACTGAGAGCACACACACACACACACAAAGTTTCTGAAGGAGGTATCTATTTTGGTCCCAAACAGAAAACAGTGGGTGATTCTGTGGGCAGAGATGGCAATTCCTGAACAAGGTGTGGTGACTCATGCCCAGAGGTGCTCAGAATTTCCTCTGTTCTATGGGCTTCTGAGGCAGACGTGGCTACAGTGCTTTCTGCGAAGCTCAGTCAAATGCAAGGAAAACACTCCAGGCTGCTTTTTGAAGTCAGCAAGAGAAAAACAGGTAGAAAAGGCTGCAAAGGAAAGAGAGGGATCCAGAGAGCCTGGGTTCTAAGGACCAGATGTGTCCTGAAGAGCCTCCCACCAGACTGAGAGTGGCACCTGGAAACAGGCAGAGGCAGCAGAATTTTGAGGCCAGCCTAAGTCACATAATGAATTTTTAAGCCAGCCTGGGCCATGTAAGACCGTGTTCCAGAAAGGAAAATAAAAGAGGATGAGGTTATGTTAGGTAGTGAAGTTCTGTGGCAGCATGAGGGCTCAGGTCTGGATCCCTGCTACACATGTAAAAGTCAAGCACAATGATGCATGCTTGCAGCCTCAGCAGCAGGCTGGGGGAGGCACATACTCACACACATGTGCACATACACACACATTCACACATACACACACTAACACACACTCACAACACACATACACACAGAAAGACACACATAACACACATACACACAGAAAGACACACATAACACACACTCACACACAACACACTCACATACATACAGACACACACCCATATACACACACATACACACACCCATATACACACACATACACCACACACACTCTTCCACATACACATACACACACCACACACTCACACCCACACACACACACCCACACATACACACACACAAGAAATCTAAGGAGCTGCTAGGTAAAGCAGGTGGACAGAGGCACTGCAAACTCAGATTCTAGAACCTTCCTAATTGTGTTACATGAGCTACTGGCTCAAATGATTGGAGACTCAGTTTGTCAGTTATAAAGTGGTGATAATGAGAACTTCTGTTTTTTTGAGAGCCAGGGACTTACTATGTAGCCCTGACTGGCATGGAACTCTATGTCAGTGGTTCTCAACCTGGTGGTCATGGGTTACCTAAGACTATTAGAAAACAGAAATATTTACATTACATTCATAAGAGGAGAAAAGTTGCTGTTATGAAGTAGCATCAAAAATAATTCTATTGTTAGGGGTCACCACAACATGAGGAACTGTACTAAAGGGTCAAAGCATTAAGGAAACTGAGAAGCACTGATCTATGTAGAAGAGACTCATAGACATCTACAGCCTTTGTTTCCTAAGTGCTGAACTCAAAGGCATAGACCACAGTGCCTGGCAGAAGCTACCTTATTTTTGAAAATTGACCCAAGAGAGACTGATTTAACACAATAGCTAAAAAAAAATACATACATAGTGAATGTAAACTCTTGTTACCATCACTGTTTAAAATGTTTCTTTTGAACTGGAGGGAGGGTTCAGCAGTTAAGAGTACTTGTTGCTTTTTCAGAGGACCTGGGTTCATTTCCCAGTGCCCACATAGTGGCCCACAACTTTTCATAATTCTAGTTTCAGGGGATTCAATGCCTTATTCTGGCCTCCTTGGGCATTAAACATGCCAATGTTGCACATACACAGGCCAAACACTCATACACAGAAAATAAAATAAAATCTTAAAAAATTTAAATAAAGAAATAAAATACTGCTTCTTCTGCATAAAACTATTTAGTGCTGGTCATCTACTCATGTGAACCTAAGCCTCTTGCGTGCAGGATGCCTGCTGCTGCCTTGAGAGTAGCTGGCCAAAGCCTAGTGGACTGGCAGGAAGAGGTTGTCAGCTTAGAAGCCCTGATATTCTGGCCTTGTGTTATGAGGCTGACAGGGCTGGGTCAAAGTTAAAAACATAGATGTCGGGCTAGAAGACTCCAGACTTCTATGACCATATCCAGGGGTGTCATGTGATACTGGCAATGCTGATCAGTAATCCATCACTCAATGAATCTACTAAAGACAACTAACACCTGTAGGCACCAGAGGATTAAAGAAGGATGAGGAACATGAAAAGTCTTTTGTCTGAAAAAAGCATTACTATTACTACTACTACTATTACGATTATTGCATGTGGGGAGGGCACATCTGTCGTGTGTGTGTGTGTGTGTGTGTGTGTGTGTGTGTGTGTGTGTGTGTGTGTGTGTGTGTGTGTGTGTGTGTGTGTAAAAGCCTGAGGTCAGCTCAGGTGTCATTCTTTGGGAGTCATCTACCTTTTCTTTTGAGCTAAGGTTTTCCATATATCTATAGTGGTCCACGTGTACAGCTTCAGCAAAACCATATACAATACTGTCTCTAACATCTTCTGTTAAACACCCTCCAGAGCTAGGTTCTTTAAAAGTCATTCTTAGAGAGTCTTCAGGAAACATTCTATCCTTGGTATTTACAGAGAATATTCATAGGCTGTGCTATATAGACGTTGTAACCTTTGATTAACATTTGACCCTCTCAGGAGTTGCTTCTCGTTTTAGACTCCAGTTCTGCATGGGTAGGTAGTAGGCATTGCTTTCGTTACATGATAGCGTGCTGCTCAGAACAGGGCCCATGCACTGACAACCCAGGCGTCCTGTTAGAGCCGGTCTGAACTAGAATGTCAAGCAACCAAATCCCTATCCAAACAGAGGGCTTTGTAACGAAATCTCCAGGAGTTTTGTAAAGTCTGGGAAATTCTCCTCTATTCTCAACAAATAAAAATAAAATGATGAAATTAGACAAACATGGATATCATTTCTATTTCTCTTCCTTCTCTTTCTTCTCCTTTCCCTGCTTCCCTCCTCCTCTTCCTCCTCCTCCTCTTCCTCCTCTTGTGCTTTGTTCTTTTTAAAACTGTCTCACTGTGGAGCTTTGGGCTGACGTCACACTCAGTCTCCCACACTCAGTATTGTAGGTGTACATACCAGGCCTGGCTGGGCCGTTATTTTCCTTCTCTAAAGTGTTAGCTGGATGTCAGTACTCACTATGTCTTCATTGTTTGGAGAGACATAATAACAATATCATTGGTGTGTCTGGTTTTTCTCCCCAAATAATGTGCAGCTGGTATTGGGAAACACTGGTCCTCAGACAGTCCCCAGGGAGATTGTGTTCTCTTGTTGATACAGGCAAGTTCCAAGATGGCCATAAAATCAAACAGCCAAAAATTATCTGAGCAACATTAGAGTATAAAATATCTAAAATTTCCAGGGGTGACAACTATTCTTTTCCTGCATATGGGTGACTTCCTTGAAAACACGGTAGGGAACTGGTAGTGGAACGTGGACTCATTGGCAGATGTTGGCTCTCCCTTGGCAGTCTTCAAGATAGGAATCACTCAGTAGAATGGTGAGTTTTCCCTGTTGAAGAACAAGGTCTGTACCTTTTCTCATCCCTATAATCCTAATACACAAATGGATGGCTAGATGGAGAAAGATGATATCACTTCTGAGAATCAGGATAAAGATGTACAAGAAATATTGGGCCAGTATTCAAGAGGCCTGGGTTCTAGTGCAGCCTTTATTTGAAACCCATTCAAAATTAAAGGGTTTATAACATTTTTAAAAAGAACTCTCTGTCTCTGCCTCTCTCTCTCTCTCTTCCTGTGTGTGTGTGTGTGTGTGTGTGTGTGTGTGTGTGTGTGTGTGTGTGTGTGTGTGTGTGTACCTGCAGGTCAGAAGAGGTCACTGGATTCAAGCAGGCAGGTGTGAAACTCCCAATATGAGTACTAGGAACCAAATTCATCAAAAGTAGCATATGCTCCTAACCACTGAGGCATCTCAGCCTTGGGGTTTATAACTTTTTGAAGTAATGTACTGAATAAAGGCACTCTTTTTTTCTCACAGAGAATGGTTCAAGATAAAGAAGAGAGAGAGAGAGAGAGAGAGAGAGAGAGAGAGAGAGAGAGAGAGAGAGAGAGGGAGAGAGAGAGAGAGAGAGAGAGAGAGAGAGAGAGAGAGAGAGAGAGAGAGCGCTCCAGTCCTTTTGAGAAACAGGGACATCATTTGAAGGAAGAAATTTCTGTAGAAAGCTAACAAACATAGGAAGGACTTCATCAAAACACAGTAATGTTTTTACCGTACACCACAACTTGAGCAACACAGAATGGTAATCATGATGCAATGCAAGGCAGTGACTTTTGAGAGTGGGAAATAACCTGCAACTGAGTTTGGTCTGTTGCTACTGGATGACCTTTCAATCCATATGGTACTGGGCATTTCTTTGGTTAGGAACTTCTTTTCTTCCATCAGTACCTCAGAATAAAAATGGTTTTTGTGCAGAACTCTTTTATTTCCAGAATTCTTGACATAGAAAAGTAGAGCTGAAAGGGGATTTCAAAAGCTCTGGATCAACCTTCTCCTTTTGCAGAAAGGAATTTGCTGAAAGCCATGACTTTCTAGCTCTTGCCTTTGTTCTCATAACAACATCATTAGTGTCTTATTCCAAACTCCACTTCTTTAAAAGTTTATTTACCTCCGAATTCTACTCCTCACTGACCATTGGTGGCATGCTCTATTTATTTTTTTAAAGATTTATTTATCTATCTATCTATCTATCTATCTATCTATCTATCTATTTATTTATTTATTTATTATGTATACAGGGTTCTGTGTGCAGGCCAGAAGAGGACACCAGATCATACTACAGATGGCTGTGAGCCACCATGTGGTCACTGGAAATTAAACTCTGAGCCTCTGGAAGAGCAGCCACTGCTCTTAACCACTGAGCTGTTTCTCCAGCCCGGCATGCTCTATTTCTTAAGGGAATTCATTCTTCATTTGTAAAATTTGTGTCCATTACCAGACAATAAGGAAGATGAACAGCCAGTGTGTTGATGTGTAGCCTACCTTCATGGTGTTCATTGCTACCACAGGAAAGATTTTCACAGGAAATTAAAGTGTGTGTGTGTTCAGGGCTGGGGAGCTGGTTCAGTTTGTAAAGTACTTGCTGCATGACTATTACGACACTTCTGCTCGTATGAAATGAGCATAGGATCTGGAAAGATGGCTCAGAAGTTAAGAGCATTTGATCTTGCAGAGGTTTGATGCCCTGAATCATCTGGGAAATTATAACCATCTGTAATTCCATTCCAAGAGGACCCAATGTCTGCTTCTGTCCTCTGAGCGCACTATATAGTCACGTGGTGCACATACAAACATGCAGACAAAGCACTCACACACCTAAAATAAAATAATATAAAAAATGAAAAAAAGAAAAGCAGGATGTGGGAGCCATACTTAATACCAGCCACCAGCCTCAGGAAAGCAGAAATATGTAGATTCCTAAAAATCTCTCCGCCCAGTCAGCCTAGCCTAACCATGCAGCCCAGGCCAGCAAGAAACCCCATCTCCAGACAGCAACAACAGAAACAAGGAAAGCTCTCAAACAGTAACAAAACAACCTCATGTGGATGGTGCCTGAGGATTAATACCAAAGCTGACTTTTGACCTACACACACACACACACACACACACACACACACACACACCACATGTACACAAGTGTGTATGCGTGAACAAAAAAATCCCAAGAATCCTTGTCTTTGGGAGGAACAGTGGTGGAGCTGTAGAGCACACAAGCTGTTCTTTCAGAACATGGCCAATTGATTCATAAGTAGATGGATGGAATCAATTAAATTTTTTTAATTCTCAAAGATAAATGGAGCAAAAGCATGGATTACATACCAAACTGTCTATTTAAGATACTTAAGGGAAGTTATGACTTTTTAATTAAGTATTCCCAATGCTTAGCAAAGCCCTGTCTCTCCAAGGTTTATTTTGAAGATGAGCACAGCAACAGGAGCTATAATACTATGGAGAAACTGAAATCTCACAGATAAAGCATGTGTTATAATAATAAAGCGAATGATGGGAAGTTCTAGTGTGGGCAGTGGCCTTTACCAGAAGGGATAATTAGACAAGTATATCACCTTAATGGGTTTCCACATCTTTTGTCTTTTGACTCTATAGGGATAAAGATTTGATTACAGAATTCCTAGAATGAAAGAAGATCAAAAGGCATCTCAGAATTTCCACAATTCTGAGAAAGGTGCCTTCAGTAATCCACTGTGTTGGCAATATCAGGGAGAATTCTCTTTTTAACCACATCCCAAGACCCAGTAATATAGAGACTAAAAACACCCAGGTTGACTAATACCTCCCTTGTACCACATCACACTTTTAAATGGTGGCTTTGGAAATTTTCTGAATGAAAATCTGCCTTATGAATCAGCTAGAAATTACATATCTGTTGACAATTTGTTTTATTTCATTAAAAACCTCTCACCCCCGAGGAATAGAAAGACTTTTTTATTTTTCTAAACCTCTTTAAATTTAAGATTTATTTACTTGTATATGTTTAGGTGTTTTGCCTATGTATATGTCTATGCACCATGTACATGCAGTGCCTGTGGAGGCCAGAAGCTGTCAGATCCCCTGGAACTGGGAGTCACAGGTAGCTGTGAGTCTCCATGTTGGGTCCTGGGTGCTCTGCAAGAGCAACAAGCACTCTAAACCAAGGAACAATCTCTGCAGCCCCATGGATTCCTCTTAGGAGAAAAAGACTTCTGAAATGAGATTATCTTTTGCCCTGGGGTGGTTTCTGAGCCACTTTCTGACCTCAGCATTCCAATCCATTCATTATCTTTCCCACTGAGAACCAGTTTGCCTCTTGACACACCTCCTCACACCTGCTCTCCCCCTGCTCTCAGCCAGAGTCACCTCTGGTCTTCCTTTCAACAGAAAGAACAAACTGGGTTTGAGCCTTGCAACCATGACAATCTGAGTTTGGGGTTATTCTGTGCATTCATGATATTCATACTGCAAAGGACTAAGAATGATAAAAATCCTTTATGCCATTCTAAGGCTTATAGATTAGGGCAAAAAATGAGGTCCTGATGGACCACCGACAACAGGTAGAGCCCAAGACTCAACTCCCTTCTTACAGTTTTTTACCTCAGTGTTCCCTCTGGTTCTGTAGGTGAGGAGTGGTGAGCTTCTCAAGGTTCCATTAGCCTTCCCAAGACTCTCAGGGCAGCTTCTGGCCTCTTACCTGTCAGACAACTGGGTACCACGATGAGTGAGAGTGATCCCAGCATCAGCAAGCGTGTCTCCATCTTCCTGGCAGATGGACTCAGGCTGGAGCAGGGAGCTAGCTGAAATTCTCTGCAGTGTGTGGGGTCAGCCTCTTTCCTGCCTCCTACTGGGAGGGTGCCAGAGCAAGGGCTGGACCTCTCAGGCTGTCATCTTGGCTTTTTATACAATGTCAATGACAGTCAGGTGTTGTTCTATTTAAGCATTAGGCCGATCTGTTCAGCAGGAAGTTGTGCCTACTCTGTTCTGTGATCTCATATAGGAAGTGTTTTTTGATGACAATATAGTTTGCGGTAATTTTTCAAACCAGGTTTTTTTTTTTTTTTTCAACTTCAATTACTGCGAGGTGTGGGCTGTGTTTGATGAGAAGGACCAGGCTCCACTTATGAATCCTTTCTTATGCTTCACCCATAAAAGGAAAGGGAGATTCCCCTGCTGTTGCAGTAGGGGTGAGCAAGCACTTCTTGGCAGTGGTCTCATTTAGGGTTTTGTAAACTGAGTCTTCTAGGGGGAGTTCCCCCCCCACACACACACACACTACACAGAGGACTCAACAGAGGCTTCAGAGAATAGAGAAGCAAGGTCACGCCAGGGCATGCAAGGGCAGCTTTGGCCAAAGATAGACATTTCACCTCAACCCTGGAACCCTCTTAGAAGTCTAGCTGGGTTCCAGGCTGGACTGTGTGCTAGGAGGATGGGACAGACAAACTTGTCCCATCCACGCATGAGGTCTTTGAATAACTCTGACGCATGGTTTATTGCACCATGGGTGTAGGATACACAAATAGAGAAGATGGATAGGTGCCCAGATGAGTTTGCAATTGCAACGGAAGACTCTTGACTATGACTTCTCCCATGAGGCCTTTCAGAAAACTTTGTATTTTCTCATGGTGTTACCTCTCTGTCTTGTCATCCACTACTATATGTCTTTCACCTCTAGTTTAGTTGTTCATCTTGTTTTGTGAATAAATCTGATGAAATCTTGGTTCCCCCCCCCCCCCCGAGGAAAATGTACACAGGCATATAATCAGCAAATCTACAGACATTTATTTCAGAGTTTTTCAAAGTTTTATTTCAGACCTGCTGGAAATAGGTAGTTTCCACTAAGTCCATTTCAAATAGTCCTTCTTTGGAAAAGACTTTTAAGGGAGAAAGGGTAGTCTAGATGGCCCCAATAGATTAATTTAAGAAACACTTGGTTAAAAGTCACTATGTTCTTTTAGGTGGTCGGTCAACTTTATAAAGCCGAGTCTCAGTATATCAGGAAGTTGCTCAACTCTATTATCAGAAATGTTTGGTATTTCTCAGAAGAAACTGCTTGTCATATCAGGCACCAAATATTTGACCTAGATTGCCTTTTCTTAAGAGGTAAGACTTTGTTTTTTCTAACAGTACAAGGTGGCAGTTAGCTAGTGATCATAATGTAGAAGAGCAGAAGAAATTTAGCAAATAAAAAGTAATGACTGGACATGTTCATGAAAGGCATACGATTTGTCCTTCAAAGGTGAATGTGGTCTTTGTGTATGGATCCTTCAGGTGCAAGTCATGGGCAGCTGTTAGCCAGAAGTACAGTTGAGCTGGTGGCTAGATGAACATGAAGGCAGGAACATCACTTGTGTTGATGGTGAAGGGGATTTTGAAGGCAGGAATAAGATGATTGGATCTGAGCCACTGGACATGTCCAAACAGGATGTCCCTGGCTAGTTTTATGCCAGTCTCACACTAGCTGGAGTGATCTGAAAGAAGGAAGCCTCAGTTGGTTCCATCACGTCAATGGGATGTGGTTATCGGGCATTTTTTTAATGATTAAGGGGGGAAGGCCCAGCCTACTGTGGGTGGTACTGTCCTTGGGTTGGTGGTCCTAAATGCTATAAAAAGTAGACCAAGACAGCCATGATGTGCAAGCCAGGAAGCACCCCTCTATAGCTTCTGCATCAACTCCTGCCTCCAGGTTCCTACCCTGCTTGAGTTCCTCTCTCATTGCTTTTGATGATGAACTATTATGTGGAACTGCGGGTGAGATAAACCCTTTCCTCTCCAAGTTGTTTTTGGTCTTGGTGTTCAATCACAGCAGCAGGAACCCTAGAAATGCCCAAACTGGTAATGGTATGCTGGTAAGAGTTACATTTCAAGGGGAAATGGAGGCAGAAAGATTCTAAAATACTCCCTAGACACTAAATTAGTTTATTATAAATCCAAATAACATGAAAGCTTGTTGGCAGAGTATTTGTATATAAAAATGCAGTTTTTATACCTGAATATAGGATGTAGAGAGCAGAGGTTGTGGGCTTTAGCAGGGCAAAAATTCACTGGCTTGAGTTAAGCCCATGAAAGGGTTGAGTCCAGGTGCTTGAGGCTGTTAATAAGCCACAGTTCCATTTACAGGGAGGAGCCAATGTCCAGCATAGGCACTTCCTTCCTCGCACTCTATGGGACAGTCTTTGAAGATGGTCTTTTTACCATCTACACTAACACTTGATTTCCAGTCTCCCCACTCCCACCTCACTAACTTCTAACACAGAGTTTTTGCTGATTGGAGTCAAGACTGAAGAGGAAATGGGAAGCAAGTGGAGGAAGAAGGCGAAGACGGAAGCCACATCTCCTGTCACTTCTCTTCCCTGGCTCTCCCGCTTTGTCACAGTGATTTCAGAAAAACTACCAGCCCAGGGCGTAGACCAGCCTGGGAAAGGAAGAGAAGGAATGTGTATGGAGGACTGCATGATGGAATAAGGAGGCGCCACGCTGCAGAGGGTGGTGGGTCTCCTGGCTGCTGAGGCCTCACATCTGCTCCTTCTTTCCTATTGCAAATGGTTTCGTCCTGCACAAAAAGGGTTACTGAGATGACGACACTACTGAATTCTTTTTTCTTCACATATGAAGCATTTTTTAATGCTTCCATTAATATTTTTGAGTCAGAGTCTTCGTATGAAGCTCTGGTTGTCTTGGAACTTCTGGTGTAGAGCAGAGTAGCCTTGAACTCACAGAGATTCACTGTCCGCCTCCTGAGTGCTGGAATTAAAGGCATGCAGCACCATGCCCAGCTTACATTTCCATTAATTTTTGTAAGTTTAAAATATTCATATGAACTGTTTTGCACAGATACTCTGTAGAAGTAGTAACCATCTTTGCTTTCTGTTTTTCATTTTTGGGTTTTTTTTTTTTTTTTGTCCTGTTACCATGGTTTTATCTTCTATCCTGTAGGTTAACTTTGCTTTTACTTTCTCTGGTTCTGGAAGGCCCAATGTCTTCAAAAACAAAACAGTTCCAAAACTACTCTAGTGTTTTTCTTTAACATTTTCAAAAAGTTGGATTTTTTGTTCTTTGTTTTATGGTTGAGAATGGAACCCATGTATGTTAAATACATATCCCACCCATGTTAGGTACATGTCCTATACTGAGCCATACCTCCAGACCCAAAGCCTTCTTTTTCTAAAAACTGAAAGATAATGTTTATAGTCACTTATGAGGTATGGGTGTTATATTTCAGTACATATGTTCAGTATGTAGTGATGTAGTCTGGTGATAGCGATTTCATCTCTTTGAACCTTTTCATCCCTGTCTATTGGGAACATGTAGTTATCCTACCAGGATATAGAACATTTAAACTACTTTATCTAATTGTATTTTGGTACTCATTATCTACCTTTCAAAAGTACCTGCTAAGGGGCTAGAGAGATAGTTCAGGAGTTAGAGCACTAGCCACTCTTCTTAAAGACTTGAGTTTCAGTTCCCAACACTTATACAGCAGCTTAAAGCCACAACTCCAGTTCTAGGACATTTGACTCCCTCCTCTTACCCACAAAGCTACTGAACACATATGGTGCATTTACATCACACAGCAAAAGACTCATACATACAAAAAATAAAAATAAATAATTTTTAAAAGGCATCAGCTGAATTATTTTATCATTGTTTTAAGTTGTTTAGATGTTGTTCAGTGACAGAGTACTTGTTTAACAGGTATGAGGCTGTGATCCCCAGAATATCTCTGTCTCTGTCTCTCTAATGTGTTTAATATGCTAGGCAGGACTTCACAAATTAGATTCCCAAAGAGTGAGAAGATTTACATTACAGAAAGGATGATGAAGGGCTGGGAGATGGCTCAGTGGATAAAACACTTGCCACACAAGTGTGAGGACTGGAGTTCAGATCTCCAAAACCCAGGCAAAGCCAACCAGGCATGGTGGCTGCTTATACCTCCATCACTGGGTAGGTGGGAGTGGCATCCCCAGAATAAACTGGTGAGCTAGATTCTCCAAATCAGAGGAGCTCTGGATTCAACAAGAGACTTGCCTCAGAGAATGAAGTAGAAAGTGACCAACGAAGACACCCGACGTCAAACATGCATGTGCACATGTACACACACCTAGGAGCTCAGACCCCTACATGCATGCAAATATGCATACACTCTACAGCTGCATGTATGTACAGGAAGTGAGTTAGTAAAAAGAAACTTGATAGATGGTAGAATAGAGTTTAAGGAAGAATGATAGATGGGGTGAAGATGAGGTGGAAAAGGCAGCTTTGGGGGTGCAATCAAGAAAGAAAAAAATTCTAAAAATCATTTGATAGTAATAGTTTATATTTCCTTTTGTGACATTAGCCCTTTCCCCCAACACTCCAGAACTTTTTTTAAATTAAATTCCCTTTTCTTAGCATACACTGTGGAGTTGAATTAGTACATTCTGAGTACAGTTTTGTCTTCAAGCAGGCACAAGAGGGGACTGTGCAGCCCAGGGTCTCATGACTCCCCTCTCCCGTTCCTCCCGTTCATTATGACTACAGAGGATGTCCACAGAACATAAAAGCTGAAACTCAGATCAAAACACTTCATTTCTGTCGAGTAGTCCATGAATACATGTTGGCTGAGTACCAGCTGTTAAATAAACGGTTACACTGGGCTCTGAAGTCAAGAAGTTACAATGTCTTAACTGCCCAGAATTTACTCAAGGATAAAAAGAAACCTTGAAAAGGGAGCAATCGCTCACAGATCCTTGACACTAATGGACTTACCACATGAAAGTACCTTCCCTCCCTCAGTCATTCCCGTCCCCTCTCTGATGCGCTGTGTGCTCATTTGTGGTCTCGGAATTAGAAGAGGAGATGGGTGAGGAGGGAAGGGAGGAGGCATGGTGGGGAAGAAGAGAACCGGGAGGGGAGGGGAGAAGGCGAGAGAGGAGAGGGAAGAGGAAAGGAGGGGAGGAGAAGGGAGGGGGAGAGTAGGAGAATGGGAAAGGGGTACAAAGAGGCAAAGAAAATGGAGAAGGGGAGAAAGTGGAGAACAGGAAAAGAGGAGAGTGGGGAGGAAGGAGCCTTCATTTTCTTGGAGGATGGCTCGGGGAACCCACCATTTATGTGTTTGTTGCATTTTTAGGTGTTTTTCAGCCTGTGGGGCATCATGCCTTTATTTCTTAGACATAGACTTAGATGTCCACCGAAGTCCTCACAATTTCACCTTTACACAGCTCATGTGCTGCTCGTGGGTGCATCATTTTATAGCATTCAGTTCAACAAATTCTAGTTAAGGATCTAGAGAGTGAGTTCTGTGCCAGAGTGTGGAATAAAAAAGGGGGGGGGGTTCCATCTTGCCAAGAGCTGGTGGCCTAGCCATGGAGACCGGAAGGCAGAGTCAGACAAACCTGTTAGCTGTAAAGCATTCTAAATGGATCACCCCTACAGAAGCCAAAAAGAGGGAGCATGATGGGGAAGGGAGGCAAGCAGTGCTCAGTCCTTGTCGGGTGACTGGTGGAACTGGCAGCATCACTGTGGCTGATAACGTCCATCGTTGGCAGATATATGGGAACACCTCATATTCTGACCTATTTGGCAGCAAACAGTGTTAAGAGAAGACAGCAGCTGATTCTGTGAAATCTACAGGTGCATCCTGTTATTGTGGCACAGGGCTGTATTTCTCAGCTTGTAATTTCCACTAGGTTTTTACTAGATAGGGTCCTGTGGAAAGCCAGAATCCACTCTGCACCAAGGAATCATCCTCTGTGCAAATGGCGAGCTCCCCGACTTGTGAATTACTCCTCTAATAAAATACCGGGAAACCATGTCAGACTCACAAATTCAGTCCCTATGCTGAAAATTGAACATCAGCTTTGCTCTCATCTGCAGCTCATACTAACCCGTCAAATTCCCCTCCTCACTCCGTGTGTGTGTGTGTGTGTGTGTGTGTGTGTGTGTGTGTGAGAGAGAGAGAGAGAGAGAGAGAGAGAGAGAGAGAGAGAGAGAGAGAGAGAGAGAGAGAGAGAGAGAGAGAGAGAGCATTGTGCAGGGGCTCACTCAGGATTGCGTGTGTAGGACCAGAACAGGTTGATGTTGATTACCCTAATCACTCTTCATTATAGTTGGAGACTGGTCTCTCACTGAACCTGGAACTTGCCAATTTTTCCTATACTAGCTGGTTATCAAGCCCTGTCTCTGTCTTTTTAGTACTAGGATTCATTGGGACTGAACATCAAACCTAGGCCTTCTGTTTGTGTGGCAGGTAGTTTACTGGCTGACACACCTCCCCAGCCCATCCGCTTTCTATTGAGTGTTTGCCATGTGGACATCAGGAAAGGCTTCCCTACTCCTTCTGCCCTTGTTCTAGCTCAAGGGTGGAAAATAGAATAGCTTAGTCTCTTAAGCCAGCAGTGATGAACTGCTGTGGCTTCTGGAGATAAACATTGTGAGGTTCTGTGGGTTTTTGTAGAAAGGTAAAGTCATGTCTGTGTCACTTTTTTGTCTAGACATCTTAACCTACAGCTTTCCAGGTGACTTTGTTGACTCAAACATTCTGCCCTCCTCTGTGTTTTTTATTTTCCAGTGCTGGTGATCAGATTCAGGGCCTGGCACATGCTAAGCAAATTTATCTTAGAAATGGCAAAACTAACAATGAAATTAATCCCAAATTCGTGGTCACCCAAGCAGTGTCAGGTATAGGTTCCATCTTGTGGAGTGGGCCACAAGTCAAATCAGATATTGATTGGTTACACCCACAAGCTTTGTGCCACCATTGCCCTAGGTGGCATATCTTACAGGCAGGGCAGCATTGTCTATCCAAGGGTTAGTGGCTGAGTTAATGTTTATCTTTTGCTATGTGCAGAGTACCTTCCTGTACCAAAGATGCCAGAACATAGAGGTAAAGGCTCTATGCAGGAACCAGCTCAGCTTCTCCATGTTCAATGAATTGTGTAAATATTGTCTTCAGCAATGGGGGCCTTACTCTCAGTTTATGGAATGCAATCTATGTTGTCTTGGCAACAGCCTGGGTTGTTTGGGATTCCCACAGAACCCCTTTAGCCAAAAACTCAATTAAATGTAACCCAATCCTGATACTGGAAGCATCATTTTGTGACAAGAGATAGCTAGTTGGGACTCTGTCTCTCCCATTATTTGATGATTTCCATTAGATCACCTTCATATATGTATATATGTGAAGATGTAAATATGTATATATTTAAGAAAGCTTCTACTGTATTGCTTCCATACAACACAACAAATTATCCTTAATTTTAACTGCCTCTCCCTATATTCCTTCCCTCATCCCCCTTCCCTCCCCTTTTCCACTTGATCCTCCTGTTCCAGCCCCCCCCATCCATTCCTATCTATTTTATTTCCCTTTCCTAATGAGATCTACCTGTACTCCCTAGTCCCTTACTCTATACCTAAACTCTGTGGTTCTGTGGATTGTAGCATGATTATCATTGACAACAGCTAATAACCACATATAAGCATATGAATATCTATTTGTCTTTCTGGGTCTGGGATACCTCACTCGAGATAATTTTTTTTCTAGTTCTATCCATCTACTTCTGAATTTCATGATTCCTCTGCCTCCTCCTCCCCCTTCTCCTCCTTCTCCTTCTCCTCCTAATGGCTTAATAGTACTCTATAAATGCACCATATTTTTAAAATTCATTCTTCTGTTGAGGGACGTGTAGGTTGTTTCCAATTTCTGGCTGTTAGAATAGAGCAACAATGAACACAGTTGAGTAAGTGTCGCTGTGGCAGGATGAAGCATTCTCTGGGTATGTATGTATTTACTATGCCCAGGCATAGTAAAGCTGACTGGTTCCCATCTTTCTGAGGAACTACTGCACTAATTTCCATAGTAGTTATACAAGTTTTCACTCACACTACAGTGGAGGAAGGTTCCCCTTGCTCCACATCCTTGCCAGCTTGAGATGCCACTTGTATTTTGATCTTAGCCATCCTGTCAGGTATAAGATGAAATCTCAAAGTGGTTTTAATTTGCATCTTCCTGGTGGCTAAGGATGCTGAACATTTCTTTAAGTGTTTCTCATCCATTTGAGTTTTTTTTATTTGTTGAGATCTGTACCTTATCTTAAAATTGGGTTATTTTTATATCTAGTTTATTGAGTTCTTTATACATTTTCGATATCACCCTCTATCAAATGCATAGTTGATAAAAATCTCTTCCCATTCTGTAGGCTGCCACTTTGACCAGATGACTGTGTTTTTTGGAGTGCAAAAGCTTCTCAGTTTCTCCTGAGGTTCCATTTATTAATGGTAAGTCTTAGTGACTGCGCTATCGGTCTTTTCAGAAAGTTGTTTCATGTGTGAATTCATTCATGGCTGTCCCCACTTTCTCTTCTATCAGGTTGAATGTATCCATTTTATGTTGAGGTCTTTGATGCATTTGAACTTGAGTTTGAGCATGATGATAAGTAGAGATCTATTTGCATTCTTCTACTTGCAGCCGTCCAGTTTGACCAGCACTATCTGTTAAAGTTGGTGTCTTTTTTTCATTGTATAATTCCGGCTTCTTTATCTAAAAAAAATCAAGTGTCCATAGCTGTGTGGATTTATGCCCAGGCCTTCAAATTAATTCCATTGATCATTGTGTCTGTTTGGTGTCAATACCATACTGGTGGGTTTTTTGTTTTATTGTTAATCATAGCTCTGTTGTAGTACAGCTTGTAATTGGGCATGGTGATATAATTTATTATTTATTTAGTATCATTTATATTTATTATTAAATATATTTATGATTCAGGATTATTTTTGTTATCCTGGTCTTTTTCCCTGTTTTTATGGCGTGTGTTTCCATATGAAGCTGAAAGCTGTCATTTCTAGATCTGTGAAGGATTGTGTTGGTATTTTGATAGGGACTGCTTTGAATCTTTAGATTGCTTTTGGTAAGATGGCCATCTTTGCTCTCTTCATCCTACAAATTCATGACTTTGGGAGAGCTTTCCATTTTTTGATTTTGTTTTTCAATTTTTTTCTTCAGTGTCTTAAAGATTTTTATTATACAAGTCTTTCACTTGCTTGGTTAGAGTTTCTCCAAGATATTTTATATTATTTGAAGCTGTTGTGAAAGGTGTTGTGTCCCTAATTTCTTTCTCAGTCTGTTTGTCATTTGTATATAGGTGGGCTACAATTTTTTGTTAGTCAATTTGGTATCCAGAATCTTTGCTAAAAGTGTTTGCAGCTGTAGGAGTTTACCAGTGGAGTTTTTAGGGTCACATATAGCTGTCATATCAAAAATGCCTTGACTTCATCTCTTCCAGTTTGTACCCCTGATCTCCTTTAGTTGTCTTATTGCTGGAGCTAAGCTCTCAAGCACTATATTGACTATGTATAGAGAGAGTGGACAACATTTCTTTGTTCCTGATTTTAATGGAAATACTTTGAGTTTCTCTTCATTTAAGCTGATGTTGGCTATGGAATTGTGTAGTGGGATTATGCTGTTGCATTGTAAATAATTGTCCCACCTAGTGGTTTAATAAAAATGCTGGTTGGACAAAGGCAGACAGGAAGTGTGGGTGGGGCTACCAGACAAAGAAAACTCTGGGAAGAGAAAGATAGAATAGAGATGCCACAGAGATGCCAGAGAAGCCAGAAGATGCAGAGGACAACTATGCTGCTCTGAGAAAAGGTACCAAGCCACATGGCTGAACAAGATAAGAATCATGGGTTAGTTTAAGAGTAAAGAGCTAGTTAGCAAAATGCCAGAGCCATAGGTTGATCAGCATAAAATTAATACAAGACTTTGTGTGATTATTTGGGACTGATGGTCTAAGATCTTGGGGCAAGTCCAGGCCAGAAACACCTTACAACAGAATTGCTGTAAACTGCCTTTATTATATTGAAGTATGTCCCTTTTATTCCTAATCTCTTTGGAATTTTATGAAGGGGTATTGGATTTTGTCAAAAACTTTTTCTGTATCTAATGAGAGATCCTGTGTGTATGTGTGTATGTTTTCTTTCAGCTTGTTTATATGGTAGACTACATTTATCAAATTTCATATATTGAACCATTTCTGCATCTCTGGGAGGAAGCCTACTTCATCATAGTGGATGATATTTTTAGTGTGTTATTGGATTCAGTTTGTAAGTTTCTTACTGAGAATTTTTGCATTTATGTTTATTGGGGAATTGATTTGTAATTCTCTTTATTTGCTGGGTCTTTATGTGGTTAGAGTACCAACTCCCCTATTACTCTTTAAGGTTCAATCCATATACCACTTTTAAAAAAATGTCTCATCATATCCTTCCATCTGGAGATGTTCTTTTCTCTGAGCTGTTAACTCTCCAGCACTGAATAACTGGTTACTACATGGCAGAATCTGTGCCAAACATGTTGATTGTCTTATCATACTGACTTTAACATAATAGCCATCTATGACTGGTGCACTATCACGATTTCCATTTCCTAATGAAGACATTGAATTTTACTGTGGTTATGAAATGCCCACCCTCACACAACTTGTGAAGAGTGTTGTCTACAAACTCACTCCTCAAACAGGCTACTATCTGATCATTGTCCAGATATTTACATACTTAAAACTGTGCTCCTATTACTGGATGCATGCCCAAAAAATTTCTTTGTCTGTCTCTTAAAAAGGGATCTGTCTTTTCACATGACCTTTTTAGTCTCAGTTCTGAATGTAAGACCTAGCACATAATGCATACTTAATCTGTTGGATTAATTACTCTATGGAGAACCATTTAAAATGCTTCTGTATAAATGTTTTCTTTTCTTTCCTTTCCACCATAGATGTGTTTCTGTCATGTGGCAAAAGCCTTGATAAAACAACTTAAAAGAAGAAAAAAATATATTTGGCTTTCAGCCATCTGTAACTCTATTCACAGGACATCCCTCTTCTGGTACCATAGAAACCAGATACAGATACACATGTTGTACCTGAATATACATGCAAACAAAACACACAAATATATAGAATTTTAAAAATTTAGCACACTTTACTTTTTAAACTAAAAAACAAAACAATGGTTTGATAGAAAACTTCAGTGAATTTGGGTAGTTGTAGGCCTCGACCATAAGTCCAAAAAGTTGGGCCTGCTGATGCAAATGTTTTTTCTTTCTTGTAAAATCCTCCCTTTGATGCTCAACTTGCCCCTCCTTCAGAGCAGGTGGGTCTACAGGTGTGGAGCACAGTAGCACTCTGTTCTGGGCACATGAGACTTCTTCCTGAAAAGAGGGAGAAGAGCGTGTGGTGGCAGAATGGCTCATCTATTCTAGGTTCTGAGCATCTTTGTTCTTCTCCACTGGGACTCAGTTTTCCCCACATTTTTCCTTCTTCTAAAGTCAAATCTTGAGAAAACAAACATGTCAAAACCACAAACAAAACACGGAATTTTTCTCAGCAATGACATGCAGGACTACCTCCCTTGGGCAAATATTTTTTGCACAACACCTAAAAGATTAAAAGGAAAGAAGAAACCATCTCTCAGAAACTCCGCTGAACCTAGAAGACTCGGCAAGAGATAAAATTCACAGAATCAGTTATCTGTTCCGTCAGTTAAGGCAGAATGGTATATTAAGAACACCTCAAATCAATGGTATTTATTTTCTGAGAAGCTAGAATGCTTGGATAACCGCATTTTCCCTGCCTAACCCACCATGAAATATTTTTATTTGATACAGGAAGACAGAGTCATCCATGGTAGAGAAAAAACTGTCTTTTTTCCTTTCTTCCCTTTTCCCTCCCTTCCTCCTCTCCTCCCTCCTTCCTCCCCCTTTCCTTCCTTCCTTTTATTCATCCTCTTACTCTCTTTTTTTCCTCTATTTTTTGTTTGATGATAGTTTCTCGTGTAGCTGGGCTAGCCTTGTACTTGCTATGTTTGATGATAGTTTCTCGTGTAGCTGGGCTAGCCTTGTACTTGCTGTGTTTGATGATAGTTTCTCGTGTAGCTGGGCTAGCCTTGTACCTGCTATGTTTGATGATAGTTTCTCGTGTAGCTGGGCTAGCCTTGTACTTGCTGTGTTTGATGATAGTTTCTCGTGTAGCTGGGCTAGCCTTGTACTTGCTATGTTTGATGATAGTTTCTCGTGTAGCTGGGCTAGCCTTGTACTTGCTATTCTTGATCCTCTTGTCTCTACCTCTTGAGAGCAAGAAGTATGGCTGTGTACCATCCCGTGCAGCCCAGGAAGAACACATCTCTAATTGTCTCATCTATCTATCATTTACTGAAAATAGTCTTTATTTCGACATTCCATATTTACTCATATTCTTGACAGGCCTATCTGTTTTAAGCAAAATATTTTCTGTTCAGAGTTGAACCCTTGTGGCCCCCTATTGTTTATAAAGTAACTACTATGTGCCAGGTGCATGTTAAGCATTGGGAAACCAATTACACATAGAAACCTTCATATTATCACTATGACTCTTCAGTTGGAGCAAGGCTGACGGACAAGAAGCAATGAAGTGAATGTGTAGCATGATGTTTCATGGTGATGTGTATTATTAAGTAGCAGAAGTAAGCAACTCAAGCCAGAGATAAGGTGGAGAGGGTGCCCTTGTAAGTGGAAAAGTCATTCAGAGAAGGTGTCATTTGTATGAGTATGAGTGATGCTCTACCACTTGCTAAGCTGGAGTGGAGTAGAAGCTGGGTTTATGAAAAAGACATACAACCAAGAATTCTGTTTTTGATGCTGATACTTGGCAGTTCTGGGCTGGGACGTAACTCAGTGGACAGAGTGCTTACTTCCTATGTATAAAGCCTCAGGTTCCATCTACAGTACTTCATAAAACTAGGCATGGTAACACAATCCTGTAATCCAGAACTCTGGTGCTAGCAGTGGAGGTGGGGGTGGGAGGATGGGGGATGGGACGGTGTCATCAGAAAGTCCTTCTGGGAAAGAGCTAAGTAAAGCTGGTCTAGGTCTAGGGTTATGAAGACAATGTAAAGGAGGCATCCTCAGCTGCATAATGAGTTCAAGGCCAGCCTGGGATACCTGAGACACCATTTAAAACAAAATGGAGATACTATAGGCATGTTGGGTAAACACCTCATTGGAGAAGTTTACTCTTCTATGGAACAGAATATCCCTGTCCTAGGGAAGAGCACCTCTGAGTCAAGAAGTTCAGGCAAGTTGAGGAGAGAAAACAGGCAGGTGATCAATGCAGGTTGAGGATTTGTGCAGGAGTGGATTGTTTAAAGGCTTGAAGATCAATCAGGAGTCTGGGGATTTTGTTTTGTGTTGGGAAGCTACCAGCAGATGAAAGCCAAGGGAAAAGGCTACTTGGTGCTGCTCGATCCAAGGGTCACCTGCAGTCTGTCTCCCCTGGACATGGTAAGTGGTAGCCACTTGGGGCTTTGGGGATGTAGCTCAGTGACAGAGAGATTGTGTTAACTCCTACAAGGCTCATGCTCTAAACCCAACAGAACACACACACACATCCCACAGGATTGCTTATAGATCAAATGGGGTGTGTGTGAGAGAGGAAAATACAAAAAATACAATTCTTATCCAAATTTTTGGCCCGACTCTTCAGTGGAAGATGTTGCTGCTGTGACTGGAGAGATGGATCAAGTTGTGAAAAGAGCGTTCTGCTCTTCCAGAGGACCCAAGTTCAGTCCCAGCACTCATGTAGGACAGCTCACAGCTCCCTGTAACTCCAGCTCAATGGGGTCTAACACCCCTGGTTTCAGTGGACACTGACACTCAATGCACATTTCACATGCACACACTCATATACATAAGTAAAATACTTTTTTGCATTTCTCATGTGTATGGGTGTTTTTCCCGCGTGCATGTCTATGTACCACATGCCTTAAGAGGCCGTGAGAGGGTGTTGGATCCCTGGGAACTAGAGTTACATGTTGTTGGGAGCTGCCAAGTGGGTATTTGGAATGGAACTCGTGCCCTCTGGAAGAGCAGCAATGCTCTTAAGGGCTGTGTCCTCTCCCCAGACTACAATGAACATTTCTAAAAGATGCTTCTGCTTCCTGACAGGAGCTGAGGAGAAGCTGGTGTTTGGTTATAAAGGAGATGTAGAACCAAGACTTCTGTTTGTGGCCACAGCAGCTGGCATCTAAATGGAG
Organism: Phyllotis vaccarum; assembly: GCA_033318265.1. Classification (NCBI taxonomy): domain Eukaryota; kingdom Metazoa; phylum Chordata; class Mammalia; order Rodentia; family Cricetidae; genus Phyllotis; species Phyllotis vaccarum. The sequence goes on along the minus strand of JARWLC010000011.1, from coordinate 10,674,967 downwards.
ATGCTGTACAGACTGAATAACCACCTTAGTGGAGACATTGTACTCTAAAGTAAAGCTGACAATATATAAACAGGAAGAGGAAGGAGTTGGGGGTCTACCCAAGCTTTTAAAACTAGAGTATATAGCTGTTCAGTGGTACCTCATGCCTTTAATCTCAGCACTTGGAAGGCAGAGGCAGGAGGCCAGCCTGGTCTACAGACTGAGTTCCAGGATATCCATGGAGACACAGGGAAACCCTATCTGAAAACACAAACAAACAAACCCAGAGTATATTTTTCAGAGCAGATTTGGATGAACAGCAAACTAGAGCAAATGGTACAGAGTACATGTCTGTCTTCTGTGTATATATCACACATTCGCAACTTCCCCCATCACTCTGGGGCCTCTGCAATTGATGAGCCCACATTTCCACATCATTGTGTTTCTGTGTTTGATTTTCTTAAAATTGAAGCCATTGGCCATTAAGGTGTATGTCAAGAAGGAACTCTGCTATGTGTTAAATTGTTGAGTACACCCAGGGAATGAAGTGTGTCACATGCTAATGTTTTTCAATCTTGGTTGATTCTTAGAAGTTGCTTGGCTTCTTTTTATACTACGTTCTACACATGAGTTTCAAACTCAATCTACATAACCCACGGCTAAGGCATCATCAAGTTCTCAGATACTCTCAGATAATCTTAAAGTGCAGTCCTCACTGAAAGCATGGTTTAAGTCTTAATTGGCAATTGACATTTGAGATTAAGAAGGTGCTTGCTGCATAGGCATGAGGACCTGAATTGGGTCCCTAGAGCCCACATCACCAGCAATCCTGGACTTGGCAAGCTTCAGGTCAAGGAGAGATCTTGAAAAACAAGGTGGATGGAGGATGACACACGAGACTGTCTTTTGGCCTACACACACACACACACACACACACACAGTTGCACATGCACGCACACACACACATACACACACACACAGAGGGAGGAAGAAAGAGAGAGAGAGAGAGAAATACACACATCAGAATGTGAGAGTAGCAGGGACATATGGTTAGATTTTTAGAATAACAAGTTTGGGCTACTGATTAAGCCTCAAAGACAGGGCATTTGAAATTACATAGTCCTATTTAACACAAATGCACTCAGATGAGGAGGGGATTTATGGAAGGATATAGGAGTTGAGTTTTTCAGAAGACCTGAGGAAATCTTGGGATAAGGTAGTATAGAAAGAAGTTTCTAGCCCAGACTTGAACCAAGGTCTGGACCTGCGCACCGCTGCTTAGCTTTGCCTAGCCTAGCCTTGAAGTCTGAACCAGAAGTCCTCAAAGTCCCTCCAAAAATACACAGAAGTTTATATTAATTACACACTGTTTGGCATATGACTTAGGCTAATTCTCAGCTAGTCCTTACAACTTAACCCATTTCTATTAATCTATGTCTTGCTACATGGCTCATGGCTTACCTATACTCCGGTTACATCTTGCTTCTTGGGTAGCTGCACTGTGTCCCTCATGACTCTGCCCTCCTTCCTCTTTATCTATGCTTGGATTTCCTGCCTGACTATAAGCTGGCTCTGCCATAGGCCAAAACAGTTTATTTTCCAATGATAATTCACAGCATGCAGAAAGACATCCCAAAACAAGGTAGCTTGGAGGAGTAGACGGAAAATAAGAGGCTTTTAATGAATAAATACTCAATGGCTCTGCCTGTAACTCCCAGTGTTGTTCATTCACATTCTCAATGAGCATGTGATTGGCCACAAACAACCAATGAATCTGAATTTCTCCAAGACAGAGCTCCATTTCTGATGTTTCCTGACGCAGGCAAAACTACCAGCATACCATCCTGAATAGGCCCAGTTCTCCTCTCAAGCAGCCAGCAGTACCAAGGTACTGATTATGGTCACAAAAAAGTGTGTGTGTGTGTGTGTGTGTGTGTGTGTGTGTGTGTGTGTGTGTGTGTGTGTGTAGGCGGAGTTTACCCACAAGGACACCAATACCAGATAGATATTTATTAGAATATAAACCAACACTCACAGTACAGGCAACAGATGTGTGCGTGCGTGCGTGCGTGCGTGCGCACTCACAAGTGAGAGGATGTGTGATTCTTAAAGACAGTGATTCTATGCTGAGCAAGCACACAAAGGAGAGTAAGAGGAACTAAAAAGTATACGTGTTAGGAGCTATCGCCGTGATTCTCAACCTCTCTAATGCGGTGTCTCTTTATCACAGTTGCTCATGTTGTACTGACCCCCCCAACCATAAAATAACTTTTTTTGCTATTTTATAACTGTAATGTTGCTAATGTTATGAATTGTAATGTAAATATCTGTGTCTTCTGATGGTCTTGGATGGCCTCTGTGAAAGGATTGTTGGACTCCGAAAGTGATTGTGATTTACAGGTTGAGAATTGCTGGGCTAAAGCAGTGGTTAAGAGCACTGACCTCTCCTCAGGTCCAATTCCCAACAAGCACATGGTAGCTCACAAACATCTGTAATTCTACTTCCAGGAGATCAAATCCCTCTTCTTACTTCCAAGTGCACTGCACACACAGTACACAGATTTATATACAGGCAAAACATCTATACACATTAAAAGTGATAAAATAATTTTAAAATGTTAACATAAATGTCAGACTGTTCATTTAAAGGATGAAACTATGCATGTTGCTATATGTCCATATTCTTAGCACCTAAGAGTCAAAGTCAGGAAGACCATAGAACTTTGAAGCTAGCCTGGTCTACATAGTGAGTTCCAGGCTAACCAGGGTTCCTTGGGGAGACTATTTCTCAATGCCTCCCACTATCAAAGAAAAGACAAAAAGCTCCACCAGGGTTTTTGTTGAGGGAAGGTCATGACAGGAAGCCCAAACTGGTTTTGAACTCAAGATTCTCTTGCCTTTCTAATTGTAGAATTACAAGCATTGGTATATTTCCAAGCTGGGTGTAGAACTCAAAACCATATAAATGTTTTACAAGTGTTCTACTGCTGGGTCATGTCCATAGCTCTCAACAACTCTTAGGTCTATATATGATGAATTTCTTGTAGCAATTTTAAAATTTCAGTATCTTTAAGCACAATTCTTTGAAACCACATATTTAGAAGTCAATTATTTGAAGCAAGAAATAGAAATCTAGGTATAGGTGGCACCTGCATATTGAGTTCTAGCTGCTGGAAGTGTTAAATACAAATCCATATTCTTTACCCCTTCCCTAACCTTCCTCCAAGAAGAAGTTGTGGGCTAAGTCTAGTAGGCACTGGTCTACTTTTCTGCTTTCAACAGAATGAGTGTACAAAGGGTTGTCTAGACTCTGCTCTGAAGAGGGTCAAAGAAAGCCTCTTCCTCCATAGAACAGCTGGACAGAGGCCTCTTATGTGCACCCAACTCCCCACACATAAGTCACAAGCCTACAGTTTGGCTTAAGTCTCAAACTCACCATGCATTCCAATCTAGATTTACCATCAGTGAGGATAATACTTTAATTTTTATGTTCCTTTAATTTCCTAACAGGTTCAGTAGTCAGAAAGGAAGGATATTAAATTAATTAGCTCCTTGTCTTCTTCCATTTTCTGTTGCTGTAACCCAAAATCTGAAAGTATAATAGAAATTAAGCCAGGTATCATAGTGTACACCTGTCACTGTAGCATAGGCAGAAGGCCAGCCTGTGCTACATGAGACTCTGTCTCAATAATCCCCTGCTCCACCACCCCAAAATATAAACAGCAGAAATTATCTTTCTGCACTCATGATTTTGGAGGCTGGAAAATCCAAGACCATGGTGCCAGACTGTTTTGAGCTTCTCGTGAATGCTTCAACTCATGGAGGAAAGTGGAAGGGCAAGCAGATACATTTGGAACCCACAAAATGATAAGCCTACTTTATGACAACCTGCTCCCACGAGAATGGCATTAGTCACAATTAACGGTCTAACCACCTCTCAAACGTTCCCATCTCCCAGCACCGCCACCACAATGGCAACCAGATTTTGACATGCGTTTTGGAGAAGAGAAACCACAGAAATCACAGCACAGCGAAGTTCCAGTTTTGTGGGTATAATAGAAATGATCTCAGACTGAGTAAGATGACAGAGTCTGCAGCTGCTTTCCATCTTAACATGGTGTGACTCCATGGAGGCTGTTGGATTTCATCTACCCTGCCCCCCCCATTCATTCTCAGCAGCACAGCATCAAGCCACCACATGGTTTCCAATGGCCTCCATCTGAATGTGAAGATGTTTCAGATTTGACCTCTTTTCTGGAACAATGTTCATGTCTAGATAAACAAAATGTCTTTTCTGGAGCACAAAAAACCCAACACTTCCAGAGAAGCAAACATTAAATTCTGATTTTCAACTTTTTTGAAATAGAAATGACATCTATTTTTGTTCAAGGAAAACATCTAAATAGCAAAGGAAATGAAAGAAAGGAAGGAAATAAGGGGAAAGAAAATATCTTTTAAGGGGAAAAGTCAAGAAATTCACCCATGCTCACTGTTTCTCTGAAGGTCACACTGGCAGATGTTTTGATAAGTACATCCTCTCTGGTGCATGATGGGTAGATGGTGCTGTGACAGCATCACTGTCCTACCTTGAATTTCACTGGCAAGTGGGAGTGAGAGAAGTTAAAGCAAAGCCTCTCCCCCTTTGTCCTGAGGTCATTGCTTTCCATTTATCTGGACTCCACACTCTTTCTCTTGATTTTCAGGCTCCCACTATGGAGCAGTCTTATTTAATGAATCTTTAAAGTTCATGGCTGGGTAGGTCACAGACCCTATGCAGATGCTACTTCTCCTCCCCTGCTATGTGACATCAAGCTGACTTCTCGATGTTCTGTTTATGCCCAGAGACTGGTGCAGGCATCAATGTTGCTTGGAGAAAAGTCTTTGCTCTTCTGCAGTGGGCAGTGCTAACTTCAGAGATTCATAGTCTGTTAAAGTGCTGAGAGTGACTGATACCCATACTCATAGCAGCTAGAGGTATTTCTGAGTCTCTGGGGGAAAGAGAAGCATTGTCTTCAGTGGTGTAAGGTGTCTCTGCTCCTGTAAATGACCATTCACCCATACTCCTTTAAGCAGCCATTGTGAAACCCATTGAGTCACACACAAAAAAAGATAAGAAAATAGAAATGGTACTTGGTGGAAAGAGGGGTGTTAGCTTGAGTGGAATAAGAAATACATGATATATATGTATGAATATATCATAATGACGTTTGTTATGTACATAATTAATATGACAAATAATAAGAGAATGTCAGGAAGCCCATTGTATATAAGCCATTTTTCTAAGAGTCTAAGTGGTATGTATGTGTCCAGCACACAAAATTCTAAACCTTGGACATAAAAAATAACCTCCTCAAATGAAAATTCACAGTGGAAGGTGAACTTCCAAAGAGGCAAAATAAGGTATGTTTAACATGGTCATGAATGCTAGGGAAATCTTGGAACACATGTTCAATGAAGATGATGTACGTGTAAGGAAGGGCAGAGCTTCAGTACTGAAGATCAAATCCTGTGAAGTTTCTGTAGTTTGTGAAAGGGCCAAAAATGCTGAAAGGGGAACAATGCCTCTGGAGAGTTTCTGAAGGGTGCCTCAAGATCAAGCCAGCTGTGTCCACCCGTCCAACATCTGGTCTTTATCATTCTGCTGCTGAATGAGGCTTAATACAAACAAAATCCGTTGGGAGGTCCTGCTGGTCAGATGGTGCAGTTAAAGTCTGCTGTGGTCTGACAGCTTTCTCCAAAAGATAGACCACGGAGGATTCTCTCCCCAGTGAGACTTCCTGCTCTCTACCTGCCCTTAACTGGAGAATGACCCTGGGCCTGGAGGAGTGACCTTATCTGAGAGCTAGGGTGACACTTGGCACAGTTTCCTGCTAAAAGCCTTTCTCCTGTTGCACATCTGGTAACTAAGACTTGCAGTGGGAGCTCTGCTATAGGACCCTGCAGACACATATGAAGCCTTATGATAGGAGCAATGTTCCACTTAATGCAGACCAAGATTTGTCCTTAGGCTCCCCAATCCTATATATTTTCTATACTCTGGACTAAAGCTGAGCTTATTCACCAAAGTCATCTTCCAGAGGGCTATCTCTGCTGTGTTCCTTGGCTGTCCAAGGATTACTGTTATCCCTCCTCCCCCTTTGTTCTCATCGACTAGTGGCATTTTGAAAATAAAAAGGACCCCACAAAGGTCTAGTGGTCAGTGCAAGATAACTTCACCACCGACTGGCCTTGCCTTATCCTCCTAGATTCCAGTGATCCTCTTCTAATACTTCCTCTTGCTTCTTGTTCCTTTGTAAATCAGGAGCCTCAAGTGGACAGATTCTTATGGCATCTAGCCCATGATGAAAGAGTTTATCCAGAATAGCTGATGGTTCTTTATCAGTATTGATGAATGTGACAAGTTATTAGTCACAAAGGTCCCATCATTTTCTAGTTTCATAAATTAAGATGAATTTATGTTGAATCTATATTCAAATGTCCATTTTAAATGATCTTCATATCGTGTTTCTTTTGAGAAAGTAAAATTGAAGCTGGTGGCCATCCCTGAAGATATGTGTGATGTAAGCTTTGGTGTAGCTCAGTGTGCTCTACATAGCCACTTCAATCACCTATCTGACTTATTTGGGGCTCTTGCAGCCCATGGAGCTCTTTGTGTATGTCATGCCTATTTGCATAGACCATTTTTGTAGTAAAAACAGCAATTTAGAGACCTGTCCCTAACTACCAGAGTAGTACAAAGATAAGAGTCCTCTCCTCCCTTCTATCCAGTTCCAAGTATTTCCAACAACTTTACCTTTAACAGTTTTTTTTTTTTTAAATAGGTCTTGGTTAATGGGGCTGGAGCTATGGCTCAGTTGGAAAAGTGTTTTCACAAGCATTGAGACCTGAGTTTGGATCCCCAAAATTCATAGAAAAAGTTGGGAGTGGTAGTGTAACTCAGTAATCCCAGGGGTGAGGCTGAGATGAGGAGCATCTCTAGAGGTCATGGGATAGCCAGTCTAGCTGATTCAGAGGGCTTCAGATTCCACGAGAGACTCTGTGCCAAATGGAAAGGTAAAAAGTAATTGAGGAAGATAGTTGATTGAGATGTCTGGCTTACACACACCACCACCACCATAACACATACACACACCACCACCATAACACACACACACCACCACCACCACACCCTCACACACATACCATATAATAACTAACTAAATAAATGTAAGATCTTAAAGTATCATGCTTCCAATATGCAAATGACACAGAAAAGAAAACTAGTTTATTCTAAAAGGGAGAAATGAGGTGATAAAGGTTTGGCTGGCTAAAACAAGGCTGAAACCCATAGGCAGATCCCAAACCCCACAGCTCTATGTCTATCCTCTAGAACACATCAGGTGTGGGTTGCTATCACTCTGAGTTGGAATTTTAAAAACAAACTTTGGTAAACTATTCTGGTTCCCTTTGGCCAGGAGCTGCTAAATGGTGAAGGGTGGGATATCATCAGACTGCTGTAGGTGGGAATTTGTGCCCCTGGGCTCCTGGGTGTCCTCCATATCTGCTATGCTGCTCATTTCACTCAGTGACTACATGTCAGCACTTTGGTGATCCTCAACCGTGGCTGACTGATGTCATTTCAGCCTGGCATTGTCTGCTGAATCTTTAGTTCCTCTTTCATGGTAGAAGCTTTCTGGAATCAAAGACATGAGCCACAGAGGTGTTCATGTTTCACGGCCATGAGACTGCCTCACCCCCAGTCTACTACTACTCTTCCTTCCCTATCCCTAACCAACCAGTCAAATCATCTACATCGATGAGTATGAGTCTATCTCCTCTCCACACCAAGTACAGCTTTCATCAATTGGGCAGTCTATCAGTTCAAGAACCATCTTATCTATATACTGATCTTCAGAACAGCCAGGACTACAGAGGGAGACCCATTCTTAAAACAAACAACCCACAAATAAACAACAAAAACCTAGATAATTGCAAAGTTTTGGATATGATAGTCAAAGTTAAACCAAGTTCTTAATTTCTGAATTACAATTCTACTTTATATTGAGTTTCTAAGAAATGGACTCCATAATTCTAAAATGGAATTCAATAAAAATCTAAGAAGTTATTTTTGCTTGTGTGTATGTGTGCATGTAAGGGTGGCGCGCGCTCGCGCGCGCGTGTGTGTGTGTGTGTGTGTGTGTGTGTGTGTGTGTGTGTGTGTGAATGTGGATGCAGGAGGTCAATGGTGAATGTATCTCTTCATTGGGCTCTATCTTATTTATTAATACAGAGTCTTTCCCCCGAGCCTGAAGCTGTTGATTACTCTATCTGGCTCCTTCCTAGCTAGGGTTAGAAGCAGGCCATCACACCCAGTGGGCTTTTACATGGATCTGGGGATTTGAACTCTGCTCATCAGGCTTTAATGACATGTGCTGAATTTTCTGAGCCATCTCCTCTACCCCTCCCTATATCAATATTTTAGAGTCATACTAGGACATCATTAATAATAAAGATAAATAGAGCTAGGGAGATGACTCGGCAGGTAAAGGGCTTACCACACAAGCATAAAGACTGAATGCCTAGACCCAACTAAAAAGCCTAGGGTGTGGTATTCACCTGCTGTACCATGCTAGGAGGAGCTTGCTGGCCAGTCAGTCTGGCAGAATTGGTAGTTCCAGGTCAGTGAGAGATTCTGTCTCAAAAAAGAGAAAAAGGAAAAAAAGGGGACAGAGAAACAGAGAAAGGCATCCAACATTAATCTACCTGCCCCTTCTCTGCCAGGATATATGAACAGACTTCCTCTCCTAAGCACCTACCAAAATGTAACTGTATTAGTACAGCTCTACAGCACCAGAGCCAACCAGTTGTGAACTAAGACCTTCAACACTGTGACCCAAAGCAAACTTTTTGTCTTTATAAGATTATTATCTTAGGTATTCGTTTACAGGAACAAAAAGCTGAGGGGCATTGCTATTTTTCCCTGATGGAGATAGAAGCCAAATCCAGGACCTGTGGATTTGAACATTTATGAACTTTGGCAAAACTTCCTGAAGATGTCATTTCCTCATTTGTAAATGTGTATTTAACAGTAAATAGGCCTTCAGAGGAATAATCGGAGTATATATATGACTGATTCCTCCCAGAGTTTGGTGCATACAGAGGGTTTGATAATGCCTTTATTTATTAGAATGGGGATTAGGAAAGTGGTTCAGTGAGAATCTAAGCTGAAAACTAAACGTTCAAAGGCAAAAGTATGCCTGGTAGAAAGCATCACCACCGTCATGCCTCTTATTAATGTCTTCCCATAAGGCAGCTGAATGTACAAGAAACCACACCAACTTCTGCCAGGCAGACCTCAGTTCTCATTACAACTCAGTAACTCAACAGCTGTTTAACCTCAGGACATTCTCTAGGTTCTGTGAGCCTTACTTTTCCATTACAAAAAGTAGGCATAATTCCTGTATGATCGGGAATAAATTCGGTGTCTGATGCTAAGATTTCTGCCTACGACCCCTTTCTACCATTCTAGCCATGCTTTAACTCTGTGCTGAACCATGTCACCTCGCATTGTTTCTGCCTCAGAGGGTGAGAAGAGACTGTGACTCGAAAGGGTTACTAATCCCTTGAAACCCTCAGATCACAGATAAACTCATTTCCCGATTGTGCCCCTCCTTGGCTTTGATGATCTGATCACACTGGGGACCACATGAAGGTCACCACTCAGAGCTGTACTCCCTCCCCATCAAAGACTTGTTTCTGCTCACGTACACTGAGTATGAACTCAAGGACACAAGGGAAGGAGCAGACAGCACCAAGACCAAGCACTTGCATTCACTGCTTGAAGGGTGGGAACCTCACGATTAGAAGGATAAAGACATTTATTACGTCACTTATGTGTATGCACATACAATCTTGGAGTCAAAAATAGTCACAGGAGACACAGAACTTGTGGGAGTGGCCAACCAATGACTGGCCCATTGGAGAGGTTCTTGCCACAAGAGGAAGCTTCAAGCCTGACACTGCCTGGATGGCCAGGAACAAGGGTCTCCAGAGACCTAGAATAGAATCACATGACCAAAAAAAAAAAAAGGAATGACATGATATTCTGCTCTCCTCATAGATCAGAGCCTAGCACAATCCTCATCAGAGAGGCTTCATCCAGCAATGATAAGAGCAGATACAGAGCCCCACATTAGGTGGAGCTTGGTGAATCCTGAAGAAAAGGGGTGTGTGTGTGGGGGGGAGACTGTAGAAGCCAGAGGGACAGAGGACTCCACAAGAACTTAGCCCACAGACTCAACCAAGCAGGGCTCATGGGGACTCACAGAGACTGAAGTGACAATCAAGGAGCCTGGATGAGTCTTACTTTCTTCTGGAACATCTGCCTTGCTAATATTTTGTTTCGGATTAACTGCTGTCCTATTTTTGATTAATGCTACCACTTGCTTCCTGCTGTCCCCACTCTAGGTTGCTGAACACTGCTAGAAAAAGTTACATGACTTGTTTGAACACTTGCTGCACAGCTCACCTCTCTCATATTGCCCCTTATTTTTAAATGAGAATTTTCTTTGTGTTCATTGAAAGTTAGAAGTAAGTTTATTGATCTAAGAGGTTACATAAGAAGCTAGAAGTAGAACATGATAAAAGTCCCTAAAAAGCTGTGCATTGGTGGCACATGTCTTTACCCCAGCATTTGTGAAGCACAGGAAGGCAGATCTCTGAGTTTGAAGCCAGCCTAGTTACAAAGTGAGTTCTGGAACAGTTAGAGCTATACAAAGAAACCTTGACTCAAAAAATCAAAACAAAGCAAGCAAACAAAACAAACTAATTTTAAAATCCAAAATACAGATGGAAGTCTATTAGTTCCGACAAATTAATTTTATTTTAAATTTTCAATTAAAAATGTATTTTATTTTATAAATATGGGTGTTCTACATGTAAGTTTATGTGCCACCTGCAGTGTGCCTGTTGCTCATGGAGGGAGGCCATTGGATCACTTGGGGCTGGAGTTACAGACAGTTGTGAATTGCCACCAGGGTACTAGAGCATGAACCAAGGTCCTCTGGAAGAACAGACAGTGCTCTTAAATACCCTATCCAGCCAGCCCCTTTCATCTCTCTCTCTCTCTCTCTCTCTCTCTCTCTCTCTCTCTCTCTCTCTCTCTCTCTCTCTGCGTGAAAGAGATAGAAAGAGAGAGAGTGCAGGCACACTAATTCCTCTTTCCTATAGTGTTTGCTATAAATATGAGATTATGCTGTTTGGTGCATAGATTTTTCCATTTTTTCCTTCATTAGGAATTGTGTTCATAAATTTTCATTTAAAACTTTTGTCCAGAATCCAACCTGCACACGGTGTATTATCTGATTTATTTTTATTTATCTGCCATAAAGTGGTATATTTTTCTAGTTTTCAAACTTTCAGAATTATTTGAGCACTTTCTTGTATACCAGATTTTAGTTTACTGTAATATTGGTTCATTTATACTCACTTCCATCTCATCCTCCGATTTTATCGGTTTGAAATAATTTTTACACCCACCTAAAGATGTGGAAAACGTGTTTACACAAAGCCCAGGTTTCTCTGACTTTCCTTCCTTTATTTATTTATTTATAAGTGCGCAGGATTTATAGTGTTTGCATTCTTTCCTGAAGCCCTAATCTCAGCGCGTTTTTCAATGCTATTCCGCAACTTATCTCCTACAGAGATTCGTTCCCAGTTTGTAGAATATAAAGCAATGGTTTGGAATGAGTAACTAGAGCCTAATAGGGGATTCTTGCTCTTACTCAGAAGTCATGAACTCTCTGTGGAATTTCAAAACCTTGCACCAACAGCGACATCTCTCGGTGAAGAAAGAGGCAAGCAGAAGAGAGGTGCAGTGTAGTCCTCCTGTCAGCAGGGTGCAGTGCTAGCCGGACGGTGCCGCTTTGCTTCCGCGAGTCACGCGCAGGCGCAGACGTGTGTTCCCGGCAGCCTCTGCTCTCTCACCCCGCGCGGCGGATCGCCCTGCGGAATCGGTGGAGTGTCGGCGCCGCGGCGGGCTCCGGCGGTCGGCGGGCTTCCGCGCAGGGCGGCCGGGCTCCGCGCTGCCGCCGCCGTGGCCCATGGGCAGAATCGTCTCGGTAGGCCGGGTGAGTAGCGCCGTAGCGGCACTGGGCGGGCGATCTGATCCGGAACGGAGACGTGGGTGAACGCGCCTCCACGGAGGAGCTGGACGCGAGGCCGCGGCTCTAGGCCGCGCCGTGTAAGGCACGGGGGTGCGGGCGCGACACCCCGAGATGCCCAGGGGTTCCCAGCCCTCCTCTGCGGGCCCTTTCTGCCTGCCATGCTCGACCGGGCCACCTAGATCTCCTCTCTACGTGTCTTGATCGCCTTGACACTGAAGAAGGTACCTTCTTCCCCCTCTTCGTGGCCCATGTCCAGACCTAGCTGTTGGGTCGCTAGATCCCAGTAATCCAGAGTGCGTCGGGCTTCATTAATGGGGGGGGGGGCACTCCCCCCCTCCCCAAAAAAAGACTTGTTTCCTTCTAGGGTCCCAAAAGTAAAGGTTGAGGACTTAGTCTCAACTGGACAGGCCGAGGCAGTAGTAAATCCAGCATCTCCTAATTTCTGAGCTGCGTTTGCTTGGGCTAGGTGTGCTGTGAATGCGTGCTGCAAGCTCAGTGAGATACTTCTCCGGGAGTTAAATCTCTCAGAAGCAGGCTTGAATACCCAGGCCTGAGTTAATTTAAAGAACCAGATACAATCTGAAAAGACCTGGAAGAGGAGCTGGTGTTTATTCAGTTATAGAGGGATTTTATTAGAAGTGCGGAAGTGGAAAGGCCAACAGCAGCGAAACACCGTATTCAGCAGTGGAAGGCAGTTATGAGGGATGTAGAGGATCTGATCACCTTGATAAGTCAGGAAGGGAGGACCATTGATATTATAGTATTGGTAAAGTTACATGAAACTGGAAAATATGATTTCCTAAGATTATATTCTGCTTGTGTTGAGAACAGATGACGACTGTCTCCCCACGACAGATGTCCCTTTTAAATGATGCAATGCATTGCACACATTTATGGGATAAGCTGTAAGCATTTCGAGATAACAAATCGTATAAATAATCTAGCCGTGGGTAGTGAAGCATGCCTTGAACTCCAGTACTTGGGGGGCAGGCAGGAAAATTAGAGGTTCAAGGACAAGTCACATGTGGAAATCCGAGGACAGCCTGTAGGTCCTTTTCTTTCCCTGCTATGTGGGTCCTTTCATTTATTATAACATAGTTTTCCCTTTGCGTGACTTTTTCACACATCCTTCCAGCCTGGAACAGTTCGGTAGTAACTCTGTAACTCTTTGAGAATAGTGGGGAAACCTGCTCTGCTATATGCTAAAGTTCCAAATGTCTCTAATTTGTTTGGGTTTGGTAGGCTCTGGCCCATGGTATTGGTAATTTTGATGGGAAATTTAAACTGCCAAAGGTGGCATAGTTAGAGATAGAGGGGAATAAATGATTCTGTAAAAAGCCATTGCATCCTGTATATAAGGTATGATTGTGTGTAACATTGACAAACGGTAGGCTTGTGATTACTGCTCTCAGTTACCAACTTGACTACATCTGGGATTAACTGAAACTCAGGTGGCTGGACACACCTGTGAGGAATTTTTTTCTCTTTCTTTGGAATTTTTTCTTGTTTTTTTGATGTGGGGGGGAGCAGGGTTTCTCTGTATAACAGCCTTGCCATCCTGAAATTTGATCTGTAGACCAGGCTGGCCTCAAATTCCCAGTGCTGGGATTAAAGGCACACAGGCATACCCAACCCCAGGGATTTTTTTCCCCCTTAATAAGATTATTTGAGGTGGGAAGATCCACCTTTAATCTAGGCCACACTTTCTGCTGGCAGCCTATATGTGGAAGAAGGAAGTTGGCCTGCCTGCTTGCTTTGTTCTCATTAGCAAGTTTTATTTCTTCATTGGCATTAGAGCCTACTTGTTCAATTCCAGTGTATACTAAAGACCAGTGTAAACATTCAGCTTTGTGGACAACTACTGAACTACCGAATTCTTGACTTCAATTTGTAGGCAGCCATTGTTGGATTAGCTGGATCAGAGTCTATAAAACATTCTAATAAGTCTCCGTATGTGTGTGTAATTTTATTTATATATATTCCCCTGTAAGTTCTATTCCTCTAGAGTCTTGAGAACTCCAACTAATACAGTAAGGTGGGCTGACCCAAGAGTAGTGTCATAAAAAATGAACTAAGGGCTGGGAAAATGGCTTAGTAAATTGCTGTTGTGTAAACTTGAGACCCCCAGCACCAGTGTAAAAATTTCTCCACAGTGGCTCATGCCTATAATCCCAGCTGTTGAGGAAACAGGGCATACTAGCTAGCTAACTAGTCTTGCCACATCAGTGAGTTCTGGATTGGATAAGAAAGAGACCCTGTCTCAAATTAATAAGGTAGATAGAGAGTGACTGTGGAAGACACTCAGTGTCCATCTCTGGCCTCCAAATGCTTATGTATACATACAGCACACACAGAGACAGTGGCTAAGCATGGCAGTGAAGGGCTATAATCTCAGATGCCCATAGTTCTACGTGCTTTCAGTACATGGGTTCAATTAACACATATTTTACATTATAAAGGCCAACTTCTGTTTGTACTTATATTTGAATCTTAGTTCCTATGGTATGTATGAATATTAAAAAATGTTGCTTTTTATTAGCTGTTATTAGATTTCCTGAACTAAATGTATTACATATGTAATACCAGAGCATTTAAGTTTGGATCTTGACAGATCTCCTTAATATATTTGTTGACTTCAGTGTTTGCTCTGTGTTTGTAGGGTGATTAGTGACTAAACTATGGTATATTCATAAATGTTTAAAATAGCTAAAATGTAAATATATACACCTTAAAGGAATAGGTCCTTTGCAAGCAAAACTGTTTAAGGTAAAAACCAAGGAAGCAATAGAAGAGCATTTAGGGAAAATCACATGGATGGCTTGAGGAGATGGCTAGTGATCTCTTGTTCAGATCCTGTCTTCTGTTTGGGTTGATGAATTAACAGGAGCCTGTAGTAGTTATAATTGAAGTAATCAGACCATTTATCCAAGGGGGACGAATGTGCTTTTACTAAAATCATCCAGTTCTGAAAGTCAGTGGAAACCAGAAAATCAAAAGAACATTCTTTCATACCTACTGAGATGTAAACTGTTTCAGAAAATGATCAAATGCTAGAGAGATGACATTGGTTTCTAGTATTTAAAGTGTTTTTAAGGCAAGGGAAAGCTAGTCAGATCACATAAAATTGTCCGTAGACCATCTTCATTTTAGAGGAGTGAAGTCAAATCACAATAGTTTGACAAAACCTCATTAATTAAGCAATCAGATTGCATTAGCCTTGAGTGGTAATACATACCTTTTATCCCAGTACTTGGGAGGCAGAGAATCTATGAGTTTGAGGCTATCCTGGTCTATGTAGTGAGTTCCAGGCTAGCTAAAACTACATAGACCCTGTGTCAGAGGGGGAGAGGGGAAAAAAGTGGTGTGTGTTATGTAGGAATTTTCAGGTGGAAGGGCTTGTTGGATGCTGAGATTCTCACAGTGTTTGGTTTTATTTTTAACCCTAATGTATATGAAAATGCGTGAGTCAAAATTGACCCTTTGAATGGGGTGGTCTACCAGTGTGTGCTAGTGTTATAGTTCATTCCCTTCTCCACTCCAAGGGCTTCCCCTTCAAGCTTATTGTTAAATAGCCATATGGCACAGGCAGACTTGGAACTCTTGTTCCTTAGCTTCCTGGTGAGATCGCCCTAGTAAAGCACATGTAATACAAAGGCACTATTATTTCAGCTATTTGTGAGTGTGCACTTTTGTGGCAGTGTGTTGGCTAGTTTGTTGTTGTTTTGGTGTGGTTGTCAACTTGATGCAAGCCAGAGTCATCTGGGAAGAGGGAACCTTAATTGAGAAATTGCCTCTATCAGATTGGCCTATAGGCAGGACTGTGGGCATTTGTACCCCTTGGCAGGTGGTCCTGGGTTATAAGAGAACAAGCAGAACTGCCAGTAAGCCGTGGTCTCTGCTTCAGTTCCTGCCTTGACTTCCTTCAATGATGGATCATGATGAGACATGTAAGCCAAATAAACCCTTCCCTCCCCAGGTTGCTTGAGGTCATGGTGTTTGTCACAGTAGAAAGCAAACCTAGGGCAGGCAGTTGGTAAATATACTCAACATTGCTCAACTTTTTGCCTTTTTTAAGAGAAGGCTTTTGTTTGTTTGTTTGGGTTTTTTTTAGATACAGGATTTGCTATAGCTCAAGCTGGCCTATAACTCACTATATAGTCAAGGATGACCATGAACTTCTGGTCCTCCTGCCTGCACCTTCTACTAGCTGGAGATTAAACCTGGGACTTCCGTGTGCTCTACAATCTGCCACTTGAGTTCTGTACGAAGCCCACAGTCATTGTTGAAAAACAGGAGTGGTTCATGTTTTATAAAGCCATGGAATCATTTTTACCATCTTTTTTCTGTGGATATGTGTAACTTAATTATCTATTCATTTAAAACATGGTTTCACGTATCCTAGACTAACCTCAAACTCATTATGTAGCTTAGATGACATTGTGCTCTAGATTGACCTGCCTCTACTTGCTAAGTGCTGGATAGCAGGTGTGCACCACCATATGTGGTTTGTATGTTTTCTTTATAAAAGAGCAGAAAGAGCAGCTACCTTTGCTGGTGGAGCTTGCGAACTGCTGCTTTTACAAGACTTCTCCTTTTCTGCCATTGAAATTAACAGTTTTAAATTTGAGTCTTTGCACGTAATAATGCCCCAAATGTAGAGCTTTCATCTTTGTTGTCCGTTCTAGAGGTGATTTTACTCACTAACCACTTCACCAGTCTTTTAGACTGAGAAATTGATCCTAAGCACTCATGTGCAGGCAAGAGAATCATAAATTCAAAGCCAGCCTTATCTTTGCTAAGTTCAAGGCCATCCTGAGCTACATGAGAACCAGTCTTAAAAGAGAAATTAATTCTAGAGGGCTGTTTTTAAAATAGTGCATGGATATAGTTTTGCATATTAGGAGGGGGCCTGCATTGTGACAGCAGGAGTTCATGGTGCAGCTATTTTAGATGTTCAAAACTTGATCTCTGCCCTTGCTTTCTTTCAGCATTAAACCAAAAAGATGTCCCTATATGATGACCTGGGAGTGGAGACCAGTGACTCAAAAACTGAAGGCTGGTCCAAAAACTTCAAACTTCTCCAGTCCCAGCTTCAGGTGAAGAAGGCAGCTCTCACCCAAGCAAAGGTAAAAACACGCCCAGAGCAGGAGTGGGTTAGTCCACTAAGCAAGTTCCTTGGGAATACTTTGGTTTAAGGTTGCTCTTCTGCCTCCCTGGAGGGTAAATATAAAATAGTGGGTGGGGGGTGGGGGGGGGCTGAGATTCTTTTGCTTCTCCTGGCTCTTGGGAACAGCAGGACTACTTCATGGAGTAGGAGTGGAAAAGAGTGTACTCAACTCCCAGCCATGAGGCTGGCATTAGATGTGAGTCTGTCAGACACTGGGAACTTGTCTCAGCTACTGCTTTTATAGCTAGAATCCTAATATTCTGGTAGTTCTAGTTCTAGGCTAGGTCCCAGGAATGTACATCATTAGGTAACATCCTGCTAGTTTTTATTGGAAGCAACTTAATAGAATAATCAGATCCATGGCACCCACATCACAGAAGGCTCCATTATTTGTGGACATGTCCAGCATGTGTAGTTATGGGTAGGAATTGCTCTTGTTTGTGCTGTATACACATTAGACATGGACATTATAGTTTAAATTATTCAACTATTTATATGTTTCTGTTTTTATTTTTTTAGACAGTATCTCAGTGTATGGCCTGAAGCTGGATGTGTAGACTTGGCTGGCCTCAAATTAACAGAAATCCACCTCGGCCTCCTAAGTGCTGGGATTAAAGGTGTGGGCCTCCACAAAATTTAAAATATGGAAGGTATAGTTGTGAACTGGATGTTTCTTAACTAAACCTCCAGTATATTCTAGGAATATTTTGCTAATTGTTTGGTGTTTCTTAGGTAAAGATCTTGTTCTTGTATAAAGCATAGACACATGGACAATGTATACTATATCTTTACTGTGGCTCCTTAAGGAGGGAAGTAATAAAGGTTGAAGAGCTGAACATAGCAGCACAACACTTCTAATCCCAGCACTTGGGAGTCTGAGGTACTAGGACCAGTCTGGGATATAGCTTGAGACCTTCTCTGAAAGAGGGGTGTGTGGGGGGAGGTCAGAAAACTACTTTGGAAATAGACACTGCAGAGTTATTAATAAAATGATTGCCTTGGTGGCTGGAGAGATGGCTCGTTGATTTAAAGCATTTATTGTACTTATAGAGGATGTGAATTCAGACCCCAGCACACACATTAATTGTCTTACAAACACCTCTAACTCCAGCTCCAGGGAATCTGACACATTATTCTGACATCTGTAGGCATGCATGTGGTACATGGACATATGCACAGGCAAAACACTCAAAAATTAAAATTGTGTATGTGTATTATATATATAATTTCTCGGTGGTAGAGCGCTTGCCTATCTTATGTGAGTCATTAGGTTCAATCCTAGCACCTCCTTCCCGCAAATAGTCTTTAACAGATAAAAACACTTATATACAACTTTAATCCCAGAATTTGTGAGGCTGAGGCAGAAGGAATGCCTGGGGCTACATAATGAGACCCTGCTTTCAAAAAGACAGAAAGAGGGAAAGAAAAGAAAAAAGCCAATTTTGTAGATCATGTATAACTGATTTTTTTAAAATTCATGTCTAATTTGCCATTTTTCGTATCTAGCCAGTTCATAAACCTGTTGATGAACTAAAAATTCAAATCTATAGGTTCAAAATCAGCTTATACATTAGCTTAGAAGAGGATTAGAATCAGTAAGAATGGGAGATGGTGGAGAAGGTGATGGGGTTGAGGGATAAATACGATGTTTCTGTTTGAAATGTCATAAAACCTGGTATTATATATGAAGACTTTTTTGTTTGTTTTTCGAGAGAGAGTTTTTCTGTGTAGCCCTGGCTGTCCTGGAACTCAGGGATCCATCTACTTCCCAAGTGCTGAGATTAAAGGTGTGTGTCACCACACCCAGCTATCCAGATATTGTACTATGGGCTATCAGCAAATATCTTGAGATTACAAATAGATTTTAAGCCTCAAAATGGAATATTACTTTAAAAAATTATCTCTGATAAACTTCTGACATGAATTTTGAGGATTCTCTATGTGGTTAATTTCTTATAAGGAAATGAAACTACATTATGTTGTTTCTCGAGTTCCTCAGTAAGTTTCTCAGCATACTCACCAAACTTGTAAAAATAATTGATAGAGAAAATTTTACCTGTATCTGAAAGTTGAAGCTGTGATTTCAATTATATTATTATTTTTTAAAATACCTATTATATTTAGAAATGAGCAAATAAGGATTATCATAACCTTGTGGTTATGGTGTGGGAACTTTGGGGTTTATCTTGTGATTTTTGCATTTGATACCTCCATGACATGTTGTTTGTGTAAAGCACTGTTAAAGTCCAGAAGGCTCAGACTTGCTGATAAGAGACTGCGATGGGGATGGTGCTAGGGAAGAGGGGCTGCTGAAGATTGAGGTACCAGTTTGGAAACTGGGAAGATCTTTGTTTTAAAAAAACAAAACAAAGACCAGCTGTTGAAAGTGCTCTTTGAGGATGGTGGGATGGCTCAGTGAATTGAGCTTGATGGCCTGAGTTTAACTAAAGCCCCTATGGTGGAAGGGTAGACCCCAGTCCCCCCAGTTGTCCCCTGACCTCCATACAGACTCTGCTCTTTGCATGTAAACACACATGGATACACACCCAAAATAAGTATATAAGTAATTGTAGTTGGTTATAGTAAGGTCATACTAGAAGTAGGGTAGGAGCTTGCACTCCGGAGGCAGAGGGGTCCCTGTGAGTTTAAGGCTAAGCAGAAAGTGGTCATATTTACTGTAAACATCAGAAAATACTGAAGGAAATCTGTGCTTTTAATACAACACCCAAAAGAATGAAGCTATATCTCAGTTGATAGAGTGTTTGCCTAGTTTTCAGGAAGTGTGTAAAATCCCCAGCACTGTATAAACTGGGTTTGTGTTGCGTTATTGATATGGAGAGAGGTGGATCAGGAGTCCAAGTTCATCATCAGCTATGTAGGGCACTAGAGGGCAGCCTGGGTTACGTAGGTGGACCCTACCTCAGAAAACACTGTATTAAAGGCTATTACTGTCTTAAGACTATGATTATCTCTGCCAGAGGTTTGTTATTGAGACCAGAAAAAATGTCTGTGTTGCAAGTAGCATGAATTTTAATTTGGAACTTTGGTATGTTTTTCTTGTTTCTGTTGTCAGAGCCAACGGACAAAACAAAGTACAGTCCTTGCCCCAGTCATTGACCTAAAGCGAGGAGGCTCCTCAGATGACCGACAGATTGTGGACACACCACCTCATGTAGCGGCTGGGCTGAAGGTAAGCCTGGCTTTTCACGTTTTCTTTATTTTACATGTATGTGCCTCTCCTTTGTAAGATTTACTTTATCTGTGTGTTTGTACATTGTACATATATGTACTGGTACCCATAGAGGCCAGGTGGGATATTAGATCCTTTGGGGCTGGAGTTAGGCATTTGTGAACACACTGGTATGGGTTCTCTGATGGAGCAGTAAGCACTCTTTAACAACTGAGCTTTCTCTAGCCCCACACAGTGGTCTCTTCAATGGCCATTGAAAGCTAGAATCATTTCCAACTCTTTTTTTTACTTTATCACCGTCAAAACCTTTAATATTCAAAAGAGTTTATATGGAAACATCAATAGTGAAAGATGGGCAAAAAAGACAAGCAGACGTCTTTGCAGTCATACTCTCCAGGCATTAAAGGTTACATAATCTTAGAATAGCTTTCTTGTATGAGTTCTGCCTTCTGTTTTCTAATTTGCTCTTCTTCATATCTCAGTGAGTGTCAAATCATTTAAGGAGGCTAGGAAGAGGGTGTGGTATTCTGTAGAAGTGATAAGCCAGGCTGAGGATTTTGGAAGATAGTTGGGTGAGAATTGTCTGTGAAAAATTCCAGCCCTCCTTTTCCCAATATCTGGCTTTGAGTTTTCGTTTAATAACAACTAGAATTTGTGTTATACTTTTATGGTGATACATATTTAGTAAAACCAGGCTGACATATTAGAGAGAGGAAACAGACCACAGTCAAATCTCACGCAGCCAACTTCTCAAGTTAAAAGCTACCTTCCAGCTTCCTTAGCCTGGCTCCTCCTTCTACAGAATAAATCTCTGTCTTCCTACACCTGCCTTAAATACCTTCTTTTGCCCAATTGTTTCACTTCTGGGTTCAACTCTGCATCATATTCTAGAGTTAAGATTAAAGGTGTGAGCTACTACTGTTTGGTAATTAGACCCTGAGTTCACAAAAACACAGAAAGATCTCTGTCTCTGGAATTAAGGGATTAAAGAGTAGGTCACCAATGTCTTTCCCATGCTGGGATTAAAGGCATGAGTTACCCACTCTCTGACCCTCTTGGCTTGACTGTGGGTGGATCTGCTCTCTGATATTCCAGACTGGTTTTATTAAATATATAATATATCACCACATTTACCTGCACTATATTTGCGCCTGTTGCCTGAGGGGGCCCATCCCCTAGGACTGGATAGTTGTGAGCCATCATATGGTTAATGGGAATCACAAACTTGGGTCCTCTGGAAGAGCAGTCAGTGCAGTTAATCACTGAGTCATATCTCTAGCCCTTGTATAGTCATTTTTAATGGCTTCAGTGTATTGTCTTGTGTAGATTATCTATAATTTAATTCTATTAATGTAAACTATATGGTTGTTTCTAGTTGTTGTGTATTAACAGTATTAGGGTTTATTTTAGAGAAAAGCATTAAAATTAAAAAGTTGAGCATAGTACTGCATGTCTTCAATAGGGTAGCGCTCAGGGGAGACAGGGGGATTGAGAGTTGTTCAGGGTCACCCTTAGCTGTGTGTCTAGTTTAAGGCTCTGTGAGACACTTTCTGGAGAGAGCATGTTTTTTCCTACAGATGTCATAACTGGGTAGCAGTTTGAAGTTCACTTGAGCAATGAATGTGTTCGGGCCTGTTTCAGTCTTAGTCTGCAGCACTTCTCTATGAATGATTGAGCTTGTGCTCACTGCCAGGCTGTGCTGCCAGCTGGTGAGATGTAGTTTGCTGTGACTCATTTACTCATCTGGACACATAAGACCCTCAGATGATCTAGAAAGCCTCCTCTTTTGTCACCCTCTGACCTGGATTTTATGATAGCCCTGCAGGATATGAAGATGGTACTCACTTGGATATTTTTCTTCCTCAGGACCCTGTCCCCAGTGGGTTTTCTGCAGGGGAAGTTCTTATCCCTTTAGCTGATGAATATGACCCTATGTTTCCTAATGATTATGAGAAAGTAGTAAAACGCCAGAGAGAAGAGCGGCAAAGGCAACGGGAGCTGGAAAGACAGAAGGAAATAGAAGAAAGAGAAAAGTAAGTTTCGTCTTGATTTGAGACAGACATCTTGCAGTTAATGTGCATTAGAATCTGAGTAAACTTCAGTGTTGTCTCTAGGGTTAGGTTATAGTTTCAGTCAGCAGGAGTTGTCTCGTTTTAAGAATTTGTAGTTGTCCCCCTGAGACAGTGCATTTGAGAAAAATTATTTATAGACCCTGAAAACCTAAAGTGTAGACCTTGCATGAATTAGAAAGTAACTTAGAAAACCCACTGGCAACCAGGTGTAGTGGTACATACCTGTAATCCACCTACATAGTAAGGCTAGCCAGGGCTACATGGTGATTGTCTGAAATTAAAACAACAGAAAACCATGTTGAAATTATTGTTCTCAGGGCTGTGACTGCTAAAGCCAGATGGTATTTCAATGTCATTCCTTTAACATGTTTTGGTTTTGTTTTTCCAAGATGGAGTTTCTCTGTGTATCCCTGGCTGTCCTGGCACTCACTTTGTACATTGGTCTGGCCTGGAACTCAGAGATATGCTGCCTGTGTCTCCCCAGTTCTGAGCCACTACACCTGGCTCCCTTTCCTATTTTTTGAGTCAGGTGAAAGTACATGAGTTTTTCATTTACTTTTTAAAGTTATAGGCGATAGAATTCATTTTGATTTTTTTTTTCTTTCAAATAGTTTTTTAAGGCCAAGGGTCTCATTGTGTAATCCTGGCTGTCCTAGAACCATGTCTACCAAGCTGGCTTCAAACTCAAGAGATCTGCTTTCTGTGCTTCCTGAGTGCTAGCATTAAAGACACATCCAAAGTTTTAAATTTTTAAATTAATACGTATTCTGTGCTAATAGGGTATTTTTTCATTTATTGCATGAGGGATTTTATGAGTGAATGTGTGACCTAGAAAATTGAAATCATTAAACTGTGCATATGCCTTAAAATACAAAACATTCGTGTATCTGTTAAGCTAGTTCATTTTTTCTTTTGAATTTTTTCTGTTGTATCCATCACTAGCATATATACATAAATTAACAGTTTACTCAACATTTTTCTCTTTCTTTTTTTTTCTTTTGCCAAGAGGCAGTCACAATGATATTAACTTCATGTTCTATACTAATCTGTGATGAACATTCATTACTTTGCCATCACAGGAGGCGTAAAGACAGGCATGAAGCCAGCGGGTTTTCAAGACGACCAGACCCAGATTCTGATGAAGATGAAGACTATGAGCGAGAGCGCAGGAAAAGAAGTAAGGCATAAGCAGAGATAAGCACACTCTGGGCCCAGCATGACCGCAGGCCCTGCTTCTCCTTGCGTTTGAGGCGTGGTTCAGTTCACTTTAGTTTGGGTAACTTGGGGCATTCCATAGCAGCTTCGCTTTATACCGTCTTCATATGTGCTCCACTCTGAACTTCAAAACACTTTGAAACTTTGCTGTATATTTTGAAAATAGCATTGGTTTTTATTTCTGCACTTAAACCCTTCTTTGAGGAATAGTCATCTCTTGCTTCTGAAGCCCAGTGCATTTCCTGTCAGCACTGAGTAGAGAGGGACGGTGCCATATTCAGAGAACATTTGTCACTGACAACTGGATTTGAGAGTCCGTCATCATGCTTCTTTGCATGTTCACCTGCTTCCTGAGAGAGCGGGAGATCAAAAACCTGCCCTGGGGATTTTGAAATATCCCTTCTATCGACAATTTTCGAGTAGAGGTTTAGTTGTGTATGAAGTAAGTTCTTAGCAATTGGAAGCAATAGGTAATGGCACTTGAAAGAGTAGAATAACCTTTTGGCTTCTAGTGTGTGCTTGCTTGCCCGGACTATTTAGTTAGTTGGCTGCCTGATTTGGCATAATCCTCTACTTGTCCACTACCCAGCAGGCACTGCTTTAAGTATCTCAGACCTTCACAGGTCCTAGCAGGTTCTGTTAACCTCCAGTGTGAGTCATGAGCTGAGTGCATTCTGGATATTATAGGCCCACTTTTGGTCTTATCCTTGATTTTATTTCCTGAAACCCTCATTGTAATTTGTTGTCTTGAACATTAAACCTAAGGATTATGGGTCTTGATAGTTGGTAATTCTATATATGGAGTTCTGTTTTATGGCAGGAATGGTTTCCCCAGCTATATGCTGAAGCTTGTTGTAGGGTATAATTTAAATTTAAAAATATCTGCTAAGTGGAAAAGAACCAATTTCCTATTTAAATATCTTAGTGCTTAGATGGGTGTGTCAGTTACATGTATTTATATTGTTTTGTTGGTTTGGGTTTTGTAGTTTGGTGGTAGAGTTGATAATGATACTGTTTAACACAGCCCTGAACAAAACCCTGAATCTGTAGCCCAGTCATACCTTAAGCTTACTACCATCCTCCTGCCTCAGCTTCTTGAATGCTAATATTACAGTTGTGCACCACCACAGTTCCAATGCTTTTCTTCTTAGAATAATGGTACTGTTTATTGAATGTGCCATGTCTGGCAGTGTTGCACCCTTGATATCATCAACCGTTATTTAGTTTTTATTAACCTGTTTTGTAAGTCTCATCTCTCCAGTCCATAAAGTGACTGCTCTCTTTTGTAATGTGTACTTTCTGTATATTAAAAAATTTCCCCTTTAGATAATAACAGGAAGTATGCAACTTGCAATGAAAAGCTTTGCATTTAAACTTGTAACTGACAGAGAAATCACAGCATTCTATCTGGGATGTGCACAGTAGTTCCACCTTCCCTCAACGGCTATAAAACTTTTCAAAGTTTCAGTTGCTCATAGTTCACTGAAGTCTGAGAATATGGACAAGTCCAATAGACTAATCTGAGAGAACCCACATTCACAGAATTTTTATTGGTATATTGTTATAGTTAATGATTCTTGTCATTCTCTTATATGTTTAATTTATAGTTAGACTTTTAAACAGCAGGCACAGTGGTACATGCCTGCCTCCCAGCACTTTGTGAGTGGAAATGGCAGTACAAGTTCAAGGCTAGTCTGCACAAACAAAACAAAAAAAGATGTTTAGAACGTCTTTTGAAAGTATTACTTAAGAAATGTAAGGTTTTATTTAGGTTCATATTTGTTAATTTATGTCACCCAGTCTGCTAATCCTAGTGTATCTCCACTGGCTGTGGAACATTTTGGGCTGGCACAGTATGGTTTTGTTACCAATTTCAGTTGACCTTTTGTTATTTTTATTTCTCTGGTGACTCTACAATTCATTGTGGGAGGCTTGAGAAGCCTCTCTCCTTCTGTGGGCTGGAAGTCAGTCCTCCCCACCCTCCTGGAGGGCCAATGCTAGAGGTATGGCCAGGGCGCCGTCTTCAGGTTCATATAATGAAGAATTCCTTACAGTCAGTATTCACAATGGCCCAGTTGTCGGTTTGTGTCCACAATTCTCTGTGTAGCAGGCATGAGCAGGAATGGTGATGCTGCCTAACAGATTCCTCAAGAGCTGGGACTCCCACTCCCAAGAGATGTCAGGAGCATGCTTAGTGGGGAAGTGGCGTATACATCACAGGGAGCTGGATTTATTCAGTTTCTTTGGATTCGTTCTCTGATTGTTTTCCCGATTGGAAACAGGAAGCTATAGCACTTTTAAAGGTTTATGACCACAGAATCAGCCATAAGTGTAAGTGGGTCTGCTAACTCTGTGGGATTTTGCTTTTTTCTTAAAATACACTTGATAACTACATTCTGTGTTCCTTATGTGGCTTTAAAAATTAATTTTGTTCGGGTATTGTCTACATTTTAAAATACATGTTTAATTTCATACATGAATACAATGTATTCTAATTATATTCACTTCTCACTTCTCCCAGCTTAACCTCTGCTCCCCTGCCCTCTTTAACTTTGGCATGTCCTTTAAAAAGAAATAGCCCATCGAGTCCAGTATAATATGCTGCCCACACACTCTTGGGTGTGAGGCCATCCAGTGGTGTGTGGGTGGCCTGCCAGGAGTCACACTCTTAAAACACTCCCCAGAAACTGTCAGTTGTTAATAGCTACTGAGTTAGGGCTTGGAGCTCCTGAGCCCCTATCTTTTTTACATTTTTATCAGCTTTAGACCTGTGATTGTGTGTTGCCTTGAGAGAGAGAAGGGTGGTGACAGAACTGATGGGCATGTCCTGAGCAGTGGT
The DNA here is from genome assembly GCA_033318265.1 of Phyllotis vaccarum. Taxonomy (NCBI): domain Eukaryota; kingdom Metazoa; phylum Chordata; class Mammalia; order Rodentia; family Cricetidae; genus Phyllotis; species Phyllotis vaccarum. The sequence continues at coordinate 10,648,362 of JARWLC010000011.1, read as the reverse complement.
TGTGTGTTGTCCTTTAATTACAGTCCTTGTGTTTTCACAGGTATGGGAGGAGCCGCCATTGCCCCACCTACTTCTCTTGTAGAGAAAGACAAGGAGTGTATGTACATTTCTTCTATTATCTTATTCTCGTACAGATGGATATCCTACGCACATGGGATATCCTTGAGTTTAAAGCAAAACAACCTTGTTCTCACCCGTGCGGTCACAGTGGCCCTTGCTGCATGCTACCCTGGGGTGCTTTGCTTTGTTTTGTTTTGCAGCAGGGTCTCAGCTGTATAGTTCGGGGACCTATGTTGGCCTACTGAGTGCTGGGATTAAGGGCATGTACTACCACACCTTGCCTTACACTTGGAGTTTTTTAATGCCAGGATCGAGGGCCGATTTATTGTTGTTTTCAACAAGATTTCATGTTTTTATGAGATTCATTGGAAAATAAAAGCAATAGATTCTCATGCCTATTACCCAGCATGGAGGACAAAGGCAGGAAGTGCTCATTCAAGGCCAGGCTGGCTTGTGCTGTAGAGCAAGGCCTGTCTCAGAAATCACAAATGGGCAGTGAATGGTTTAGAGCCGGCTGTATTTTGTGACCTTCCACTAGAAGTAGTGCCTTTCTTAGTTTAACAGTTTCCTATTAATTTTTGTTACTGAGCAGTATTTGTCTACATAAGCATGTTACTAAAACATGTTCCCTACTGCTGATTCTCCCCTGGAGCTCTTCTATAATCCGGAGCCTGTGATTGGGCTTTGCCCCATGCTTTGTGCTTGACCCATCCCTAACCTATCATTAAAAATAAAGGGGTAGGTCTGGAGAGAGAGCTTAGTGGTTAAAGGCACTGGCTGCTCTTCCAGGGGACCCAACTTTGATTCCCAGCATTTACTTAGTGGCTAATAACCTTCTATAACTCCAGTTCCAGGGAATCTGACACCTTTTCTGTACTTAATGGTCATCAGATGTGTAGACACATGGTAAGTAGGGATAAATGAAGGCAAAATACTCACACATGAAATAAAAAGTAAATGAAACAAATAAGCCACCAATAATCCTTTAAAAATATTTATTATTATTCTAATTTTATGTATATGAGTGTTTGCCTACATTATATCTTATACTGTGGAGATTACAAGAGAGCATTATATCCCCTGGAACTGGAGCCACAACATGAATGCTTGAAACAACCTGGGCCCTCTCTAGAGCAGTCAGTACTCTTGACCACTGATCCATCATTCCAGTCCTAGTTTCTTTAATATATATTATGCCGTTTATTATATTTTAAAAGAAGATAATTTAAGAATATCATTAAACATACATTGTTCAAACAAACCAGACACCTGACAAACAAACCAGTTTCTGAGAGGAGGACCTGGCCCGTGCATCTGATGTCTTTAAAGCTTCCTGTTGCTGCTAATATGCAGCTGGGCTAAAAAGCAACTATATGATCCTGACCTCAAAGATATGTTCTTATGGTCTGTGCATCTAGCTGAGTTAGAGTCTAGGACAGGTGCTCAGATGCTGCAGGACTCAGATGAGAGTTACGTCCATCTCCTTTGAGCATACAGAGATCTTGGAGTCAAGCAAGAGTTGTTATCATCTAAGTGAGTGCTTTAATGGGTGAGGCATTTCAGTAAGATGTGAAAAAGGATGCTTGGGAGGATGTAAACAGTAGAACTAAGAGCTCTCTTCCACATCTGTTTTTTAAAAAGCTACATAGACGTTAACCAAAAACATTAGAGGGACAGAAGGTAGCAAAGCACATGTGTGTCATTAATAGTCTACTGTTCTGAATGCTGATTATATAATTTTTATTATTTAGTTGTTAAGAAAAAATTTACCAGGAATGGAGAGGTGGATGGCTTATGAGTTGAGTCTCAACACCGGGCCATGGTGGTGCATGCCTTTAATCCCAGTGCTTAGGAGGCAGAGGCAGTAGATCTCTGTGTGTTGAGGCTAACTTGGTCTACAAAATGAGTTTCAGTACAGCCTGTTACACAGAGAAACCTTGTCTCAAAAAAATAAAACTAAACTGAAAAAAAATCTTCAGAGCAGTTCATGCTGGCTGTGAAGACTGCTAAAATAGGGGCAGTGTTCTTTTAGGAAAGAAAGCTTTAACAAAAATGTAGATTAGATCAGTTCAAGGTGGACAGTTGAAACTAGTAAAGCTGTGGGTGGCTTTTGTTTGTGGCTCTGTGGTAAGCATGCTTTTCTTTTTTCCAACAGTACCCCGAGATTTTCCTTATGAAGAGGACTCAAGACCTCGATCACAGTCTTCCAAAGCTGCTATTCCTCCCCCCGTGTATGAGGAGCCTGATAGACCAAGATCTCCAACTGGCCCCAGCAACTCCTTTCTTGCTAACATGGGGTAAGTAATACTCTAAGTGTTCTAGCTAGCTAAGTAAAATATCAAAGTGGCCTGAGACTCACAAGGTATGGGTATGGGTGTGACATGGTCCTTTGAAAGTGGAGACTGGAGGATTATGAGATTCAGGCTAGCCTGGGCTACATAGAATGAAAAATAGAATGAAGTGTTTGCCACTCTGTTCATGGGTGGAACTCATTTGAAAATGAGACACTGGGGTTTCTAGAAAATTATTTGTGTTTGGTTACATTTTGCTCTGTAAAGGATTAGTGCTCAAACCCACTGCGGGCTTGTATAAAGCAGCCTTCTAGTACAAGTCATAGCTGATTTAGACACGTTATTCCTATGCACAGAAGACTTTTCTGATAGTTACATTGTTTTTCATAACATTCAACTAGAATAGCTCATGGAAATTAAAGATGAACTGTGTTATCTCCAAAGGGTGAGGGACACTGGGTAGTTCTCAATAAGTGGGTCGTTTGCCTTAGATTGTGATTTTATACCTTTGGTTTAAGAAACTATTTAGGCTGGGGGTGGAGCTCAGTGTGGAAGGCTTGCCTGCTGTGTGCTAGCCCTGAACTTTGACGCTAACTCCCCCTAAAAACTAAAAACACCTCTTGTCATTCTAACTATATAGACATGTTTGTGAAGGTGTGAAAAAAATGAATTTTAAGATTAACATTTGAGTAAGGCTGGTGGATTTTACTCATTGGTTCTAGAGTCATATTTCCTTATATAGGCCCAGTTTGGCCTCAAACTCATATTCTCCTGCTAGGAGTGCTGATGTTAGGATTGCAGGTGTATGCCCCTGTATTTTATCTTAGCTCCAATGCTGGAAGGGATACCAAGGGGCATTGCCCTAATTTGTGTGCAGCAGAAATACTACTAGTGAGACAGCAGGTGTGGTAGTCCCACTGAGTGGCCACCATGTGTGGAACTGGGTTCTGAGAGCCCTCAGGAGCTATAATGAAAGGCTAGAGTAGATGGCTGGATTCGTGCAGTGGGAGGGCCTTTCAAATAATAAAAATTCTTTCTTCAGTCACACTGGTCTTGACTGCAGATAACCACACATTACAGGTAGCAGTTGGATGTTAGTGCAGTTCCCGGATGGCTGCCTTACTGGACAGGTCTCATCTCACTGGCCAGCCCTACACTGGAAGCAAAGTGCTTCTGGTTTTTGCCCTTTCTACTCACCATAAAAATTAGCATTTTGTTGGATTTTCATCTAAATAAGAATTGGATTTTTAGCTTAAAAAGGGTCCAACATGGTATAGTTTAGCCTTTGTGTAGTTTGCTTTGCTCTGGAATAACTTGTTTAAAAGAAAATCTGAAAGGGAGTTAGAGAACCAGCAAGGGCAGCTCTGGTGGAACCTGGGCTTTGTGATCCAAAGCCAAGCAAATGGTGTCACTGGCAGCACCCTCGAGACACTTGGACACCAGGAGAAAATTGTGCCCCCTTACAGAATGCAGCAGACTGAGAATCCAATTCCTTTTGTGCCCTTAACACCTGGGGGAAAAGAAGTGTTTCAAATGCTTTCTTGCTTTGTGGCATTTGACCTTAAACTAGCTATCTCATCTTGTACTTCTTGTCTGTTTAGTGGATGCTTTCTAAGGTTCGTTCATTGTAGTTTCTGCTATGCCATGTGAAGACTGTCAGTCATTAAAGAAGCTATAACTCGGGTTATGTTGAGTGGCATTTGTCAGCTTTTTATATTTCTTCTATCCTGGGCATCCCCATAGCTTCCAGAAGCCACTAGTAAACTAATTTTGTCTCTTGAAGCCCTTATTGCCCACTGTTCCTGGCCAGCACATTGCTACCATAGATCCAGTGTGTTCTGCTGTCAGTGGTATCAGTTATAAGGATCCTTGTCCTTTCCTCCTAGCGGCACAGTGGCTCATAAGATTATGCAGAAGTATGGCTTCCGGGAAGGCCAGGGGCTGGGGAAACATGAGCAAGGGCTGAGTACTGCATTGTCGGTGGAGAAGACCAGCAAGCGGGGTGGCAAGATCATTGTGGGTGACGCCACGGAGAAGGGCGAGTCTCAGGGTAAGTCACAGAGCATTGTGGGTCCTTCCACCCTTTTGGTGCACAGTGATTTCTAGTTAGGACACATGTTTCATTTCTGGCTTGGGAAACCAGGAAGACTTGAGGCTCATCCTTATTTTCTTCACAACCAAGCCAGAGATAAAATATGCTCTGGGAGCAGTTTCCCAGCTGCTTTGATTAGGCAAATAATATTCATAGTTTGATAATAAGTATTCAGTGACTGCTTTATTCACTTCTTCAGTGGCGCTTCTCAAGTTTTTTTGCCCTGCTAGTATAGATACGGCTTTTGGTTCACTTACTGTATTGCTTTGTAATACCTAATTACTATTTTATTTTCATTTAGTTTTTTTTATATAATTTGTTCTGTGTGTATAGGAATGAGACATGGCTTAGCATTTTAATTAGAAAAAAAAAGGATTTAATTACAAGTCAGCTTTTTTGAATTTCCATCCCTAAAATACAGTAGCAGCAGATGACACACATGCAGATGACACAATGCAGTAGATACACACATGGCAACAGATGACATGCTGTTGCCTGCATGCTGATTGCTGGTTGCAGAAACAACAGGTATCTCAGTTTACATTAGTATCTAAAGTCAGTTAGCTAATGGCTAGATAATGAAGTGTTTGGGCCAGCAGCCTTAAACTGTTAATCCAAGACAAGAGTCATCAGTAGTGGTATAATCTGTATGCTCTGCCCGTCCTTCAGGAAATGAAATGAGCAAACGATGGTGGGTAATGGTAGAAGCTAGGAACTTTCAGAACATAGTGTAAATGCACATATCAAAGAAAAACATGTTTTTATTTCAGGGACTGGTTGCATACATGCTTTTGTAGGTGACTTGAAGGCACAAATAATGAAATTGCTGTTCTAATTGAATTAGTCACTGCAATGGGACTCAGTTCCTTAACACTTCTATTTTAGTTTTTATTTGCTGGTGCTGTGGTAAAATACACTGACAAGGACATTTATGGAGGGTTTATTTGGCTCACTTCTAGGTTACAGTCTATTGGTGAGGGGTGACAGCAGGAACTTGAAGCAGCTAGTCACCCAACATGTAGTTGGGAGAGGAGAGCAAAGAATTAATGCACACAATCTAGCTGTAGTTGACTTTCCCCAGCCTAGTATAGTCTAAGCCCTCAAACCCCAGAGGCCTTCCCATATCAATTCATGTAATTAAAATAATATCTCACAGATATTCTCAGAGGCCCTTCTAGGTGGGTCTAGGTGGTGTTGCTAACCATTTAGTCTGATAATATGTTTTGATACAGATGCATCTAAGAAGTCGGATTCAAATCCACTAACTGAAATACTTAAGTGCCCTACTAAAGTGGTCCTGCTGAGGGTAAGAAATAAAAGAAACCTGTCCCCCTTGATTCTGTGTTACCTCAGTCTACCTGTCTTTATGGTCTATCACAAAGTCCCTAATAGTTAAGAGTACTGAGAGTATGGGTAAGAGCAGCGGCTCAGTTTTAAGAGCATGGGGTGCTCTTCCAAAGGACCCAGGTTCAATTCCCAGCACCCACATGATTCACAACCATCTATATGGGATTGTCCGGTTTCAGGGGATCCACCCCTTTCTGGCCTTTGAGGACACCAGGTACTCACATGGTACAGAGACATATGTTTAAGCAAAATGCCCATCCATATAAAAATCAATAAACTTTTGAAAAGAGTACTGAAAATTATACTTTTGCAAATAATGCAGATAATGGGTAGTGCCTTAGTGGCTTAGGGTATCTTCTTAGTAAAGTGTGACATTAAAATTAGTTGAAAGCATTGGAAATTTCTGGAACATTCTTCTAGATGCTGTTTGGTGCACATAGTCTTGTAGCACTTTTCAGAGCTTCATGAATATTTACAGAAGTGCCAGGTTTGAGTACTTTCGGAGCAGTTTTCTTTGTGTTTGGGAGATTAGAACATGCCCCACATCTGAGATGTGACTTAGTGTTGAGTACTTCCTAGCATGTGCAAATTTCTAGTACTGGGCTTGAAGGAAGAGAACATTTGAAAGAAAATGTTATTTATAATATCCTTACACGCTTGTAAATTATGCTTGGTACTTAATTGTCTGTTTCTGTATAGAACATGGTTGGTGCTGGAGAGGTTGATGAAGACTTGGAAGTTGAAACCAAGGAAGAATGTGAAAAATATGGCAAAGTTGGGAAATGTGTGATATTTGAGGTAGGAAGCTTTTCTTTTGATAATAACTTGTAATTGGCAGATTATAAATCCCCTTCCACAAGTAGCATTGACATTGATCCATTGTCTTAATACAGAAGCCAATGCGTATTAGTTACATGTCTCGTATAGGTTATTTCATGGTTGGTTGTTTTTAAGACAAGTTCTTGCTTTGCAGACAAGGCTGGCCTTGAGCTCCTCATAAAGATCTATCTGCTTCTGCCTCTCAAATGACAGGATTCGAGGCATGCACCACTACTTCCAGCTATGTGTTAATTTTAATTGTAAAAACATTCTGTTGTTTCCTGATTTTATTTGGTAGTATAATGCAAACATTTTATTACGTCATTTTGTAAGTATTTAGGGTCTCTCATGGAGCCTGATCTATATTGAGAACAGGTAAAATACCAGAAATGTGTTGTTTTCAGGAATATGTTCAGTTGAAGAGACATAGCACATAACAAATATCCAGGAAATATAAAATAAAGTGGAGAAGGCTCTTGAACAGTATCATATGTGAGCTAAGCTTTAATAGGATATATGGGGAGTGGTGGAGGAGGGTGTTTGGGTTAAGGCAACAGGAGAGTGAGGACTCCTTGGGGAATTAGTTGGGGTGGAATGGAGCCATATTATGGAAAACTTGGTATCTAAACAAAGTTAGTCAGAGTGCAGACAGACCTAGTGAAGGCAACTGGAGTGGGGCTGTGTAGCTGAAGTGTTTGCTTTCACTGCTGCTGCTTCATGCTGTTGTTTTCTGATGGTCTTAATTGCATGCTAGCTATCATGGGCAGCTTCCCTCCAGGAAGTCAAAAGACTCTATCAATTAGCTTTAGATGTGTGTTCTCAGCCCCTAACATGGTACCCTCAAAAAGCATTAGTATATTTTTTATATGAGCAATTTATATTTCTTTCTTTGATGGTTGACCACTTGTGTCAAGTGTGTGTGTGTGTGTGTGTGTGTGTGTACAAATGATCATAATTAGAGTATGTGCACTTTACTCTTATGGTCCTTTACATTCTAGATTCCTGGTGCCCCTGATGATGAAGCAGTACGGATATTTTTAGAATTTGAGAGAGTTGAATCAGCAATTAAAGGTACACTATTTATTAAAGAGTTTAAAAAATATTAAAGTTACTGTTTTGATGTCTTCCAGGATATCTGTATTGACTGATTGTCTTTTGTTTGCTTTTTAGCTGTTGTTGATCTGAATGGGAGGTATTTTGGTGGACGGGTGGTTAAAGCATGCTTCTACAATTTGGATAAATTCAGGGTCTTGGATCTGGCGGAACAAGTTTGATTGTAACCTAAAGTCACCTTCATGATTCTTACTCGAGCTGCAGACTGAGCAATGACACAGGCGTCAGCCTCCGTGGCTGTTGGACACTGAAACTCTTGGATGGACTTCTGAGATATATGTTGATGGATTCCTTTTTTATTTTGTGGTTTTTTTAATATAGTATAAAAATCCTTCAAAAAAAAAAGAACCTGTGTGCCTCTTGGTTGTTTTCTTGCTACTGCTTCTGTGTCAGTTTTCTTTTTTTCTTTTTTCTTTTCTTTTCTTTTTTCTGCTAGGATTTCATGCCATGCAGCATGTCTGGCACTTATCTAGAAAGGCTTAGAATGGAGTTTGTATGAGGTCACTTTCCCCTCCTTTCTCCCTTAATAAAGCCTTCAAGATACGGAGCTGTAGCTTTATACACTGTACAATAAAATCACAACTTGGCAGTCTGCTGGAGGTGAAAATGCTTGCTTCTCTCATAGTGGAAGTTCAGTGGCTATTTGGGAAAAGCCCTTAACCTGAATTAAGATGGCGGAGTCAGAGCTCATGTGACCTGCCTGCTGGGCTGAGCGATTTGCTGCTTTACTGTAGGGTTTGTGATGGGTTTATGGAGTGAGTATATGGGTACAGAAATCATTTTAGGGTGGATTAGAAATGTCAGGTCCATTCAAAACCTGGAACTGCATGAGTGTATGCCCAGTTACATTTTGAGAGTGGTTGCTCTTTGGAATTGTGTATATACTGGCAAAATCTGAAACTGTTAGTTCTGGTATGTGTAGTCTTAAAATTCACAGAATTCAGCCACGTTAGCTATTTCAAACTATATTGCCAACTAATGTAATTGTGGGAAATTATACTCTTCAAGCACAATGGTACAAGTTGCTTAAAAAACATTATCTGAGACTAGGGAAGAAGAAAAGCAATGTTTGGTACTGAGTTTATTAAAACTAGGGCACAAAGTACTTCAGGAAAGTGCATATTCCTGTGCTTTTAAAGAGTGATACTTCAAGGACATGAGCTTGTGTTCTGTCTTCTGGTTATGATGGGGGCGGGGAAGGAGGACCTCAATTTCTTTATACCTATGGGCTTGGTTTGGAGACATAAGGATCTTAAAATATTTTCTTGTGTTTTTCCTGTATTTTATGTTTTAGAGTATTTGATGCTACGATTAAATTAAGGTCAGGGGAGATAGGTTAGTTAGTAAAGTGCTTGCTGAGTTCAATTTGTAAAACACACATGCATTTATATGTGTTCCAATCCCAGCCTGGGGATGTGGAGACAGGAGGTTCTGTTGGGCTCACTGGCCAGCCAGTATGCTCCAGGTTCCTTGAGAGACCCTGGTCTCAAACATATGATGGAGAGCAGAGGAAGACAGTCAATCTCTGGCTTCTACATGTACATGCACATTAGTGCACACAAGTGAATGCAAGAATCTATACAAACAAAATCATAGTACATATTATGTAAGTTTAGATTAAATAATAAAGGTGGAAAAAATCTGTATTGGCATTTTTTGTTTTTAAGACATTAGGTCAAAAAGCAGCTGTGAAGTTTATGCCAGCTTTACCTATGGAATTAGGCATATGAAGATGTATGTAAATAGCCCTTCCAGCTTCAAGTACCCAACTGTTGAATGATGGCTAGTTCTATGTCATCTCTAATGCATGGAAGACACAAGCTCCAGTTTCGACTACTTTCCTTGTTATGCCTTATAATATTGGGTCTGGTATTAAATGGCTTTCTCTGGCATTCTCATCAGCAGCAACTAGAGGATGCAAGAAGTTCTTTCTTACTAGTACTGATATGACCTTTCCCCCAGTCTCTCTAATTGTATGTATCATCTCGAATTGCATTACTAAGAACATTTCTTTTTGTGGGCATTTTTCTTGGACTGGTTGATTGGCTTTGCTGTTTTTAAGACAATGTTCCTAGGTACATGAGTCCTGGCTAGTCTTGAACTCACTTTGTGTTGGAAAATGACCTTGAGCTTCTAGCTTTTCAGCTCCTGCGTACCAGGATTGCAGTGAGGTACCAATCACAGTACCAGCAAAGGGTACTGTGATGAATTTCTGGTAGTGGAGTGATTTGGAAATTACTAGTCAACAAAACACAGGACACATAACCAGAAAGGTACAATGTGATGCATATTTGTCGTTTTTTTAGTTACGGGGCAAAGGGCAGGGGACATTCTCCTGCTCGAGAGTGAAGTGAGGACAGTCAGGAACTGTTTATGTAGCAGGGCCTTTTCTGTCCCACAATCCCTCAGGTTTACTTCTAGCTAGCTCTTACAACTTAAGCCATTTCTATTAATCTATGTATTGCCATCTGGCCCAGGGCTTACTGCTTCTTTCACATCTTGCTTCTTGGACAGCTCGAAGCATCTGCCCCGACTATGCCCTTTCTCCCTGTATTCCATTTGGCTTTGACCCTCCCCCCTGTCTGGCTAAATGCTGCCTTGCCATAGGCCAAAGTAGCTTCTTTATTAGCCATTGGAAATAAAACATTCACAGCATCCAGATGTCCCACGGCAGTTTCACCCTTCTACTTTGTGGGTAATGAGAATCTAGAGCTCACAATTAAGCACCCTTCCATCTTAATGGCCCTGGCATTTGTTATTCTGTATCTCCTATCTGTAATCTTTTGAAAATCCTGAGCTTGGAGAATTTTCTTTCTAAGAGAGACACTGGCTTTCTGGCTTACCTGCACATTATATCAGGAGAATTTGCAACCTTCCCATTAGCTTAGAGCTTCAGCTGGGAAAAGCTCTAAAGTGCTGGTTCTCAACCTGTGGGTCTCATCCCTTTTGTAGAATTGCATAACAGGTATTTTACATTACAGTTCATAACTAGCAAAATTACAGTCGTGAAGTAGCGACAATATTTATGGTTGGGGTCACCACAGTGGAAGGACCTATTAAAGGATCACAGCATTAGGAAGGTTGGGAACCACTGCTCTGAGGCATCTATACTTGCCTTGACTTGTAAGAAATAATTGACAGCAAGAATTCCAAATGATAAATCCTGAAAGATGCAGGTGAAATTAGCAAGGACTCACCTTCCCAAGCCTGAAAATCTGGTGACCCCAGTTACTTGGTAAAACTGTAGCCAAACTTACTTTACTCTGAGAATAGTGTTGTTGGAGAAATGAGAATTAGAGTGGGTATGTGTTGAATTCAGACTACAGAGCTGTAGGCTGGTCACTGACTAGTTGCCTTGCCTAAAAATGGAAATGATAGTTATGTCTGCTTAAAATTATTAGGAAGATTCAGTAAGTGATGTATTATCATAATCTGTTGGAACAGTTTGTAAAGTCTTGTTTTTCCTCGTGGTTCTGGAGGTAGATGTATAAGGTCAAAGTGCCAGCTTAGGATCTGATGTGGCCCTTGTTAATGAGTGGCTGTCTTTCCACATTTGTATGCCATTCTCCATTCCATTCTGGGATTTCCCCAGCCTTCATTTACTCACAATGAAGTGCATTGAATGGACTGTGAAGTTTTAATGGGTCCTGACAAATGTTTAATACCGTGTATTCATCATAATATACAAAATCACTTGATTGCCCTAAAAAAACCTCCGCCCCACCTGCTTTTATCAAACCTAACCCTACCTCCTTCCGGGTAATGATTGATGTATTTACCATTAATAGTTTTGCATTTTCCAGGGTGTCATAATTGGAATCATTTAGCATGTGCCTTTTTTCATACTAGCTTCTTTTACTTAGCATTGTAAGAGCTTGGCATATATCAGTAATCTTATCACTGCATTTGGGAACAGCCTGGACCATGTAGTGAGAGTCTGTTTTTAAAGATTCATCCATATCTTTCTGTGGCTTGATAACTTGTTTCTTTTTTGTTTTGTTGTTTGTTTGTGACGGTGTTTAATATAGCCCAGCTGGTCTTGAACTCTCCAATCTATTTCTGTGTGGAGTGCTGGGCCAATAGTTGTCACCAAGCCCTGAACTAGTTTAGCACGAACAGTTCTCACTCCACTTGGCTCATTTCTGTTCTGTTACCTTTGGTGTGGCAAGGAAAACCACTGGCTATTTTTGGTCATCTTTTCATCAGCAGGGTTATTATTCCTTCCATTCTTGCAACTTATACCTTGTGAGACACTCTCAGTTTTGACAACACAAGCCTTATTAGGAAGCCCCCCACCCTATACTTCTCCCATGAGAACCACTTTTTAATGTTTTGCTGGGTTGCTTCAGACATCTGCCTCTTTCAGAGATGATGTCTAAGGTCAGTCTGTACTCAGTCCTTCATTTCTATTCATGCTTCAACACAAAGTCAATCCAGAAATAGACATTGATTCAAAAAATAGGAAAAGTAATCCCCAGCATCATGACTAAATTTGTTCAGATGATCTATGAGAGCTGATCTTTTGGTTTGAATGAATTTGTTGAATATGCAACAAGCCTTTCCTTCCAACATTTGGGAGGCAAAGGTAGGCAGAGCTGTGACTTTGAGGCCAGCATGGTCTACAGAGTGAGTTCCAGGTCAGCCAGAGCTACACAGAGAAACCCCATCTCAAAATAATAATAATAAAAGAAATGGCAAGTATCACATAGTAGACAGACAGCAAAACATCACATTAGGGGGATGGAGAGATGGCTCAGTGGCTGTGGATACTGATTGCTCTTCCAGAGGACTGGAGTTCAGTTCTCAGCATTCCTATGGCAGTTCACAGCTGTCTGTAACTCTAAGATCTGATACCCTCACATAGACGTGTGTATGCAGGCAAAACACCAAAGCACATTAAAAAATATTAAATTATTAAATCATCAAATTGTGCACACAGAACACCCAGCAGAAAATCCCAATAGAGCTGTGGGCAGAGAAAGGCAGGCGACTTCAGACTCCATTGATAAAGACATAATGGCCCACAAGAGAGACAATGGGATTTCCAAAATGTCTTGTGAAAGTGAAAGGCAACAGATTGTCTTCCCTGAGATACTGCCATCTAGGATATCAAGGACATAAGTTGTGTTTACTTGGGAACAAAATGATATCTAAACAAGCTCATAGCGCTCCTTTCCTGAGCTACTTGATGCTCTGTAAATTTATCTTACTGGGAAAAATGCTTTACTATTCCCAAGAATGTAGTGTTAAGACCTCGCTGGCTGCTACTTAGGCCATATCTGCAGCAGCCTTTCCCCTTTCACGGATGCCCACAGGAACTCTCAAAATACCAAGAAATAAAAAAAGACAAATAAAAAGGTAAAATTGAATAAAGGAGTTTAGACTGGAAATTGAGTACAATGTTCTACAACCCTGTCCCTATTTACCTCTTGCTGTAGAACATCTTTCCCAGTATTGGAAATAACAAAACAAAATCCCCAAAACATAACACCCCTAGGGCTAGAGAGGTGGCTCAGCTTGTTAGGAGACCAGACTGGCTCCTCTAGTGGAGACAGGTTCAAGTCCTAACACTCACATGGTGGCTCATAACTTTTTACAGCTCCAGTTCCAGAGGTTCCAAGATCCTCTGCTGGCCTCCTTGGTAAAAGACATGCATCCATCTATGTCGTGGGATATTGCTTTTGTATACTATAAATATTTGTCACTGTAAATACTGATTTAATAAAATGATAATTGGTCAAGTAGCTAGGCAGGAAGTAGAGGTCAGGCAACCAGAATTAGAGAATTCTGGGAAGCGGAAGAGCAGAGGAGATGACAGCGAGACGCAGAGGAAGTGGGATGAGAACGCTGCTCTGAGAAAAGGTGCTAAGCCATGTGGTAGTCATGGGTTAGTTTAAGAGTCAGAGTGTTATATTATGTCTTTGGCCTAGCCTGAGGTTCTGACCCGCTGCCCCACAGAAACACATAGATGTATTAATTTTATGCTGATCAGCCTATGGCTCTGGCATATTGCTAGCTAGATCTTGCTTTTAAACTAACCCATGACTCTTATCCTGTTCAGCCATATGGCTCAGTACCTTCTCTCAGAGCAGCATAGTTGTCTGCTCTGCTGGCTTCTCTGGCGTCTCTGTGGCATCTCTGCCCTGTTCTTCCTGTTCCCAGAGTTTTCTTAGTCTGGTAGCCCTGCCCACACTTCCTGTCTGCTTTTGCTAATCAGCATTTTTATTAAATAAGTAGGTAGGACAATTATTTACAATAACAACATAGTCCCACTACGTAAGAGTTAGCAAGTAATATGCTTGAGCCATAGGCTAAAGAGCCTTTGTGTGATTATTTGAGACTAAATGGCTTCAGGACTGTTTGGGTGGGACACAAATATATTACTACACATATACAAAAAAAAAAAAGTATCAGCACATTATCCCACTCAGTTCAAACCCCTGCCTCTCTGGAGGCTGTGCCAGCTTCTGTAGATCCTCATGATCCTGCCAGTCACAGCTGAAAGGCTGTCTGCCACTTACCTGTACTAACTGGCTCTGTAGTAGGACATTTCAAGTGGCTTTTCTCACCTCTTGCAAGTCTTCATTGCAGACTGCAAACCAAGAGCAAATACTTAATAAACCACCCAACAAGCTTAGTGGTGTATAGCTGGAGGCTAATGCAGGATTGCTGTTGAAGGCCAGCCTGGGCTATATAGCAAGACCTTATCTCAAAAATAAATAAATAATGAAAATGTATGTACATTTTCCCTATTTTTGTAGAAAAAATTATGCCTTTGGTGTCTGGGTCTTTTAGCATGTGATAATGTAAGTTATTATTTACCATTATGTGCCCAGGATCCTCAATTTTCCAGTTGACTACCTCCACTCTGCCTTCTCCACATAGTCAACTCCACATTTTAGGGTCTGTTCTCTGAAGCCACTCATTTGCTTTGGGTGCATGTGTATGTTCACACATGTCATGCTGTGCATATGAGGGTCAAAAGACAACTTGAGTTTATTCCTTTTTTCCACCATGTGTGTCCAGAGGATAGAACTCGGGCAATCAGGCTTGGTAGCAAGCACCTTTACCATGTCACAGGCCTCCACTCATTTTTAGATACTAAATTGTTACCAGCCAAGGATGTAACAACAAACCCCCCAGTTTCTTATTAACAAAACACTTTTTTTTTTTTTTTTTTTTTGTAGAGAAGTTCAAACTGGGCATGGTGGTGCAGACCTATAATCCCAGCTATTTGGGACCCTAAGGTTGAGGATGACAAGTTCAAGGTCAGGCTCAGCAATACCACAGTGAGACCCTATCTGGAGATAAATAAGTCCAAGGCTAGCAGACCAGAGTTGGTGCAGTGCCTCAGTAGTGCTCTAGCCCACCAACAGTGCCAATTTGCTAGCTACTGAGAGTTTTAAGACCACTGCCGTAGGAAGTACAGCTGGCTGGTGATAAGCACAATCAGGAAGATAATCTGTGTGAGAATGAGTCAGGAATCCTGCATCTTGCTTGAGGAACTTGTGGGTACTACATAGCTACTAGTCTTCATGCTCAACTTCATCACATCTCATTGTCTAATCCCTGTCTTAAACTGTGGGTATACACGGTTTTGTGTAATTGAACGTAAGAAGTATAAAAAGTACCAGCAATAAATGCCACTAAGCATGCAACCATCAAATTTTATTTAAAGTCACACTTTGTAGTCAGAAGTTTCTGGCCTGGTCTAGCCTGGAGATCTGGACCCACAGTCTCACCCAGTCCGTTCTGCAGCCATTTAGTCCCAAATAATCACACAAAGGCTTATGTTAATTACAAACTAATTGGCCTATGGCCCAGGCATACTACTTGCTTACTCTTACTCTTAAACTAACCCATGCTTCTATTTATGATTAGCCACATGACTTGGCACCTTTTTGTTCAGTGCAGCAGTCCAATCCCACTTCCTCTGTCTTGCTGGTGTGTCTCTGCCATTCTTCATCTTTGTTAACCAAGGATAATAAAACATGTTCACAGAGTACAGAAGGACATCCCACATCACATTACAATATATCATCACAAAACTTGTAGGGAATCTGAGGAGTTTCTGGCAGGCTTATTGGTGTTAGAGCACACAGCTATGTTTCAGGGCTGATTTTGACCATTACACAATGTGCTCAGTTTATACAGTATATGCCCTTATGCTAAGCAAGACAGCCAATGCTGCCTGCAACACTGAGCTTAGAGTTAAGACTATGTATGCTATGCATTGCAGTATTTACTATACGGGAAAATTCCAGCTCGTAAAGTAACATAATCATTACATTACAGCTGGGTCTTCTGCAGGAGCCGACAATGCTCTTGACCACTGAACCTCCTCTCCTAGCACTCTAACCATTTCTGAAATGGCCCCAAGCATTCTTGTGCCCTTAATTACACACTAATGCAAAGAAGTTTTCTCAACATCTCTAATTATAAAATTGAAATACTAACTCTGAAAAGCATTGAAGATGCTCTACAATCTACAATATCAAATATTCAGATAATAATTAATTTTAGTTGTAAATTAAATTGGAATTATCACACTCGTATTAATATGCAAGCTTTCTCTCACTTTAAATAATTGATGAAGTTATGTATACATAGTGTTTATAAGTGTTTTAGAATAAATCTCATGATTTATTATCAGTAAATGTTTGATCTATATTTATGTTTTATATACCTGTATATCTGGAGTTGTGTTAGGATTTCTCAGATGAAAAGGAGCTGTGAATGGGAAAGTTGAACTGAATTGGTCCTGCCTGCTCCAGTCAATGAGAAAGGCTACTCTCCTAATTTTAGATCAAAATAGGAGAATATTTAGACAGAATTCAGCTCACCTAAAATTTTAGTAATGACTTATTATGCCAGACTTTATTATAGGCCTGAAATTACAGGAGAGAGGTGATTGGGCACTAACTGAAATAGCCCTGTGGCAAGCAAGCATGGTTCAGTGTGAGCCCTCACACACGTGTGCTCTTCAGAAAGTTGCTGTCAACAGTTAACACTTGTAGTGTGTATCCAGGTCCAGCCCACACTGACTAAGCCCTGACCTAGTGCCTTGTGAAGTCAGACAGTCTCAGGATATGAGTGATGGTCAGGAGGCTCTGGAATTAACTGGGGTTTCTCCACTGAGTGACAAGAACCCCCCAAATGGCCTGATCCAGAGTCTTTTGATATATGAGAAACTCAACCCTTGGGACAGTACCGAGTTCTCTTTTGAGAAGTGTCTGCTCTACTGCCCACTGATGGTCGACTACTTGCTTTCTGTTGCTGTTGGGTTTTTGAAATTCCTTTCATATTCAGATACCCACTCCTTGATGAGAGGTCATGTGTACTTCTCACTGTATAGCTTGTCTCTTGGCTGGTGTCTTTTTTTGTGCAATAGTACAGGAAGACTTCATAGGGCTACTTTCATAACATCCCAACAACTTTAAAAAATTATTATTATTATTATTATTGTGTGTGTGTGTGTATTTTTGCCATGATAAGGACCCCAGGGCTTTGGCAAGGACTCTCCCACTGAGTAGTAGCCCCTCACTACATCCTCTACGTTCTTTTTGTTTTGAAATTCTGTGACAGGCATTTGATAAATCACTCGGACAGGCTTTGAACTTCTGATCCTTCTGCAGAGCTCTCAAGTGCCTAGGATTACAAGTCTGCTCCATGAAGCCTAGCCCTGACAAACTTGATTCAGGGGCAGCACTTCATCCTATTTTCCCTGACAACAGAGCTAGCCTCTACTAGATGAACGACTTGACCTGGATATTAAGACAGACCAGGGCATAGCAGAGTCCCACATCTATGTCTGTCTGCTTGCTGTTACCTCAGCATCCTTCTCTGGGGCACTTTGTCCTTTCCTCCAACTGCATGCCAGGGTAAAGTCATCACAGTCTTTTGGGGTTAGTTCCCCTGGGAACCCAGAACCTTCAGTCTTAGCAAATTGAGTCTTAATGACCTATTTACAGCTAAGGAGCCAGGCTGCCTTTTTCCCAGAAATCAGGCTCACCATCTCTGGGGTGGAGTGGCTGCTCCTATCTGCTCTGTGGCCTCTGAGGAGGAAAACAGCTCTGGAGGCTCGTATTTAATACCTCATCACTTCCATAAGGAAAAGGCAGTTCTTTATTGTGAAGTTTTACCTTTCCGGTAGTAAGGACATTTCAGTGACCAAAGGAACTGACAGACAAAAACAAGGCCAACCAGGCATGTAGCTTATGTCTGTCATCCAGGACTCAGCAAGTAGAACTCAGAGGATCAAGAGTTCAAGGCCAAACTGGGTTACACAAGACCATCTCAAAAGAAAATGAGAATTAAACCAGTTGGGGAGAAGACTGTGACCAAGTCCATTCTGGTGATAAGACCAGTATGCCTGTCTCTCAACCTGTGGGTAACAACCTCCTCAGGATCAAATGACCCTTTCACAGGGGTTATTTAAGACCATCAGAAAACACATAAATTTATATTACAATTCATAACAACAGTAGCAAAACTAGTTATGAAGTAGTAATGAAAATAATTATAGGGGGGGGGGGACCACCACAACATAAGGAACTGTATTAAAAAGTAGCAGTATTAGAAATGTTGCTGGGACATCTGTTGTGGTCATTTCTTTCTAAATTTATCAGTGTCTCTTTTCCTGTAAGATGCAAAGAATATTTGTCACTGGACACATGTCATGAGCAGGTTATTTTTAAAATGCCTAAATAGATAATTTTCATTGTAATGGATGCCTTTATGCTCAGGATTAGTTTCACCTAGTTAATATTCACTTTATTCAAATTCAATAGTGATTATTGGTTAAGCCTTTAGATTTGACTTAAACTCTATGTTTGTACCTTGATTAGAAATAACTCAATTAGATGGACAATGGAAAAAGTTTAGGGTTATGGCTATCACTCAGACGTAGTCTATATGTGTGAGGCCACGGGTTCAATCCCCAGGGCATTAAAAACAACTTTAAAAGTCACAGAAACATTGGTGACTGGTCCTATTGAGAAATGTAGTTATTTAGTCCTATGAGGTAAGTGCAAGCCCAGCTTGTGGGAAAATACAGAAGGAAGATCAGGAGTCCAGGGTCATCCTCAGCTACACAGCAGGTTCAGACCAGCCTGGGCTACAGGAGACCCTTTCTCAAAAACAAGAAAAAGGAGGAAAGGAGGGTGGGAAAGAAGGACCCTCAATAGATGCAGGGGGATCAAGAGTTCAAGGTCATCCTCAGCTACGGACAAATTCAGATGAGGGGGAGTCAAAAGTTTCCATTAAAACTTTAATCATACTTTTTTTCTCAAAGCATTCTTAAATATTTATAGGGAATTTTAACTCCTTATTTTTCCATACTGTTGACCTGAACTTTCTAGCTTTATCCAAAGCTTACATCAGTTACCCAGTTATATATTTTAAATTATGGCCATAAGGCCTTCCATTGCATAATCAAGTTCTCTTTTTCTCTCAAATAAGGTCTCACTCTGTAGACCAGGCTGGCCTCTTACAGAGATTCCCTGCCTCTGCTTCCCCACCATCTGTCTACAACTTTTTAAAATGCTAAACACATACAAAGAGATCTAAATTTAGCCCTCAAACATCAAAACTATGAGTTTCCTTCATATTCTTCCATGTTTAAAAAAAAATGTTACAGGTCAAAAGCAGATCCTGACCCAATTAAAAAACGAGTGTGAGATGGTGATGCAGCTCAGCAGGGCATGTTTCTTGCATGTGTTAGACCCTGGGTTCAATCCCTAGTACCATTAAGTGGAGGGGGGGAGCAGGCGTGGTGGCACATGACAGCATTCTGGAGGTACTGGCAAATTATTCTACATGTTGAGAGTTCAAGGCCGTCTGGGGCTACCTGAGATTCTGCTTCAAGACACCAAAAGAGAAAAGAAAGGATCCTATCATGGCAAGAAAGCCATGACACCTCGTCCCAGTCTGAATGGCTGTTATATATGTGTCTGTGAAAACCAGGAGAAAAGGAAACCCTTCTGTGCTGTTGGTGGGAATATGAGTCAGCCATAATGGAAAACAGTGTGGAGGTTCCTTAAAAGCTAAGAATAAAGCTATCATATGACTACATTCCCACTACCACTGTCACTTCTGAGTGACAGTGAAAGCCGTGTATGCACCGTGTGTTGCTTCCTTGTTTCTGCTGTTTTAGATAGGGACTCAGGGACCCAGCCTGGCCTTAGACTCCTTTTGGAACTGAAGATGACTTTGAACTTCTGATCCTCCTGCCTCTACCTCCCAAATGTTGGATTGTACGCAGGTGCTGTGAGTGTTCCATATCTGTGACACCGAGGGTCAAATCCAGGGTTTGGGACATGCTAGGCCAGGACTTTACCAACTAAACTATAGCGAAGGCCTTATTTATATTTTAAGACAAACCTACACCGTAAAGTGCAAACTGGCTGGAATTCACAGTGTAGTCAAGACAGACCCCGAACTCTTGGTGGTCCTTCTGTATCAGAGTCCAGTGTTGGGGTTATAGGTGTACTATGCCGTTGAAATCAGTATTTTGTTGGTGGGGTTTTTTTTGGGGGGGGGGATTGTTTTGTTTTGGTTTTTTGTTTGTTTGTTTTCTTTTTTTGAGACAGGATCCTTCTCTGTAGCCCTGGCTAGCCCGGAGCTCACTATGTAGACCAGATTAGCCTTAAACTCACCTGTGTCTGCCTCCCAATTCAAGGCATCTACCACCACTCCTGCTCTTAGTAATTTTTCTAAATAGAGTCTCATGTAGCCTAGGCTAGCCTTGGACTTAATAGGCAGCCAAGGATAGTCTCAAACTTCTTATCCTGCCTACACCTCCAGTGCTATGGTTACAGGCACATGTCACTACGACTAGTTGAAATCAGTGTTTTCTTTTGATTTCATGCATATGAGTATTTGCCTGCATCTATGAGTACAGATAGTTATGAGCCAACATGTCGATGCTGAGAACAGAACATGGGTCCTCTGGAAGAACAGCAAGTACTCTTACCACAGAGCCATCTCTCTCACCCTTTAAATAAGTAAAAGAGATGACCTCACTTGATCTCCCCTGTTCTCTACGTGCAATTTTTATGTTTTTATATCTGTTAAATGTTAATTCATAAATAAGAAAGAAAAAGGGAAAACTTGGTTGCACTCTGACCTAAGGAAGGTTCCTAAGAACAGACCAAGTACAGCCATGCATCTTCTGTACTTGACTCCTCTCTGTGCTTCCATCCTGTTGTTTGGTGAGTTTCAGAGGTGCCAGGTAAGTCCTGTCCCAAGTTCTAAGGCCTTCTGTAGGTGCCCTTTCTTTGTGAAGCAAGGGTGTTGGTCTAGGGGCACAAATTTCCAGAAGCACGAGGTTAAGCTACACCTGCAGGATCTTCATTCAGTCAGTTCCCAGCACTCATCTCTGGTGACCCTCAGTTTCCAAGGGCTCCCTGCACATGTGTGTTCACATAAACACATGACAGGCACACACATACACAGAAGTAAATAAATCTTAAAGGAAGAAAAAGAAGTTGTCATCTCGAGACCAAATCCTGATTTCTGTAACTGAAGCAGACAGGAGAAAAAAGGATAAGTAATTGCATTCCTTCAGTCAGGGGTGTGCATAAAGGTTGATATGGATGGATATAATATGGATGGATTGATTTACTGAGATAGAGTCTCAAAACGCATTGAGCTCAGGCTGCTTTCAAACTCATACGCCTCCTACCTCAGCCTCCTGATTATTACAGATATGTGCCACTACACTGGGCTCTGGATTTGAATTAAACGGGAATAGTTTGAGAAAGGAAGGTCTGTCTGTGAAGCCAGACCAGGCTGACTGAGGACATGGAGTAGCCCACACCCATTGCTTCATAAGACGAATTTCCTGCCAGTGTAAACTAACTACCCTTTTATGGCTAATTGGTTTGATAAATCACTACCAGAAGAGGGCAGAGTTCTAATCGTAACTCTATATTCCCAGTCCTTGCACATAGTCACCCAAATCAACTAATCTAAAGGGTTTTGCAGATCTAATTAAAGTCAGTTAAGTAAAAGTTGACTTTAAGATTGTCTGAGGCTGTGGGCTGGAGAGATAGACCAAAAAAGAAAAGAAAAGAAAAGTATCTGACGGTAGACTCAGGATTGGGCACAAAGCCCTGGGTTCCATTCTCAGCACCTCATCAGCTTTGTCTAGTTTGCCCGTGCCTGTAATCTCATCACTTGGATGGTGGAGGCAAGAAGATCAAAAGTCAAGTTCAGTGCAAGAGGCAGAAGTGAGTTGGAAGTCAGCCTATGCTAAAGTTTGTCCGAAGGGGGAGGGAGGACTCTTGAGGGGGAATTCTGAGTCCCTTAACCCTGGACCTTGCCACCAGAACACCACATGGCAAGAAACACAACTTTCAGGAATGGTGACAGAAGCAAGATGCTCTTCTGTTTTGGCCAAGCAGATCTCAGGGCTGTGATCTGTTGTGTGGATTAGTCTATCCAAGTGAGGGATGTTCTTTAGAGGTGATCGGGGATCAATGGATTCCCTCTGGTTCTCTGTGTGGCGTGGAAAGAGTGGTGTCATTAGCTAAAATCTCTAGGAGTGCAGATTCCTGGAGGGGGATCCAGCTATCTTTAGAAAGTTAATTTAAATGTCCACCCTCTATCCTAAGGACCTCATGGGAGCTGGGCCTAGTAATTGTGGCCTGTAAGGGAGGCTGGAGGATTACTATTTGAGGCCAGCCCAATTTGCATGGTAAGACCCTGTCTCAAAATAACAGCAAAGTCAAACACAAAAACACTAAAGTTTAGGGGTGTAGCTCAGTTGGTAGAATGCTTGCCTAGTATGTGAAAAAAATGATCCCACACCAAATAAACAGGGTGTCATTGCACTTGCCTGTAATCCCAGGGTTCAAGAGGTGGAGGCAGGAAAATCAGAAATTCAAGGTCATCCTTGCTACATAGCAGTTAGAGAAGCCTAGACTATGTCTCAAAATAAAACAAAAAAATTATAGACCTCAGGGCACAAAATTATTTCACTGAAGGTGACAATTCTGCAGTGATGAAGAAGGGGTGGAGGAAGCCTGGAGCCTGGCTGTGTCTCCTCAAGAGCCCTGGAAATTAGGTTAGATTTTACAAATACTGCTGTGGTGAGCCAAGATTGCCGGAGGAGCAGTGCAGCCTACTAATCGATATGCATTAGACAGGGCAGATGTGGCAGTGGCAAAATTGAAAGTCTAATGAATAATGATGAAATTACATTCTCTGACTCACACTATATTGTCAAGGCCTGAGGACATAGTCTCAATTAAAAATGGCTCCAAATCCACTCTGTGTCTGAAAATCATCAGAGGCTATGTTCCACACTTCTTCTGCTTTCCTCCAGTACTGCCCACGATAACTTTTTTCTTCAGCTCTAGAGGGCTCAATAGGCTCACCCCTCCTCGGCCCATCCCATCATTGGGAGTTTTCACCCTTCCTTCCTCCCTTTCTCTTCTCTTCTTCCCTCCTTCTTTCTCTCTGTGTCTCTTTCTGACTGTCTCAGGTAACTAGGTTGGTCTTGAACTTATTGTGTAGTCAAGAATGACCTTGACCTTCTATTTTGTCCTCCCTCTGCCTGTAGACTGCTGGGATTGCAGGGATTGGACCCTGCTTGTTTTTTTATTTTTTTATTGTTGTTTGTTTGTTTTAAATGTGCTAAGGATCTAACCCCAGGATTTATGTGTACAAGGCAAACACTCTACCAATAGAGATCCATCCCCAGCCACACCCTCCTAGCAGGTGTTTTGACACTGTCTATAAGGACAGATCAGAAGCACCCTTAGAGTTATTAAACACTGCTGACAATCTTTATTGTCCGATTCCAATTGGTAGCAAAAGAACAAATGTTTCCAGGATTATTAAATGACAACTAAATCAGAGGGTGATGTCTGTTATCTGAACATGGAATGGAACAAAGCCAGCTTGGTGTTCTTTGTCTTCAGTTTCCAGTTAAACAAGCAAAGGAGAGAGATCAGAATAGATGTCTGACCTGTCTTTACTCACAACCCTTCTGATATAATTGTGTAGAGATTTCCTTTCCAACAACTCAGTCTCCAACTCTCTGGATGCCAAATGGTTATAATACCTTCTTGTCCAATTCTGATGGAAGCCACAGTCTGAAAGGCTCAGCATAGGACCCAAGAAAGTATCTGAGGAAGAGGTGGCAGGAGAGATGGCTCAGAGGTTAAGAGCACTGACTGCTCTTCCGGAGGACATGGGTTCAATTCCAGAATCTACACGACAGCTCAAAACCATCTGTAACTTCAGTCCCAGGTTAAGTGATGTCTCTCTTTTGGCCTATGGTAGGCACTGAACAAAGGTAGTGTACAGACAGGCAAAACACCCACATGCATAAAATATTAATGTAAAGAACTTTAAGGTATTTGGGGGCAGTGGGTAAAGGCACTTTCTATCTAGCCTGATGACTTGAATTTGATCCCTGGGCCCCACATGGTAAAGGAGAGAGCCAACTCCCACAAGCTGTCCTCTGACCTCCATGTCTGTGGCATGCATGTGCCCTCCCCCACACACACACACATACATACGAACACAAGTAAGATAAATGTGTTGGACAAATAAAGGAAACTCAGAGCCAGATTTCAGAGAAAGGCTGAAATATCAGAGAGGAAACACCACAGTCAAATCTCACCCAGCTGTCTTCTAGCCTCACTCCTCATCTGTCTTCCTACGCCTGCCTTAAATACCTTCTTCACCCAGTTGTTTCACATCCAGGTTAAGATTAAAGGCATGGGCTACTACTATTTGGTAGTTAGCCTTGAACTCACAGAAACACAGAAAGATCTCTGTCTCTGGAGTTATGGGATTAAAGGCCTGACACCACCACTGCCTGCCTGGGAGCCTGGAACTCCCTCTGTAAACCAAGCTGGCCTCAAACTCAGATCTGCTGGGATTAAGAGCATAGGTCACCACTCCTGTCTTTCCTATGCTGGGGTTAAAGGTGTAAATTACCACTCTCTGATCCTCCTGGATTGACTGTGGGTGAATCTCTTCTCTGATATTTCAGACTGGTTTTTATTAAATATGAAACATATCACCACACACATATAAAAAGAAAAGAAATGAAGTGTTGAGTACCTAGCCTATTCCACTTCTGTCCGGTGCCTATAAAATCAGGACATCCTGCTCTCCTTTAAGTCCTGCCTTTATGTCCATGTTCAATTACTTGCTAGAATAACTCAGAACTGGACATGGAGATTTGAGTCAGGAGTGTGCACTGGGAGATGTATAGGATAGGAATAGCTAAGTGTGGGCAAGGCAAGAGCTTCTCTGCTCTCTGGGATTACCAACTGGGAATCAAATGGAATTTCATCCCAAGGCATTTAAATGGAGGCTTTCTCGAATAGCCATAGTTGATTAAATCATTCATCATACTCGATCAACTCTGCTCTCCCCACTGGTTCAGGGACTCTGGCTGAACCCCCTAATCATATCTTAGTTTTTCCAGCCATCAGCTCCCAGCTTGGAGCCTCAGTTCTCAGCCATCTCATTGGCATAGAAATGACCCTTATCAGTCTGAAGCTCTAGGTTGAGACCAAATACTGTATGTACATCTTATAGTGTGGTAGTCAGCAATGTAGCCTATGAACAAATAAGTTCACTAGGGTAGAAGTGACAACTAGAAGGAATAGTGACTCTTAGCAGACACCTGCTCTGGCTCTACTACACAACTGGGATGACACACCTGATCTGTGCATCCTGTGTAACCAGTCCCAGACCTTAGCAAAACTGACTCCATGATAGAAGTACCATAAAGACTGTACAGCACATAGACAGCACCACCAGCCGAAACAACAACAAAGACCTAATCCATCAAAATTCATTCCTCTGGGAACGTCCCTGAATGTCCTAGCCTTCCTTATTTACTTCTGTAGTTCCACCTCTGCCTAATTCTTCTTCTAAACTCAAATATGTCAATGCAGGACATAGGGGAGTTTTGCTTAAAAGCTCACTCTGAAAAAGGCTTAGTGCTACATTAGGATCCTGAACACCCAGTGTTGTCACAGGTAGACTAATAAAGACTTTTTATTGTCTTAAACCCTTGTCCAACTAGTCTTTGGTCTGTCTGTCTGTCTGACATAGTGTCTTTTAAAACATTTCATGTGTGTGTCAGAGGAAAGCTTGTGAAAGTCAGCTCTCTCCTTCTAACAAGTGGTAGAGATCCAACCCAGATAGTCAGGGCTGGCAGCAGGTGCTTTTATCCCCTGGGCCATCTTTGTGGCTCTTGATATACTCTTTATCTGGGTCAATTGGCCTTAAATGAAGTTGTTTTCAGTGACAACCAAGTCCATGAGGCTAAGTCCACATCCACTTCATATCATAATCAGAGCAGGGAAAAGGTCAGAAGTCACTCAGCATGGAATCTGGATCTCTTCCCATAAGCCTCAGCTCCCTACTCTGGAGACAGTGAAATCCACGTTTCTATACGTTTCCAACAATAGTGGCCTAAGAGCTCATCACCTGTTCTTAGTTGAGATCCCTTTGCTGTTGGTTCAGAAAATTCCACAACTGATTGAGATGGGCTAAAGCTGAGCAAGTAGCAACAAAGGATGGGAGCAGAGGGGTTCATTGCCTCCAAGGCATCTGCAGGCATTCTTCCTAGAGCAACAGCTCCTTGAACAAAGGAAGGGTGAAGGTTTATCCAAGGGGCACCAGTGCTCAAGAAAGTGCTTCAGGAGAGGCTCATTCCTGAGCATGCTCCCAAAGGTCATATAGTTCAACCAGGAAAGATCATGGACACATTTTTGGACATTCTTAGTTCAAGGTCTAGCACAGATAATCTGAAAAATGATTCTGGCAGATAGGAGCATATTTGGGCATGCTTAGCTCCTATTGTAAAGATTGTAGACAGTGTCCCTGCAGGCATGTACAACTCAAACCACCCAGTTCTAGATGGAAAAGGAAAAGGGCACTTTGAAGGTATATTTCTGTAAGACTCTGTGCTCTTGGTGCCTGTCTCATGAGGGGTTCAGGATAGATGCAGTCCTTCTGATACTACTTAGTGTGTGTGTGTGGGGGGGGGGGAGAGCTTATCCCTTATGAATTATCCCTTCATAATTAATTGAATGTAACATTTATTTGTATATGTGTGGACATGTGTGCCATGCACATGTGGAAGCAGAGGACAGCTTTTGGTAATTTGTTTTCTCCTAGAATGTAGGTCCTGGGGCTGAATTCAAGCCATGAGGCTTGGCACCAAGGCCTTGACCCTGCCAGCCAGCTCTGCCCTAAGTATGCTTTATTGCTGGCTCGGTTTCCACATCAGCATGTGCTTTAGAGCTCATTCCCTGAGGAAGGGCCTTCCATACAGCATTTTGAAGGGCCCAAGCTTGAGTTTCTCTTTTGGGGGGCATCTCGGATGCAAACTAGAGCAAGAGGTAGAAATGTTAATCAATTTTCACAAGATTTTTGAGAGTTTGGTGCTGTAACCTTATGTGTACAGTTGGCTTTTTCAGTTTTGTTGGATGACTGAGGTCTCTCACATCGATTTGACTCCTGGCATCTGTAAAATTCAACACACAGTCTTTGAAGTAAAAGTGTGTTCATTGTCTTTAGAGTCCATTTTAATTCTTCCTATTTTTCTGTCTGGCTTTTCTCTGTCCTGCATAAGTAAGCATCCACAGGGCCGGAGAGATAACAGATGGTAGAGTGCCTGACTAGCTTGTAGGAGTCCCTGGGCTTGACTCCCAGTACCACATAAACTAGACAACATGGTAGACTTGGGAAGTGGAGGCAAGGTCAGAAGTTCAAGATTATCTTCTATCACATAGGGAGTTGAAGGCTAGCCTATGCTGGAGATCCTGTCTCAGATATCAAATTCTCTTGGAACAGTTATCATAACTCTAAACACCATGTGTGAAGTTCTTCCCAGGCAACGTGCTTTTGACTTGCATTGTCTTTCCCAGTGGGTACAGGTGGCTCACTGATGTTACTGTTCTAGCAGTTTGGATGTGTGAGCTTCGCTCTGCTCTTTTTAAATGTGAAGTCTGTATTACTCCAAGAAGCTGGCTGTACAGTGTGTCTTTTCTACATACTATAAGTAGATTTAACAATTTCTTAGGCCAACCTTTCTAGCATATCTTGCTCTTTTGCCTTCATTAAATCTAAATAGGATATAGCAAATCTATAGAAAGGCTAAGATGTACACATAGGCAGCTGGAGAATTTCTCCAGCCCAAGCTGTATGCATAATGGCACAGTTTCTCATTACTTACATTCTTCTTTATTCTTGAACAATGAAATATGATCATATCTAGTGTTATTTCTAGCCTCCGACTCCCTACTACACATCCTCCCTCGCATGCCTTTTTTCTTTTGCAGTTAGTGCTGCCCAGATGCACAGGTGTGGGCCTATCTATCCCCTGGAGCTGGGGAGTCCCACAGTGACAACCCCCAGACAGAACGATTCTCCCTCCTCCAGCAACTGTCAGCCAGTAGCTCCTCATTAAGGAGTGGGGCCTGAGTGCAATCTCATCTTCCCCAGCTGTGCTGGGGTTTTGACTGGTCCTTGGGTCAGTCCTAACCACAGCTGCTAGGTTTATGAGTGTAGCAGCCCCTGCTGTGTCCTGAAGGCAGCATTTCACTGTGCTCTTCCCCACCATCTTCTTTTACATTCTTCCCGCCTCCTCTTCCTCAGCAAGCCCTGAATCACGGTTGGGAGCTTTGCTCTTATTATTTTTGAGTCTCCCTTCTGATGCCTTTGCTGTGTCCAGCTGGTACTTTCATGGTTCATGGCTGCCTGGAGAAGGACCTCCTTTCCTTATTTGATTTCTTTCTTGATGGCATTAGGAAAAGCTGCCTCTTTCCAGAATGAACAGGAAAGGTAAGAAAATAGATCTACATCTGTCTATACAATTAATGTTCTTTCTTTTCTTAATTCTGGTGCCAAAGTCAAGCCTATTATCTCAGCTGAACAGAAACTCAGATCAATGCACAAGCAGCTTGATATTTACTACGAGCTATGGAATTTATACTTAAAACACACTGTGAAAGGCCTTTTGGCTTGAGTATGCTTGAATTGTTAGCTCCAAGCAGTTGGATGACTAGATTAAGTGTCTGGCAATGTGCTTAAAGTCAGATGGTAACTGTGCCTGGTATTGTAATGCTTACCTACTAGATAGCTGTTTGTCTTTCCAAGATTGAGACCCTGACCTGGGGTCTAGATTGTCAGTGATTGCCTTATACTGTAGTAGATCCATTTCTAAGAGGGCAATGACATTCTTAGGAATATATAAAAGTGTTTTATGGGTTGAAGGTGCATGAAGGCCTGGATTCAAGTCCCAGCTTGGCATAAACTGATTTTGGTGGTGTTCTGCTCCAGTTCCAGGACAGCCAGGGCTACACAGAGAACTCTGTCTTGAAAAACAAAAAACAAACAAACAAAAACCAAAAAAAAAAAAAAAAAAAAAAAACTAATCAGTAAAATTTAATATTTCTCCCAAGGCTCTTCATGGGAAATCTGGACCATACTAAAGGGAACAAGACAAGAAATAGAACCTTTTAGGCTTCAATGCAAATGAAAAAAAGCTAAGAAAAAAATAAAACAAAACAATAAAACTGGGAGAGTTAAACAACTCATTCGTTCTTTCTCTCTCTCTTTCTCTCTCTCTCTTGACCAGCTGGCCTCTGCCTCCCAAGTGCTGGGATTAAAGGCATGTACCACCATGCCCTGTGAGAAAGATTTCTTACCAGTAGTGGATAAAGAACTCTTGGGAGTCATTTCCAAAGCAGCATCCTTCTAAACAAAATAAGCATGCGGATTTGGGATGGAGGTTCTGATCATCCTTTAGCCTCAACCTCCTAAGGGCCAGGGCTGAATAGTCTATACAAACTCGTATAGGAAGGCACTTTCACAGCAAGCACATTCCTGAGCATTCTCAGTTATGGGCTACAGTCTTGAGCATGCTCAGCTTAAGGTCGTTGCTCAAGAAGATGGTAAACATGTTTGGAGTGCATGCTTAATTCAAGATAATGGAGCAGATGTTCAAAAGCATGAAATGGCAGCAGGAACATTTTGTAGACATAAAGGTGGCAGACAGTAAAGCCTTTGGGCATGCACACTTTCATTGTAAAAGATTTAGTCAGGAAAATAGTACAGGACATTTTGAAGGTATATTGGTACAAGAATTTGACTTTGATTCAATTTACCTAGCAAGGCAGTGAGATACGACCTCAGGACAGTTACTACCTTCTCTATGGCATTGTTTTTCTTCAAAAAAGAAGGGCGGAGTTTTAATTAAAACCTGTAAAACACAGCGACTAAGGACACTGATTCTAATTAGAAAAGGAAAGGAAGGAAGGAGGGACACCCCCACACTCACTCCACCCAGCCTTTTGGAATTCTCAGCTCACCTGGACAGGTCTGGTTATTTTGAGGAGGGCCAGACACTTGCCGTTTGAATGGATGTTCAGGTGACTTTTGCTTTCTTCAGAGTGCAACATAAAATAACATTTTCCAGCAAGGTGTGGTGGTGCATTCCAGAAATGCTCTTGGGAGTGTGAGACTGGAGGAGCAGAAGTTCTAGAACCAAGCCTGGTCTACTAGAGAAGTCAAAGCCAGCCTAGAAACATGAGAACCTATCTCAAACAAACAAAAACAGGAAAAGGAAGGGGAGGAAGCAAGCAAAGGAAGAATGGAGGGAGGGAGGAAAGAGAAAGTATACTACTTCCTTTGACAGAGATTAACTTTCTGAGGTGGAATGTCTCACAGGCTGGTTTTGAACTCTGAACTCAAGCAGTCCCCAGCTTTCTACAAATTGAGAGTTAATGTTTTACTCTTTCCTTTTTCCTTGTTTTGTGAGGTTTGTGGGGTCAGGTTCATGAGAAGGGGCAGTGATCCTGCCTCCAGCATCAAGTACTAGGATTAATTACCAGCCTGGTGACACCATTCCAGGCTTGACTAGTTAGTGAAAGCCTTAATTAACCAAAAAGAGGATCTGCTTTGTGACATTTGCATCAACTATCAAGCCTCACTGTCAACCTCACTGAGCAAAATGTACTGAATAAACTGCTTCCTCCTTCTTCTCGTTCCCTGAGCGACACTCTCTTGACAGATTATCAAGCTGTGGGTGAGGAACTATTTCAGGCACTGGAGAAACAAACCATTCACCCCTGTGTATCTTAAGATGAACGCCTTCATAAGGTGTGCTGTGGGTAGGGTGCTGGGGGACAGGACACTGGAGCAGGAAGGGTGCTGGAACTTGCTTAGCACAAATACTGTTAAACAAGAGTTTTTCTAGGCTGCTCCTCTCAGCCTATATTTAGCGTCTACACAAGTCAGCCAGCCATTTGAACGCCCTAACTTCATTAAGACCAAAAAAAAAAAAAAAAAAAAAAAAAAAAAAAAAAAAAAAAAGAAAAGAAAAGAAAAAATTGTACAGTCCCTTCCTTCCATACACAGCCCGAAGAAACTGATAGAGGAGCTAATTTTCGTCTCCTTCCAGGCGTTTTTTTCTTCATGCTTGGCATCTGCACAGGCAGGCGGCACCTCCAGGACCCAGGGCTAGACCTGGTCGCCCACCCCGGCCTCCGGGCCGCCGCCCGCCCCGCAGGCGCCCAGAGCTCACGGGTGACGCGACTCCCGCGCTTCCTGCTCCGCGGCGGGGCCTCCTCCGCGCCGTGACGTGCCAGGCTGTGCTTTCCCCTCCCTCGCCGGCCCCATCGCCCGCAGGCGGCCCCAGCCTCGGGGCAGCCACTTGGACGTCCGCCTGCCCAGGTGTCGCGGGCCGGTCCCCCCGCGCAGCGTCCCCCGACGCGATGCCCTTCAGGAAAGGTAGGGGGTCCCCTGGTTCTCCCCAGACGCGGAGACCCTCGTCCCCTGGGAGGTCCCCGCCTTGCCTCTTCCCATCCTGCACTGGCCACCCTGCCGCGCGTTACGCCCCTTCGCTCTGCGCTGTCCCCTTCAGCCTGGTACTGTCCGCGGCTGCACCACGTGGGTGCGGGAACTCCCGCTGGGTGGGAAGCGGATAGCGCAGAGCTAGAGGAGGTATATCTAGCGAACCCCAGGATCCTACTGCGTCCCAAGCCGGGGATGCAGACGGGGACACCGAGCCGCCGGAATTTTAGGGTTTGTTTCTGGGAAACTTGGGTCATCTTGACGGCAGGAGCTGAGCAGCCTGGCGCGGATATAAGAAGGGAGACTGCAAAGGGGAGGAGGCCGCGTCCCTGTGCACGGCAGATCCCATGCTAGTCCGCCTCGGCATTGTCACCCTGGGGAAGTCATTTTCACACCGCAGTTTCAGTTTCCTCCGCGGCAAAATGGGCGCAGGAAGAGAGCCGGCTGTAGGAGGACCGGCAGACCAGTATAAAGAAGCAAACCGGTGGCCCACTCAGGTCCGTCTGGCAGCCAAGCGCAGAGCCTGTCAAAGCTTTGCAGGCTCTGCCCACGGCCACTGCTGCATTTGAGCTCGTTCACCTTGGCACTCTGCATGCCGGGAGATTCCCATGGCTCACTGCGGGGGGTCGCCAGAATATTTGGTCCCATTTTACAGGCAGAGCTATGAAGGCCACTGCTTAGAGCTGTACTGGACTCTGGGCCATGATGCTCAAGCCAAAGCCTTGGGATGGAAGTGGGGGCTGCAGAAGTGTAGAGTGACAGGGGGACCTTTCAAACTGGGATTCTCTGACCTCTGCATATTGTTTGTGTTGGGAGGAAAATCATGAAAGACTCGAGGCGCTACAGGGTTTGGGGGGCAGGTGCCTGTAAATCCCAGTGCTCCCGCAGGTGGGGGAGGATGAAGGCAGGAAGATAAGTTTAAGGCCATCCTAAACTACAAGGCAAGTGGGAGGCTCCCTGGGCTACTTGAGACCTTGCTTAGGACAAACAAGGCTCTCCCACTGGGCCTGGGGACTTGTGGGGTAGAGACTGAAAGAAAGCCTGGCTCTCCAGGTGCTGGGACTCTATAGTATAGTGTGGCTCTCCCAGAGGCCTCCACCCACCTTTCTTGCCAAGCTTCTCTTCTTTTATAATTCAGGTGAATGGGCAGGTCATTTTTGTGGTTGCTGGGAGGCTATGGTGGCCTTTGTCCTTCATAAGCACAGAGTGCTAAGGTACCATTCCCAGCTCCAGGCTATGAAGAGGGCTGGCTCACAGGCCTCTGCTGCTGGAGATATGCAAAGGAGAGGGGGGGGGGGGGAGAGAGAGAGAAGAGAGAGAGAGAGAGAGAGAGAGAGAGAGAGAGAGAGAGAGAGAGAGAGGAGAGAGAGAGAGAGAGAGGAGAGAGAGAGAGAGAGAGGTCAGAGAGAGAGTCAGAGAGAGAGTCAGAGAGAGAGTCAGAGAGAGAGTCAAAGAGCAAGGGTGATAATTTCTCTCTGGTCTGCTGGTGATGGTTAAGCCCACAGCCACTGCCCTCAGGGTCTCTGTTGTCCCTGGGCAGGTCTGTCTTGAGGGTATCAGAGTCCTTATCTCACCTCATTAACTGTAGTGTGAAGAGTCATTGATCCCTGAGTTAATCACCTCTCTCTCTCTCTCTCTCTCTCTCTCTCTCTCTCTCTCTCTCTCTCATATTTATGACCTTGTGGTCTCTGGTAGGCAGTTAGCCATCACAGTGCTTAGGGGCTGGCCTTACAAACTGAAGTAATTAGGCTGTTCAATTATTTTGGGGGTGGGAGGAGGGGGTTTGAGATAGGCTCTCACTATGGACTCCTGGCTGACCTCAGACTCACAGATATCTACCTGCTTCTGCCTCTCAAGTGCTAAAATTAAAGGTATGAGCTACCACACCTGGCTCTCTTTAAAATAAGATTTTGCTTTATAATGTACCGTGGTGGTACATGCTCATTATCCTGGCACATGGGAGGTAGATAAAGAATGATCAGGAGTTCGGATGTTTAAAAATAGGATAGCATGTAGCTCAGGTTGGCTCACACTGGATACATATACGAAGCTGGCCCTGAGCTAATCCTTCCATCTCCTAAGTGCTGAGATTGCAGACATGTGCTGTCATTCCCAACTAGTGGTTGTTTCTTTATTTGGTTTTTGAGACAGGGTTTCTCTATGTAGCTTTGCAGCCTGTCCTGAAACTTGCTCTGTAGACCAGGCTGGCCTTTTCCAGTGGGCTCCAGGGATTTAGCTCAGGTTTTCAAGCTTGTGTGGTAAAGTGCTTTTTACCTGCTGAGCTATATCTCTGGTCTTCTTTTTATGTCTTGACAATTGTAAGGCCTGGGACCAGCACTGTAGGGACCTGAAGGAAATGTGTCAGGTAAGCAGAGAAGAGTTTGCTAAAGAGCTTTCTCGGAAAGACTGGGGAAGATATGGGAAACCCCCAGAGGTTAGTGAGAATGCTGTGCATCCACCCCAGGCCCAAGATGTTGAAAGGCAGCAGTGTGGCTGTCTGACTGAAGTCCTGGCCTCTTGTAGAGGATGCAGGCATCTGGTGGGCTGCTGACTGACCCTGTTTTCCTGTCTTTGTTCCCACGGCATTTACAGCTATGAAACCAGGAACCAGGTCAACCTGCTTGGCTGTAGTGCAGATTTGCTCAGTGGTTGATAGTGGATTTGTTGGAACCACAGACCTAAGACCTTAAGTCCTAGTTTTATGTGTCACCTGCAGGAGGCATTCAGTAACATCTCCTGAATTCCATTAGGGCAAAGTTGAATGATTACATGCCAAGTCATCCATTCATCCTTGAAACTATGTGCCAGCATTTATCAGGCATTAAGTAAGCAGCAGACCTAGGGCTCCCTTCCTGGAGGTCACCTGCCAACAAGAGCCAAGAGGTCAAGAGATTGGCACAGGGCAATGATTCTGGCTCTAATAGTATAATTCATGCAGAGCACACACTAGGCCCCAGGTTTAATCTCCAGCACTACAAAAACCAAGTGAGGAAGTATGAACCTGTAATCTCAGCACTAGGAAAATAGAGGGTCATACAAGATCATTCTGGCCTAAATAGAAAGTTCAAGGCTAGTCTGAGCTGTCTGAGATCTCTGGAAAGGATGAGAAAGAGGAATAAGAGGAAGAATCTGAACACAGATTGAGGTGTGAAGACAAATGTCTGTAACCCCAATACTTAGGAGGCTGAGCATGACAAATCTCATGAATTCAAGGCCAGCTTGGGTTACATATCAAGACCCTGTCTCATAAACTCAAAACCGTGTACACAGTGATACAATCCTACAATTCTAACTCTTGCGAGATTGAGGCAGGATTTTTGCAAATTTGAAGCCAGCCTGGATTATGTGAGGTCCTGTCTGCCTCGAAACAAACAATAAAGTAGCAATACTCTCCTGTCTTTCTCTGTTCTAATACTACCTCTAATGTTTAAAAAAATGAAATAGACAAGTAAAATAAAAAGAAGCCTGAGCAGAGAGCCAGTTTGGGGTTTTTGTTTTTTAAGGATTTTAAGGATAAAAGCCCTCCACCCCCACCCCATGCCTGTTATAAAAATTGTGACCTGACCAGCTGCAATGGATGAAGACATAGCCTCTCATTGGATTTGGAGTTGTGGTGGCAGTGAGGGACTTTACCTGGGCACCCACCTTTCTGATGTGGACTCTGATGGTATAGCATGGTGTTGTTTTGGCACTTTGTAATATGGGTGAGTGAGTGGTGAAGGCTCCTGGGCAATAAATGACAGTCAGGGGAAGCAGACTCTAGACTGCTCTTCAGGGTGACTGTAGCTGTGCTGAGAAAGATTTTCAGTCTGAGGGCTGACTGAAGAAGCAGGACTATAAAAGATGGCCTGAGGTTGGCGTGAAGAAGAAGTTAGGAAATAGGAGATTTGAGAAAACATAAAGGGGGACAGGAAACATCAGTTAGACACAGGGAGGAAGTTGTGAAGCCGCGGTTAAGTCAAGGAGCCACCATGCAGGAAGGTGGAGCTGGTGCTTTTGCAAGAACTTGACACCTTCCAGGATGGGGAGTTGGTTATATAGCTCACTAGGAGAGTGCTTGTCTCACATGCAAAAACCTCTGGGTTCTGGGTTCCATCCTCAGCACCACAGAGAAGGAGAAATAGCGGGGAGAGGAGGAAGGGGGGAAATGTTTGAGTCTCATAGGTAACAGGGTGTGGTTCAGTCTAGAGCAGTGATTCTCAGTCTGTGGGTTGAGACCGCCTGAGGCGAATATCAGATATTTACATTAAAATTCACAGTAGTTACCAAATTAGTTATGAAGTATCAATGGCATGTTACGGTGAGGGTCACCACACATGAGGAACTAACTGTATTAAAAAGCTCACACCATTAGAAAGGCTGAGAACCTGGGCTAGAGCCTGGACTCTTGACCACATGTCTGAAGTTTCCTTTAGGCCTAGAGTCGTCAAACAACGGTATTTCAAGTGTTCCTGCATGGGCCATCATCAGAGGGACAACAAAGAGCAGGTGATGTTCCAGTAGTAATGATGGGCCAGGGCTGTTTCTTTCAGGTAGATCATTGCATGGGTAGGACACTTGCCTGTATGCTTGAGGCTGGGGTTAGATCTGAAGCATTATGAAGACAAGATAGAAATCCTAGGCAGCTTTCACCTGTAATCTCCAGTGCACAAGACACGGAGGCTGGAGGATTGCTAACAAGTTTGAGGCCAATGAGGGTTGGTTAGTGAGGTCCAAGGTCATCCTAGTCTATACAGCAAGACTGCCAAACATAAAACAAACAACAATACTCCATTCCCCAAATAAAAACACAACCTAGAGCTATGGAGATGGCTCAGTGAGTCCTTGCCACACAAGCTGGTGGCCTGAATTTGATCTCCAGAACCTGTGTACATAAGGTGGAAAGAGAAAGCTGACTTCAGAAAGTTGTTCTATAATCTCCAGACTCATGTCTCTCTCCCTCCATATCTCTCTCTCTCTCTCTCTCTCTCTCTCTCTCTCTCTCTCTCTCTCTCTCTCTCACACACACACACACACACACACACACACAGTGGGGTGTGGAATGCACACTAATGAGAGTTAAGTGAGGGCTGGCTGGTTCATTGAGAGCATTTACTTCTTTTGCAGGGGACTTAGATTCAGTTCTCAGCACCTACACTGTAATTTGAGTTCCAGGGGGATCTGACACCCTCTCTTGGCCTCTAAGGGCTTCTGCACATAAACTCAGACAAACATGCTAAGTAAATCCTGTTTCAAATTAGAACTGTCCCAAACATGGTGGTGCATGCAGGGAGGTAAAGGCAGGCAGATCTCTGTGAGCTGGAGGTAGCCTGGTCTACATAGTGAGTTTCTGAACAGCCAGGGCTCCGGGGCACCAGAGAGACCTTGTCTTGAAAGAGAAAAAGAAGAATAGGAGAGGAGGGAACTGTTATACCCCCTTCCAAACAAAATCAAAGGTTGGACTTGCGAGTCACTCCTGCAGCCCAACACTCAAGAGGCAGAGGAAAGAGATCAGGACTTCAAGATTGTCCCCAGCTGCATATCCAGTTGCAGCATGGGCCATATAAGACCCCGTCTCACAAAGTTTAAACTCAAAACCAACCAAGCAAACAAACAAAAAGCAAAAAAGATTTTTTAAAACCACAAAAATAATCAGGTTCAAACTCTTCCAAAAACAAATAAAAACGAAACAAAGCAAAGGGGAGACAAACACACGAATCCCCCTCCAAAAAAACCCTCTCCCAGCTTCTTTCTCAGAGCCGGGAACTGAGAGCTTCATGTGAGTCTGTGACCCTCATGCCCACCCTCAGAGATGCCTGATAGCAGAATGACTGAAAGATAAATGAAAAGAGGCTGAGGGCCAAGCAAGTTGTAAAAGGTCTCATAGCACAGTAAGTGAGGAACAGGGCTAGGCCAGAGACCTTTGTATTCTGCCCCCCCCAACATGGACCAGAACTGTCACATGTTGTGAAGTGTGGCAGGCATGGTGTGATCTAGTATGACATGGCATGGTGGGATGAGCTGGTCAGGAAGACACCAAGGGAAGCACTAAGCCTCCATTAACAAATTCTTTCTATAGAGAGAAGTAGAGAAACAGCATCAGATGCGGGGTCCCTCTGCATATGTGACGGATGTGTGCTTGCCCAGGGCTCTGCATTCCAGTTCAGGACCCTTATTTTGTTTTCCCAATATAGTACAAAGAGCAAATCTCAGAGCATCCTTAAGGAGGGAGCTGTGTTAGCCATCGATGCGTCTCATCCTGGACCCCAGTGAAATGTGATGTAGTCCTTCACTTGGGGCTCCTTAGAGGGCACATTCAGGGAACTCTTCTTTGGTGCCTAAGAGCCTTCTGGCTATGAATTGAGCTCCCTAGTATGTGTAAAAGCCGGAGACCATTCTCAGTGTCCTTCCTTGGATCCCAGCCATCTTCATCTTTGAGATGTTTCCCTTCTCCTCGCTAGGCTCTAACTATCTAAGTAGGCTGGTCTGCTTGGCTCTGCACCCCAAGGCCTGGGATCACAACCATGTGCCACCAGCAGCAGCCTTTTGTTGATGTTGTTTTTAGGGGGGGGTTTTCTGGGGATCAGACTTAGGTCCTTATGCTTGAAGCTATCCCCTAGCCCTTCCTAGCCATTTTCAGAACTGCCTCTGACAGTAGCTTTGACATGCTTCTCTAGATGAGAGGTTTGACAAATGACATCAGCTGTGGCAGGACCTGGCAAGATACGGCCATCTATAAAGTTCACATTTGAGAACCACATAATCAAGTTATGAAAATAAATAAATATCACAAGAAATCTTGTAATGCTTTAGATCAGTTTATGATTCTGTGTTCAGCTGCATTCACAGCTATTCTGGTTGCGTGTGGAACATGTAAATAGACACATGTAAATCTTGGAACTCATTCAGGTAGCTTTTCTTCTTGTAGACAGTTAAAATATCAACTGCTCATAAATCCTGGGGGAACTGTGGACCTTTGTAATCTCCAGGCTGCTGTGACCTGGGTCTCCCTTTCACCATCTTCAGCCACTGGGAATGTCCTGGGAGTGGGGGTGGGGAGCCCATTTTTCTTCTCCATTCCAGCACTCAGCACAGACACTCATAGCCTCCCTGATGCCTCAGTATCTGTGGCAGATGCCCCTCACTCTGTCTCTTCCTCTCCTGACAAGTATTTATAGGGGCTGGTGAGATGGCTCAGTGGGTAACAGTACTTGCCACCAAACCTGACAATTTCATTTTGATCCTTGGAATCCACACAGGGAGAACTGTCTCCTGCAATTTGTCCTCACCTCCTTCACACATGTATCATGGTACTCAGGATGTGCTTCAGTTGATACAATGCACACGTGGCATGCATGAAGCCCTGGGTTTAATTCCAAGCCTATATAAACTAGTGCTTATAATCCTAGCACTCATGAAGTAAAGCTGGAGGATCAGAGGTTCAGTATTATCCTGACGACACATCATGTTCAAGACCATCCTGGGATACACGAGACACTGCCTCAAAAAATAAGAGTAAGGAAAGAAATCACAAATAACCACAGCTGTCATACAAAGAGCAGGGGCAGGCAGGTGAAGACTCTCCTGTTGCCTGATATTCTGCAGGACCTGTGTGGTCTGAGGGAAGCAGTAGCTTCATGTCTGTTATACCATATACTAACCCAGCCCTTTGACATAAGGGTTCCTGAATGGCCACATATAGGGACCACTCATGTCCACAGACTACTTAGTTTGTAAATATGCTTCAGTCATTACTGCTCCTGTGAGATGCTTACGTAGGAAGAAGCAGTGGGAGTGACCGGGAGCTTGGAAATTAGATCCTGACAGGTCACCTCAGTCAGGCACTGTTTGGATGATCTCAAGAAAGCCACTAAGATCACTGAACTTCATTTACCTCTCTGTCAAAGAAGGAGATGTGCTAATGTTCTCCCAGGCCTGATTCTGACGCCAGTGCTTTCCAGTTGCTTGAGTATTAGTCCCATAAGTACACCAAGTGTTTGGCCCTCAGAGCTTCAGGTCTAAATTGAATACAAGGGAGAAACTCTGGGTAATTTGGCTCAGCTGGTAGAATGCTTGCATAACATACACAGAGACCTGGGCTTGCACCACTTTTCCAAGTGCGTTGCTGCTTATCTGTAATCCCAGAACTTGGAAGGCAAGAGCTGGAGGATTGGGAGTTCAAGGTCATCCTTGGCTACAAGAAGATTTCCACATCTGGCTGAGCTACTTGAGACTGTCTCAGGGTGGGTGTGGAGTAAAGCAATTCCATTTGTACTTTTGTCCTCCAAAGACTTTGTGCTGGACATCTGTGTGTAGGTGAGAAGCTAAGTTTTCAGGCAAGTGCCATATGTCATACTCTGTCCGCATTCCTTTGGTTTTGACGTGACAACTGAAATTTACATGCTGAACACAATGTATCCCATCACTGAGTCTGCTTGCAACTCTGTCTCTCAGAGCAGGCTGTCCTATGTACAGGTAGTTTTGGAACAAAGCACCCTTTGATAGGCTTCCCACAGTCTAACCTCTTTATACAAGCCCCTGCTGTAGTCTAGGGATAAAATGACTATGCATGTTTACACTTGGCTAAAGGGCTGGAAGCCCTCATATTTTCTTTATATGCCCAATGGCAACTTGAAATCCACAGAAAATAAGAAAGAAGACAAAACTGCTCTTCACCATTTCTTGTCCTCAGAAGAAATCAGTCACCTGAGATTTCCTGCTCAAGATTAGGGTTAAAGCTGAGAATGTAGTTCAGATGTTAGAATGCTTGTTTAGAATGCATACCAAGTCCTGGGTTCAATCCCCAGCACCTCATAATCTGAGAGTAGTGATGTACATTTATCCCAGCACTTCAGAGATGAAGGCAGGAGGGTCAGGAGTTCAAGGTCATCCCTGGCTACATACAATATATATATGAAGGTTATCATTATTTGAGACAGTCTTTCTGTGTAACCTATGCTGTCCCCAAACTCACTATGTAGATCAGTCTGGCTCTAAATCACAGAGATTTGCCTCTGTCTCCCAAATTCTGGAATTAAAGGGGTGCCATACCATGCCCCCAGATTTTGAGATTTTGAGACTAGCCTGGGCTGCATGAGACCCATCTGCTAACCCCTTCTTTCCTCCAAAAAGGACTGGAGGTGGGGGCAATGGAGAGAAGAGGCTGGAGGAACAGCTCAGTTGGCTGAGCACTGTCCATCTTCCTGTTGCCCGGTAACTGTATATACACCGCCCCCCTCGAGGGTGGCGTGTCTCAGGGTCTAAGCAAGGAGGCTTGGCTCCAGGGTGTCTGTCTCAAGCCTGACACTCAAGGTGCTTCATAATATTTACAGACTTAGGGTTATCCTGGCCCCTTCTGGAGCTGCTTCTTCAGGTTTCTTCAGAAGTCCTCGGGGACCACTCAGCAAACGCCTCCATCTCTGTTTTTGCAAACACTTTGTTAGAAGGAAGACTGTTTTGATTCCCTGTTACGCAAACACACTGCAATACCAAACGCTTTTAAGTTAGCGGCTTTTCCCCATGGTGGCATTATTGTGGGACTTTCTGTAACCTCTCTCCTTGGGCTGCTTGGCTCCTAGGGCTTCCTTCATCCAGTTGTACAGTGCAGGTAGTGAAAGGGCTAATCAGCTAGTGGGAGGTAAAGGGGAAGTAGGAATATACTTCAAAGAAGCGTGGACTTTGAAACCAGAAGTGAGAAAGTGAAGGTCGGCTGTGGGCTTGAGAAAGATGATACAGGCAGGCTCTAGGGAAAGGCTGACCTTTGTACTGAGTGAGATCTGTGCCTGCTGGGAGCCAGATGCCAACTTAGATCAGTGGGCACTGAAGCATCCGTAGCTGCAGGACAAAACTGAACCACTGAAACTTTTGTTTTAATTACATGTAGCATTAATTCAGGCAGTGTCTTACGTAAACCCACGTTGGTCACAACTCAATATGCTGCTAAGGCTGGTTTAAACTTCTACCTCGTGTCTCCGGCTCCCCAAGTGCTGAAGTCAGAGGCATGTGTCACTAGGCCGGATTTTACTGGCGAACTTTCTTTCTTTCTTTCTTTCTTTCTTTCCTTCTTTCTTTCCTTCTTTCTTTCTTTCTTTCTTTCTTTCTTCCTTCCTTCCTTCCTTCCTTCCTTCCTTCCTTTCCTTCCTTTCTTCCTTCCTTCCTTCTTTCTCTCTCTCTCCCTTCCTTCTTCCTTCCTTCTTTCCTCCCTCCCTCCCTCCTTCCTCCCTCTCTCCCTCCCTCCCTCCCTCCTCCTCCTCCTCCTCCTCCTCCTCCTCCTCCTCCTCCTCCTCCTTCTTCTTCTTCTTCTTCTTCTTCTTCTTCTTCTTCTCTCTCTCTCTCTCTCTCTCTCTCTCTCTCTCTCTCTCTCTCTCTCTCTCTCTCTCTCTCTCTCCATCCTTCTCCTTTTTCT
Source organism: Phyllotis vaccarum (assembly GCA_033318265.1). NCBI lineage: Eukaryota > Metazoa > Chordata > Mammalia > Rodentia > Cricetidae > Phyllotis > Phyllotis vaccarum. The sequence continues at coordinate 10,606,421 of JARWLC010000011.1, read as the reverse complement.
TTTTGGTGATCCTGGGTATAGAGTCTAGGTCCTCGAGCAGGCAAAAAGCTTTCTGCTACTGACATACCTCCACTCCTCATTCTTACTGTTAAATTTTTTTCCGACAGGATCTCCACTAAGTTGACCAAACTGCCCTTCAACTCATTCTATACCCTAGACAGACTTTGTTCTTACAATCTTTCTGCTTCAGTTTTCCCTCAAAGCTGGCATTATAGGCTTGTATCATGGGATACATCTTATTGCAAAGCTTTTCAAAAACATTTTTAAGGCCAGGTGTTGTGATAAATGCATTTAATCCCAGCACTTTGGAGGCAGAGGGAAGTGGATCTCTGTGAGCTTACAGACCAGCTAAGCATATATAATCATAGCCCTGTCTGTTCTGGAATTCACTATGTAGACCAGGCTGGCCTTGAACTAACAGAAATCTGCCTCTCTTTGCCTTCCAAGTGTTGGAATTTAAGACTTTACCACCATACCTGCCAATTTAATTTAAATTAAACTAATTTAATTTAATTAAAAGCATTTGTTGAGAGGTTCTTTATTTTTATTTTATGGGTGTTTTTGTAGGTGTACATCTGTACACAATGTGCAAGGATTGTCCTAGAGTCCAGAAGAACACATCAGATCTCCCTGGAACAGTGATGAGTTGCCCTGTGGATTCCGGAAACAAAACCTGAGTCCTCTGAAAGAGCAGCCAGTGTTCTTACCCACTAAGCCATTTCTCCAGCCTCTGCAATTTAAATTTTAAAACATTTAAATATTTTGTTTTTATGTCTGAAACCACGTGTCATTGACTCAGGTCAGTAGAGGGCATTGGATTCCATGTAACTAGAGTTACAGATGGCTGTTAATCCCTTTGTGAGCAGCAGATGCTACCCAGCCTTTTTTAATTTTATTTTTTATTTTATTTTATTGTATGTTGAGACAGGGTCTCACTATGTCACCCTGGTACTCATTTACTATGTACAGGCTGGCCTTGAACTCAGAGCTCCTCCTTCTGCCTTTCAAGTCCTGAGATGAAATGAATGTGTCACCATATTTTAAATTATTGTCTTCTGTGTGTATGTGCAGGAGATTGCAGGCATACCAGAAAGCCAGAAGAGGGCACCAGAGCCCTGGGGCTGGAGTAACAGGTTTCCGAGGGCAGCTTGATGTGGTTGTAGGAAATTGGACATAGAACCTCTGGAAGGCCAAACACACTCTGTACTCCTGAACTATCTCTCCATCCTACTGAAAAACTTTTAAGAAAGCTTGATGCCCAGGGAATTCTTGAGAATAATTTTGTTTACTGATTTGAGCTACCTTGCAGCTAAAGTTCTGGGTATGACGTAAGTACTGTACATGGAGAGTTCTGTGTAGAACCATAGCAAATGTTTCCTTAATGCTCACGTTTTGAAGACCTGGTTCCCACATTGTGTACATTAGGCCTGGATGTATGTTTGTGTGAGGATAATGGATCCCTGGAACTTGAGTTACAGACAGTTGTGGGCTGCCATATGGGTGCTGGGAATTGAACCCAGGTCCTCTGGAAGAGCAGCCAGTGCTTTTAATTGCTGAGCCATCTCTCCAGCCCCAATGGTGTGGCTCTTAATGGCAGGAAGTTAAGTGACTGAGGGCACACCCTTAAAGGGGATATTGGACCCTCAGATTCTTCAACCTTTTCTCTTTGCTTTCTGGTCACCATGAGGTGAGTCATGAGGCTTTGTATTGTTCCATTACAAGCAAGAAAGCAACAGAACCAACTACATATAATCTGAAATCAAAATAAATCTTTTCTCCTTGTGAATGTATAATATAAGAGGTGGGGGTGGGATGTGGACTGGTATGGGAGTGGGGAATGGGGATGAACTGAATAGATGTGGGTGGTGGACAGGTGTGGGAGTGGGGGGGTAGAGAAAAGTCTTGGTGGTTAAGATCACTTGTTGCTTTTCCAGAAGATCAATGTTTTATTCCCAGCATCCATTTTGGGCAGCTCAAAACTACTTGTAACTCCAGATGCAAGAGATCCACTGCCCTCTTCTGGCTTCCAGAGGCACGGATTACATAGACTTTAAGATAAATTTATAACATACTTATAAGTTGATTGACAGAGGTGGAAATCAACTAGCACACTGAACGACTAGTAAGCCAGGTGTGAGTGTAAACGTTCACGATGCAACAGTGACATACAGCACACAAACTCATGTCAGCTGTGGAGCTGACATCACTGACAGCGTTGGAAATAAGATCCACAAGAAACAGGTAAGAAAAGGAGCATTGAGTGTCCACCAGGGAGGTATAAGTGCTAAGGAGGAAGGATGTAAGGAGGGCTGCTGGGTGACTCGTGGACAGAGAAATGGAGGGAAGAGAAGGTCATGATACAGACCAGGGGCTGTTGTAGGGGGGAAGCATCAAGCTCACTCCTTGTGGCTAGAGTGCGCAGCTGAGCACTGAGGAACTATGTTGTTGCAGAGTGGGTTTGGTAGCATAGCAGGGGTGGCTCAGAAGGCAGTAGGCAGCTTACCTAGGTTCTCCAAGACCACAGTAAAACCTTTACCTTTTGTGTAGAGGGAGAAAAGAAGGTCTTAGATGGTTCTATTGAAGGCAAGTGTGGTGTTTAAGCGAAAATGTTCCCCATAGGCTCACATACTTAGTTCCCAGTTGGTGTGGCCTTATTAAAGGGGGTGTGTTGTTGAGGTGGGCTTTAAACTTTCAAAAGCTTACCTCAGGCCCGCTGCTGCCTACTGGCTATGGATTAGGATGTAAAGCTCCAGCTACTGCTCAAGCAAAATGCCTTTCTACTTACCACCATAATGATAATGAACTAATAATCTGAAATTGTAAGTGAAACCCAGTAAATTCTTTCTTTTTTAAGAGTTGCCTTGGTCATGATGTTTCTTCCTAACAACAGAGCAGTGACTAGATGGCAGGATTCACTTGATGTTGTAAATATACATTCAGTCAGTAACCACTTTCCTGAGAAGAGACTGTAGAGTCAGAGGGGTGAAGCAGTTCAGTCAGGTTGGAGTTTCAGACACAATGCAGGCAAGCAGATGGTGGCTTAGGCCAGAAATGGCAACCGTTGTTGATAGATCTGATGTGGGTGTGAGAGAGAATACCACCAAAGCCTTCCAAAATTGCCTCCTACCTAAACTTTAGAGCTGTTGGGGACATTGATTTCTTCTTTACAAACTGCACTTGAATCAAGGTGGTTGACTGAAGTGTGCTTAGTGAAGTCATCATTACAAGAGAGGTACCCGCTGTCTTCAGGCCATCTCTGAAGCTGCCTTGAGTCACCTGAGTGAGGTCATCATGACCTTTCGGCTATGCCTCTGAGATCCTATATTTGATAGATTTTTTTGAATAGCCCACATGAGGTCAGTATAACCTGACGGGGCAGCAATTTAGCTTCAACAGGCCTGAGATTCAGCAAATAGTCTTCCAGAGAGAGCTATTATGTTTTGAGTCAATTATCCTGTAGATTTCTTTTGTTGACATCTTTTCATTCTTGTCACATATATATGAGTGGGGTATGCATTTACATAAGTGTAGGTGTATATGTGTGTAGGCATGTATCCCTTGTCAGGAATCCTTTTCCATCTCTCTACCTTTCTCTTTGAGGCAGTCACATCAATCAAACCCAGAGCTCTGTGGTAAGGCTGCTTTGGGGAACCTCCGTCTAAGCCTTCTGAGACTGGGATTACAGATATGCTTTCATGCACACTAAGTATTTATTTGGGTGCCACGTATCTGAACTCTCATCCTCTTGCGTGTATAGTAAGCAATTTAACTGCTGACTACCACACTAAGTCCCCAGCCTTTTAAAGAAGAAACTGGCTCCATGCAGTGATGAATGGCTGTAAGCCTAGCGGTAGGAAGACAGAAGCAGAGAGATGAGGAATTTAAGGTCATTCCCAACTGTAGTGGATTCAAGGTTAGCCTGGGGTATAAGGGACCTTCTCTCAAAAACATTAACAATAAAAGCTTGATAGCGCACGCCTGTAATCCAACCAGAAATTGCCAGTCCTTTTCTGCATTTGCATAAACTGTGAAGGGCTCCATCGTGAAGAGGGAAACTGCAGCCAGGATTTCCACACTAGGCCCCAGCTGACCAAGTTTACCTCCAAACTGAGTGACCAACTCATCCTAATTTATATTGGATTTCCTTCCTATTAGAAACCGTAAATTCCACCAAACTTCCTATTCCTAGGCAAACTAGAAGCACCTACCTACAATCAACGTCCAGCTAACCTATAGGATGACCTAGATGACCTAGATCTTAAAGAAATGAGCTTTGGAACCTCCGTCTTCAAATAAAAAAAGGAAGAATCCAAGTTAATTTCATAGCTTTGCGTTGTAGGATCAAAATGACAGAAGAGAAAAAAAATGCTTTTTTCCCCTAGACAAGCTTAATAGAAGAGAGTCAAACCAGTGACCGAGGAGATGACTTAGCAAATGAGCTTGGTGGCCACACAAGCATAGGAAACTTTCCCAGTATCTCCAGCACCTACATAGAGCTGGGTGTGACCCCAGTACTGTGGAGGGCAGACAACACTGCTAGTAGACCTCCATGTTCAGAGACTACCCTGCCTCAAGGGAATGAGGTAGAGTGACAAAGCAGACTACCTGAGTTCCTTTGGCCTTGGCACATGCACCTGAGCATACACAAACAGATAAATAAGCAGCAAAGTCAAGAGGTTTTTTTAAAAATCAATTTGTTATTTCATAACCACCTTATCATAATGGCTGGGCATGGTGTCACATGTCTTTAAAGACATATATCTTGGAGTTCAAAACCAGTTTGGTCTAAAAAGAGAGTTCCAGGACAGCCAGAGCTACACAGTGAGACTGTTTCAAATAACAGTGACAAAATAATCCTCTTAAACAAAAGTCAGTGAGCACTGTGTCATGAGTCTGACCTGCTGCCATGTCCATTCTGTAGTTTAAATGACGCTGGAGAGTGCCAGAGGGAGCCTATTTCTATCTAAGATCATGATTTTGTTAGATGCTGGTTTATATGAAAGCTTTTTTATTAACTCATTAGACTGAGCAAAAGGTCACATGACCTTTGCTACTTTATAAGAAACTAATTTATTCTCTAACCTTCCCAAAAACTCACTTCAGAATGAATCCCCCTGTAAGAAACAGCCTGGGCATAATGCTGTGTCCCAATGTTAGGAAACTGAGCAAAAGGTATTCCCTTTTCAATTCTGTGGCTGTGTACTTCCTCCTGGCTTCCTTTAAAAACCAGGCTGTAGGCTGGTGAGGTGGCTCTGTGGGTTAAGTCACTCACTAAGAAGTCTGATGACTTGAGTTGGCTCCCTGACACCCGCATAGTGAAAAGGAGAGAATGGACTTCAGAAAGTTGTCCTCTGGCCTGCTTGTGTGCTTTTAGGCACATTTCCCCACCCTCATTCGTAAGTAAAAGGAGATGAGTATGGATATGATCAGAATGATCATTATATGAAATGCTCAAAAAATTAAAAAACCATGCTGTGAGATTTGTTCCATGCCTGTAACCTCAGCACTCAAGAAGATGAGGCAGGAGGATCTCTGTAAATTCAAAGTCTTCCTGGGCTACATAGCAAATTCCAGGTTAATCTGACTTTTGTTGGATAATGAAACTTATTTTTGTGCAATTGCTAGTTTTCAGAGTTAACAGGTTAGAGTTTATGAAACTGATATAGATGGAGGATGCTATCTTCTAAACAACAATGTTAGATGTGCGGTAGATGAAAAAACATCAAATTTCCCTGGTGGTATTTCCTTCTAAACTTGCCTATCTCATAATAGCTAATACAGGTAAATCCCAGAATTTAGGAGTCTGAAGGGTTACTTGTATGTTCAAGGCCAGCCCAGCCACTATGACCAGGTTCTGACTATTTTAGCTAGGAAAATAAAATTCCTAATGATAACATCTGATGACCCCCAGGAACAATGGCATTTTGTAAAGGGCAATCAGTGAGGCCAGATACCAGAGTTCCTGGGGCCTCATAAAGTATCTACACAGATAGGCAAGTTTAGAAGGAAATACCAATACCACCACAATTATTTGATGTTCTTTCAACCATTGCCCAATGAAAAAACAGAAGGTAATTTTTGTATCTGGGTATGGAGGTGCACATCTATAATTCAGCAGTGAGGAGGCTAAAGCCAGAAAACCTTGGTTTGGTTGGAGGCCAGCCTGAGGTACATAGCAAGATCCTGTCCACCCCTCCACCACCCCATGAAGATAATACAAAGGTATAATGTCATATATGTATGAAAATGTTACAAAGAAACCCATTATCTTGTATATTCATTGAAAGTTAAAAATCTCATTTAAAAAGGGGGTTTTTTGTTTGTTTGTTTTTTTGAGGAGATTCATGTAGCCCAGAGTGGATTCTAACTCACTATAAATATGATCCTGAACTTCTGATCTTCCTGCCTCCATCTTCCAAGTGCTGGGCTTACAGTTGTGGACCACCACCACCACATCTGGCTTCCAAACATAACTTCATTTTCTTATTTATATATTTATTTAGAGACAAGAGTCTCACCACCTAACTTTGACTCTTTTGGAGCTCCCAATGTGGCCCAGTCTTCCTTGAAGTCCTAGAAACCCACCTGCTAGAATTTGGGGATTAAAGGTGTGTCTGGTTCACTGAGTAACTCAGAAAAAAACAAGTACTTCTGTAGACTTAATGTCAACACTTGGTGCATTTTTATTTCTGAGAGTTGGTATAGGGGTGGGAACGATGGAGGTAGGTTTATGCCCTGAAGTGGTTACAAAGGAAGAGGACCCAGGAGAACCGGATGCCCCAGCGTGGAGGAGAGGAGGAACCCGCTAAGAGATCCTCTATGGGGAGACAGGGACCAGGTCCTTTGCTCTCAGAAAAGCGCTGGGTACCACTGTGCAGCCTAAGGATACAGCATCTCAGAGAGGTCAGTCCGGGACTCCCAGTAGCTAGCTGAGAATGGGCGTGGCCAGAGGCAGGACCGCTCAGGGCCCAGGGCCCACGAGCGGGTCAGCGCACGCCCCTCCCCTCCGGGGCCGAGCTGCACGCTGAGTTCACGTGCCGCTCCTTGCTCTCAGCGGGCTCACTCACGTGTCTGGGCGTTCCGGGCATGGATGGAGGGCTTGCAGCCCCTGGGCTTCCTGCTGCTGCTGGCAGGCTGTGTTGCTTTCTTGGTGGCAGTGTTTTCCGAGAAACCTAGGGAGCGGTATAGTTTTGTAAATAATTGTAGAGGAATCCTGGAGTTGGGTGCGGCTGGGGTGGGCGAACAGAGATCTTAAAAAAACAAAACCAAACAAACAAACAAGCCTTGTACCTTTTCTTCTTTCTATTCTTCCTTTCCCTTTTCTTTCTTCCTTTTTCTTTCTTTCCTTTTTTTTTTTTTTTTTTTTAAATCTTGAACTTGGGCAATTGCCTAAGAGCACAGAGTGTGTTTTTAATCTTAGACAGTAGTACAATTGCTTGGCAGCAGGGTGTGCCAACCCCTCTGATCACGGACGCAATGTTCTACAGGACATTTGTGTAAATAACCCACGGAAACCGCTGTAGGAAGACCGCCCCCGACCATCAATGTTCCCTTTGGTCTGGAAACAACAAGACCAAATTTACCTCTAGGGTAGAGCATCAGCTCTGGTAACGGGATTGCCCTTTACCTTACCCCCTCTAGGCCCTTAGGACCTAGAATGCATTGTGTCTGTGATTACACACAGCACTTAGCTAAGAGGGCAGGAAGAGTTGCTGAGCTGGTGAGGATGAAAATGTCATTTGAGGCTCCCTTGTAAGAACTGAGGGTGGTTAATAAGGGCAGGATAGGAGAGGCACATTACTTCTATCTGCTGGTATATGGAAGCCTGTGTAAACAGAAGGTTTCACTGATCTTGGATGTAAATATATAGGAGGGGAATTTGAGGTCTGCTATAGAAGTAATGGCTTCTGTCTAGGAACCAAGTCCAGCTAGATGTTCATGTTCATGAGGGATGGGTGGCGAAGAGTAAGTTTTCATTTTGATACTCCAAGCTTTTGTGTCTTCATAAAGCATCTATCTTTATAGAACTGATAACCTTGCAAAATTTTAGCAATATTTCTAGAGGCGTTTCTGCATTGATTTATCACTTTGAACTGGAAGGTTTATCCAGCCCTTGTGCTATGCTGCTGATTTATTTACAGGTAGAAAAGGACTACCCAGTGTTACGAAAGGATGCCCCATCTCCATCTCACCAGTGACAGCCCACTTCTGTGGTGGTTTCTCAGGTCGTTGCCCTTATACTTACTGAAAGAATGATCCAGAGTATGGGTTTAAAAAATATGACAGGGTCATGATATCCACAGCTGTTTACTGTTTCCACTACCCCGAGCTTTAGTTTTCTATCCCTTCCTCCCTCTACCCCTGTCATCTGATGAGATCTGGAAGAGCTGAGACTAAAGAACTTTGAACTGAGTATATGTTACCTGGAAGGCAACAGCAAATCTAGTGCCCTGAAGTGTCAGGAGGGAGGTGATGGTCTGATTCAGCTCTGTAGTTACCAAGGTTGTGATATTTCAGACTTGAAGAGATATGTAGGTGGTCAGGAGGATCAGGAGTTCAAGGCCAGTCTTGGCCTCGTAGCAAGTTAGAGACCAGCCTGGGATACATGAGACCTTGTCTTTAAAAGATACACGTACATAAACACAGACAGGCCTGGTCCTGCTCCTGTTTTTCATGGTCTTAAGAGGCAGAAACAGAAGGGTTGTCATGAATTGAGGCCAGTCGAGGCTACAAAGTATAAATTCCAGGCCAAACTGGGCTAAAGAAAGAAAGACAAATCAGGTGCCAGGTGTTTTAGATAAACTTTTCCTTTTGTTTTTTAGACAGGTACTCATTAAGAACACATGCTAAAAATACCAAAAGTTTTGAAAAATTTGTTTGGTTTGTTTTGCTTAGAAGGATTTATCTGTGGCAGCATTTATTCCCGGTTAATTCTCTGTACTGAGTACTGTTTTTGTTTGTCTGATTTTTTTTTTTTTTTTTTTTTTGGTTTTAGTTTTTTAAAACTAAATAACTGCTTATTCTTGGCTGTCCTGGAACTTGCTCTGTAGATCAAGCTGGCTTTGAATTTACAGAGATCTGCCTGCCTCTGTTGGGATTAAAAGCATGGGCTACCACAGCCTGAGTACTGGTTTGTTTGTTTGTTTGTTTGTTTGTTTGTTTTTAGAGCCCCAGCAGTAGTGTTGAACTGCTGGGCATTAGATGGGCCTTGGGGAGAACATATTCTTGGGCCTGGAAGAGTTAGTGGGTCTCCAGGGTTCCTAGTAAAGCAGGATCTTAGTGAGTGGTCGGGTGTAAGCAGCTCAACACTAAGATCATTTGGAGTCTAGGAGACTGGTATCATCGTTGAACACCAGGTAGACCTTTGCTTGAGAGATTTGATTTTGAAAATTAGGTATGTAAAACTTCTCACTGGTGGTTTGGAGTTGTGATGAGGAGAAGAGAGGAGGAAACTGTTGGGATCTGTAAAGGCTTACAGATAACATGAATTCTTACTGGGAATGTAGCTCAGTTGCTATAGTACTTGCCTCATGAAGCCCTGGTCTAGGCCCTTAGCACTACACCACCTGGGAAGGGTGACGTGTCTATAATCTCAGTACTCTGGAGGATCAGGCGTTCAAGTCATCCTCAGCTATCTAGAGAGTCTGAGACTGGCCAGAGGAGAATGAGACCCTGTTTTAGAAACAAACATCTGGATGTGTTGATGCACACCTTTATCCCAGCACCAGCGAGGTAGATAAAGGCAGATCTCTGTGCATTTAGGGCCAGCCTGGTCTACAAAGTGAGTTTCCGGCCAGTGAGAGCTACACAGCGAGACTGTGTCTCAGAAACAAAAAGTTCACTATCACTGTCTTAGCAGGGTTATGTTGTGAAGAGACACCATGACCTCAGCCACTTTTATAAAGGAAACATTTAGTTGGGACGGCTTGCTTAGTTTCAGAGGTTCAGTTCAATATCATCAAGCGGGGAGCATGGGCAGCATGGGGAGCTGAGAGTCCTACATCTCACAGGCAACAGGAAGGATTGTGACACTTGGTGGTAATCTGAGCATAGGAAACCTCGAACTCCATCCCTACAATGACATACCTTCTTCTCCAACAAGGCCAAACCCACTCCATCAAAGCTACACCTCCGAATAGTGCCGTGCCCTGTAAGATTATGGGGCCAGTTACATTCAGACTACCAGGTCACCTAAAACATTTGGCATCTCTCAATGTTCATGCTTAGGAAAAACCCCAGATGCTGAACAGGAAGATCAAAGACCAGAGAAAGAACTGTTCCTGCTTGCCTCCCAAATACACATTTCTATAAGTTCTTTTTTTTTTCCCTGCGTGTATGTTTCCTTGAAGCTTCCCAGTCTCTTTCAAATTTCAGTCATAGCATATTGATTATAAATTCTGATTTTTGTTTGAGACAGGGTCTTACTGTGTCTCTCCAGCCAGCCTCCTCACCCTCTCAGTGATCCTCTGACCTCAGCCTCAGGAACCCTAGGGCATAGGAGGGCTCCTCTGCCTGGGATCTATGATTTTGCTTTTAAGCAAAAACTCTTATCTGCCACAGCTCCAGAAATAGATACTTAGGCTCAAGATAGGAGATGGTATTCCCAGAAGCAATCAGAAAAGCTCTGTACCCCTGCTGTCACTCTGTCACCAGTGATTTATTAGATTGCTGGGTAGTCTCGGAATCAGAAAGCAGCTAAAGCTAGCCACCTTCCAAACTCTCCTTTTCCGGTTCCTCTGTTGTATGTTGTGTGTTTGGTGGGGTCGGTGGTTTTTTGAGGCAGGTCTTAGGTGGCCCCGACTAGACTGGAACTTACTATTTTCTCAGTTGTCCTCAGATTCCTGTCGATGTCCCTGCCTCAGCATGTTTTTCCTTGTATATTTATTTAAATTTTTGTAAGCTGGGCATTGTGGCAAATTGCTTTGATCTGGATGCAGATACATGTAAGTAAGTATACCAGGGGTACATCTCCAGACCCTGTATAAAAACAATTTATTTTAATGTGTATCTCTGTATCTAAATATATGGTGCCTTTAGAGGCCAGCTCCCCCAGAACTGGAGTTACATACAGGCTGTCACAAGACCTCTTTTTTTTTTTTTTATGTTTTTGTTTTTTTTGAGATAGGGTTTCTTCTGTGTAGCCCTGGCTGTTCTGGAACTCACTCCGTAGATCAGGGTGGCCTCGAACTCAGGGATCTGTCTACTCTGCTTCCTGAGTTCTGTACCACTACCATCCATATGTTTTTTGTTGTTGTTGTTGTTTTGTTTTGAGACAGGGTCTTTTTATGTAGTACTGAATATTCTGGAACTAGATGTGTAGCCCAGGCTTTTCTGGAACTCAAAATTCATCTGCTGCAGCCCCTGAGTTATAACAATATGGGAAGGTGTCAGAATTGCCCATAACTCGTCCTTTTAAGTTTGTTCTTTTTCAAATGAGAGGTTTGTCAGATATACAATCACTCACTGCAATGCAGCGCATCTTAGTGGAGGTAGAAATTATAGTTACTAAATAGGTAAAACAGGTAACTAAAAATAGTTATCAGCAAAGATCAGAGAGCCCTATTCAAAGAAGAGATAAGATAGTAGAGACAAGCCTACACTTTCTGAGCTGGAATGCCTGGAAATCACTTATCTGTCATTTCAACCGCAAGTGTTCCGTAGATGTGCCTAGAGCCCAGAGTTCCAGAAGTTGGAAGGCCAACTCAGAAAGCCTGAGTTGAGTGCCATTGCCTCTTCTTCCCTGTCTGAGTCATTGAGGGAAACCCAAAACCACTGGCTGTCAGAGACGGGTGTTGTGATGTCTGCTGGAACACTGTGGTCCTGTATTGAGACTGCAAGGAAGTCTCTGCTTGTCCACTCTGTGAAATCATCAGCGCTTTTGCTAAGACTGTTCCCATCAGGATGTATCATGTATTTCCCAGTGTTGCTTTACATCATAGTACAAATGATTTTTGGAGTTCACTTCAGCAGAGAGGAAGGGACTCATGCAGCCAAAGAGAACTGAGCTCTGCTACAGGGAGGTGAAGGAGGTGAGCATGGGCTGTCTCCTTGGAGTAGAAGCAAAGAAGTCAGGAACAAAATGGTGTTCCCCTTACCAGTCTGTGTTAGGTCAGCTTGAATGCCTCATTCCCCTCTCTGGTGCAGAATCAGCAAGAGAGTGTGAGAAAATGATAGGATACTCACTGCTTCCCATGGCACTGACATCAGGAGTATATGCAAACACTGTTTCTTCACATCTAGGAGGCAAGGCTTCTTTGTTAGTGCTTTTCAAATAATACTGAGATACTGAATGACACACAGTGTTGAGTGACTTTTTTTCTGGGGAGACAAACACACTTATCTACTCACCCCAGAAAAGGGCCCCACAACAGACCAAAGTACTGATACCACCATAGTCCAACTTGATGAACCGAGAGTTTTATTGGGGGTACTTACAGAAGTGTGGCTGAGGGTGGTTTAGAAGAGCAGAAATGACTGAAAGACAGCTGCCCATCAGAGCCCACCATCTTGGGTGACAGCTCACAAAGGCTAAGACAGCTGAAGCACACTCTACAGCCTGCAGGCAGCTCAACAGGTTGGACAGCATTTGTTCAGGGGCCTCAGTTGGTCTGCTCTTCGGGATGGGCTGCTTCTTGCTTCTTCTAGGCAGTAGGTTTGGTCTGAGAGTTTCTTTTGCAGCTGGGCTCTGCTTACTCTGGCATGGTGGGCCCTAGCGAATTTGGTTGGTATTAGAGTTTTGTGGTTGTTTCGATCTCAGAGGAAACTGTAATACAACAGACACAATCATTTGTGACCACTGCTTAATCTGTTTGCATTCATTGTGAGTGTGCCCCCCCCCCTCTGTGTGTGTGTGTGTGTGTGTGTGTGTGTGTGTGTGGAGGGGGGCATGCACACACCAGGATGCTCATGTGAAAATCTGAGGATAGCTTGAAGTTATTCATTCTATTCTTCCGCCAAGTGGAATCCTGAGACAGAATTGAGATTTTCAGGAGCCCACACCATCCAGCTCTGTTCTCCCTTCCCTTTATTTTTGAAACATGGTCTCATTCTGTAGCAATGCTGATCTAGAACTCTGTATAGATCAAGCTGGTCTTGAACTCACTGCCTGTTTCTGTGCCAGGATTAAAGGTACAAGCTACCACGATAGCCTAGATGCAATAGGTATCTCTTTGGGGATTCTGTTACAAGGCTTGACTTGTGGAGATTTAAATTCTAGGTTCTTAGTTACATAAATAGGTACAGTCCAGCGCTGTCTTAAAAGATCTAATCTAGGCAATGTAGAGGTAGAAGGAGGATTCTCATGTGTTCAAGGTTCAAGGCTAGCTTCGTTAATAGGATAGGAACCTGGTGCAGAAAGCCAAAACCAAACAAACAAAAGAATCTTGGTAGAAGACAAGGACTGAAACTTGAGTATTGACATCGACGTGGGCACCATGGAGATGCGAGTACATGAATGTGTGTGTGCACACACTAAAACAAGACAAATAAAAATTAAAAAAATTCAAATAAGGAAGAAGAGAATTTTGAGTCATGAGAATTGGCACAGTGCTCAGAAGGCTGAGGCAAAAGGTTTGAGAGTTCAAAGCTAACCTGGATTATATAGTAAGCCCTTGTTAGAAAAAGAACTTCCTGATGAGTATGACACAGACGTTGGCTGTAAGAAACTTGCCATCTATAAAGAGGGAAAGATGAGTAAACTTACTGGACTGTTGGGTACTGTGTGGGGTAAGCTCGGGGATTCTTAGGATTTCATCACTCTGGAGGGAAGTTTAAGGTTAACTGGTGAGAGTGTCCAGGCTGAGCTCTGTTAGGGGAAATGACAAAGACAGGGTGGGCTGAGGTACTACTAGTTAGAAGACAATATATATGTTTCAGAAATGCTCAATAAAACCAAAACAGGAATGAGATACTATATCTGAAATTGAGTAAAGATAATTTCAATTATTTATGCTAGTGAACTGTTAGGTCTACAGATGACACAGCCTAGAGTCATATGAGAAGGGGGTCTCAATTGAGAGACTGATAGGCCAGCTTGTGGGGATGTTTGTGGAGAATTGTCTTGATTGTTAATTGCTAAAGAAGGGTCTTGCTCACTGTGGGCAATACCATCCACTAAGTCTGTGATCTTGGGCTGTAAGGAAGCTAGCTGAGCATGAATTTGTGGACAAGCCATCAAGCAGTATTCCTCTGTGGTATCTGCTTCAAGTTCCTGTCCTGATTTCTCTCAGTGATAGATAGAATGTCACCTGAAGTACAGGCGTAATCAAGCATCTTCTCTCCTAGGCTGCTTTGGTCTGACTGTTTTATCACAGTGATAGAGGTGAAGCTCCAACAGGCAGCACTTACCACAAAGTATCCCTCTTTTGACTAGTAGATATTCTTCTGAAATTTTCTTTGGTATTAATTTAGTGACTCTTTTTTCTATTGCTTAGTGTTATATGGTATTTTACTTAAAAAAAAAAAAAAACAAAAAACTATCTCGTCACACCTAAAGTATGTTTTATACAGTTAGATGTGTTATTTAAACTATGCTTTTTTAAGGTTTGTTTTGAGATAGAGGTTTTCTTCTTTCTTTTCTTTTTTTTAACTATATAATTAGGTTTATGTCCTGAACTCAGTATGTCACACAGGCTGGCCTTGAAAGCACAGTTTCTTCTGCCTTAGGCTGTGACTAGGATTACAGTCTTGTCACTGTGTCTTATTCAAATTTATCTCTTAATTAGAATGTTTAGATCATTTATTGATACAATTATTAAATACCTTTAAATACACAAAACTTAAAAGTTCTGACTGTCCTTATTCTTCCCAGAGTGAAATGTGTCAGACAATGGAAGCCTTAAGTCTGTTCTGAGCCAACTGGCTTTAGCTATGGCTTGCTCCCTGAGGATTTCCTGGGTGATGGGCCCCAAAGTGTGGAATTTGTAAAGGAGACTCTTCAGAATTAGGGCACTGGTCTTCCCAAATCTGTACTTTTTAAGGGGCTGGTAGAGCTGGGGAGATGTCTCAGAGGGACCAAACATGAGGACCTGGGTTCAGAGCCCTAGAATTCACAAAAAGAGTCAGGCAAGTCTCAAGTGTACCTGTAACTTAAGTGCTGAGGGCTGCTGAGGCTTGCTGGCTACCAGTCCAGCTCCACTGTCAGAGACTTATTTGACAGCAATGAGACGTGGAAAGGTAGACACCCAATTCTATGTGGCTGGCACTCCAGGTGTGGACTCCCAGCACTTAGAAAGTAGAAACAGAAAAAACTCACAGACAGGCTTGGGTTGGCATTGAACTCAAGGTCCATTTGGGCATGACTGTATTCCAAGTACTTGGGAAGTAGAGGCAGATGGGGCTCAATAAGGCCAGCCTGGTCTACATAGTAAGTTCCAGGCCAACCAGAGCTACATAATGAGGTCCTATTTCACAAACAAACAAAAACCAAACACTCCAACAAACTGTGGCTGAGGATATAACTCAGTTGGTAGAATGTTTACAAAGCTAGTGTGAAGCTCTGGGTTCCATTCATAACACATAAACTGGACAAAGTGGCTGAGGCTTGTATCCCACAGTCAAGATGTAGAAGTAGTAAGATCAAAAGTTCAAGATCATCTATCTTTATCTTCATAATGAGTTTGAGGCCAGCCTGACTATATTAAGATACCGTTTTCCCATTACAAAAAAAAAAAAAAAAAAAAAAAGTGTATGGGGAGGGGGGTTACTGTAGTTGGAATTAGCCTTGAGAAGACTGCCTCATATCCTTGACCTACCAAAGGGCCTCAAGCCTTCCTTCTCTACTCTCTTTCTGGCCTGGAAAAGCTCACTGATATCTTGATGACCCCTTAAGATAATGAGAAACTTGTGAAGTTCCAAGGGATTTCCTGATAAACTGTCTTATCTCAGTGTGGCTTCCTCACAAGGCTAGAAGATTGCTGGTAGGGCCTGACAAAGCACTGAGTAAATCTCAGCTTTGCTTTCATCCCTCACCTATCCCCAGTTTATCCTGAACTCTCCCCAACTTCTGTGTTTACATCATCCAGATGAGGACATTCCCCAGGTAAGCACCTGAATGCCCGGGTGACCTGCCCTGCTACCAGGCAGACCTGATAGTTCTTCTACCAACAGGTTTCTCAGCTCCCTCAAGAGACCTACGAGTCATTGGGAATGGACTTCTTTGTGGTCAAGCCCTGAGAAGCCCAATTTCCAGCACACTATATGGAAGCAAAATTATAGGGATCAGGGACATGACGTCATGAGTCACCTGTTCAGATATTAAACTATAAGCAGTTCTTTTAAAGTCTCTTTGTGGTCTGTGGGAAACAGGATGAAAACATTTATTCATCCAAAAAAGCTGAGGTGGGAGCTGGAAGAGATATCTGTCTAGCACATAGCTGTGAGTTCCATCTCTAGCACTGAATAAACACCGGTATGATCTCAGCACTTGGAAAGTGGAGGCAGAAGGATCAAAGTTTAAGGTCATTGTCTTAGTCACTGTTTAATTGCTGTTAAGAGACACCATGACCATGGCAATTCTTATTTGAAAAAAAAAAAAAAAGCATTTAATCAGTGGTACCCATGGAGCTAGAATAGTAGCTGAGAGTTATGTTGTGACCCATAAGCAGACAGGGAGAGAGAGACAGATGGACAAAACAGAAATAGACAGACAGTAGGCCTGGCATGGGCTTTTGAAACTTTAAAGCCCACTCCAGTGGGCTCCTTCAATGAGGCCACACTTCCAGATCCTTCTTAGATAGTGCCACTCCCCTGCATCTAAGCATTCAAATGTATAAGCCTATGGGGTGAAACATGAATTCTACTTGGTATTTAATGAAAATTCAAAGTCAGATATTGGGGAAAAGTGGGAATATCAGAGAGAGGAAACTGACCACAGTCAAATCTCACTCAGACAACTTCTCATGGTTAAAGCTACCTTCCAGATTTCTCAGCCTTGCTTCTTGTTGTTTCTACAGAATAAATCTCTGTCTTCCTACACCTGCCTTAAATACCTTCTTCACCCAATTTTTTCACTTCCAGGTTCAACTCTGCATTATATTCCTAAAGTTAGGATTAAAGGTCTGAGCTGCTACTGTTTGATAGTTAGGCCTTGAACTCACAGAAATACAGAAAGAGCTCTGTCTCTGGAGTTATGGGATTAAAGGTGTAGGTCACTCAGTCTTTCCTGTGCTGGGATTAAAGGCATGAGTTACCACTCTCTGATCCTCCTGGATTGACTGTGGGTGGATTTCTTCTCTGCTATTCCAGACTAATTTTATTAAATATAAAATATGTCACCACAATGGGGGTCATTCTTATTCCAACCACCACAGTCATGATAATTAGTTTGAACCCAGTCTGGAATAGTGAAGCCATGTTGCAAATAAATAAATAAAGGGCAAAAGTGTTAGGAACTGGAACAGTTAATTGATAGATTCCCATGGTGTGATGTTGGGACACACATGTCTGGTCTCTCCCTGAAACAAGCTTGTGTACCTTCCCTGCCTGTTCAGTCTCACTGAGACACTTATCCACTAGCTGCCATCCACTGCAGCTATTCCCATGACCCTGACATTCCCTTTATGTTTTTTTCTGGGGACATTACCTTAATCCTATCCTTGCCATGCTTCTGCCTACTCCATCCTTCACAACTCACCTCACAGTACATCCCCAGGAAGCCTTCCTTGACTGCTCACATAGAGGAGGAACATTCTCAGTTGGGACTACATAGGGAGGCTCTGCCTCAAAAATAAAATGAAATAAAAGTGAAGAGAAGGTGTAGGAAAGCAGGCCTGAGAACCTTTGGAGAGACCATGTGGTGAACCCTGAAGTTTCACATTGGCTTTGGAGGCAGTAGGGAGCCTGTGTTAGTTTCCAGGGGAAGAGCAGGTCTCAGAGGACAGGGTCTAAAATGGTCTTAGGAACTTAGACCGTGTGAACAGATATGAACTGGAGAGGCCATAGGGAAAGTGATGGAAACCTGGGGTGATGATAGACTTTTAGAGTTAAGGTTGAGTATACACCTGGGAATCTGAGGTGGAATGGTTGTGAGTTCAAGTCCAGCCTGGGCTTCAAAGTGAGACCTTATTTTTTTCTTTTAAATCACTGTAGAGATAGTAAAATATAGATAATTTATGAAAGAAACTTATGAGCTAAGATGAGTTGGCTTTAAGAGTGTTCCAGAAAAATTGAGCTTCAGAGTTTACCAGATTGACTTTTCTTAAAGGATCATTTGTCTGGTGATTCCTCTGATCCTCATTTCAAAAGTCAGGGTTGGTGCCGTTCATTCTGGCTGAACACATCTCTAGATAGACTGTTTTACTCTCTGAGGCCTGTTTACAGGAGGACACTGACACTTGGCTGGCCTTCCCTGTCTTTCCTTAACTTGTTTCTTAATCGAGCATCAGGGTTCTTAGAAAAGCCATCATCAGTAAACAATAAACAAGTTCCATTTCCTTCTACCTCATAATGCTGGGCAGCTCGCTGAGGACATCACACCAGGTGGTAGGGGACACCAGCTCAAGTTCTGCCTGGGTGAGGGATTCCACATCCCGGGCTCATCTCCCAGACATTGGCTTGGCGCTATCTGTGGCTTGCCAGCCACGGCCCTGGCCTTGTTTTCCCACCTAGGATCTTGGTTCCCTGCTTGAAGCCCGATATGGTGGCTGGGACTCATAATCTCAACACTTGGAGGATCAGGCAGGAGGATTACTATGAACTTCAAGGCCAGTCTGTGCTACGAAGTGAGATTATGTCACAATTTCCTCCAAAACAAACAAGCAAACAAACAAACAAAAAAAAAAAACCAATGATAACAGCAAACAATAACAACAAAGAGCAGAAAGAAATGTAGCAGGGCATGGTGGTGTTTGCCTGTAATCCTGAGAGGTGGAGACAGGATTAGGGTTTAAGGGTAACCAAGCATAAGACATTTTACCTTATGAAGCTGCTCTTCATATGGTGATAATTTCTAAGAAATTAAGACACCTCATTTTCCAGCCCATCTCCCTCTCTCCTTTCTTTCTGGTTAATGTTTCTTCTCATTCTTTATCAGTTCCTTGAGCATTTCATACATACATTGTGTTTTGATCATATTCACCCTTTCCTACTCTCAAATACACCTTTACCTTTCTACTTACCCAATTTTGTATCCTCTTTGTGTGTGTGTGTGGGGGGGGGAGGGCTTTGTGTTCATTTTTTAAACACAGGAGCCCAGCCCGCACTGCCCATATCCTCTTGAAATGTGTAGCCTGCCACTGGAACATAGTCAACCTACCAGGATCCTGGCCCATAAGGAAATGGACTCTTTATGTAGGGTGGGGTTTCATGCTCACATTCCTTCTGCATGCTGGGATTTGGTTTGGCTTGAGTTTATGAAGGTTTTGTGCATGCCATCTCAACTGCTGGGAATTTATATGTGCAGGTGCCCTGATGTGTCCCAGAACACTGTTTCCTTGTAGTCTGATCCCTCTTCTGCAAGGATTCCTGAACCTTGGGAGAATGTAGATGATATGTATGTCCTTTTAGGAGTGAGCATCCTACAGGCTCTTATTCTCTCCACCTTGATACTCTGTGGGTCTGTGTGAATCACCATCTATGACAGAGAGTCTTCTCTTATGAGTTTTGAGAAATGCACTAATCTATGAGTATAGGAGTCAGTGTAATAGTATGCCCATTTACCAGAATAGTAGTAGGTTCTCTCCTAGGGCCCATGACCTGTTAGCCATAGGTTCTTTGACCTACCATCAGTGCCAGATATGTTTTATATTGTAGATTTGGTCTAATCAGGGTCTCATTTTATGGCTCAGGCTGGCCTTGAACTCATGGCAGACTAATATCCCATGTGCCTAGAAGTGCCTGGAATTGTTGCAGCGGAGAAAGGACTAAGTATTTAATGAGGAACTTACTCAAGTGTAGGGAATGACCGTCTTGTTCCATCATCTTATTTTAAGATGTAAAAGACCTAATAATTTAGCAACTGGGATGTGTTGGTAGCAGGATCTGTAGGAGTTACCTTTACAGACCATCCTGATCCCCCACTGCACACACCTTTTTGAAAGAAACAAAACCCACCTTTCTGGTTTACATCATCACTTTTGTGCTGAAAGACTCATGTCTGTAAGAGAAGGAACTAAGGGCAAGAGAATGTTGAAAAGTCCACAGTAAGTACCAGAAGGCAAATAGGAATGCTACAATTAAGAGCTGTGATGAAAATCAGCAAAGTGGCCACAGAGGGAGAAGACAACCCATTCCCAGCCTCCAGTCTGTACTGAGGAGCAAAGGCCACCTAGAGAGACAGAGATACTGTTGTCTGAGAGCGTAGAAAGCAGTCCAGCAGGGTTGGTAATGGAGCTCAGCTGGTAGAGTGCTGGCTTAGCATACATGAAGACTCCGGCTAAATCTCAAGAGCTTCATTAACTGGGCACAATGACACACACTTGTCATCTCAGCACTCAGGAGATAGAGGAAGGGGATGTAGGGTTCACACACACACACACACACACACACACACACACACACACACACACACACACACACACACACACACACACACACATTCAGACACATACACACACAATGCAGGTTACCAGAACAGAGAGGCTTGGAATCTTCTACATAGAAATCAAAGGTGCTGACTTCAAGGGGCAGAGTGCTTAAACCCAGTGTTTGTTCTAGATTTATAAATCCTGAGGTAACTGCTAAGTCACTGGAGTGACAGCCAGGCATGTGACTGTCTCGAGAACAGGATATGAAATTCAGCTGCAAGGAATTCAGAGAAGCACTCTGGAGGCCCTGGGTTCTGTCTCCAGAACTAGGAGCAAAAATCAGCCTCTTGACATTCAAACCATTCTAGTAACTGAGGTTTTAAAGACAATTGCATTGGCATGATGGTGAATGGTATATCTCTCTGATCGAGACTCTTGGGAAGGAGGCAGTAGGTCAGACTTGAATAAGCTGGTTTTCCTAGTTGCCCTTCTCACTGCTGTGGTAAGTGCCAAAAACAGAAGAAGGAATAAAGGGTTTCTTCTCACCCACAGTTGAGGATTGAAGGTCATGGCTGAAGGTGTGTGAGGTGGTTCTATCTGATCTAGTCAGAAAGCAGAGAGATGGATGCTGGCTATTGACTTAATTTCCTTTTTTAAAATTCAGTTTAAGACCACAGCCCACAGTGATAGGGCCACTCACACTCAGAATGTTTTCCCTCCCCTGTTAAACCTTTTGGGGGAACATCCTTATAGGGTCTCCATGGTGATCCAAAACCAGTCAACTTGATAATGAAGCCTAACCACCACAGCAGGGCTGGAAGGGGTGGGGAGTAGGAATGTAGAGGTGGATTGGGGACACAGTTTCAGTTGGGGATGAGGAAAAGTTCCAGAAATGGGTGGTGGAGGTGGTTGTTGCAGAAAAATGTGAATACACTGAGTACCACTTGGCTGTGTGCTCAAAGATGGTTATAACAATGTAACAAGAATCACACAGCAGATTGGGAGATGAGTTTGGAGTTCCAGCTTGGAGTTTGCTGGTGAGCCTGTAATCCCAGCACTAGGGAGGCAGAGGCAAGAGGGTTGCCACAAATTCTAGGCCATCCTGTTCTCTATAGTTCATTCCAGGACAACCAAGACTTCATAGAGGGACCTTACCTTGAACAAACAAATGAACCAAGTAACTAAGCAAAAGCAGTATTGGTTCCTAGTTTCTGGCTTCCTCACATCTTGCTTGTAGCTCCATCTTCTTCCTTCAAGGGTGTTGTCTCTCTGGCCAGACACCGGCCAATCCTCACTCTTTCTCCCTCTGTCTTCATTTCCCCATTCCCAGCATGCATGCCGGCATGCATACCTCCTCACATATGCAGGCTGAGGCCTGGATATAGAAAGGTGTGAGGCTCATGATGAAGAAAGGAAGGGAAGCTGGTGGTCAGAAGCAAGCTGCTTTGTATCCAGTGCTGGCCAGGAACAGGGTTGATTGGGATGGTGTAGCTGCAGCCTGTCTATCTTAGTGCTGTAGCAGGGGTAACTAGGGGTCTCCACCCCCTATCCCTAGGTTCTCACAGGCTGGGATTCTATGCCATGGCTCTGTGTTCTACTTGGAAACACAATGGGTAGGCAGAGCAGCAATTGCCAGTGGACTACTACTGGTTGTGTGATGCAAGATATAGTCTATCCGGGCCTTGTTTCTCCTCTACTGCAAGCCAAAAATGAGAGCCTTGGTTTGGGGGAGAGATGCCAGTTTGACTCAACTGGACCATGCCCAAATCGGGGTGAAGTTTGCTGACAGGTCAGGAGTCTGGGGCCAGGTCAGGAGGATAGAGGGTGGAGCTGGTGCTATATACTTCCTAACTCTCCAGGGACCCCACTTGCTTTGGGCACCTGTGGATTCTCATGGACCCAGTCTGTGATCTCAGGTTCTGAGTGTGGGATTACAGGTGAGCACACACATATCGTGAACTGGACATGCTCAGACAACCCCTTGCTTAGGACATTGTGTCCTTCCCAGTTATAAATACTCCTCCTCTTGGGTACTTCCAGTGGGGAATTTTTCTGGAAACTCCCAAGGAACTTAGTACCCTAAGAATATGTCTAGTCTTCTCACACGTCAACTCAGTTTTAGTTCCCAAAACCAAGCAACCAAACAGCCACTTTTCCTTTTTCAGACAGAGTCTCTTGTGGCCTAGGGTGGCCTTGCGCTGAGTAGGACTTTAGTTGAGAATGACTTTATTACATGTTTGACCACCAGGCCTGATTATATGGTGGGGATTGAATTTAGGGTTTTGTGCACACTAGGAAAGCACTCCACAAACTGATTATTATTCCCTGCCCACCTCATTTGGAGTTTTGTACAGGGTCTTCCTATGTAGCCCAGGCTGGCCTTCAAGTCTTGGCAATCTTCCTACCTCGGCCTACTGGTTACTTGGATAACAGATATGCCCCACCATGCCTGGATAGATTTCAACTTATTGAGACTAGAACAGCAGCAATGTGATTCAACAATGTGATATACTAGCCAGGAGGCCGAAGTCTCACTTGTTAGCAGGTCTCTTATGAGAACTCAGATGACTGAGTGTAGCTTGTGGCTTTCCTGGTGATCTGTAGACACATTGCTTTCAGCAGCCTACTAGGTCTTTGCAGTTCTTTGGGACTTAGTTGAGTCGGCCAGTGTTTGGGCAAGGATTATGCACACAACCACTAGCCCTTTTGGGAATCAGATCTGGAGGCGTCCAGATGTGAATCACGAATTCTAGCTTGTATTTAATGAAAACCCAGGGAAAGCTGGAATATCAGAGAGAAAAAACAGACCACAGTCAAATCTCACCCAGCCAACTTCTCAGGTTAAAAGCTACCTTCCAGCTTCCTCAGCCTGGCTCTTCTTCCATTCTACAGAATAAATCTGTCTTCCTATGCCTGTCTTAAATACCTTCTTCACCCAATTGTTTCATTTCCGGGTTCAACTCTGCATCATATTCCTAAAATTAGGATTAAAAGTGTGGACTACTACTGTTTGGTAGTTAGGCAGTAAACTCAGAAACACAGAAAGAGCTCTGTCTCTGGAGTTATAGGATTAAAGGCATAGGTCACCATTCCCAGTTTTTCCCATGCTGGGATTAAAGGCATGAGTTGCCACTCTCTGATCCCCCTGGCTTGACTGTGGATGGATCTATTCTCTGATATTCCAGACTGGTTTATTAAATATAAATATATCACTACACAGGTGGGATGCTCCTGCAGGCAGCTGGCCTGTCTATTAAGTGTTATGTGGGGCTTTCTCCCAAGATGTTCATCACTCATAGATGATTTAACAGGGGTAGGCCCCAGATTGTTTCCTGAAAGCATTGATCAAGATTGGGAGCAAAAGTGTGGCTCAATGGTAAAGCTCTTTGTCTAGCAGGTACAAGGCCTTGGATTTGAACTCCCACATTGGAAAACAAAGCAACAACAAAATGCAAGCCAAAATATGTTAAAAATGACCATGATGACATACACTTGTAATTCATTGTGTAGGTGTGTGTGTGTGTGTGTGTGTGTGTGAGAGAGAGAGAGAGAGAGAGAGAGAGAGAGAGAGAGAGAGAGAGAGAGAGAGAGAGAGAGAGAGGAAGATGGAGAGAGAGGAGGTACATGTGGTATGGGTGTCTGTGTATTATATGTGCAGGTGCACACCACTGTGCATGTCTTTAGGGGCCCAATCACTCTGCTTTATTTCCTTGAGACTGGGTCTCTCACTGAACATGGAGGTAGGCTGGCAGACAAAAAAACTCCAGGGATCCTCCTGTCTCCACCTCCCTGTCATTGTTTTGGCCATATGATGCTTTTTATGTGGATGTTAGGGTTTGAACTCAGTCTTCCTGTTCCCTCAGCCAGTGTTCTTATCCACTGCACCATCTCCCTAGTTCCCACATATCAGTAGTTTGGGGCCAGCCTGTGAGCTCCAGACCAGCCAGGGACTCTACAGCTAAAACCTGCCTGCAAACAAATAAACAAATGCCAATTCAATAGTCTTTTACATTTTAAAGTGATTTTATGTTATTAAAGTAAATAAACAACATACAATCCCAATCCCTGGGCTGAAGAGATGGCTCAGTGGTTGGGAACACTGACTGCTCTTCCAGAGGTCCTGAGTTCAATTCCCAGCACCCATATGGCAGCTCACAACTGTCTATAACTGAAGTTTCAGGGGACCTGACACCTATGGCAAACACAAATGTACATAAAATAGAAATAAATAAATAAAAAGTTATAAAAAGTTTATATATCAAAGCACAGAGAAACCCTGCCTTGAAAAACAGCAAAACAAAACAAACTTCCAAACAAACCAACTCCCCCTCTACACAAACAAACCAACCAAACTAAGCTGCACTGGTGGTGGCTCATGATTATTATTTCAGTACTTCAGAAGTAGATGAAGGAGGAACCCTTCAAGGCTAACCTTGGCTGAATAGAGAGTTTGAAGCACTGTCTGTAAAAGAAAGAAAGAAAGAAAGAAAGAAAGAAAGAAAGAAAGAAAGAAAGAAAGAAAGAAAGAAAGAAAGAAAGAAAGAAAGAAAGAAAGAAAGGAAGGAAGGAAGGAAGGAAGGAAGGAAGGAAGAAAAAGGAAGAAAGAAGGAAGGAAGTAAGGAAGGAAGGAGGGAAGGAAAAGTAACCCCTAAGTCAACAAGGTAGATGGTCTGGTAAAGGCTTCTGCCCTCAAGCCTGACTACCTGAGTTCAATCCCTGGAATCAACCTGATGAAAGGGCTGGCACTTCCCAGCCCCTAACTCTCTTAAATCCTTCTCACTTACTTGCACTACACCTACAGTGCCTTCCTTCTTTTTTCTGATTGTTTGTTTGTGTGTTTGCTTGTTCATTCATTCATTCATTCATTCATTCATTCATTCATTCATTCTTGAGTCTCAACACTGTCGCCCAGGCTGGTTCCAGAATCTAGTGTGTAGTCAAGGCTGGCTTCAAGCTCACTCTGTAGCTGAAGATGATCTTGAACTTCTGGTCTTCCTGACTCCACCTCTCCAGTGTTGGGATGACAGGTATAAACCATCACACTCAGTTTATGCAGGGCTGGAGAGGGAATCCAAGGCTTAAGGCTTGCTGGGCAAACATCCTAGCAAGTGAGCCACGTCTCCAGCCCATTACTTTTGGGTTTTTGTTCTGTTCTGTTTCTTGAAGCAGGGTCTCACTCTGTAGCCTGGGCTGAACTCATAGTCCAAGGTGGCTTTGGTGGCAATCCTCCTGCCTCAACCCCCAGAGTGCTAAGATTTCAGCATGGACCACCTGGTATCTGGCTAAAAGACTTACTTTTCTTCTTTCTTTCTTCTTCTTTTTTTTTTTTTTAAAACACACACACACACACACACACACACACACACACACAAACATAAAAATGCAAATACAAATAACAAATCAGTAAGACAAAAACAAAATACCCAAAAGAAGCAAAATGAGACAAAAAGTCTACAAACATACCACTGAGTTTACTTTTCCGTTTGATTTTTTAAAAAGACGAATTCACTGTGTAGTCCTTGACTGTCCTGGGACTTGATCTGTAGACCAGACTGGCCTCAGACTCAGAGCTCCACCTTCTTCTCCCTAGTGCTGGTATTAAAGGTGTATGCCACCACCACCCAGCATCACTGAGTTCATTTTGTGTTGACCAACTAACTACTCCTGGCCATGGGGCCTGCCCTGAAGTGTGGCTAATATACCCAGCACGAGTCCATAGGAAGAAATGAATTTTTCCTTTGCCAGTGGGTATCAATTTCATATAGTTTATTGGTTAGGGAAGGGAACCCAGGTACACTTCTCCCTTTTAGTGCTAGGACCCTGTCTTGAACCTGTGCAGACCCGTGAGTTCATATGTGCATGGTCCTCTTGTGTCTGGGAGACACTGCTTCTTTGCAGTCATCCATCACCTCTGGCTCTAACTCTTTCCACATCCTATTCTATTTAGATCCATGAGCCCTGAGAAGAGGGCTCTGATGAAGACATCCCATTTAGGACTGAGAGTTTTAAAATCTCTCAGTCTTCACATTTTCCAGTCATGGTTTCTATGTGAGTTCCCATACACTGCAAGAAGAAGCTTCTCTGATGAGGGCAGAGTGAGGCAGTGATCTATGGGTATAGCAACTTGGTATTAGAAGTCTTCACTGCTGTGTTTCTTTAGCAGAATAATAGTATTAGGTTCCCTTCCCCCAAACCCATGACCTATCTAGTCTTACGTTCTTGGCAGGGTCAGGTGTGGGTTCCTTCTCAAAAAGTAGGCCTTAAAAGGACTCTTTTGGTGTTTGTTAAAAACGTTCTTATAGGAAAACAATATTGAAAGAGACTTCAAGCATTCATCCACTTAGCATTCTCCTTCTCTTGTGTAATAGAATAGTTCTGGGCAGTGGGGCCAGCTAGGAGGCAGCGTTTGTCCCCTTATTTGTAGATAGGTGTGGATGTGACTCAGTCCGGCCAGGAAGTGAATGTGAAAGTGTTGCATGGATTTGGGAAAAATGATTCTCAAATGAAGAAGCAGATGCTCCGTGATGTTTTTGTGCTTCCTCTGACCTCCAGAAGTTCTGTTACATATGCTACCTAGCTTATATGATACGGCATATCAGTCAGTGATGGGTGAGAGGACCAGCCCCCTGAAAATGTGATGGAAGGAGACACCACTGCTCTCACTCACCGAAGGCCTTTTATTTATTGCTGTCAGCAAATGTCAAGTTCAATCAGATGTATTTGTGATCATCTGTCACATTTGTTTTCAGTGTTAAGAATTGAATCCTCGGGACTTGTACATGCCAACCAGCTGCTCTAACATTAAGCCATAGAGTCAGTTGTTTTAACTTGTTTTGCTCTGCTTTAAACAAACCAAACCAGTGTCTCATGTAGCCCAGATCAGCCTTGACCTCCTGATTCTTAGGCTTCAACTTCTGAGTGCTGGGCTTATAGACATGCACCACTATACAATGCTAGAAATGGAGCCCTGGGGCTTTGTGTATGCATTCAAGCACCCTAGCAGCCCTGACCTTGTTTGGTTTTGGTTTAGATCTGGCTGTTGGGAACTATTTAGCCCAGAATGAACTTAAACTCTGTTCTACATGCATTTCTGTTGTTGCAATAAAATGCCTTGACAAAGAAGCACCCCAAAGAAGGAAGGGTTTATGTGGCTTATAGTTCCAGGTTACAATTAATTATTGTAAGGAAGTTAAGACAAGATTTCAAGCTTCATATCCACAGTCAAGAGCAGAGAGAGTAAGTGAATGGACCCTTGCTTGCTCTCAGCTTAATTGCTCCTGTCTAACACTGTTCTGGACCCTCTGTAGGGGATTGGTACTGCCCACAAGGGACGGCATCTTCCTCTATCAATTAATCAGACAACACCCTCTTCCCAAGTCTTACCCATAGGCAATCCTGACCTAGGTAATTCCTAAAACTCTCTTCCCCAGTGGTTCTATGTTATGTCAATTTGACAGTTTAAACTGACCACATGAACTTTAACATATTCAAGTTTTAACTTTCCATTTTGTAATAACTTCAGATTTAATGAAATGTTGCAAAACAGGGTAGAGTATTTCCGATAGCCTTTACCCAGATTTTACAAATATTACCATGTTACTCTTACTTTTTGCTTTATTTTTTATTTTTAAATTTATGTGTATTTGTATTTTGCCTGCATATGTCTGTGTGAGGGTGTCAGATCTTGGAGTTAACAGTTTGTGGGCTGCCATGTGGGTGCTGGGATTTGAACCCTGGTCCTTTAGAAGAGCAATCAGTGCTCTTTACTACTGAACCATCTGTCCAGGCCCAATACTCTTACTTTTTAATGTTGTCTGTCTTTTTCTCTATCCATCTGTCCACGCACCTACATATCTCTCTGCCTGTAAACACTTCCGGTCATATTTCTTCAGAATGAGGAGAGGGTTGTACATGGAGCTCAGATCTGAAATTCTGTCACTTTGAACTCTGAAGATGAAGAAAGATTGCTGAGAGTTCAAAGCCAGCCTGATGTGTGTACTGAGTTCCAGACCAGCCAAGGCTACAAAGTCAGATTCAGCCACATAAAACCAATATCAAACCCAAAACCAAAAGTGGGACCAAACAAAAACCAGGAAATGAGTTTGACCAGCCAAGGTTACAAAGTCAGATCCAGTCATATAAAACCAATATCAAACCCAAAACCAAAAGTGGGACCAAACAAAAACCAGGAAATGAGTTTGATAAGAACCCTTATCTCACAGGTAAATTTTGCTGTTTCCAGTTTCCAGCCATTGTTCTGTATTTAAGGCAAACGCATGTCAACAGACATGGGACTTTTATCCAGGATCACAGTTTTGGGAAAGTCATGTCTTCTTGTAGAACTGTCTTTCCTCTCTTGCGTGTCTCACACTCTTCATTTTATTCTAAAAGAACATTGCTATTATGTTTCTAAAGGTAATCTTAAAAGTTTTATATTGTGGTGAAAGTGTGTGACACAG